>CM070711.1:53790291-54990291 GCA_036346275.1 Otatea glauca
ACACATAAGAACTTACATTATTGAAATAATTATACAAAGTTCAAGACAATTTTAAACCATTTTAACAATGGAAAACCAAAAGGAACTCAACTCCAAAATGCCTTGCGGTTGCCCACTAAACCCTCGAGCACTTCGACTAGGCAACCTAGAAGAGGCTATCGTCGAAACCCGTGACTTTGCTCGAAAGAAAGCGTCGTCGGCGGATCGCATTTTCTTCCTCCGAGACAATAGATGCAAGATTGAGTACATTGGTACTCAAAGAAGACTTATATTGGTTCACGATGCAATTAAATAATTATGCGAGTTGAGCAAATGACGAAGCTATGGTTATTTTGCAGTTGCAAGAAAACATAAAATAGATAAGCATAATAGATTGCAACATCGCATTTTAATAAAAGCAATTGAAAGACAGAAATGTAAGCAAATATTCCAGATTTCAACCCAGTCTACCCGACTGCATACAACCCCGATGTCGATCCTTTGACTCCAAAGATGGTTACAAAAATGGTTTCCAAAAACCACCACCCATTTTTGAAAGCACCAAAACTCTAGCATGGAATAACGTCACCAAGTGCCCTTGACCGCGGGCGCGGCTAATCGATTAGATTTATACTCTGCAGAGTTGTACAGCTTTACCCACGAGGAATGATCAACCTCTTTCGCCAGGCCAATTAACACACTTCCTTTGGTGTGTCGGCAAGGAGATCATCTGAGCCGTTACATTATCTAGTCGTGGCTTTACACCAGCCGGGGCGTTATCCTCGCTCAAGATAGAGACACTCACCCAAGCCGTGGATCCACATTTATCACACACACACCACGTCTCTGTCCAAGTCAAGGCGTACACCGTTGCATTGGTATGTAGAAATCCCCTCTGACAAACCTAACCGAATGCTGTGCACTCTCCCGCCTTCCTTAGATGCAAAGCCACAACTAAATAACTTAATAGGCTAAGATCGTCCCATACCAGCCCTCATGGTTGCACGAAAACATGGATTCACCGTCCCATTACTCGGTCTTTAATCCGACACGCAATACTCCACCCTAGCTACGTGCATATCCTTTTGCACAACCGCTAGTGCCAAATAATCACCAGCGTCAAACCATAGTTTTGTTTGAGGGTTTTAGCAAAGTATAACCAACCATTTTCCAAAAAGATCATATATAGGTTGAAAGACTGAAAGAACCAACGCATGACTTGAGCAAGAATATTAGGCTAGCGATTATACCCAAACACGACATTACATATGTCTAGTTCAACTAAGGTTTACAAGGTTCACATGTCCATACAAATTGAGGCAAACCATAATTTACATGATTAACTACAGTTCTAACCCAAATTAGCACTTTTAAGGGAATTATCCTGATGCACTGTATATAAGCAAAAGCAACATAAAGTAGGTAAATTATCGGCTCAACGTGATCAAGGAGTTGCTTGCCTTGCAAATCACCGTCCGGGATAAGATCTGGATCTGCAGAACCGTCTTCTTCTTCTTCAATGATGTCGGTCTCTACTCGTTGCGAAAGGAAGAAAAGAGAATATCAGCAAACTTCAAATGGCAAAAAGAAAACAGACAGATAAACATGTAAACATGATTCGAATCAAACAGGCAACTGCTATTCATGAAATATTCGAATTTTAAACATCGAATTATAGATGCTAAAATTATTTGAAAAGAGAAGATTGATCAAATGCTTCTTTGGAGGATGCTACACTCAAAGAAACAGAGTCCACTCTGCTTTTCTCAAAAGAACCAAGAAGAGAGCACTTGAAAAACTATATCATCTAGGGTTATAAACCTAACAAGATTGATGTGCATTAACTACAGAAATTAGAGTTTGAGTCTTGAATTAGCTAGAGCATACTTTAACTGTCAAATCTAACAACTTCTTTTAGCTTTTAGGGTTTGGATGTAGCTTGAATACTAATGAAGAAAAAGGCTTGGTTGAACTCTAGACTTAGCTACAAAACTGGCTAAGGAAAAAGGTCTAAACCACATCACTTAAGGTTATTGCACTTATGAAAACTAAGCGAACCAAAGTTCCAAAACAGAATATTTTTCTGGAATATAGTAGAACAAACTTTGCTTATAATTTCTACACTATTCTTCCAAAATTTATTGCTTGGATGAGTTATTTTACACATGGTTGAAAAAGCTTGATTGTTTCAATCATTCAACAAAACATAAAAAGTAGACTCAATCTCTTAACTTGTTTTGCATACAAACTTCAACAAAATATCATTCTTTTTCCAGAATCTACTAGAATATACTTTGTGAAGTGCTTCTATACCATTTTTACATTTCTTCTCATTCATATAATCCATTTTATCATATGTTGAAAAGGGCTATATGAACATAAAAACTAACTTATAACCTTTCAATTTTTCATTTTCATTTATTACTAAACTATTCAACATCTTTTATCCATTTTCTTCCTGACATCAGGGCATGATCTTAAAAACATTTTAACAGTGAATTTAAGTTATTTTGAACTTGTTCATAGCAAATTATATCTATTTTGGTTATAACTAGTATTGTTTTTCTTAATTGAACAACTGTCATAAATACTTTCCCCTAAGAATTTTATCATGAGCATATCCCCATGATATATATATATATACCTCAATATATTGAACTTTTAAACATTCAAACTTTAATCTTTTCTTTCATTTACCCAATTTCATTTTTCATGCTTAATATTCATTTTTGAGCAAATATGATATATATAATAAAGTATTAAGGAAAACATTTGATTTATTTGGAATACTCATAATTCAGAGATTCTACAAAAATTTACTTTTCCTTAATTGGATTATCCAAAAAATATTTTATTCATCTCACCTTAATTACACTTAAGCATCTCTTTAATTTTTCCTAAAATCACATTTTACTCACCTTCAGAAATTTTTGCATATTCTGAAACTACAGCATTTTACACGAATTTAGAAATTTGTTTCACTCAAATTGGCCAGATGATTCAAAAGTTATGAGCATTTGAATTTTGGTCGGTTCGAAAATCATTCAAAATTGAAAATACGTTTTGATCGGAGGAAACGGCTTTTCTCGCGTGCAAAACTGGGTTCAAACCCGGCTCGCGACGGGGGTCCACCGTCAGCGACTCAAAATAGAGCGCTCGATTTTCGCCGCCGCGAACTAGCTCATGCCATGGCGAACGGGCACCGATTCTAGCTTCACCGTGCCAAGAGGAGTCTAGGGGTGGCGCTACTTCGCCGGGAGATGGCCGGGAAGATGGTCGCCACCGCGAGGGTGCGGCGGCGCCATGGCCGTGACGGTGGAAGCACGGCTAAAGGCAAAATTTCCGGCGACCTAGGGTTTGTACAGCTACAGTGAGGTGAGGGGAGTCGATCTCACCGCGGCTAGGTCGAGATGAGCTTCAATGGCTCGCCACCGTCGCCGCCGTGAGGAAGAAGAGTGGCGTCTTGGCGCTTACGAGCGAAATGAAGCCAAAATGGCGAGTGATCAAGAACCCTTGGTGCTAGAGAAGCTCGAGAAGCAATCAATCGGAGGATTGAGTAAAGACTCACCCGATTCGACGCTTCCCCTTTTCGAGTTCCTCGGCTCAACGGGAAGATGACACCCCTTGAGGCTCTCAGCTCGGCAAAATGGAAAGGTGAGGTGTGTGAGGGCACGGTGACGCGAGCGCAAGGCTTATAGCCAAATAAGGTTGATCGAAATCGCGATTTTTGGGCGCACTGCATCGGTCGGCATTCTCTGCGCCGAGCGCAACGAGCAGCGCAGCCCCGCCTTTGAGACGGCTCGGCCGGAACCAAGTGAGCACAGGCACGGAAGGACTCTGCGCGACGTGGAGGACATCGAGCTCGGCGGACGAGGCGGTAAGGCCGGACGGCGAAGGACAGTCGCCTCGGCGACTCGCTTCAGCCAGGGGAGAAGAAAGGGAAAAGGAAATGCACTCGGGAAATCGACATGTGGGGCGGGGCCCACTGGCAGCGAGACAGCCTCGCCTCGGCTGACCGCTCACAACGATTCAACAGGGCCGGGCCCACTGCCGCTGAGATGATTGATTTTAATGCGATTTGATCAACGAGATTTCTAGAACTCGGATTTGTTTAAGCCTTAAACAATTTCAGATTTTCCAAACTTTTGACTAAGTCCTTCGAGAGTCACACGCCTACTGAAAACGTTTTAGACAAAAATTCCTTTTGGGCGATTTGTTAAAATTCGACACTGCACTCACAGGTTCTAAATTTTGATTTCGGTTTTTGATTAAATTACAAGTTCATTTTCTAGAATTTATTTTTGAAACTTTTTGGACAGGTTCCAATCCTTATAATTGGATCACTGTAAAATTTTCAAATCAAAAACCTGAGCCATTATTTTATAAAAATTCTGACAATCATTTTCCTTACATTCGGACCCACTTTGCATTTGAATTTTTAAAAGGCTTATTTCAATTCATTTAATTACAAAAATTTTACCAGTGATGAATCATATCTCCAGGGATTTATATAAATTTTCTTGGCTTTTCTTGACATTAATTATTTTTCTTTCTACTTTTTGATTCACTATTTTTAAGCAAAAAGTAGATACATATTTTATTTATCTTGACCCTAAGTTTATAAAAATTTTACTTACTGATCAAACATTTCGATCAGCTCAAATGGGACTCATAATAAAATTTTCTAAATTTTATTTTTATCTTTTTACCTTTTTCTTTGTTTTCTCCCTTTTTATTTAATCTTTTCGCATAGCACAAAAATCTAAGAAATTCTAATTGATCAAATAATACCTAGAATTCCAGAACCATTTATATTTAAAATCTAAACTGTTTATTATATATATTTTTTTTCTCATTGTTCCAACTTTCAGGTCGTTACAGATACAGAAAGTAAAACAGGATGCGCACAAGATTACAGAATAACTTCAACACAGCTGGGAGTGCGGTGGGGGAACGACAACCACTGCTGCGAGTGCTTGCTGGACGCCGAGCGCAGCGTGCGCGCGTTTGCAGCCAGCAGCGGCAGCTGGGCTGCTGCGCCTGCGCGGCCCGGAGAGGGATCGCGGCGGTGGAAGCTGCGGGGGCACCAGCAGCCCAGGCAGGTGAGCGGGTCCTCCGGGGAGGCCGGCATGAACTCGCAGCAGCCGTCCACGACGTGCCCGCCCGCGGCCGCCGCGTGGTTGCAGAGGCGCACTCGTGGTAGTGGCGCCTCGCCTCGGCAGTCACGCCCGTCGGTCCGTTCGCGGGGGTGCTGCGGTGGAGAGGCATGGGCCGGGAGCCGACACCCACGTCGACCACGTCCTCCCGCCTGCTGAATTCCATTGCACGTATAGAGATAGAAATACAACGCGCGTGTCCGCGGGTGGACGCGCGGCAGACAGGCGGCACGAGGCTTGGCTTAAGCTTGCTCGTCAAAGTGCACCACTCCACGGCTGACGCTTACGTTTTATGTGGGGGAATAGTGTGTACGTGGTGATCGTGGTGTCGGGGATATTTTTGGTTACGGTCAGGTGAGGTTTGGTTTGGTTTGGAGTGGAGTGGCGACTTGCCGCGACGGCGTTGCTGTTTCCCACTGGCTGTGCTGAGTTGAGGAGGGAACTAGCAAAAACCCACCGACAGCGGCAGGCTTACACTCTTCAGCTACGCTAGGCATCCCTCGCCGGCTGGTCCATCGCTAATTATTGCTGGCCTCTTGCCACACCAACCATGAGCTTGGTATAAAACGCTGACGAGCACCGCTTTAATGGATAGTGGTTACCATATATAGGTGGCTGGCTTTTGTGAGACCCCGTTCTGATGAACAGGAACTCCATGTGATTCTTGTCTTATTCCCTGATCGAAGAGCTAAGCACTCACATGTTTACAACATTCGTACCAAAATCATACATGCAAGCAAACGGAAAGACATTCATAACTGAATAATTATACAGAGTTCAGTACAAATTTAAACCATTTTAACAGCGGAAACAAAAAGAGGAAAACCAAAAGGAATTGAAACTCCAAACAGCCTTGCGGTTGCCCACTAAACCCTCAGGCACTGACTAGGCAACCTAGAAGAGACTATCGTCAAAACTCCCGAGACCTGCTTGAAAGAACGCGTCGTCCGGCAGTTCGCAGTCTTCTTCCTCTGAGACAGCAGATGCAAGATTGAGTACTTTGGTACTCAGCAAGACTTATATTGGTTCACAGATGCAAATAAGTAATTATGCAAATGAGTAAATGACAAAGCTATGGTTATTTTGCAGTTGCATAAAAACATTAAATAAATAAGCATAATAGATTGCAACATCGCATTTTAATAAAAGCAATTGAATGACAGAATTGTAAGCAAATATTCCAGACTTCCAACCCAGTCTACCCGACTGCATATGCCCCCGATGTCGATCCTTTGACACAAAAGAAGGTTGTAAAATGGTTTCCAAAAACCACCACCTATTTTTGAAAACACCAAAAGACTCTAGCATGGAATAACGTCACCAAGTGCCCTTAACTGCGGCGCGCTAATCGATTAGATTTATACTCTGAGGTATACACTTTACCCACAAGGAATGATCAACCTCTTTCGCAGCCAATTAACACACTTCCTTTGGTGTGTCGACAAGGAGATCATCTGAGCCGTTACATTATCTAGACGTGGCTTTACACTAGCCCGGACGTTAACCTCGCCACGAAGACAGAGACACTCACCCAAGCCGTGGATCCACATGCGCCACTCACACACCACGCTCTCTGTCCGGGCAAGGCGTACACCGTTGCATTGGTATGTAAAACCCTGAGACAAACGGCCGACCGAATGCTGTGCAAATCTCCCGCCTTCCATAGATGCAAAGCCACATCTAAATAACTTAATAGGCTAAGACTGTCCCATACCAGCCCTCGTGGTTGCACGAAACATGGATTCACCGCTCCATCGCTCGGTCCTTAATCCGACACGGGCGATACTCCACCCTAGCTACGTGCATATCCTTTTGCACAACCGCTAGTGCCAAATAATCACCAGCGTCAAACCATAGTTTTGTTTGAGGGTTTTAGTAAAATATAACCAACCATTTTCCAAAAAGATCATATATAGGTTGAAAGAGTGAAAAGAGGTAACGCAAAGCTTTGAGCAAGAATATTATGCTAGCGATTATTCCCAAACACGACATTACATATGTCTAGTTCAACTAAGGTTTACAAGGTTCACATGTCCATACTGATTGAGGCAAACCATAATTTACAGGATTAACTACAGTTCTAACCCAAATTAGCACTTTTAGGAAACTATCCGGATGCACCGTATATAAGCAAAAACAACATATAGTAGGTGAATTATCGGGCTCAACGTGATCAAGGAGTTGCTTGCCTTGCAAATCACTGTCAGAATAAAATCGGATCTGCAGAACCGTCCTCTTCTTCTTCGATGATGTCGGTCTCTACTGCTATAGAACCAAAAGAAAAAGAGAATATCAAGAACTCCAAATGGCAAAAGAAAACAGACAGATAAACAGGTAAACACAATTCGAATCAAACAGGAGACTGCTATTCATGAAATATTTGAATTTAAATAACGAATTATAGATGCTAAAATTATTTGAAAAGAAATGATTGAACAATTGCTTCTTTGGAGGATGCAACAAACAAGAAACAGAGCCTTCTCTGTTTTCCTGAAAATTTCCAAGAAGAGGGCCCTTGAAGGACTATATCATCTAGGGTTATAAACCTAACAGGATTAA
This sequence comes from Otatea glauca, assembly GCA_036346275.1. NCBI lineage: Eukaryota > Viridiplantae > Streptophyta > Magnoliopsida > Poales > Poaceae > Otatea > Otatea glauca. The sequence goes on from CM070711.1 coordinate 53,797,986, forward strand.
TGTCCATTAATTACAGAAATTAGAGTCCAAGTCTTGAATTAGCTAGAGCATACTTTAATTATCAAATCTAACAACTTCTTTTAGCTTTTAGGGTTTAGATGAAACTTGAAAACTATTGTTGAAAAGGCTTGGTTGAACTCTGGACTTAGCTACAAAACTGGCTAAGGAAAAAGGACTAAACCACATCACTTAAGGTTATTGCACTAATGAAAACTAAGTGAACCAAAGTTCTAAAACAGAATATTCTTCTTGAATCTGGTAGAACAAACTTTGGTTATCATTTCTACACTATTCTTCCAAAATTTCTTCCTTGGATGAGTTATTTTACACATGGTTGAAAAAGCTTGATTGTTTCAGTCATTCAGCAGAACATAAAAGTAGACTCATTCCCTTAACTTGTTTTGCATACAAACCTTAACAAAATATCATTCTTTTCCAGAAGCCACTAGAATATACTTTGTGAAGTGCTTCTATACCATTTTACATTTCTTCTTATTCATATAATCCATTTTATCATATGTTGAAAAGGCTATATGAACACAAAAACTAACTTATAACCTTTCAATTTTTCATTTTCATTCATTACTAAACTATTCAACATCTTTTATCCATTTTCTTCCTGAAACCAGGGCATGATCTTAAAAACACTTTAAAAGTGAATTTGAGTTATTTTGAACTTGTTCATAGCGAATTACATTTATTTTGGTTATAACTAGTATTGTTTTTCTTAATTGAACAACTATCACAAATACTTTTCCCTAAGCATTTTCACATGAGCAACTCCCATGATACATACCTAAATAGAATGAACTTTTAAACATTCAAACTTTGGTCCTATCTTTCATTTACTCAATTTCATTTTTCATGCTTAATATTCATTTTTAAGTAAACATGATATATAATAAGGTATCATGGAAAATTTTTTGTTTATTTGGAATGCTCATAACTCAGAGACTCAACAAAAATTTACTTTTCCTTAATTGGATCATCCCAAAAATATTTTATTCATAACACCCTATTTACACTTAAGCTTCTCTTTCATTTTTCCTAAAATCACATTTTACTCATCTTCAGAAATTTTTGTATATTATGAAACTACAGCATTTTATACGAATTTAGAAATTAGTTTCACTCAATTTGGCCAGATGATTCAAAAGTTATGAGCATTTGAATTTTGGCCGGTTTTCTGAAAATCAACTGAAATTGCAAAATACGCTTTCGCTCACAGAAAACGGCTTTTGCCCCGCGCGCCAAAATTGGGTTCAAACCCGCGGGCTTACTGACATGTGGGGTCCACCTGTCAGTGACTCAAAACAGAGTGCCTCGGACTTTCGCTCGCCGCCGGCGAACTAGCTCTGCCGCGGCCGAACGGGCACCGGTTCTAGCTTCACCGTGCCAAGATGAGTCTAGGGGTGGCGCTACTTCACCGGGAGACGGCCGGGAAGATGGCCGCCACCGTGAAGGTGCGGCGGCGCCATGACCGCGACGGCGAAAGCTCGGCTAGAGGCTACGATTCCGGCGGCCTAGGGCTAGTCTAGCTACAGTGACGCAAGGAGAGTCGATCTCACCTGGCGGTTGGGTCGGGGATGAACTGCAATGGCCCGCCACCGTGCGCCAGCCGTGAGGAAGAAGAACGGCGGTGCGGCGGCGCTACGAGCAAAAGAAACCAAAATGACGAGTGATCAGTAAACCTGGGACACTAAGGACGCTTCGGGTGGAATCGATTCGAAGGATTGAGGCGACACTGACCCGAATCGACGATTTCTCCCCTTTTGAGCTCCTTCGGGCGAACGAGGAAGACGACGCCTCCCAGGCTCCCAGCTCGGTGAAATGGCAAAGTGATGAGCCGCAGAGCAATGCGACGCGAACAAAAGGGCTAGGCTTCGGTTTTGGCTCGAGTTGAAGTGAATAACTTCGGTCGTTGCTTCTGTGCCGAGCGCAACGAAGCGCAATCTCACCTCCAAAACGACTCGACCGGAACCAAGTAAGCACATGCGAGGAGGAGGGGCTCTACGCGCGACGTGGAGGACATCGAGCACGGCCGGACGGGGCAGGTGAAGCTGGTCGGCGAAGGACAGCAGCCACGGCGACTCGGCTTCAACCAGGGGAGAAGAAAGAGGAAAGAAAATGCACTCGTGAGACTGACATGTGGGACCGGGGCCCACTGGCAGCGAGACAGCCTCGCCTCAGCTGACCAGCGCGTCAACGCTTCAACAGGGCCGGGCCCACCGTCCGGTGAGATAATCGATTTTAATGCGATTTGACAGAACGAGAATTCTCTAGATTTCGCCTTTGATTAAGCCCTAAATAAATCCCAGATTTTCTAAAACTTTTTGACTAAGCCCCACTGAGAGTCATACGCCTACTGGAAAATTTTGAGACAAAAATTCCTTTTGGGCGATTTGTTAAAATTCTGACACTGTATCCTGGTTCTAAATTTCGATTTCGGTTTTGATTTAATTACAGGTTCATTTTATAGGATTTATTTTTGAAACTTTTGGAGAGGTTCCAATCCTTAAAATTGAATCACTGTAAAATTGTCGGATTAAAATCACGAGCCATTATTTTATAAAAATTCTGACAATCATTTTCTTTACACTTTGGACCCACTGTTTTTGAATTTTTAAAAGGCTTATATCAATTCATTTAATTATCACAATTTTACCAGTGATGCATCATATCTCCAGGGATTTATATAAATTTTATTGGATTTTCTTGACATTGGTTATCTTTCTTTCCACTTTTGATTCATTGTTTTTAGCCAAAAAGTAGATACATATTTTATTTATCTCGACCCTAAGTTTATAAAATTCTACTCACTGGCCAAACATTATGACCAGCTCAAATAGTACTTATAGCAAAATTTTCTAAATTTTATTTTCATGTTTTTACCTTTTGATTAAATCTTTTCTCATAACACAAAATCTAAGAAATTCTAATTGGAGTAAAAATACCTAGAATTTCAAAACCACTTATATTAAGATTTAAACTGTTTATTTTCCACTGTTCTAAATTTTTAGGTCGTTCTGATCCACCCCTTACAGAAATCTACTTAGATTTGACAGTCAAAAGAAAAAGGGTTTAAAAGAAATCCAAAATTCTTCCTAAAGCGATCCTCTCGCTCCCATGTCGCTTCCTCTTAGAATGATTACTCCACCGCACTTTTAGCATTTTATGGGCTTTGTTTGAGTATGGCGCCCGCTTCTTCAAGAATCTTCACTGGGCGTTCTCGATAGGTTAAGTCAGGCTGAAGATCAAGATCTTCCAATTGGGTAAGTTCAGTCGGAACGCGAAGACACTTCTTCAGCTGCGACACGTGGAAGACGTTATGCACACTGGATAACTGAGTAGGCAACTGCAATCTATATGCCTTCTCTCCCATCTTCTCCAGGATGCAATAAGGTCCGATATACCGAGGAGCGAGCTTGCCTCGAACCTGGAATCGACGAACTCCACGAAGAGACGAAACTTTAAGGTAAACATAATCGCCAACCTCGAAGCTTAAGTCACGTCGACGAGTGTCGGCATAACTTTTCTGGCGAGATTGAGCTTCCCTCAACCGGCTTCTGATTAAATCCACTTGCTCTTGGGCTTCATTAATCAAATCAGGGCCGAAGAACTGTCTTTCACCCACTTCGCACTGAAAAGTGGTGTTCGACATTTTCTTCCATAAAGGGCCTCAAATGGCGACATCTGCAGACTAGCTTGAAAGCTATTGTTGTAAGAAAACTCTGCAAATGTGAGGCACTTCTCCCAACTGGTGCTATAAGACAGCACACAAGCCCGCAACATGTCTTCAAGAGTTTGATTTGTTCTTTCAGTCTGCCCATCAGTCTGTGGATGGTAAGCAGAACTAAAATTCAACTTGGTTCCCAACAATTTGTGCAGCTGTTCCCAGAAATGAGATGTGAACTGTGACCCACGGTCAGACACAATCGTCTTTGGGACACCATGCAGGCGCACAATGTTACTAATGTACAGCTCTGCCAATCTATCTCCAGTATGAGTGGTTTTGACAGGAATGAAGTGGGCTACCTTTGTCAGTCGGTCGACGATAACCCAAATGGAATCATTTCCTTTCCGAGTTCGAGGAAGACCCGTAATGAAATCCATACTGATATCATCCCACTTCCATTCTGGAATTTTCAATGGCTGAAGGAGTCCAACTGGACGTTGATGTTCAGCTTTAACTCGTTGACATACATCACACTTTGCGACATATTCAGCGACATCTTTCTTCATACCGCCACCAATATTCCTTCTTAAGATCCCGTACATCTTTGTACTACCGGATGAATAGATAATGGTGACTCATGAATTTCTGCCAAAATCAGCTTCTTGATCTCCGGATCATTCGGCACATATATTCGAGTTCCTCTCATGATTATCCCATCAGGGCTTTATAAGAACTCAGAATCCGTGCCTTCTTTCAACTGATTCGAATCTCAACAACTGCTTCATCTTTAAACTGCGCGTTTTAATTTGACTTTTCGTAGTCACGCAATCGCAGAACGGCCACACAACCATTTTCAACCAAATTCAGATTGAGCTTCTGAAATTCACGAACTAACTCAGACTGATTTGAACCCAACATGCAATAAAGCTTGCGGCTAAGAGCATCGGCCACAACATTGGCTTTGCCAGGATGGTAGTGAATGCCGAGATCATAGTCTTTGATTAGCTCTAGCCATCTTCTTTGTCTCGATTCAGATCCGCTGAGTAAAGAAATATTTGAGGCTCTTGTGGTCGTGTAAATCTGCTTGCTTTCCAATGAGATAGTGCCGCTTGATTTTAGGCGTGCACAACCGCAACTAGCTCTAGGTCATGTGTGGGATAATTATTCATGAGGACGGAGTTGTCGAGAAGCATAAGCGACAACCCTACCCTCTTGCATCAACACACAACCCAGGCCGTGAAGCGATGCATCACAGTACACTTCAAAGCTCTTATGAACATCTGGCAAGATGAGCACCGGAGCAGATGTTAACTTTTCTTTCAGTTTCTGAAAACTTTCTTCACAACCAGGAGTCCATTCAAACTTCCTTTCCTTTTTCAGAAGCTGAGTTAGTGGCTTAGCAATTTTAGAGAAGTTTTCAATAAACCGGCGATAATAACCGGCGAAGCCTAGAAAACTTCGAATCTTTGGCACTGATTGCGGCCTTTCCCAAGCCAATACTGCTTCTACTTTACTTGGGTCGACGGCAACTCCGCCTTCGGACAGAACATGCCCCAGAAAAGCGACTTCTTTCAACCAGAACTCACACTTCTCAAACTTGGCATACAATTTGTTCTCCCGAAGCTTATTAAGGACCAAGCGCAAATGTTGCCTATGCTCTTCCTCGCTTTTGGAATAAACGAGGATGTCATCAATAAAGACCACCACAAATTTATCTAAATACTCCATAAAGACTTTGTTCATCAGATTCATAAAGCTTGCTGGAGCATTTGTCAACCCAAACGACATTACGGTGTATTCAAATAAACCATAACGCGTCGTGAGGGCGGTCTTTGGAATGTCTGAGGGTCTAATTTTCAATTGAAAATATCCCAATTTCAAATCTATCTTGGAGAAGACTTGTGCCCCATTCAACTGATCAAACAGATCATCTATCCGGGGAAGCGGATACTTATTTTTAATGGTCACCTCATTTAAAGCACGATAGTCTACGCACATACGCAGGCTATCGTCCTTCTTTTTCACAAAAAGAACCGGACTCCCATGGCGAAGAATCGACGAATGAACCCCTTATCAAGCTGTTCTTTAAGTTGCTTTTTCAATTCTACCAATTCATTTGGAGGCATCCGATATGGTCGTTTTGATATCGGTGCAGTTCCCGGCACCAAATTAATCACAAACTCCATATCGCGATCCGGAGGCACTCCCGGCAATTCAGCAGGAAAAACATTCGGGAATTCACTAACGACTGCCACTTCTTTTAAACTAGAAACAGATGCAGAATACCAGACTGTCTGAGGTGTTGAACTTTCAATACTTGAGGTAAATTCTACATGCACCCCCTCTTGATTTTCAAGGGTTATGGATCGCTTAGCACAATCTATGCAACCCTTACTTTTAGCTAACCAATCCATGCCTAGAATCACATCCAAACCAGATGTTTCTATTATGATGAGATCGGCATAAAACATAACCCCATTGATCTCTATGCCAATCCCAGAACAGAAACTAGCAGTTCTAATAGTAGCTCCAGGTGATTGCACAATCATATGAACAGGCATAAGAGAGACTTCCAAATTATGTTGCTCAGAAAACTTCTTTGAGATGAAAGAATGAGAAGCTCCCGAATCAAATAAAACCAAGGTAGGAATGGATTGAACGGGAAACATACCAAGCACGACATCTGGCGCGTCTTGCGCCTCCTCAGTCGTCACATGATGAAGACGGCCAACATTGCCACCTTGAGTAGGTGGTGGAGCCAATCCCTGAGTTTGCCGCTTCGCCCCATCCTGAGAGCGGCCTTGGGCTTGAGGTCGCTGTCCAGCCTTCTTCTTAGGACAAGCATTGGCGTAGTGCCCACGCTCGTTGCAATGAAAGCAAGTAACATTAGCGGCTCGCTTCAACAACAAAGAATTGATCTCGGTTCTTGTCCCCGACGGATCGGTTGCGATGATCGCCACGAACAAAGCGGGGAGTCTGACTCTGCACCCGCTGAGCTTGGCGCTGGACCCTTTGGGCTTGAATCGGTGGTGGTCGACGAACATTAGTCGACTGCCACCCTGGCGATCGAGATGATCCAGTTCCAGAAGAACTACGCGCAAGCCACTTGCGCTTTCGGCTTTCCAGCACATTGCGGCTACCGTGTTCCACCCTCACTGCTTTATCAACGAGGGCTTGGAAATCATCGATGTCTTGAGCAATCAAGGCCCACTTAATCTCTTCATTCAGATTTTCCCGAAATCTCTCAATTCTTCTTGCCTCATTAGCTACTTCATATGTGGCATATCTGGATAGCTGGTTGAAGCGGTGCAGGTATTCCATTACTGTCATTGACCCACTTAGGTCCGAGAATTCCGCTTTTTCACCTCAATCACACTAACGGAATGTGAGTCGCGCGAAAGCGACTCTGGTTCAGTGCCATAAGACCACTCGACCTTCAGGAAGCACTGCTTGGTAGTTCTCCCACCAAACTGCTGCGGTCCCTTGCAGCTGATAGGAGGCATACAAAACCTTCTCCCTATCATCACACTGCGCAATGTCCAACTTGCTCTCCACGGCTCTCAACCAATCATCAGCATCTAGAGGCTCAGCAGTAGGGGAGAAAGCTGGTGGTTGTGTCCTCAGGAATTCACCCAACTTAGACACCTGAGGTGCTCCACCATTTCCTCCACGAACCACATTCTGAGGCGCCGTATTCTGGGCTATCTGCTGAAGCAACAGGGCATTCGCCTGCCTTCCTTGCTCGATTATAGCCAGGACTTGCGCCATTGTAGGTGGCTGCGGCAATTGATCCTCCGGAATATCCCCCTGAGCAGGCGGCGAATCCGGAACATCATGGCGAGCAACTCGTGAAGAAGAGGCCCGCGTTGTGGGGTGTTGAGGATTCGGCTGGGCCGGCGTAGAAACATTTGCTCTAGGATCATGAGCGTCCTGAGCCGCGCCAGACCCCAAAATTTGACTAAGGGATCTTGTCGACCTCATCCTGCAATTACAATCTTTTAGCATACTACAAAAAAAAAAGAAAAAAAGAAACACTACTTTAAAATTTACGGCTGGCATAATATTCCACATAGCTAATTCATGCTCTCTTAATAGTCGTGAATGATTATCTCATCGAAAACTTCCACTTCATAGCTAAAATTTGCGAGAGAAAATCACCACTATTCATTCACACAAAAAGAGGCAACTCGAAACTTTATACTGCAAAACATAATATATATATACTATTCACATACATACACATATATTAGTTCATATCTTAGTTATCACTAAAACATGTGCATGCCAATTATTTTCACACAACAGCCCACACTACCTCCACTTCCTGACTTTGCTCCTACTACCAGAACACATGCATTTATCTAGTTTCACAACCTATCCAAAGGCACTAAGCAAACACAGGAAGCATAAACTTCCATTCATTCTTACTAGCCCTTCTCTAGAATTTCCATTTTTATCTAGCCCTTACTACTTCTTCCAACATCACTGCCAGCACAACCTGGGATCACCACTCCCTACATTTTCGGCAGCAACTTCCCAGAACCACAGCCATTCCATCACAACCACAATATAGAAAGAATATCAAATATTTTTCTCACAAGCACACATACAAAGCATTAATCCAATTTTTTTATACTCAACAGCAACCTTAACACTGCACATCATCACACATATTATTTGCATACATAGATATGGCTTACTTTCACATAGAAGTCATTGCTATATCCTGTGACCTTGGTTCTTCCACCAAAAACCATCACAATTTGCAATACAGAAAAGGAATACAACACATATTCTTACATACATGCACTCAATACACTAGACAATACAAAATCACACTTTCAAATGTTACTACCAGCACCAATCAAAACCATTTCCTTTGGCATTTCGGCAGCAACCTCCATTTTCAGCAATTTAGCACCTTGTTTAGAAGCATACACCCCAATTTGAACACATAAAGCTTAATTTCACACTTACGTTTTTACAAACCTTACTCCTTGATACAAAATGAGACTACTTTAGCTAGTAATTTCAGCACTACATTCATTATTTACAAGGTTCTTGCAACACTTATATTACATCAAAATCACATCTTAGTAACTACATTACCACATACTACTAGATTTTTCTACATTTCATACCACTACTTCATATTCCCACATTCCTAACCACACATCTCCTTCGGCGATATACCCGTGGAGTGCTAGGGCGGTAGGTGCAAATACTATATGGATTGATACCCTTGTCATTAATGAGCCTAGGGCAACTCCCAATAGTTGACTTCATAGCATTTGCACCCACTCCCGGCGTAGGCACATAGGACATAGGTGGAGGGCGTTGCGCCGCCGGAATCCTCGGAGCCTCACTAGTTAACACCGTGCGTGGTAAGGCACGCCTCGCCACACACAATGTCACTCGGGACTCCAAGAATGCCACACGACGCCGAGTCTCAAGCAACTCTTGCGCCAACTTCACGTAGTGGCTATCTAACCTATTAGTAAACTCCACCATGACCTTTAGATTGCCATTTCCCACTCCAATGTGATCCCTATACACATTACTCCCTACCAACGGTCTCCCGGGTAGGTAGTAATGGTGAGGGCTCAAGTCAGGTAACACGTGCCGGAGTCGTACTATGGCTAGGTATGCCGCTTCATTCATAGAAGGCCTATCGACGACCCATTACCCATATAGCTCCTCTCTCCTCACTATGGGCCGCCTAGGAGGAATAAATACACGAGCGTACTCCTTGGTGACTGGGCTCAAACGCTGAAAACCACGTATCTCGGCACCCTCAAACCGACACTCTCAAGTAGGGATCAGTAGCACTCCCATCATACCCGAGTGCTCGGGACTCTCGACTCGTGGCAAGGAACAAACCGGCCATCTACAAAATACAAGACAAGATAAGCTTATAAACATAATTAGAAGAGCTAAGGAACTACAAACAAGAAAATTAGCATTAGGCTAAATTTCATTATTAGTAGTGGACAGATTTACATTTATTTCCAAATTAAGTTTTTACACTTCTAACTAGCGACCATTTCTCCCCAAGGTTCCTACAATCGGATGGCTCGATACCATCTTTGTGAGACCCGCTCGATGAACAGAACTCCATGTGATTACTGTGCTATTCCTCGGATCGAGAGCTAGCACTCACATGTTTACAACATTCGCACTACCAAAATCATACATGCAAGCAAACGGAAAGACATTCATAATCGAATAATTATACAGAGTTCAAGACAAATTTAAACCATTTTAACAATGAAACAAAAGAGGAAAACCAAAAGGAATTGAAACTCCAAACAGCCTTGCGGTTGCCCACTAAACCCTCAGGCACTGACTAGGCAACCTAGAAGAGACTATCGTCAAAACTCCCGAGACCTGCTTGAAAGAACGCGTCGTCCGGCAGTTCGCAGTCTTCTTCCTCTGAGACAGCAGATGCAAGATTGAGTACTTTGGTACTCAGCAAGACTTATATTGGTTCACGATGCAAATAAGTAATTATGCAAATGAGTAAATGACAGCTATGGTTATTTTGCGGTTGCATAAAAACATTAAATAAATAAGCATAATAGATTGCAACATCGCATTTTAATAAAAGCAATTGAATGACGTAATTGTAAGCAAATATTCCAGACTTCCAACCCAGTCTACCCGACTGCATATGCCCCCGATGTCGATCCTTTGACACAAAAGAAGGTTGTAAAATGGTTTCAAAAACCACCACCTATTTTTGAAAACACCAAAAGACTCTAGCATGGAATAACGTCACCAAGTGCCCTTAATCAGCAAGCGCGCTAATCGATTAGATTTATACTCTGAGGTATACACTTTACCCACAAGGAATGATCAACCTCTTTCGCCAGGCCAATTAACACACTTCCTTTGGTGTGTCGGCAAGGAGATCATACAGAGCCGTTACATTATCTAGACGTGGCTTTACACTAGCCCGGGACGTTAACCCTCGCCCTGAAGACAGAGACACTCACCCAAGCCGTGGATCCACATGCGTCACTCACACACCACGCCTCTGTCGGGGCAAGGCGTACACCGCTGCATTGGTATGTAGAAACCCCTACTGAGACAAACTCGACCGAATGCTGTGCAAATCTCCCGCCCATAGATGCAAAGCCACATCTAAATAACTTAATAGGCTAAGACTGTCCCATACCAGCCCTCGTGGTTGCACGAAAACATGGATTCACCGTTCCATCGCTCGGTCCTTAATCCGACACGGGCGATACTCCACCCTAGCTACGTGCATATCCTTTTGCACAACCGGCTAGTGCCAAATAATCACCCGTCAAACCATAGTTTTGTTTGAGGGTTTTAGTAAAATATAACCAACCATTTTCCAAAAGATCATATATAGGTTGAAAGAGTGAAAAGAGGTAACGCAAAGCTTTGAGCAAGAATATTATGCTAGCGATTATTCCCAAACACGACATTACATATGTCTAGTTCAACTAAGGTTTACAAGGTTCACATGTCCATACTGATTGAGGCAAACCATAATTTACAGGATTAACTACAGTTCTAACCCAAATTAGCACTTTTAGGGAAACTATCCGGATGCACCGTACATAAGCAAAAACAACATATAGTAGGTGAATTATCGTGCTCAACGTGATCAAGGAGTTGCTTGCCTTGCAAATCACTTGTCAGAATAAAATCTGGATCTGCAGAACCGTCCTCTTCTTCTTCGATGATGTCGGTCTCTACTCGCTATGAGAACCAAAAGAAAAAGAGAATATCAAGAACTCCAAATGGCAAAAGAAAATGCATGATAAACAGTAAACACAATTCAATCAAACAGAGATCGCTATTCATGAAATATTTGAATTTAAATAACGAATTATAGATGCTAAAATTATTTGAAAAGAAATGATTGAACAATTGCTTCTTTGGAGGATGCAACAAACAAGAAACAGAGCCTTCTCTGTTTTCCTGAAAATTTCCAAGAAGAGGGCCCTTGAAGGACTATATCATCTAGGGTTATAAACCTAACAGGATTAATGTCCATTAATTACAGAAATTAGAGTCCAAGTCTTGAATTAGCTAGAGCATACTTTAATTATCAAATCTAACAACTTCTTTTAGCTTTTAGGGTTTAGATGAAACTTGAAAACTATTGTTGAAAAGGCTTGGTTGAACTCTGGACTTAGCTACAAAACTGGCTAAGGAAAAAGGACTAAACCACATCACTTAAGGTTATTGCACTAATGAAAACTAAGTGAACCAAAGTTCTAAAACAGAATATGCTTCTTGAATCTGGTAGAACAAACTTTGGTTATCATTTCTACACTATTCTTCCAAAATTTCTTCCTTGGATGAGTTATTTTACACATGGTTGAAAAAGCTTGATTGTTTCAGTCATTCAGCAGAACATAAAAGTAGACTCATTCCCTTAACTTGTTTTGCATACAAACCTTAACAAAATATCATTCTTTTCCAGAAGCCACTAGAATATACTTTGTGAAGTGCTTCTATACCATTTTTACATTTCTTCTTATTCATATAATCCATTTTATCATATGTTGAAAAAGGCTATATGAACACAAAAACTAACTTATAACCTTTCAATTTTTCATTTTCATTCATTACTAAACTATTCAACATCTTTTATCCATTTTCTTCCTGAAACCAGGGCATGATCTTAAAAACACTTTAAAAGTGAATTTGAGTTATTTTGAACTTGTTCATAGCGAATTACATTTATTTTGGTTATAACTAGTATTGTTTTTCTTAATTGAACAACTATCACAAATACTTTTCCTAAGCATTTTGACATGAGCAACTCCCATGATACATACCTAAATAGAATGAACTTTTAAACATTCAAACTTTGGTCCTATCTTTCATTTACTCAATTTCATTTTTCATGCTTAATATTCATTTTTAAGTAAACATGATATATAATAAGGTATCATGGAAAATTTTTGTTTATTTGGAATGCTCATAACTCAGAGACTCAACAAAATTTACTTTTCCTTAATTGGATCATCCCAAAATATTTTATTCATAACACCCTATTTACACTTAAGCTTCTCTTTCATTTTTCCTAAAATCACATTTTACTCATCTTCAGAAATTTTTGTATATTATGAAACTACAGCATTTTATACGAATTTAGAAATTAGTTTCACTCAATTTGGCCAGATGATTCAAAAGTTATGAGCATTTGAATTTTGGCCGGTTTTCAAAATCAACCGAATTGCAAAATACGCTTTCGCAGAAAACGGCTTTTGCCCCAAGGCCAAAAATTGGGTTCAAACTCAGGGCTTATCGACATGTGGGGTCCACTGTCGGTGACTCAAAACAGTGTGCTCGGACTTTCGCCGCCGCCGCGAACTAGCTCTGCCATACGAACGGGCACCGGTTCTAGCTTCACCGTGCCAAGATGAGTCTAGGGGTGGCGCTACTTCACCGGAGACGGCCGAAGATGGCCGCCACCGTGAAGGTCGCGGCGCGCCATGATCGCGACGGCGGCTCGCCAGAGGCTACGATTCCGCGGCCTAGGGCTAGTCTAGCTACAAGATGACGCAAGGAGAGTCGATCTCACCGGCGGTTGGGTCGGGATGAACTGCAATGGCCCGCCACCGCGCGCCGTGAGGAAGAAGAACGGCGGTCTTGCGCGCTACGAGCAAAAGAAACCAAAATGACGAGTGATCAAGAAACACAGGGACACTAAGGACGCTCGGTGGAATCGATTCAAGGATTGAGGCGACATCGACCGAATCGACGATTTCTCCCTTTGAGCTCCTTCGCGAACGAGGAAGACGACGCCCCCGTGCTCCCAGCTCGGTGAAATGGCAAAGTGATGAGCCGCAGAGCAATGCGACGCGAACAAAGGGCTAGGCTTCGGTTTTGGCTCGAGTTGAAGTGAATAACTTCGGTCGTTGCTTCTGTGCCGAGCGCAACGAAGCGCAATCTCACCTCCAAAACGACTCGACCGGAACCAAGTAAGCACATGCGAGGAGGAGGGGCTCTACGCGCGACGTGGAGGACATCGAGCACGGCCGGACGGGGCAGGTGAAGCTGGTCGACGAAGGACAGCAGCCACGGCGACTCGGCTTCAACCAGGGGAGAAGAAAGAGGAAAGAAAATGCACTCGTGAGACTGACATGTGGGACCGGGGCCCACTGGCAGCGAGACAGCCTCGCCTCAGCTGACCAGCGCGTCAACGCTTCAACAGGGCCGGGCCCACCCGTCAGTGAGATAATCGATTTTAATGCGATTTGACAGAACGAGAATTCTCTAGATTTCGCCTTTGATTAAGCCCTAAATAAATCCCAGATTTTCTAAAACTTTTTGACTAAGCCCCACTGAGAGTCATACGCCTACTGGAAAATTTTGAGACAAAAATTCCTTTTGGGCGATTTGTTAAAATTCTGACACTGTATCCTGGTTCTAAATTTCGATTTCGGTTTTTGATTTAATTACAGGTTCATTTTATAGGATTTATTTTTGAAACTTTTTGGAGAGGTTCCAATCCTTAAAATTGAATCACTGTAAAATTGTCGGATTAAAATCACGAGCCATTATTTTATAAAAATTCTGACAATCATTTTCTTTACACTTTGGACCCACTGTTTTTGAATTTTTAAAAGGCTTATATCAATTCATTTAATTATCACAATTTTACCAGTGATGCATCATATCTCCAGGGATTTATATAAATTTTATTGGATTTTCTTGACATTGGTTATCTTTCTTTCCACTTTTTGATTCATTGTTTTTAGCCAAAAAGTAGATACATATTTTATTTATCTCGACCCTAAGTTTATAAAAATTCTACTCACTGGCCAAACATTATGACCAGCTCAAATAGTACTTATAGCAAAATTTTCTAAATTTTATTTTCATGTTTTTACCTTTTGATTAAATCTTTTCTCATAACACAAAATCTAAGAAATTCTAATTGGAGTAAAAAAATACCTAGAATTTCAAAACCACTTATATTAAGATTTAAACTGTTTATTTTCCACTGTTCTAAATTTTTAGGTCGTTACAGATCCACCCCCCTTACAGAAATCTCGCCCCCGAGATTTGACAGGTCAAAAAGAAAAAGGGGTTTAAAAGAAATCCGAAAATTCTTCCCTAAGGCGATCCTCTCGCTCCCATGTCGCTTCCTCTTCCGAATGATTACTCCACTGCACTTTTAGCATTTTATGGGCTTTGTTTCGAGTATGGCGCTCCGCTTCTTCAAGAATCTTCACTGGGCGTTCTCGATAGGTTAAGTCGGTCAAGATCAAGATCTTCCAATTGGGTAAGTTCAGTCGGAACGCGAAGACACTTCTTCAGCTGCGACACGTGGAAGACGTTATGCACACTGGATAACTGAGTAGGCAACTGCAATCTATATGCCTTCTCTCCCATCTTCTCGTGATGCAATAAGGTCCGATATACCGAGGAGCGAGCTTGCCTCGAACCTGGAATCGACGAACTCCACGAAGAGGCGAAACTTTAAGGTAAACATAATCGCCAACCTCGAAGCTTAAGTCACGTCGACGAGTGTCGGCATAACTTTTCTGGCGAGATTGAGCTTCCCTCAACCGGCTTCTGATTAAATCCACTTGCTCTTGGGCTTCATTAATCAAATCAGGGCCGAAGAACTGTCTTTCACCCACTTCGCACTGTAAAGTGGTGTTCGACATTTTCTTCCATAAAGGGCCTCAAATGGCGACATCTGCAGACTAGCTTGAAAGCTATTGTTGTAAGAAAACTCTGCAAATGTGAGGCACTTCTCCCAACTGGTGCTATAAGACAGCACACAAGCCCGCAACATGTCTTCAAGAGTCTGATTTGTTCTTTCAGTCTGCCCATCAGTCTGTGGATGGTAAGCAGAACTAAAATTCAACTTGGTTCCCAACAATTTGTGCAGCTGTTCCCAGAAATGAGATGTGAACTGTGACCCACGGTCAGACACAATCGTCTTTGGGACACCATGCAGGCGCACAATGTTACTAATGTACAGCTCTGCCAATCTATCTCCAGTATGAGTGGTTTTGACAGGAATGAAGTGGGCTACCTTTGTCAGTCGGTCGACGATAACCCAAATGGAATCATTTCCTTTCCGAGTTCGAGGAAGACCCGTAATGAAATCCATACTGATATCATCCCACTTCCATTCTGGAATTTTCAATGGCTGAAGGAGTCCAGCTGGACGTTGATGTTCAGCTTTAACTCGTTGACATACATCACACTTTGCGACATATTCAGCGACATCTTTCTTCATACCGGGCCACCAATATTCCTTCTTAAGATCCTGGTACATCTTTGTACTACCAGGATGAATAGATAATGGTGACTCATGAATTTCTGCCAAAATCAGCTTCTTGATCTCCGGATCATTCGGCACATATATTCGAGTTCCTCTCATGATTATCCCATCAGGGCTTTATAAGAACTCAGAATCCGTGCCTTCTTTCAACTGATTACGAATCTCAACAACTGCTTCATCTTTAAACTGTGCAGTTTTAATTTGACTTTTCAGAGTCGGCTGCAACTGCAGAACGGCCACACAACCATTTTCAACCAAATTCAGATTGAGCTTCTGAAATTCACGAACTAACTCAGACTGATTTGAACCCAACATGCAATAAAGCTTGCGGCTAAGAGCATCGGCCACAACATTGGCTTTGCCAGGATGGTAGTGAATGCCGAGATCATAGTCTTTGATTAGCTCTAGCCATCTTCTTTGTCTCAGATTCAGATCTGGCTGAGTAAAGAAATATTTGAGGCTCTTGTGGTCGTGTAAATCTGCTCTGCTTTCCAATGAGATAGTGCCGCTTGATTTTAAGAGCGTGCACAATCGCAGCTAGCTCTAGGTCATGTGTGGATAATTCGCTCATGAGGACGGAGTTGTCGAGAAGCATAGCGACAACCCTACCCTCTTGCATCAACACACAACCCAGCCGTGAAGCGATGCATCACAAGACACTTCAAAGCTCTTATGAACATCTGGCAAGATGAGCACCGGAGCAGATGTTAACTTTTCTTTCAGTTTCTGAAAACTTTCTTCACAACCAGGAGTCCATTCAAACTTCCTTTCCTTTTCCAGAAGCTGAGTTAGTGGCTTAGCAATTTTAGAGAAGTTTTCAATAAACCGGCGATAATAACCGTCGAAGCCTAGAAAACTTCGAATCTTTGGCACTGATTGCGGCCTTTCCCAAGCCAATACTGCTTCTACTTTACTTGGGTCGACGGCAACTCCGCCTTCGGACGAACATGCCCTAAAAGCGACTTCTTTCAACCAGAACTCACACTTCTCAAACTTGGCATACAATTTGTTCTCCCGAAGCTTATTAAGGACCAAGCGCAAATGTTGCCTATGCTCTTCCTCGCTTTTGGAATAAACGAGGATGTCATCAATAAAGACCACCACAAATTTATCTAAATACTCCATAAAGACTTTGTTCATCAGATTCATAAAGCTTGCTGGAGCATTTGTCAACCCAAACGACATTACGGTGTATTCAAATAAACCATAACGCGTCGTGAGGGCGGTCTTTGGAATGTCTGAGGGTCTAATTTTCAATTGAAAATATCCCAATTTCAAATCTATCTTGGAGAAGACTTGTGCCCCATTCAACTGATCAAACAGATCATCTATCCGGGGAAGCGGATACTTATTTTTAATGGTCACCTCATTTAAAGCACGATAGTCTACGCACATACGCAGGCTATCGTCCTTCTTTTTCACAAAAAGAACCGGACTCCCAGGCGAAGAATCGGGACGAATGAACCCTTATCAAGCTGTTCTTTAAGTTGCTTTTCAATTCTACCAATTCATTTGGAGGCATCCGATATGGTCGTTTTGATATCGGTGCGCCCCGGCACCAAATTAATCACAAACTCCATATCGCGATCCGGAGGCACTCCGCAATTCAAAGAGAAAACATTCGGGAATTCACTAACGACTGCCACTTCTTTTAAACTAGAAACAGATGCAGAATACGAGACTGTCTGAGGTGTTGAACTTTCAATACTTGAGGTAAATTCTACATGCACCCCCTCTTGATTTTCAAGGGTTATGGATCGCTTAGCACAATCTATGCAACCCTTACTTTTAGCTAACCAATCCATGCCTAGAATCACATCCAAACCAGATGTTTCTATTATGATGAGATCGGCATAAAACATAACCCCATTGATCTCTATGCCAATCCTGCAATGTAAACTAGCGGTTCTAATAGTAGCTCCAGTGATTGCACAATCATATGAACAGGCATAAGAGAGACTTCCAAATTATGTTGCTCAGAAAACTTCTTTGAGATGAAAGAATGAGAAGCTCCCGAATCAAATAAAACCAAGGTAGGAATGGATTGAACGGGAAACATACCAAGCACGACATCTGGCGCGTCTTGCGCCTCCTCAGTCGTCACATGATGAAGACGGCCAACATTGCCACCTTGAGTAGGTGGTGGAGCCAATCCCTGAGTTTGCCGCTTCGCCCCATCCTGAGAGCGGCCTTGGGCTTGAGGTCGCTGTCCAGCCTTCTTCTTAGGACAAGCATTGGCGTAGTGCCCACGCTCGTTGCAATGAAAGCAAGTAACATTAGCGGCACGCTTACAACAACGGCCGATCTCGGTTCTTTATCCGACGGATCGTGCATGATGATCGCCACAACAAAGCGGAGTCGACTCTGCACCGAGCTTGGCGCTGACCCTTTGGGCTTGAATCGGTGGTGGTCGACGAACATTAGTCGATCGCCACCTGGCGATCGAGATGATCCAGCCGGAAGAACTACGCGCAAGCCACTTGCGCTTCGGCTTCCAAAGACATTGCGGCTACCGTGTTCCACCTCACCGCTTTATCAACGAGGGCTTGAAATCATCGATGTCTTGAGCAATCAAGGCCCACTTAATCTCTTCATTCAGATTTTCCCGAAATCTCTCAATTCTTCTTGCCTCATTAGCTACTTCATATGTGGCATATCTGGATAGCTGGTTGAAGCGGTGCAGGTATTCCATTACTGTCATTGACCGCTTAGGTCCGAAATTCCGCTTTTCACCTCAATCACACTAACTGGAATGTGAGTGCGGCGGAAAGCAGCTCTGAATTCAGGCCATAAGACCACTCGACCTTCAGGAAGCACTGCTTGGTAGTTCTCCCACCAAACTGCTGCGGTCCCTTGCAGCTGATAGGAGGCATACAAAACCTTCTCCCTATCATCACACTGCGCAATGTCCAACTTGCTCTCCACGGCTCTCAACCAATCATCAGCATCTAGAGGCTCAGTGAAGAGGGGAGAAAGCTGGTGGTTGTGTCCTCGTGAATTCACCCAACTTAGACACCGAGGTGCTCCACCATTTCCTCCACGAACCACATTCTGAGGCGCCGTATTCTGGGCTATCTGCTGAAGCAACAGGGCATTCGCCTGCCTTCCTTGCTCGATCATAGCCAGGACTTGCGCCATTGTAGGTGGCTGCGGCAATTGATCCTCCGGAATATCCCCCTGAGCAGGCGGCGAATCCGGAACATCATGGCGAGCAACTCGTGAAGAAGAGGCCCGCGTTGTGGGGTGTTGAGGATTCGGCTGGGCCGGCGTAGAAACATTTGCTCTAGGATCATGAGCGTCCTGAGCCGCGCCAGACCCCAAAATTTGACTAAGGGATCTTGTCGACCTCATCCTGCAATTACAATCTTTTAGCATACTACAAAAAAAAACACTACTTTAAAATTTACGGCTGGCATAATATTCCACATAGCTAATTCATGCTCTCTTAATAGTCGTGAATGATTATCTCATCGAAAACTTCCACTTCATAGCTAAAATTTGCGAGAGAAAATCACCACTATTCATTCACACAAAAAGAGGCAACTCGAAACTTTATACTGCAAAACATAATATATATATACTATTCACATACATACACATATATTAGTTCATATCTTAGTTATCACTAAAACATGTGCATGCCAATTATTTTCACACAACAGCCCACACTACCTCCACTTCCTGACTTTGCTCCTACTACCAGAACACATGCATTTATCTAGTTTCACAACCTATCCAAAGGCACTAAGCAAACACAGGAAGCATAAACTTCCATTCATTCTTACTAGCCCTTCTCTAGAATTTCCATTTTTATCTAGCCCTTACTACTTCTTCCAACATCACTGCCAGCACAACCTGGGATCACCACTCCTACATTTTCGCAGCAACTTCCCGAACCACAGCCATTCCATCACAACCACAATATAGAAAGAATATCAAATATTTTTCTCACAAGCACACATACAAAGCATTAATCCAATTTTTTATACTCAACAGCAACCTTAACACTGCACATCATCACACATATTATTTGCATACATAGATATGGCTTACTTTCACATAGAAGTCATTGCTATATCCTGTGACCTTGGTTCTTCCACCAAAACCATCACAATTTGCAATACAGAAAAGGAATACAACACATATTCTTACATACATGCACTCAATACACTAGACAATACAAAATCACACTTTCAAATGTTACTACCAGCACCAATCAAAACCATTTCCTTTGGCATTTCGCAGCAACCTCCATTTTCAGCAATTTAGCACCTTGTTTAGAAGCATACACCCCAATTTGAACACATAAAGCTTAATTTCACACTTACGTTTTACAAACCTTACTCCTTGATACAAAATGAGACTACTTTAGCTAGTAATTTCAGCACTACATTCATTATTTACAAGGTTCTTGCAACACTTATATTACATCAAAATCACATCTTAGTAACTACATTACCACATACTACTAGATTTTCTACATTTCATACCACTACTTCATATTCCCACATTCCTAACCACACATCTCCTTCGGCGATATACCCGTGGAGTGCTAGGGCGGTAGGTGCAAATACTATATGGATTGATACCCTTGTCATTAATGAGCCTAGGGCAACTCCCAATAGTTGACTTCATAGCATTTGCACCCACTCCCGGCGTAGGCACATAGGACATAGGTGGAGGGCGTTGCGCCGCCGGAATCCTCGGAGCCTCACTAGTTAACACCGTGCGTGGTAAGGCACGCCTCGCCACACACAATGTCACTCGGGACTCCAAGAATGCCACACGACGCGAGTCTCAAGCAACTCTTGCGCCAACTTCACGAGTGGCTATCTAACCTATTAGTAAACTCCACCATGACCTTTAGATTGCCATTTCCCACTCCAATGTGATCCCTATACACATTACTCCCTACCAACGGTCTCCCGGGTAGGTAGTAATGGTGAGGGCTCAAGTCAGGTAACACGTGCCGGAGTCGTACTATGGCTAGGTATGCCGCTTCATTCATAGAAGCGTCTATCGACGACCCATTACCCATATAGCTCCTCTCTCCCTCACTATGGGCCGGCCTAGGAGGAATAAATACACGAGCGGCGTACTCCTTGGTGACTGGGCTCAAGTACGCCTGGAAAACCACGTATCTCGGGCACCCCTCAAACTGACAGCTCTCAAGTAGGGACTGTAGCACTCCCATCATACCTGAGTGCTCGGGGACTCTCGACTCGTGGCAAGGAACAAACCGGGCCATCTACAAAATACAAGACAAGATAAGCTTATAAACATAATTAGGAAGAGCTAAGGAACTACAAACAAGAAAATTAGCATTAGGCTAAATTTCATTATTAGTAGTGGACAGATTTACTTTATTTCCAAATTAAGTTTTACACTTCTAACTAGCGACCATTTCTCCCCAAGGTTCCTACAACAAGATGGCTCGATACCATCTTTGTGAGACCCGCTCGATGAACAGGAACTCCATGTGATTCTTGTGCTATTCCTCGATCGAGAGCTAGCACTCACATGTTTACAACATTCGTACCAAAATCATACATGCAAGCAAACGGAAAGACATTCATAACTGAATAATTATACGAGTTCAAGACAAATTTAAACCATTTTAACAATGGAAACAAAAAGAGGAAAACCAAAAGGAATTGAAACTCCAAACAGCCTTGCGGTTGCCCACTAAACCCTCAGGCACTGACTAGGCAACCTAGAAGAGACTATCGTCAAAACTCCCGAGACCTGCTTGAAAGAACGCGTCGTCCGTGATTCATGATCTTCTTCCTCCGAGACAAATGGATGCAAGATTGAGTACTTTGGTACTCAAGAAGACTTATATTGGTTCACAGATGCAAATAAGTAATTATGCAGGCTGAGTAAATGACAGGCTATGGTTATTTTGCAGTTGCATAAAAACATTAAATAAATAAGCATAATAGATTGCAACATCGCATTTTAATAAAAGCAATTGAATGACAGAATTGTAAGCAAATATTCCAGACTTCCAACCCAGTCTACCCGACTGCATATGCCCCCGATGTCGATCCTTTGACACAAAAGAAGGTTGTAAAATGGTTTCCAAAAACCACCACCTATTTTTGAAAACACCAAAAGACTCTAGCATGGAATAACGTCACCAAGTGCCCTTAACCGCGGGCGCGGCTAATCGATTAGATTTATACTCTGCAGAGGTATACACTTTACCCACAAGGAATGATCAACCTCTTTCGCCAGGCCAATTAACACACTTCCTTTGGTGTGTCGACAAGGAGATCATACAGAGCCGTTACATTATCTAGACGTGGCTTTACACTAGCCCGGGACGTTAACCCTCGCCCTGAAGACAGAGACACTCACCCAAGCCGTGGATCCACATGCGTCACTCACACACCACGTCTCTGTCCAGGGCAAGGCGTACACCGTTGCATTGGTATGTAGAAACCCCTACAGACAAACCTGACCGGAATGCCTGTGCAAATCTCCCGCCTTCCATAGATGCAAAGCCACATCTAAATAACTTAATAGGCTAAGACTGTCCCATACCAGCCCTCGTGGTTGCACGAAAACATGGATTCACCGTTCCATCGCTCGGTCCTTAATCCGACACGGGCGATACTCCACCCTAGCTACGTGCATATCCTTTTGCACAACCGGCTAGTGCCAAATAATCACCCGCGTCAAACCATAGTTTTGTTTGAGGGTTTTTAGTAAAATATAACCAACCATTTTCCAAAAGATCATATATAGGTTGAAAGAGTGAAAAGAGGTAACGCAAAGCTTTGAGCAAGAATATTATGCTAGCGATTATTCCCAAACACGACATTACATATGTCTAGTTCAACTAAGGTTTACAAGGTTCACATGTCCATACAGATTGAGGCAAACCATAATTTACAGGATTAACTACAGTTCTAACCCAAATTAGCACTTTTAGGGGAAACTATCCGGATGCACCGTACATAAGCAAAAACAACATATAGTAGGTGAATTATCAGGCTCAACGTGATCAAGGAGTTGCTTGCCTTGCAAATCACTGTCAGAATAAAATCGGATCTGCAGAACCGTCCTCTTCTTCTTCGATGATGTCGGTCTCTACTGCTTGCGAGAACCAAAAGAAAAAGAGAATATCAAGAACTCCAAATGGCAAAAGAAAATGCATGATAAGCAGTAAACACAATTCGAATCAAACAGAGACTGCTATTCATGAAATATTTGAATTTAAATAACGAATTATAGATGCTAAAATTATTTGAAAAGAAATGATTGAACAATTGCTTCTTTGGAGGATGCAACAAACAAGAAACAGAGCCTTCTCTGTTTTCCTGAAAATTTCCAAGAAGAGGGCCCTTGAAGGACTATATCATCTAGGGTTATAAACCTAACAGGATTAATGTCCATTAATTACAGAAATTAGAGTCCAAGTCTTGAATTAGCTAGAGCATACTTTAATTATCAAATCTAACAACTTCTTTTAGCTTTTAGGGTTTAGATGAAACTTGAAAACTATTGTTGAAAAGGCTTGGTTGAACTCTGGACTTAGCTACAAAACTGGCTAAGGAAAAAGGACTAAACCACATCACTTAAGGTTATTGCACTAATGAAAACTAAGTGAACCAAAGTTCTAAAACAGAATATGCTTCTTGAATCTGGTAGAACAAACTTTGGTTATCATTTCTACACTATTCTTCCAAAATTTCTTCCTTGGATGAGTTATTTTACACATGGTTGAAAAAGCTTGATTGTTTCAGTCATTCAGCAGAACATAAAAAGTAGACTCATTCCCTTAACTTGTTTTGCATACAAACCTTAACAAAATATCATTCTTTTTCCAGAAGCCACTAGAATATACTTTGTGAAGTGCTTCTATACCATTTTTACATTTCTTCTTATTCATATAATCCATTTTATCATATGTTGAAAAAGGCTATATGAACACAAAAACTAACTTATAACCTTTCAATTTTTCATTTTCATTCATTACTAAACTATTCAACATCTTTTATCCATTTTCTTCCTGAAACCAGGGCATGATCTTAAAAACACTTTAAAAGTGAATTTGAGTTATTTTGAACTTGTTCATAGCGAATTACATTTATTTTGGTTATAACTAGTATTGTTTTTCTTAATTGAACAACTATCACAAATACTTTTCCCTAAGCATTTTGACATGAGCAACTCCCATGATACATACCTAAATAGAATGAACTTTTAAACATTCAAACTTTGGTCCTATCTTTCATTTACTCAATTTCATTTTTCATGCTTAATATTCATTTTTAAGTAAACATGATATATAATAAGGTATCATGGAAAATTTTTGTTTATTTGGAATGCTCATAACTCAGAGACTCAACAAAATTTACTTTTCCTTAATTGGATCATCCAAAAATATTTTATTCATAACACCCTATTTACACTTAAGCTTCTCTTTCATTTTTCCTAAAATCACATTTTACTCATCTTCAGAAATTTTTGTATATTATGAAACTACAGCATTTTATACGAATTTAGAAATTAGTTTCACTCAATTTGGCGAGATGATTCAAAAGTTATGAGCATTTGAATTTTGGCGGTTTCAAAATCAATCTGAAATTGCAAAATACGCTTTCGCTCGAAAAACGGCTTTTGCCTCATAAAATTGGGTTCAAACCGGGGCTTATCGACATGTGGGGTCCACCTGTCGCTGACTCAAAACAGAGTGCCTCGGACTTTCGCTCGCCCGCGAACTAGCTCGCCATGCGGAACGGGCACCGGTTCTAGCTTCACCGTGCCAAGATGAGTCTAGGGTGGCGCTACTTCACCGGAGACGGCCGAAGATGGCCGCCACCGTGAAGGTGCGGCGCGCCATGATCTGACGGCAAAGCTCGGCTAGAGGCTACGATTCCGGCGGCCTAGGGCTAGTCTAGCTACAGTGACGCAAGGAGAGTCGATCTCACCTGGCGGTTGGGTCGGGGATGAACTGCAATGGCCCGCCACCGTGCGCCAGCCGTGAGGAAGAAGAACGGCGGTGCGGCGGCGCTACGAGCAAAAGAAACCAAAATGACGAGTGATCAGTAAACCTGGGACACTAAGGACGCTTCGGGTGGAATCGATTCGAAGGATTGAGGCGACACTGACCCGAATCGACGATTTCCCCCCTTTTGAGCTCCTTCGGGCGAACGAGGAAGACGACGCCTCCCAGGCTCCCAGCTCGGTGAAATGGCAAAGTGATGAGCCGCAGAGCAATGCGACGCGAACAAAAGGGCTAGGCTTCGGTTTTGGCTCGAGTTGAAGTGAATAACTTCGGTCGTTGCTTCTGTGCCGAGCGCAACGAAGCGCAATCTCACCTCCAAAACGACTCGACCGGAACCAAGTAAGCACATGCGAGGAGGAGGGCTCTCTGCGACGTGGAGGACATCGAGCACGGCGGACGGGCGGCGGTGAAGGCCGGTCGACGAAGGACAAAGCTGACCACGGCGACTTCGGCTTCAACCAGGGGAGAAGAAAGAGGAAAGAAAATGCACTCGTGAGACTGACATGTGGGACCGGGGCCCACTGGCAGCGAGACAGCCTCGCCTCAGCTGACCAGCGCGTCAACGCTTCAACAGGGCCGGGCCCACCCGTCGATGAGATAATCGATTTTAATGCGATTTGACAGAACGAGAATTCTCTAGATTTCGCCTTTGATTAAGCCCTAAATAAATCCCAGATTTTCTAAAACTTTTTGACTAAGCCCCACTGAGAGTCATACGCCTACTGGAAAATTTTGAGACAAAAATTCCTTTTGGGCGATTTGTTAAAATTCTGACACTGTATCCTGGTTCTAAATTTCGATTTCGGTTTTTGATTTAATTACAGGTTCATTTTATAGGATTTATTTTTGAAACTTTTTGGAGAGGTTCCAATCCTTAAAATTGAATCACTGTAAAATTGTCGGATTAAAATCACGAGCCATTATTTTATAAAAATTCTGAAAATCATTTTCTTTACACTTTGGACCCACTGTTTTTGAATTTTTAAAAGGCTTATATCAATTCATTTAATTATGAAATTTTACCAGTGATGCATCATATCTCCAGGGATTTATATAAATTTTATTGGATTTTCTTGACATTGGTTATCTTTCTTTCCACTTTTTGATTCATTGTTTTTAGCCAAAAAGTAGATACATATTTTATTTATCTTGACCCTAAGTTTATAAAAATTCTACTCACTGGCCAAACATTATGACCAGCTCAAATAGTACTTATAGCAAAATTTTCTAAATTTTATTTTCATGTTTTTACCTTTTGATTAAATCTTTTCTCATAACACAAAATCTAAGAAATTCTAATTGGAGTAAAAAAATACCTAGAATTTCAAAACCACTTATATTAAGATTTAAACTGTTTATTTTCCACTGTTCTAAATTTTTAGGTCGTTACAGCTTTCTTTTCTATTTCCTCTCTCTCTCTCTCTCTCTTTTCTGGGTTTTCCTGTTGTTTGTCGAGTTTGGAGCTCAAATTTTGTAAGATGCTGGATCATCTAATGGCACATCTACTCGATCTATCTTTGGAACATTTCATAACCATTTGCATGATATCTTAAGTAGGAAGTATGTGAGCATTTGAGATGGACTGGATATGATCTGATATCTTGAGCAGAAAGTAAAACAAGATCACGAAACTGTCAAAATGTAAAACTTTAGTGCTTATCATGAAATACAATATTAACGATACTAGTTCACATGGCTAATTATTATTTTAAAAGTACACAATAATTTATTGTAGTGACTTGTGTGTGTCATGGGGAGTCACATGTTGCAATAAGATCACCTTCAAACTACTGACATAGCGATGATACATGTAATCTCAAAATGTCAGGAAAAGACAAAGTATTCTAAGGGTATCAATCTTGTAGTGGTTATATATCCTTCTTATAGTTCCTTTTTCTGCGAACCGTAGCCAAGATTCGTGCTATCTTCGTCTGACTTGCTTGTTCCAATCTTAGAACCAGCATTGGTGCCACCCGAAGCACCTACAGCAGCATTACCACCAACATTTGTGTTGCTCCCAAAACCTCCATTGAAACCAAACTTCAAGCCAGTGTGTGCTCCTATACCAGCACCAATACCACCACCGATGCCCTTGGATGCACCAACTCCAACACCTGTGTTAGCACCACCATTTGCACCAATAACAGTATTAGCACCTGCATTTGCCTTGCCTGATGCACCGAAATTGAAACCACCACCAATACCACCATTTGCTCCAATTCCTGCATTGATACTCTTACTAGCTCCAACATTAGCATTGGTGTTAGTACTACCAACAACATTAGCACCAGCATTGCCACTGCCCCCTACTACCGCTCCAAGACCACCACCTATGCTAGCACCCTTAGAAACACCCATATTAGCACCACCACCAACGTTAGCTCCAACATTGGCATCGCCAGAAGCTCCTATCGTAGACTTAGCATTAACACCACCTGAAACTGCAGTGCTTGCACTACCACTAATATCCTTGTTAATTGCAATACCACTACCTCCATTAACACCACCATTGGCACCACTGTAGGCATCGCCGTTCGCACCAACCTTTGCACTCTTTTCGGCAACACCACTAACTCCAGCGTTGCCACCGACACCAAAACCCGCACCACCACTAACTTGTTTGCTAGCACCAATGCTAGCACCAATTCCTTTACTCACACTAGCACCTCCACCAGGGCTAGCATCTCCAGAAACACCTACACCAGTGTTAGCTCCAACATTGGCATTACCGCTTCCTGAGACACTTCCTCCAATATTACCACCAATCCTTGCACCACCAAAAGCACCTGAGCCAGCACCAGCATTGGAATTCTTTCTACCACCAATATTTTCTCCGACACCACCACCAAGTTTAGCATCTCCTAAGACACCAATACCGGTATTAGCATTGGCACCAATATTGGCATTGCCACTTCCTCCTACATTTCCTCCGATACCTCCACCAATTCTAGCACCACCGGAGATACCGAGACTAGCATTAGCACCAGCATTGCCATCTAGATTTCCATCAACACCACCACCAATTTTAGGACCTCCGGAGACACTAGTGCCAACACCAACACCAGCATTTGCATTGGTACCAACATTATCATTTTTGCTCCCACCAACATTTCCTCCAACACCACCACCAATTTTAGCATCTCCTGAAACACTACCACCAGTGCCAACACCTGCACTAGCATTGGCATTGCTGCTGCCACCAACATTTGCACCGGCACCCACATCAACATTAGCACCAGCACCGATATTGCCACTACCGCTTCCATCAACATTTCCTCCAATACCACCACCAAGTCTAGTACCTCCAGTGATACCAACACCAGCATTAGTATCAACATTGGCATTGCCACTACCACCAACATTTCCTCTAACACCGCCATCGATT
This sequence comes from Otatea glauca, assembly GCA_036346275.1. Taxonomy (NCBI): domain Eukaryota; kingdom Viridiplantae; phylum Streptophyta; class Magnoliopsida; order Poales; family Poaceae; genus Otatea; species Otatea glauca. The sequence continues at coordinate 53,826,352 of CM070711.1, forward strand.
CTAGCACCTCCAGAGACACCAACACCAGCAAGCACCAACACCAGCATTAGCACCAGCACCAACATTGGTATTGCCACTCCCACCCACATTTCCTCCGATGCCACCACCAAATCTAGCACCTCCAGAGACACCCACACCAACATTAGCACCAATGCCAACATTAGCATTGCCGCTTCCATCCACATTTCCTCCAATACCACCACCAATTTTAGTACCACCTGAGATATCGGCATTAGCACCAAGACCAGGATTTGCATTACTAGTGCCACCTACATTTCCTCCATCACTCCTACCAATTTTAGCATCTCTTGAGACACCGGCACCAACACCGACACCTGCATCACCACCGGCACCAACATTTGCATTGCCGCTTACACCGATATTTCCTCTAATGCCACCACCAATTCTAGCACCTCCAAAGGTACCCGCACTAGCACCAATACCAGCATTAGTACCAACATCAGCATTGGTGTTACCATTTCCACCAATATTTCCTCCCATGCCACTACCAATTTTTGCATCTCCAGAGACACCAACTCCAGCATTAGAACTAGCTTTGGCATTACCAGTACCACCTCCATATCCTCCCACACCTCCACCAATTTTAGCACCTCCAGAGACACCAGCACCAACACCAGCATTAATATTGCCACTCCCGCCAACATTTCCTCCAATGTCACCACCAATTATAGCATCTCTAGAAACACCAACACCAGCACCAATACCATTATTATTGCTAGCACCAACATTAGCATTACCACTACCACCTACATTTCCTCCAATACCACCACCAATTTTAGCACCTCCGGAGACACCAGCGCCAACACCAACATTAGCACCAGCACCAACATTGCCATTGCCACTCCCACCTATGTTACCTCCAGTGCCACCGCCAATTTTAGCGCCCCCAGAGACACGCATGCCAGCACCAGCACCAGCATTAGCACCAACGTTGGCATTGCCACTCCCACCTGCATTTCCCCCAACACCACTACCTGTTTGAGCACCTCCAGAAACACCCACACCAACCAACACCAACATTAGCACCCACACCAACACCAACACCAGCATGCGCATTGCCTTTGCCACCACCATATTCTCCTGCGTTGCCGCCTACGTTGCCACCACCAGACTTACTTGCTTTAGCTCCAGCCCTAGCATCAGCACCAATATGGATATTGCCATGTATGCCCCCAGATATGCCAATCCCAACACCACCTGAAGCTCCCCCCGCAAAACCACCGGCAATTCCAGTAGCAATTCCTGCTGTTGCTCCACCAGCCACTCCTACAAAGTAGGTAAAACTATTATTTTACATTTCATATGGTAACAAATTGTAAACAGTCACCATAACCTAGCTTTAAATAATAGCTTGATTAATTACACTTGTTTGTATCCATTACATTTGTGCCTTTGTTAATGTAATTGATTTGTAGTTATGTAAGTCCTACGTTAAACTGACCCTACATGTTTTAATGATATTTCTATGGATGTATTTTTACTACAAAGAGGGAGTATATAAACCTTGAATTGATACTTGATAGAAGTATTAGTAGACATTACCAGCTGCAACCTCAGCCATCTTAGCCATGCTGGTAGCCATTTCTCCTGCAACTTTGCCGAGGTCATGAGCCACTTTCTGCAAGATTTCCTGCTTTGCCTTGGCTGCCATTTCAACATCTTCTGAAACATCCTTCACATGTGCTGCAGCCCTTTTGAGAACTTCTTGCTTAAATTTGAGCATTGCTACAATGTCACCGACAGCAGTTTTGGTGTGTTCCTTTGCAACTTTGGAGAGGTGGATTGAGACCTCGCCTGCCATATGGCTCATCACCTCCGCCGTCTTCTCCAACAACTCCTCTTTTAGATGGATCCCAACTCTTGCACTGCCGATGATGTCCTGTATGTGTTTCGCTGTACGCTTGGCGATTTCTTCTTTGGCCTTCAGCACAAGTGCAGCGTCAGCTGCTGCCTGGTTGACATGATGCTCTACTCTTTTCCCGAATTCCTTGCCCATGTCTTTGCCGTGTCGTGGCTTCTTCTCATTCTTCGCCCTAAGCCAAAAAAAATTTGTTAGCATATGAAAAAACAGAAAATCAATAACCACGCACATACATATACAACAATATAATGGTTAAACATTTATAAGAAAACTGACATTTGCAATATACTATTTGGATCTAACACAATCTATTATATATTAAAAGAACAAGGCATGCATTTTAGAGTTGCTAAAAAAAGAAACAGACTAGAAATTCTCACGAAAAAGAAAATATTTAGCCCTTAATATGGTGGACCCTAACTAAGTTGAACAGTAGTACCCATTAGATATTATTATTTAAACAAAAGCATCTAACCGTCTATCTAGCGGACCCGAGTAATAATGGCTTAAATTAAAAGAAAGAGTCCAAGCCAAGCACAATAAAAAATAACACAGATATGGAAAAAAATAAAAAGAAACTAGCCATTTGATTTTCATACAAACTCCAAATTGAAACAAATACGTAAACAAAAATTAGCAGTTGGACTTGTATTTGAATTCTAACATAAAAATAATATTTGAAACTAAATAACAATAAAATAACAGGCTTATATTAGAAGAAAGAGTCCATGCCAAGTACAATAAAAAATAACGAAACTTGGAATAAAAAAAGGAAATCAACCATTTAACTTTCATACAAACTACAAATTAAAACATGTACATAGTAGAAAAATGAAATTAGTACTTGGATTTGCATTAAAATTAACATAACTTTGGAATAAAAATAAATTAGCAATTTGATTTCATACAAACTCCAAAATAAAACCGGTACATAGATGAAATTTGGAAATATAATTCAATGAAAATTAGCAGTTGGATTTTATACAAATTCTAACCTAAAACTAAATTTCAAAATTAAATAAATATAAAAGAATAATAAAAATTAAATTAAATTACAGATTGTTTTTAATTCCATATTAAGTGAAAAAAATAAATTTTGTTTCTATTCACAATTAAAATTGCAGAAATATGATGATTTGAGAAAATAAAATAAAATATGGTAAGGAATTTGATTCTATGTATAACTTATTAACTATTGTGTAATAAAAGTCGATGATAGGTTTTTCATGGTCGTTAAGAAAATAAAGAATATACTAAAAGTTTTTTTAAAACAAAAACATTATGACAAATGTAGGGATTATGAGGATGATATGTCGATAGGTGTTAGCTCAGCTACACCTGTATAAGTAATGTGATATGCATTAAAAACAAGTACTAAAAGAAAGAGATAAGAATTGCAAAATTAAGAGATGACATAAATGAAAAATATTAAGTTATGCTACGTTCCCAATTTTTGTACACAAGTATTTGGGAAGAAGATTTTCGATCACATTTGACAAGTATTGGGAAATGGAGTGAGTATATTCTCCCCTAAAATATATAATATTAAAATATCACAAATAATGTTCTACAACAATATATTTTCCAAAAAAGAAAAATCACATATGTATTTTCATATCATTTAAACATGTTTTAAGGTGCGCGGGCCATCATGCTGCCAAGAAACTAAGATTTGAAATTAAATAAAAATAACAATAAAAATTCACATAAATACAGAGTGAAACTAAAAGGAAATTAGCAATGTGATTTTCATACGAACTCCAAATTTAAACCCATATATAGCTAAAATTTGGAATATAAATTGGATGAAAACTACCAGTTGGATTTGCATACGAATTCTGACCTAAAATTCATATTCAAAATTAAACAAAAACTAATAATAAAATTAGTAGCTTAGACTAAAAGAAAGTGTGTCTGCCAAGTATAATAAAATATAACAAAATTTTAGAATAAAAAATAAAAGGAAATCGACCATCTGATTTTCATGTGAACTCCAAATTAAAATATGTGCATAGCTAACATTTGGAATAAAACTTAGATATAAATTAGCGGTTTGACTTGTATAAATTCTAACATAAAACCGATATTCAAAATTAAATAAAAAAATAAAATTAAGCATTTGATTTTCATATGAACTCTAAATTAAAACCAGTAGAAGCTAAAATTTGGAAAAAAAAAATTGATGAAAATTAGTAGTTGGATTTATATACAAGTTATAACCTAAAACTGAAATTTGAAATTAAATAAAAATAACAACAAAAGAATAAAAAATAAAAGGAAATTAATTTTTAATTCCATACTAAGTGGAAAATATAAATTTTGGTTTTATTTTGAATTAAAATTCCAAAAATATGCTAATCGGAGGAAAAACATAAAATAAGATAAGGAATTTGGTTTGTATGTATATAAATTATTAACTATTATGTAATAAAAGTCGGTGACATGTTTTGTACAGTCATTGAGACAAATCAAAATGTGCTAAAATTTCTCCGAAAAAGAAATCATTCTGGCCATTTATTATGTGGACATCCACGGAATAGATGGATTAAGAGGGTGATAAATCAACAAGTGTTCACTTAGCTATAGTGGTATAAGCAATGTAATGTGTATTAAAAGAAATATTGAAAGAAAGAGATAAGCATTGCAATAATAAAATTAAGAGATGATATAAATGGAAAATGTTATGATATGCTACATTTACTGTTTTGCTATGCAAGTATTCGAGGAAGAAAGTTTCGGTCACATATGGTAAGTATTGGGAAACGTAGTAAGTATATTCTCTCCTATTTAATATATAATAATAAAATATTATAAATAGAGTTGTGCAAGAATCTATTTTTCAAAAAGAAAAATCACATATGTATTGTCAAGACATTTAAGCGTACTTTAAGAATGATGCACGTGCAAGTACACGAGCCACCTTGTTAGTTGGCTATAATGATGTAATGAGCCATCTATAATTTATATGCATGTAAATGGAGATGGTGGACGATATTTCACCGTACCGCCGTCCATATTCCGGTTGGCTGTGGGACAACGCCGGCGTCAACGTCCATGATGAGACGAGCAACACTAGGAGAACTACCGTAGTACTGCAAAACTTCGCCATCGTTGAACTTCTCTTACTAAATTACCTCCGCCCTCTACTTAAGGATGATTTAGTCTAGGATGAACCTGAATGAGTGCAAGTATATATATAGGATGGAACTCTCCTCCTATGTTTGGTTGTCTTTGACCAAGATAAGTGACTGCAATAGTTGTGTGGACAAGAATGTTCTCCGGATCAACTGGAATTGGTCTGTTGCACAATGCGGAGAGGCTACCCGTCCATGTGTCTTCAAGTGGAAGCCGAGAATTTCCATAAGAGGGCCATACAATCAGAAACGAATTTTAAGGAGAGCCACAGTACGTAAGAGATGAATTAAAACTTGGTATGCTCTATATATAGACTTAAGTTCACGTGAGTTGTTGAAGTGTACGTGGATCTAGGAGGTCAAGCTGCCCTATTTCGTTTTACAATGCAATTTTGGTGTCTAGGGGAACCCGCGTCGCCACTAGCTATTTCAACATGATGCAATATTTCGAAAATCTAAGAAAAGATCATAGATGTAGTTCGCATAGAGTTATGTAAACATGCAAAATTTCAAATTCTAATTCACCCTTGGTTGTTTGGGACAGCTCCAGCTCCACCAAAATTCGTGGAGTTGGTGGAGCAGGGGTATTCCTAACTCCAGAAATTTATGGAGCTGGAGCTATGGGTATATTAAAAGTGTTTAGATGTATCATCTTGTTTACATTTTAAACTAAAAATATAAACTTAATTCACTTTATTTTAGCCTACAAACTCCAGCTCTGAGGTAAAGCTGGGATCTGGAGCTATACCAAACAGGGCCTAAGAATGAGCACTAGAAGTACTGCTTTTCTTTTTTCTTTTCTACTAAGAACAAATTGAAAATTAAAATTTTGCAGGTTCATATAACTTAATGCATACTATATATATCATTTTTAGTATTTTTGAAACATTAGATCATGCTGAAATAGGTTTTTTTGCTACAGGGGACGCAGGTTCCTGGACACTAGCGAATTTTCCTTCTTTTTAACTCCACCCTGCAAACTGCATATCATTGTAAGTAATTGTAACCTTTTTGCCAAAAAGAAAAACGTTCTGCAAAGAACAAAATGTTGTGGTTGCTTGACACACCAGCGCTCTATTGAAATTGGAAACTGTAACTCCCACAAGTTAATAAAAAGTTGGCATGACTAGCTTGAGCGTAACCTCAAACTAACAAATTTAAGAACACATTCCTAAAATGTTATGTGTTATCTTCTCTATTCACCTCTACATTTCCCCTTCCCTCTCCCCAACTCACTTCTCCCACCTCCTTCTTCCCTCTCTAACACAAAAATTTATAATAATAATAATAATTTAACTTTGAAAATTTTAAATAGAAAGTTTCAACTTAAAAAAGTTCAACTTGAAATAATTTAAATTGAAAAAATTCAAATAAAATAGTTTCAACACTAAAAATTTAAAATCACAAAATTTAAAATTAGAAAGTTTCAACTTGAAAATTTTTAAATTGAAAATTTTCAAATTAGAAAGTTTCAACTAGGAAAGTTTCAAATTAGAAAGTTTCGAATAGGAAAGTTTCAACTCGAAATATTTTAAATCAAAAAAATTCAAATTAGAAAGTTTCAACTAGAAAAGTTTCAGCTCAGAAAACTTTTGGTTCGAAAGGTTTCGATTTAAAAAACTTTTGGTTCGAAAAGTTTTGATTTAACATTTAACTCAAAAAATATCAAATCAGAAAGTTTCAACTTTAAAAAAATTATGTCGCAAAATTGCAACATAGAAAGTTGCAACTCGGAAAAATTCTGATCGAAAAGTTTCAACTCCAAAAACTTTCAATTCAAAACCTTTCAGATCGAAAATTTTCTATTCAACAAAATTTTGTTTCGAAAATTTTCACTTAAAAAACTTTTGAAAGTGATTAAAAGTACTTGTTTAAAAAAACTTGGGGGAAATTTAAAATATAAAAACTATTATGAGTTTGAGAGGAAGTGAATGAGGAGAAAAGGGAATGGAGATGCTGCTACTTATCATATGGAGAGGGTCTTTCAGGAGAAAGAAAGAATATTATACCACTTGTCACAAGAATAAGACCTTTGAGGGGAAGTTGTTGTCACTTTAAGTTGTTGTCACTTATCACAGAGAAAAGAGCCATTAAATTAGCAATTCCTTAAAAGGTTTGTTCTTATTACCAGGGCAACATATGCAATGTAAACATTTCTTACCGTGAAAACTCTGTGAAACTCACATATACAAGTTTTGAAAAATTCTCAAAAGATTACCGTACTTAGGGAGGATGAGATTCTACAATCCCAAACTCAGTCGCATTTGAAAGATATGAAAAAGACAAACAACGAGATGAAGAGGACTAAATAGTGAAAAATCATTGTTCAGACTGAATTTGTCTTTTTCGTATCCTTCAAATGCGATTTAGTTTGGTTTTCAAATTTTACAGGATTGTAGAAACTCACCTCCCCTAAGTATGGTAACTTTTTGAAAAATTTTCAAAAATTATTCACGTAGGTTTCACAGAGTTTTCACGGTAAGATGATTTTTCACTAGATATGTTGTTTATTATATAGGCAACATATCAATGTAAACCCCTTTACCGTGTAAACTTCGTGAAACCTATATGTAGAAGTTTTGAAAATTCTCAAAATATTACCATACGTAGGGGAGGTAAGCTTCTACAATCCTGTAAAATTTAAAGATCAAACTCAATAGCATTTAAAAGATATGAAAAAGACAAACAACGAAATAAATAGTGCTAATCAGTGAAAAATCACTAATTAGGCTGAATTTGTCTTTTTTTATATCTTTCAAATACAATTGATTTTGATCTTTAAATTTTACTAGATTATAGAAGCTCATCTCCCCTATGTAAGCTAATTTTTAAGAATTTTTTAAAACTTCTATACATGAATTTCATAGTGTTTTTACAGTAAAAAAGATTTACACTGATATCTCCCCTATTATCTCACATAGTCTAAGTACGTATATGTAATATCTAGAAATATAAAAAGAAAAAAGTGGACCCCCTCGAATAAAAGATAGCTTGCTTCGAGACTCGAGCTAACCAAAAGGACTAGTAGCATTGCATGCACATTCACATCATGAACGTACACTAGACACCACCAAAACTAACTGCACACTCGAGGATTCAAATGTCGTTTTCGTTCTAAATTTCGTTAGCGGCCGGAGAACGAAATCACGATGATATATCGCCATTTAAAATAAATTCCGGCCGAATTGCAAAATCAAAATATGAATTCCGGATTTTGAAAACGAAATCTCCCAGTTTTTGCCGAGATCTCGGCAAAATTGAACGGCACGAAATCCAGTCAAACATTTTGAAATTGTTTTTGAAGCTTCCTGACACATCAATGATGTTCCCATAAAAATTTTAGATGATTATCAAATCTGAGGAATTTTTAAAAATTCAAACATTGCTACTGTCCTGATAAAACGCTGACCGACAAGTTTGAACCAAATGAAGATTTTGAAATGTTATAAAAATTTTAAATTTTTTTGTTCATGGTTATTATGTATCACTAATATTCCCATAAAATTTTCAGATGATGATCAAACATCATGAATTTTTAAAAATTTGGACAGTGCTACTGTCCTGATAAAAGCTTTACCAACAAAGTTCAACCAAATGAACAATTGTACAAACCACGATAAAAATTTTGAAAACTTTTTTAGATATTTCGGATGTATCATCAATTTTTCTATAAAATTTTCATCTAATTATAAAGCTTCAGGAAGTTTCAGAAATTCTGACAGTACTACGTCCTCATAAAAGCCTGATGATCAATACATATATTGCTTTAGCAATCAAAAAAAGTTTAAAATTTTTGAAATTTTTTCATAAGGTTTAAAAGGAAATTATTGAGATCTCATAAAAAATTTGAATCATTATTATACTCCAGTGAAGTTATAAAATTCTTATGTACCATATATGTTCTTTCTGTTTTTTATTCTTGAAATATAACAAATAAAGTTCAATGCATACATAGATTTGATTGAGCAAACAAAAGAAGTTGAAATTTTGTAAAAAATCTATATAATGGTACTGATTCAATTCTTAGGCTCTCATAAAAATTTTGGATCATGATCATACTCGAGAAAATTTATATAATTCTGACAAGATTACTATCCCAATTATGTTCATTCTGTTTTTTGATTTTTTAAAGATAACAAATAAAGTTTAATTATTTTGAAAAATTTTCTATATGATCCTAAACTTCTTACTATAGTACCATAAAATCGTGTGCAATTTTACAAAAATCCGAAAGTATTTCTATAGTTTATAAAAAATTCTCAAAAATTCGATTTTTCAAGAAAAATTCGTAAGAGATGACTTTTTTAAGGGTTATTGGACCAAATCCGGTCAAAAAAGGTAAAAAAACAGGTCAAAATTGGTGAGATTTTTGAGATTACGGTAGCAATTAAATCTTTTTTTTGCTTTAGCCGGTATTTCAGAATTCGTCTATATCTGAAAATCGAGATCTCGTCAAATTTCAACGAGATTTGATCCTGGCCTTACCTCCGTACCGCCGGCGCGGGCCAAAACCAATGTGCCGACCGAGCCGAGAATCACGACGTGTGGAATCGCGAACCGGACGGACGGAGCTCTGGAGCAGAGCAGCTCACTGGCGCGCGCGGACGGACGGACGGACGGGCGTACGTGGTGGCGTGAGGGAGTTCACGAGCGTCCCACAACGCGCCGCGCACGAGGACAGCGCTAGCTGGAGACTTGACGCTTGCTAGGGCCCCCGCGCGCGCCTTTTTCTGATCTCCCATGCTAATCAACCATATCGTCGTATGCGTTTTTATTTTGTGACTGCGTAGCTTGCTATAGCAGCAACTGCAGTAGTAGGCTAGCCGGCTAGAAGTTTTGAAATTTTGTTTTCGGATGATATTAATTTGAAATTTTGATGAGATTTCAAAATTTCGATCGAAATCTGGACGAAATTCAAAAAGTAAATTTGAAATCTAGTAAATTTGAAACTGAGAAAACTGAAATTTTAGCCAAAATTACCGAGGCGAAATTTCAATGATTTTCAATCTCACGTGGAATGGCCCCGAAGCTAGAAAAATTGAAAAAATATGAAAAAAATCATACAAGCATTTATCTACATTTTCTATCTATTTGAATGCAAAATACTAATTATTTACACATAAAATTCCGAAGTTAGGGTTTAAGATTTAGACCGAAATACATCATGTAAGGCCGAAATCCAAGTTAGAGTTTAGGGTTTAGGCCGAAATTTAAGTTAGGGTCTAGGGTTACATGATTTGTATATGAATTTTTTTAGCAAACTTTTCACATGTATTCATCATAAAAAGCATTACAATTCTCTAAACAAAAAATTTAGTGCGAAATTAGGTTCAAAATCCATGCAAACCGGTCCAAATCACCGAAATCCTGCTGAGATTCACCGAAATTATTGTAACAACTCTAATTTTCAAGTTTTTTCATTTCATGAGGATCTAGAATCTCAGCCTCGGTCAAAAACCAAAATTTTACAGAAATTCGCCTAGATTTTGAACCCTGGGCTATCCCCTGCAGGGTCCAAAGATATAACGCCTACACGTATGTAAGGAATTTTTCTAAAAAATAATACACAAAAATAATAAGCTAGAAAAAAATAACAGAAGTACACTACTGTCACTGTTCTGAATAGTGACAGAGTTCTATCGCCATTCAGAATTGCGATTTAATGATGTGGGCGCCACGTAGGATCTCTCTCGACATTTTGATTTGCAACAAAACTGTGCCACCACTTGAACTAGGGATAAAACTCTATCGCCTTTTAAAATAGTGATAGAAATATGTCGCCATTTCAAGTGGTGACAGTTCTATTGCCAATCAAAATGGCGACATGGAGGGAAGCAGGTTGTATGTTCTGTGTGGTAAAGCAGGTTGAACTGTGTTGTCACATCTATTGATGTTATTCTCGGAACTGGTAAAGTCATTACATGTTTAATGTTTGTACAGAACGGAATGAATAAAAGATACCATTTCATAATAAATGCGGGGATTACATGACATATATAGTTTTGTTCATACATTTTGATTCGATGCCCATGTTCGTGTTGGTAGTTTGGATGGTACAAACAGCGGCACAGAGCAATCACGAACATGGACAAAAGTATAATACAAGTGCGCCTTTTGGAATTGTAAAAGGGCAGGATGGACTACGCTTTACGCGCAGAGTACGTTAAGGCTCTATTGGGTAATCGTACGGCACCCACAGGGAGTGTTGATTGTCAGAATGGTGTGGACGGGGCTGCTGTCACGGTAGTGGCAAGCACAACTGCAGTTGGCATTGCCGCAGCAGCAGTAAGTGTTGTAGTCGCTGCCAAGGTAGACGACCTCCTCATTGTTACTCTCCCTGAGAATTTGACAGCGTAGGTCCTCATTCTTGGTCTGGAGCTCCAAGTTCTACTTACGGAGCTGTTCATTCTCGTTCTTGACATCGGTGAGGTCCTCTCGCATTTCGTCAAGGCGATACAGCAATGTGTAGATGTAACATTGGGCATCTATGGGATACGGTGGGTCCACTCATTCAGTGAATTTGCAATCCACAGTCTGCAAGCAAGAGTACATGTCATACAGCGAGACATGTGCGAATGGTATATAAGAGTTGTAGCAGTTACCATGAATAGAGGGCATCGGTAGAAATGATGTCCTGGGCAGGTATTGGACTCATCGTAAACATACACAACGGTATCGAGGTCGTGCTTGCATGTCGGTCGCTTCAGGGGGCGGAGTGGGAGGACGTCGTGCATTGGATTTTTGGGGTAGTAGTAGTCTCTTATTCGAATAAGAAGATCTGGCTGGGGTGATTGGGGTCTCGGGGACCGTAGATTTGATAGACCTCGAGTGAAGGGTCGTGGCCCTAAAACCATGAAGGGTCGGTGCCTCGAGGTGCAGTCTGACCCTGTCTACCCCTCCCACAGCTTGATGTGCCTCCTCTATCTGTCATTGCAATTGAGTGAAGGTTGGGCTACTGATGTAGTGCTACCATGATGGTCGGTTGTTTTATAGGTAGTGTGTAGTCGATGCACGGCTGATAGAGTCAGGGCAGCATGTCCTCACATTAGTCTGACAAAGCTGGCTACAGTGTATTGTCACTTCGGTCTGAGAAAACGGTGGGTAGAGTTTTGTCAAATCAGGCTGATAAAGAAATAGGCAATGTGTTGTCACTTCGCTCCGAGGAAGCGGGGGCAGCGTATTGTAAAATTGGACTGAGAAAACAATAGGTAGTATGTTGTACAATCGGCCTAAAAAAGCTGATGGATACGTCTTGTCAAATCGTCTTAACAAAACTGCTGGGTTCGTATTGTCCAATCGGTCTGACATAGATGCTGACTTTGTGTGGTCAATTCGCCCTTCCATAGCGTGTTTGATGTGATAAACTAGGTGGGACTGTGTTGTCATGTCTATTGTTATCGTTGTCGGTTATCGTTTGTTATTCGTAAGCATGCACGCGCAGATAATTGGGCAATAGGAAGTAACGAATTTGTAAGTGAGGAACAATTCGATATGACAAAATGTGTGCAAAGAGTAACTTATGTAAGAATACATAACTGAACTAACGAAATGTATATGTTCGTACAGTACATAAGTTATGAAAGAACAAAAAACTATCTGTGGTTCTTGCGTGGTGCGACCCCTCGTACAGCCCTATCCCTTCAACATCGTTGAACATGTCCCGATGGATATGTCAGCTGGTCTGGGGCCTATCCTCCAGTGCTCTTAATAGGACGTGCAGGTGGAGGTGGCGTAGTGTATGCTGATTGGGCTGACTAGTTGACTCCAGGTGGACCAAACAGTTGCGACAGACCAAGCAAAACCCCTATGGGCTCCTAGGGGAGTCAACAATTTAGTGGTAGTCAACATCGTCATCATCGACGTTCGAGGTGGCATGGCCATACTGGAGGATGTCGTCATCACCGACGTTCGAAACATCGGCTGCATACAGAAAAACTTGACGGCACTAGAACAACATGTGCGAATTATGAAGAATTTTTATGTACAAATAAGCACCAAAGGTTTACCTGGGAACATCCGGTTGTACGGCATGTCTTGCTGCCAGTTGGAGCCCCCCGCCATGTCAGGAGGAGGTGCAATACATGGTATGTAAGCTATCGTGTGCTGAGTATGTCGCCCACGTACCGAGGATGAGCGGCCAACATGTGGAACGACATCCTCCTCCCTAGGCCTCCTACACGACGTCAGCTCGACGATGCGTCGAGACTTCCTGATCACCAAGTCCACCATCCCTCTTGCACGATGTCAGCTGCTGATTCTGATCGCACAACCTCTTGAACAGCTTTGTTACAGCATTATTTTTGAATTGCTTGTAAAAGTTCACCCCCATGTGCCGCTTGCACCACCTGCTCTATAAATCTATCTATAGAGTCGGCTCGTCTTCAACTTGCTACAACTGCAGAATTGCCTTCAACAACCCATGGTGATGATCATGTATTACGCAAATCTGAGGTCGGTGGCTGATGATTCCAACTTTCACGTTCCTCAGAAACCAAAGCCAGTTATCTGTGTTCTCACTCTCCACAAAAGCCAGTGCGACAGAAAGAACTTGATTATTGCTATTCACTCCAATGGCAATCAAAATCTGCCCCTTATACTTGCTAGTCAAGAATATGCCATCCACGCAAAGCAACAATCGGCAATGTCTGAATGTGTTGATGCACGCACTGAATGCAAAAAATGCTCTCTTCAAAACCATCTTCTCCCAGGATTCCTCCCTTAAATGGCTTGAAGCATGTTGAGTAGGTTCTGGTATGAGTCTTTGTACATACCGAACCTCGCTTCAAGGGCTTTCTGCTTCACCCTCTAGGCCTTCGCATAGCTTATGGTGTACTAGAATATATACTCTATTGCAAGTATAATAGAACGAGGCTCCAGATCTAGATTGCCAATGATCTCTTTGTATATTATGTTTGCAACAAAGTCTGAAAAGATATTTCTATGCGATTGCATAGACTTTGTCATCACTAACTACGATTCACAAATTCACAGCATAAGGTTCACAAATTAACTCAAGTGGTAACTAACAAATTCACAACTCATCAGGTCAGGCTGAGTGGCACTCGTCTTCTGGATTTATGACCTCACGCAACAAGAATGCATAGAGTTGTCCTTGAATTTCTAGCAGATCAGCCTGTTCCAACGCAGTTGTAGCACATTTCCAAACCTGTCAATAGGAAGACTAAGGTCTTACATGTATATAAATTGATAAGTACAAAACAAATACTGCAAGATTGACAAACCTCCAGGTCATTGGTAGTCTTTTTATCTGTGAGAAGTTGCATGTTGTGGCAAACGTAGAATCCACATTAGTTAGTTCCCCTTGGCTGTTGGTGGCAGTGCCAAAATAGAATTGGTTAGTTCTGGAGATATTGTTATTATTGTGTACTAACGGATATCTAAAACTTATGAATGTGCTTCATCTACGATGAGTCCTTGTGTGGCCCTCTACGTGTTCTGTAGACATTGAACGATGTCTCAAGTAATTTTGCGACAGACGTCAAGTCATGGGTGCCGCCCTTTCTGGAATCAAGGTAAATTACCTGGTTGTCTTGGTATAATTACAAGTAGAACCCAATAAAACCTACATAGGTTGTCGCCATGGTCATTCAATCTAACTTCGAGTTGCGAGTAAAGTATAAATCAACAAGTATAGCAACTAATGAAGCACTTACCCCAGGTTGTAGGGTAAAAGTATGTATTTTATTTCATGTTGAGCCAGCAATGTGTTTTCCACGTACTCCTCGATGACTTGTAAATTTTCATCCATGGTTTACTTGGACACCACGTGTGGGTCGAGGAAACTCACCAGTTGTTTCTCTTTTTTTTGCTTCAATGATCATGTATCTATATATACAAAAGCAATGATCATATATATATGACATTTATCAATATAATATGAATGTAGACCATGATTACACATACTTACAATGTCTAACATCTCATAAGTGAGGCGTCGAGGTTGTAGAGATCGAACAAGTTGTTAAAGCTGACCACAAAGAAGCCCCCCGATGACTGGTGCAAGAAATGCTCCTCTTTGAAGCTGATCGAGATACTCGATATCTGTTGTGTCACCAGCTTGTTGGCTTGTTCCATGCACCAAGTTTGCAATCTAACGTAAGCTATTGAAAGCATCCACTGGCGCTATATTGGTATGAACTACTATCCTAGCTTGAATTTTTGGGCCAATGAAAAGTTAGGGGCCTCTATGGTCCACTTCGATTGCCCTTATCGTCATCTATCATAGGTCATCTTCACAGGAGACGGCTGAGCCCAAAGTAAAATATCGGCCTGTGTCGTATGGGGCACGATGGCTGATTTGGTGGCTTGCTTCTGTGCAACATGTGGCTCTTGTAGTGCTGGTAGCTCCGGCGCAGCAGGTGGCTCATGTTGTGCCTGTAGCTCCAGTGCTGCAGGACAGTCGTGGAAGGATATAACCCTCTTGGGCCACTAGATGAATATGCCAATGACATAGTATCACGATCTCATTGTTTGGGGGCATCTCCAATGTGACGGCCTTGCAAATTTCATGTACACCGTCGTTATTCACCTTCGCGTAACCGGCACTACCATGCTACCGTGCACAATCGCCCCATGACTGGATGGATACACGTGCTCCTAAGTAGCCTGCAGGGGAACGGAGCCATTGGTAAGCCTTACTTAGATATTGCACAGCGTGGCTATCTACATAAGGGTACA
Organism: Otatea glauca; assembly: GCA_036346275.1. Classification (NCBI taxonomy): domain Eukaryota; kingdom Viridiplantae; phylum Streptophyta; class Magnoliopsida; order Poales; family Poaceae; genus Otatea; species Otatea glauca. The sequence goes on from CM070711.1 coordinate 53,842,066, forward strand.
CAATTAGCTAAGACGTCCAACATGTCTATCTATAGAGCATTTCAAACATATATATTACCTAGATGTCATCGACAAGATATTTGGCATCCTCCACGTCTGTCTCAGGGGTGGACGCGTAGCTGCTCTAACGGTTAGTTGGGCTTAATTGCGTCGATGCTTCTGGGGACTTGCATGGTCCATACGTGCCTCTCCGCAGCCACCCTTCGCTCCATCATTTCCTCAAGCATTCTTAGCTGATCATCGATTTGCGCTCTCAGCCTTTCCTCAATGATTTCTACTAGCCATTCCTCGTGCTCGGATTTGGTTCTCTTCCTACTCTGGTACATGTCAGAGTCTTGTGAGAACCCGGTTTTCTAGAAAACGAAAACACATTTGCCTCGTGTGCAACCTAGTTGCTCCTTGTTTTCCATGGTCGTAGAGAGTATATCTTTCTCCCTGACTCCCTGGAAAGCGCTCTGGGAAGATTCTATACTCAACGCTATCTGCATCCAAGATCCTAATATGTTATTTCACTTATGAAGTTATATATGGACTAATTACAAACTATGTAGTTTGATATCTTACCTAGCATTACGACACTTGCTCGTCTGTAGGGTTTGCAAAAGACATGCTACCCGAAGACGTGGGACGTGGCCTCGCTCGTACCCAATTTCGGGCACGCGGGTCTAAGATCGAGACAAATGGCGAGGAGGCCTTCTTCTGTATTGCCTCCTCGTCCTCCCTCCTCCATTGCGCAATCTTACCCGCGTACCAAGTGGTGCCGAGTCTATGCGGGTGGGTGTTTTTTGCTTGGACGGTCTTATGCGCTTCACTTTAACACACGAATTCTTCCATCATCTTCATCTCAACAAATTGTTCCTAGACGTCTTCAGTGGTGAACCCGTACTTCTGGAACAGAGTCATTTTCTTATTCACCTAATTACCGACAAGGATGCTCTTGAAGTTATTCCACGTTTTTCACACCACTAGCAACGTATAACATTGCAGTGTGTGCATGGCATCATCTGGGAGCTCGAACGATGGGAAAATTTCGGTTACCAGGCTATTGCGCTCCTCATCTATCAGCGTCTTCCAGGATGGATAGGTGATAGGGACCCTTTCCCGTCCAACTATCCCCCACAATGTTCGGAATGCTGTCGCTGCCTTCGGAGGTGCTGTAGGGGCTCCATCCCGCGGATCGACCACCGTGATGGTATATCAGCTCTGGGGCCTTTTACTTAGCCCTCTTGGACCGCACCTCAGTTTTCCTATATTCGACTCATCAGATCCATTTAGCAGCTAGGAATGTGGGGACGTCATCTTCCTTTTAACTAGATTGTGTTAGGTCTTAAAAGACCAGGCAAGTTGGTAAATTAATAATTCATAGACGTACGTAAAAGAGGAAATAATGTAAATTTAAGAAATAAATTTTATCTGTGATCAGATTGGACGGTTGTCTTTATCAGCACTGTATTTGCAAGACGAGAGATATTTTGTTCACTGCATTGATTATGATTCAAAAAGTGTTTCTTTATTCTTTAGAATAAGGAACGAGATTAGATTGCTCCGCTCTTTTTCACCACTCCATTTCAGAAATATCTATCTAATGATAAAAGAAGAAGAACAACAAAAAACTGAGTGTCTGGGCACCAAGAACCTCTCGAGACTACACGCTCGAGCCGTGCCTAACCTATAAACAAACATTAAGACAACGATCAAAAAAATAAAGCAAGAAGAACGATAAACGAATTCAGCTTCTAAATACCCAAATACATCATTGAGCGTACAACCAAGCAACAAATAATCTGAGTATGATTTAAATGTGTTCTCAGATGTCTAGCTGCATTAGTTAAAAGGCTCCTCGCCACTAGAGACAAGATCATAGACTAATTTGTGACAACCTTACCACTAATTTGAAATAGACAATTTTCAATACTTGACGGTTAAAGAAACATAATCAATAGAGTATCTTACAACAACATATATATGACCTAACAAAAATCAAGAAAACTCACTGGACATATGAAACTAACAGCTGACAATAGCATGGAAGCAATAACAGAGATAGCCAAGAAAGTAAGCTAAAAAGATATCCAAAGATCATGTACAAATAGTAAGCAGTTTGATCCAAAAATTATATACAAATGAGAACTTATCAGAAGATATTAATTGATCTAATCAAATATTGTAGATTATAAAAACTAAACCAGTGTTATCACAAATAGTCTCTCTAGCCCAATCGTCATTGAACCACATTATCCCCACATGCAAGGTCCCAAAGACTATAAAGTCTAGCCCCTTTGCACAACTGTGAGGACCCGAATCCACTTATTCAAACCCACTGTGTTTACCGTACTAGTCCCAGGATCAACGCTAGTGCACACAGCTCAACATTGGTACATATCACATCATACTCAACGATAATAGAAATAATAGTTCATTTATTGATATAGCTAAATGTATGATCTTATGACCAACTTACATTATTAAGCCACGCAGGGCAAGACTGGTAATATAAGCTAGTAATTAAGCAATGGACAAGAGAAAACGAGATAGCTCATCGATTCACCACGAGCAACCGACAAGGCTCGGACCCTAATGACTCGTGTCGTCCTGGACTTCCTCTTCCAACACAGGTGTAGATTCTTCAACTGTTGATTATTGTTGTTTGGCAAGGGTGAGTACTTAAGCACTCAACAAGTTGTGCACAGAATGCAATTCTATGTATCTATATGTAAGGCTTATTCCAATGGATAGGCTATCATGGCTATTTTGCAATAGGCAGCATTTATGAACAAATACAGTAAATAGATTATAAAGACTGTAAAACAAATAACAATAATAAATAGATTCAGTATTTCTCAAGTAAACCAAGTTTCCAATCCTAAGTCAATTTCCACCTTCCACATGGCATTCCGCCATCCCAACCAAATTGTCCATTTAATTAAGCTAACCCTTAATCAGAATTCCGAGCATTGCTCAATACCGCGAGCACGGCTATCCGAATAGTTTCACACTCTGCAGAGGTTATGCACTTTACCCACGTGATACAACCAAACACCACCAAGGCGAGTAATTATAACAAAGCCTTTACAATGCTACCGCTTAACCCGATACTACCCGCTAAGGTTTCAACACTGGTGGGACTGGTTACCACATCCAGGGCCCCCCTCTTGCGCCATGTGAATTACTCCATAACTCGAGAACTCACACCGACCACGATAGTACCAAAATCAAGACATTGCAAATTACTCAGCTAGGCTGGCCCATACCAGACATGTGGTTGCATGATTGACTCAGGTCAAAGGCTTGCAAGGTTAAGTCCTTAGTGTGATCAAGGCAAGACATCCACATACCCTCTGCCCATCGGGCCCACCTTGGCATACTCGCCCCTTGTCACTTGCCCCAATCTAAATGATTATCACCCAGTTGATGACCAAGCACCACGTGCTATCAACAATTCAACATCGTTGCGTGACATGACTCGCCATAACAACTCAATCTCATCGTGTGATCCACATGACACGCAAGTTCATAACATTGTTCCATATTCCATTAATCAAGATTAATTATCAATTATTCTGACACATGTGATGATGTGGCATGGCTAAGCAACTAGTACGGACTAACCCTCCAATATTGATTATAATTACTAACCAACTATATTGAACCAATCTAGGGTGACAATGGATCATGGCATACAATGACAAGGTAGGGTATAGATCAATCTGGTATATTAGCTAAACCCAATCTAATTTGAAACAATTGTATACTTGAAATATATGCAATAGGGTAAAACAAATATAGCAATTTTATAAACATGGGTTCAACATGATCAAAGCACAATTTGCCTTGGAATAGGTCCTGATCTGGTTCTGGAACTTGCTCTTGAGTTGCTGGATCTTCCTCCGAAGCGTCGCACAATTCAACGCTCACGCTGCATCAAGAAGAAAACAAATAAATACCAAAATAGAGAGAAAATGAACTCCAAAAATCAAATAAAATTCACCATTAAATAGATCTCAATTTTACAAATTTTTAGAAATTTGATTCACTCAAATCCGAGTTAAATTGCAAAAGATATAGCCTTTTGAAGTTTGAAATAAATACTGAAATTGCAAAAATCAGAAAATCAGAATTAACAGATTTATTTTTAAACTGAAAATAGAATTACTGTGCAAGCGTGACGTCATGCTGGCGTCAGCCCTGGCCCGAACCAATCAGAGAACGACACGTGGCCCCGGTGCATAGACCTGGTCCATGGCGCAGCGCGAGACCACGGTGAACCCGGTCTACGACGCCTCGATACCAGCAGCGCCACGCGTCTCGATCCGATTGGTCGCGGTGCCGCCCTGCCGATGCGCAACACGCGGCACGCATCTACGGCCCGATCCGATCGAACGGCGACAGACACACGCGACGCGGCTCAATCTAAACCGTTCACTCAGATCCGACGGCTACGATCTCACCCGAAGCTCATGGCGGCGCGCGCGAAAAACCCACCGAGACGAGGAAGAAGCTCGCGACGGCGTTCGGCGTTTCCGACGTGAAGGAGTGAAGAAGTCGATGCGGCACACCTCGACGAGTTGGATCTGGGACCAAAACGCCAAAAACCGACGAACCGGCGACGTCCTCGAGCAAAAACCGCGGCGACTCGGCGTTCTACTTGGCGAGGTCGGCGGCTTCTACAGAGCTCCTCGGACGGCGGCGTCGGCGAAAAGATGCTTTGCGACTCACGGAGAACCTCGGGGTCTACCTCGCCTTAAATAGCCTCGGCGTCCGAGCTCTACACGGCGAAGAAGTTCGACGCCGTTACGGCGGCGGACTTCGAGTCCCGAACGGAGACGACGACGCCCCGCCGTACACGCGTCGAAATCCAATGGCCATGACACGATCTCTTACGCGGCGCGATCTGGTCCGACGAAGCGCGATCAAACGGCTGCGGATTTAGGGTTTCTCTCCGCTACGATTCGTGGGTTGGACTGGGCCGCACCGACGCAGTTCTAAGCGCCTGATCTTGGGCTTCTACCAACACTGTTCCAAGATATTTTAAAACTTTATTAATTTAAATAATTCTAGAAATTCATTTAATTAGTTTTAGGCAAATAAATTATCAGGAAAAATCCCAGAAAAATCTCAAAATACTTTGAGACATTCTGGACTCAAATAAAATATTTTTGGCAAAACTTTATTTTAACTTTGCACAGATTTAAATAAATTTGAACAAAAGAGTAATAAACTTAATTTAAAATTAATTCAGATAAATCCAGAAAAATCCAAATAAATTCCAGAAAATCATAAATGCACATTTAAGCAATAAAATCATATTTAGGCCAAATTTTGGGATGTTACAACAACAGTATAGAGTATTTAAGCATATACTTGTAATGAAAGAGTGGTATCAGTTGTTGGGCTGCTAAGGTTAGACCATCAGCCTCCTCACCACAAGGTGTAGGGCTACTAGAGATTAATCTCCTACCTCCACTGGACCAAGGTCAAGTAATCACTAGTCAAAATACACAATTATATAAGCAAATTAGGCCTTGAACTCTTATCTTCCTAAATTATGCACCAAAAAGCATTAAGTATCAAATTTTGCCTATTCACATCAAACAAGTTCATAATAGTACTATTCAGCCAAGACACAATATGAGAATATCAATATAAAAGACTAGAGTGGCTTAACAGATTATTAGCCCATCCATAATGTTTCTTTGTTTGATAAAAGAATTTTGACAAGAACTAATCAAAATATGCATGAAATTTTTCAGCCTCAAGGTCAAAACCTTTGTGATCATTTTGAAACACATATTTAAAAGACAAATGGGCCTGAACTATTGACACATGGACAATTATAATACTGTATAGCTAGTGCAGATCATGAAAAATGGACAGATAGATTGAATACCATTAACACTATCTCTTTATACTCAAGATATGTAGTGACAATCATTTGAACATCGATCTCATAGTTCAAGGCCTTATTTGCTACTAAAATTATTTAATTCAACTTCTAGAGACCCTAATTACATCATTGAGCATTCAGAAGTCAACAAAAACAATATGGACAGGAAATTGATTACAATAAAAAACAGCCAACAATAGCTTGGAAAGAACAATAATAGCCAACAGAATAAGTTGACAAGAAGTAGTACGAACAAGCACATATATATAGGTAATTACGAGAAGATAACAATTGATATAATGAAGTATTGGTATGTGATAAGAATTAAGCAATGTAATCACAACCCAGGTGAATATGAATAGTATACCAGAATCTATTGGGTTCTCAATCAAGTATGCTTAATAGTCTCTATTTGAAACGAAAATATGATAAACTCTTAGAATTTAAAGTTTTACTAAGCACATCATTGGCATGTCCTTCAACTGAAGACCAATTAATGCAGATATGGGAAATTATAGGCGAGAAGCACATGCAACAGAATGAATTAACCAATGTAGTCATAGCTAAAACAATGTAATGTTATGCATATATATGCTACCAACCGTAATATCCCAAAATTTGAGTTTTGGAATGTTTAGTAATTAAAATGAACCATTTTCTTTTTTTCCCAAATTAACTAAAGCTTAATTTGATTTTTTCTTTATGTAAAAGATTTAATTTGACTAAACAATGCATCAAACAAAAGATTTTTCTGGGTTTCTTGTGCTCTAAGGAATTTTTCTGTAAGTTTTAGATTTTTTTGAATTTGTTTGCTATTTATTTGAATTTAATTAGATTTATTTGAATTTCTGGTGATTTATTAATTTGGAAAATGATTTTTTATTTTGAAAATCTCTTCGGGTTGTTTTCTCCCGTAGCCCGTTCCTATTCCTCATGTCGCCCGGCCCGCTTCGCCTCCGCTCAGCCCATTCGTCTCGGCATACTAGCCCACGCGCCACTGCCGGTTTCCCAGCCCAGCCAGCCTGTGCACCGCCCGCACACAACCCTAGCCACCACCGCATAGCCGTCGCGTCCACGCCGCCCTCGGCATCCTGGTCATACCTGCCTCTCGAGGCTATAAAAGCCCTGGGGAGACCTCACGTCGCATGCGCTATTTTCTGCTGAGCACGTAGCTACCCTCACCGTCGCCCGAGTTGCCTTCGTTGCTGCGCAAGACCTCACATGAGTGCACCACCGCCCGATGCACCTTCTCTACACCATATATCCTCCGCGGTTGGTTTTCGCCGCTCCTGTGAGCCCCATCAGGTTCGTCTCGATGCCCTTGTCCAAATCCAAGCAAAAACGAGGCCGATTCGTCGTCGTTGTGCCATCTAGGTGTTGTCTTCCCTAGCGCTGGTGAGACATCGTCGTGGTTCCTTGCTGGAGCTGAGCTGCGAGACCAAGTCGATGTGGCACCTCGTCAGTCGTCCTTGTGTGCTGTTGCGTCATCTTGGTCACCCGCGTGTCGCCTAATTAGCCACCCAGTCACCACAGTGATGTCAGCGTCCACCACGGCATCGTGTCAGCCACCACCTCAACCTTGCAGCCCGCGTGCCGCCCAATCAGTGCGTGCATCATCCATGCACGGGTGCACCATGAGTCGAACGCAGTGCCGTAGACCCAGTCCACCGAATCTCGGTTGACGTTATCATGACACAATAAAAGGATTGTTCTTTACAAAAATAATTTGAGAAAATAATCTATTTTAATTTAATATTTCGGAAGCCTGTTATCTGTCATACGAACTCCGATTGAGGAGATTCAAGTTTTTAAATTTTTATAAAATCAAGCTCTACATTCTAGAGCCATTTATTTTCAATTCTGAGTCTGTTTGAGTCTCTGTTTGTTATTTATTTATATTCATTGCTTTCTCTTCCAGTAGACGCTAATCCCGAGGGAGCGAACAGAGAATTTGAAGATCAAGACTCAGCAGTAGATCAACAAGGCAAGTCATAATATTTGATCATGTTGAACCTATGTTTGCAAAAGTACTTTGTTTTATACAATTGCATGCTATTTATGTACAATGATTATTTGCTAGGAATAGCTATGTACCTAATTGATATTATGCCACCTTGATTATTGTAATACCATGTATCATTGTTAACCCTAGGTTGGGACATTATTAGTTGGGCATGATCCTATTACCAACATTGGGATACCGTAGCTGTGCTTAGACATGCTTAGTTGTACGATGGGATTCATATCACATGTTGAATAATGTTAATCTTGACTTAATGAGATATTGAATTGTGGCCGGTAACCACTATTGTAAAATTTATTGCACCATGGTAGGATTTGCCATTGGTTTTGGTTGAACAAAATTGTTTTTTACTTGAGCAAGTGATCATGCAGTAAATGGGGTGTCGTTAGCACATTTGGTATGTGGATATTTTGTGAGAGACAACTTAAGGACTTAATCTTATGCGCCATTGAACTGGGTCTAACCGTACAACATGTCTGGTATGGGATAGATCTCGCTGATTAATTTGTAATGTCTAAATTTGAGTACTATCAGTTGGTGGTGTGGGTTCGGGATGGACGGGTAGATTCACATAGCTCAAAAGGGGGCCTTGAGGGAATAAACCTTAATGGGCAGTACTGAGTTTAGACAGTGCATTATAAAGGCTTTGTCTTGATCTCTCTGCCGACACACCAAAGGAAGTGTGTTAATCCGGAGGCAAAAGGAGATGATAATGTCTTGTGGGTAAAGTAGTACAACTTCTGCAGAGTGTAAAACTATTCGAATAGCCGTGTCCGCAGTCATGGACATGCCCGAGAATTTCACGTGAGGTATAGAGTGTTTCATAAAATGTTGGAAGGTGGAGTTGTTGGGATGTGAATGGAGAGTTCGTTGTTGTTTTAGTTGTCTAAAGTTAACACTGATGAATTTAGTGGTTTGATGATTGTTTTAGATGGTGTTGGGTGAAGCCACACCAATCTGTTCATATTGTCAACCATTGATTTACCAGTTATTTATTATCTTTTTGTAAATATGCTTTGAATCTATTTATTGTATTTGAATTCAAGTTATTGCTTTCTGCAAAAGAACCATACGACTATTCTTTAGAAAGCTTTGCAAGAATATCTTGCATCTTTTCCCTATGGCTTGTTGAGTACTTTTTATACTCACGGCTATATGCCTTTGTTGATCAGTTTGTGAGGAAGGACCAAGAAATATAAATGAGGAGGATTACTACGAGGACTATGTGAACTAGGAAGGCGTTCCCCAGACGATTGCCTGTGGCATGTCGAATAGCCTAAGTTATTTTATTTCTGCTACAATAGTTTGTTTGTTTGTTCTTAAGCCCTTGAGGCATAGTGGTGTAAACTTTAACCATAAGGTCCATTGCTTTATTTAATGATAATTTGCTACTTTATTAGTTAATTTGTTGTATGAAATGGTATTTCATCTATATTACCACAGTGTGCACTAGCGTGATCCTGGACTAGTGCATTATACACAGAGGGTTTCGGATTCATAAATCCGAGTCCCAACAGGATGGTATCAGAGCCATATCGATTGTAGGTCGCTACCCTAGTTAGCATGGTCTTTAAAATTATTTTCTAAATCAAACCAACAAATTGGCATTTAATAGTTTGTCTCCTCTCATCTTATTCTTAGGTTCGTATTCCTCTCCTTTGCTGAAATATTGTTTTGAAAGTTTAAATTGATCTCTTCTCATAAACTTCTGAAAGCCTCAAATTCTCTACAAGAATTCAAATCGAGGAAGATGATGATCAAGCCGTCGAGAGTATGCCCAAGATGACTACGATGTAAGATAGGTTTTTAGTGCTCAGTGGTGTTTGAGCTTGTTGCCCTTTTCGGTTTAGTAACATATAGTCTACGTTTATTAGGATTTTTATTGCTTGTGTGCCATGTATGTTGTACACTCACCCTTGGCATGGTGTTGCAACCATACCTTAAGTTGAAAGTTTTATTGCATCTCTAATTTGTAGTCTTTTCAGTTATATCCCTTGTTGACTTTTATCCTTTGGTATTACTTGCTCCCCTGGATGACCTTACCACCTGTCTACTGCTTTTCCCTCTTACCTATCAAATCCTTGTGCTGCATTGCAGATGGTTGACACTCGTTCTAGAGCTGATCGCAGTTCTCCAATGGATGCCAATGCCAGTACCAGCGCCAACCCTAATGCACCACCTCCATCATCTACAGTGACAGATCAAAACTTGGGACACTTTTTGGCAGCTCAGACTCAGCTTATGAACATAATGATGCAGAACATGAACAACATGATGAATCAGCAAAACCAGACTACAGTTGCGTTGGCTAACCTGTTGAACCAGTAGAACCAAGCTGTTGTTGCACTCCTCAAGCTTGTTAGTAGTCCAAGCTAGCTGAATTCATGAGGAATCGCCCACCCACTTTCTCCAACTCCTTAGAACGCTTGGAAGCAGATGATTGGATTTGCTCCATTGAGAAGAAGCTCGCAATTGCTTAGTGCACAGATCGTGAGAAGGTTCTCTACGTCGCACATCAGTTGGAGGGCATCGTCGCTGAATGGTGGGAGAACTAAAGTGCTGCCCGTGATGACCCCAGACTATCACTTGGGCGGAGTTTTCTACTGCTTTTCGCCATTCCCATATCCCAGATGGCAAGGTTGAAATGAAGAAGAATGAGCTCCGTGAGCTCAAGTAAGAAGGGATGTCAGTGAGTGAATACCTCAATAAGTTCACTCAACTTGCTCGCTATGCTCCAGAAGATGTTGCTATAGATGATGCACGCTAGAAGAAATTCAAGCGTGGGTTTAATCCAGGACTAAAGGTGCAAGTCATTGGCAATGCAAATTTTCAACACTAGGTATACAAAGCCATGCTTGTTGAGGAATCTCATCGTGGGTTAGAGGACTCCCGCAAGAGAAAGATGATGTAGCATGGAGCTCATAAAAATCACCAGCAGAGAGCCAGAACTAATGCATAACAGCTTGCTCGTTTTACTCCTCCGGCTGCATTCAGGACCCCTGCACTGGCACCTCACCCAGCTGCTTCAGGTAATCACAACTTTAACACCAACAGTAATCAGCCTCAGAGGACCAATAATCCAGTTGCAGGAGTCACTTGTTTCAACTGCCATGAATTGGGGCACTATGCCAATAATTGCCCAAGAAAGCAAGCTTTAACATCCGTCCGTTTTAACTTGGGAGCTACACCAGCAAAGACCACCTCACCAGGAGCAGGACGTGGAGCAACTCAGGCTCCCAATCCAGCCACCAAGACTTCACCGCCTATTGAAAGAGGCCGTGCGAATGTAACATCCAAAAATTTTGCTCAAAATAATATTATAATGTTATCCAAGCATTTTGTGAATTTTTGGGAATTTATTTGGAATTTATTTGCTATCTTTGAATTATGACTTTTTTGGATATTATTTCAAATATGTGAGAATATTAAACAAAATTTCACCAAAAATATTTTATTTGAGTTCCAAATGTCTTAAAATATTTATGAGATTTTTTTTGGAATTTTTCTGATATTTTATTTGCCTTAACTAAATTAATCTATTTTCTAGAATTATTTTAAAAGGAAAAAGTATTTGAAAATCTTTTAAGCAGTAACGGGCCAAAGCCCCATTCAAGCCCAGCCCTGTGTATGTGTCAGTCTGGCCTAATTCGTTGCGGCCTAGCCCGCCTAGTTGCTCATGTACCTTGATCATTGGATTCAAATCTAGCGGTTGAGATCGATCAGGACCGGAAAACCCTAGAGAGCATGCTGGCCTTTGGATCAAGTAGGCTTGTGTAGCTGAGATCCTGCCACATTTTGCATCATGGTGACCGATGGATGCTTGACGCGTGGACGTCTTGGATGCGTGCTAGTCCGAGTCGCCGCCGCCGCCGTAGTCCGACCATGCACGTCTAGGCGTCCATGTAGGGCACAAATCCCGATGCTATAAAGGTCGTGCATGGTCACCTGAGGTTCTCCATCATGCGTCGCAAATTTTTGTTCGAGCAACGCCGCATGTGTTATCGTTAGTTGATCGTGTGAGCTCGCCATAGTTATGAGTTCCCCGATGGCCATTTTCTCGCCAGATCTCGTCAGATTTGGCATCTCCGACATCATCGAGGGGGTCTCTGAGTTCGCCATGCCTAGGTGATGAGGACATCACTCCTTCGAATGTGCGCAACACGACTCCTCAGGATGTACAAGGACCAATTACAAGAGCACGCGCGCGACAATTAAACCACCTAGTGAACTCATTCCTCGTTGTTCACGTTTTCTTGGATGGATTGCTACTAAATTCTTGTGATGTTTTGTTGCCTAGGAATATGGGAGAAGAATCACAAGCTTACCTGGATGTCATCCCTCAAAGCCCAAGTCTACTTGGTCTCAAAGTCGAGCTCAAGTCGGATTCCAACTTCGGTTCGGAGCCTCAGGACAGTACGTCAATAAAATGGCCATATCTAGGTCATACAAAGACCAATTGAGGTGTTCTTGGATTCTATAGACAAGCCCACGATGAGAGATTTCCAACAGAAGTGGTTTCACATCCAAACTCCTTCTGGATCAACAGAAATCATCAAAACAATATGACAAACAGAATCTGACAGGTGCTGCGACACCTCCACTTGGGCCCAAAAGCCTTGTATGACCTAGGGTTGCACGGCCAACCCCTTGGCCGCCTCCCTTGCCCTCTCCCTCATTCATATTCAGTAGCCATCGCTAGAATAGATGGGTTTTTCTTAGATTACAACTAGACACTTTGTCAGTTTTTCGCCGTTCATCGGTTTGTGGAACCCCAACTGGTGTGCTTAATATTATTCACAATTTCATATTGCATCTTCTACGTTCTTGCTTGTGTTCTCAATTCGCATGCAGGGATAAGCCTTCTTGGTGAGGTCAACCATTTTTGTGCGTGGTTGATAACCAAAGGAACCGTGGTGTAGCGATTGCAGGGTTCGAATCAGTTCTGATTGGAAGCCGGATCATCAACGTCGAGTTCTCCACCAATCGATTTAGTACTACCTTTCAGAAGATTGGGCCACCGTTCCCATCACTGGGGCTCTCAGATCCATGCCAGAACGAGGTCGTTGCATCGAGGAAATGCTGATGGGTAGGTCTTCTCTTTCGTCTCCGGTAGAGCTCCACCACGCGACATGGCTGTCTGGAGTTTGACCATCTTGATGACGTGGAGGGTACGTGGTCGCCATGTGGCACTAGGTCACAACTGAGTTGCTTTACTGTCGGGTGGCGTGGCGAACGTGTCAGTGGTGAGGTGTTGCCGACCGGGCCCATGTGTCATTGTCAGATGTGGCTGTGCACCGAGACCACCGTGAGCCAATCGTGACAGTGAACCCAGTCCACACATCAAGGGGGTGACGTGTCGGACTACGATTGGTTGGTTCGGTTGCTGACGTTAGCTGTCATCATAATCAAGTTTTCCAGTTTGGGATAATTCTGATTTTTGGTATTTTCTTTATTTTTAAATCTTTCGAGAGTCCATTCTCCCTCATACAAGCTCCGATTGAGGCGATTTAAATTTTTAAAAATTTGTAAAATTGAGATCTATTTAGTGATGAATTTTATTTGATTTTTATAAATTGTTTGCTCTCTATTATGGTTTTTATTTGTTATTTTCTCTCGTTACGCGTAGACGTCAAAGTGCTCGGAGCGTCCGAGGAGGAATCGTTGTCTCAAGACCAAGGTCCAGAGCAAGAATAAGGGCTTTTCTAAAGGCAATTTGTACTTTGATCATATTGAACCCAGTTTACAAAATTACTATGTTGTTTTATTTTATGCATGTTATTTTATGTGTATAACTGTTTCAAATTAAATTGGGATCTAGTTAATCTACCTAATTGAACTATACCCTTCCTTGTCATTTGTATGCCATGATTAATTGTCACCCTAGATTGATTCATTACTAGTTAGTTAATATTAATAATCAACATGGGTTGGTTAGACTGTGTTAGTATGCTTAGCCATGTCACATACATCACATGTCTTTTGAAATACTAAAAGTTAATCTTGACTAATGGAATATGGAACATGTTTATAGAATTGGTATGTCAGGTGTTGTCACACAATGATGTCGAGTTGTAGTGATGAGGGGTGTCACGCAACGAAGTTGACTTGTTGATAGAACGTGGTGCTTGGTAATCAAGTGCTGTGGTAATCATTTAGATTGGGGCAAGTGACAAGGGGCATTGCGCCAAGGTGGGTCAGAAAGGCAGAGCGTATGTGAAAGTCTTGCCCTAGTCATCTTAAGGACTTAACCTTGTAAGACTTTGACCTGAGTCAAACATGCAACCATATGTCCGGAATGGGACGAACCTAGCTAATTAGCTTGCAATGTCTTAGCTTTCGTACTACTAGTGGTGGTGTGAGGTTCAACCTTTCTATAAACCCACATGGCACAAGAGGGGGCTCTGAGTATGGTAACCAGTTCCATCAGTGTTAAAACCTTAGTGGGTAGTACTGGGTTAAGATAGAGTATTGTAAAGGCTTTGTCATGATTTTTCTGCTGGTACACCAAAGGAAGTGTGCTAATGGCCAGGCAAAAGGAGAATATCATGTTGTATGGGTAAAACGCATAACCTCTGCAGAGTGTAAAATCTATTTGGATAGTTGTGCTCGCGGTATTGAGCAATGCTCGGAATTACAGTCAAGGGTTAGATTTTGTGAAATGAAAACTTGGATGGGAAGGTTGGATGATGTGGAAAGTTAAAATATGACTTAAGGTTGGAAGCCATGTTTACTTGATGAATGCTAGAAATTATTATTTACTGTTACTTGTTTTACTGTATTTTCAATCTACTTATTGTATCTATACCCCTTTATAATGCACCTAAGCAATTTTTCCTACGTCCACCCTAAATAATGCACCTCATTAGAGATGGCCCAATGTTCGTGCACCCAGCAAAACTTCCCCAGAAACTTGCATTCATCAAAATGAACGCGTCTCGGATCTTTCCTCGCTTTACTCACCCACATCCGATGGCCATTATTTAGTGTGTCTAATCATCCTGTGGCCCACAAATGCACCTCCCACCTACATATTTGGAAGGAGAGCGAATCAAACAAGGAAATAAATAAGGAGGATCCGCATGCAAGGAAACCAGACTTGAATTTTTTACTGGCCAAAATTGTACGTACTACATATTTGGAAGGAGGGTGAATCAAACAAGGAAATAAACATGGAGGATCCACATGCAAGGAAACAAGACTTGAATTTTTTATTGTCCTGGCATTGTGATCGTATTTTTTTTCCGAATATGACCCTTCTCGAGACTTTTTACGGATCTAGCCCCATAGAACCTAATTTCAGCGCATGGAGAGCGCTGAATTTTTGTTTTTATTTTTTATCTAAGGAACCAACGATCCGTGAGTGCTTTGCTTAATTTTTTCAATTTTTCTCGCGAACCAACGGTACCGACGAGCATCGCTTAATTTTTATCTTTTTCCTTGCGGATCCAAATGGGTTTGCGCATTTATTTTTCCATATTTTTCCAAAATCATCCTGTGGCCCACAATAGACCTTCCTCACCTCCAAAGATCAACAAGGAAAAGGAAACAAACGTCTTGGAATCAAGGAAAAGGAAACAAACGTCCCGAAAAGGAAAGGACCATACATTACGTCTTTGGGAAAAGGAAACCGAGATGGGGCAGCGCGCGAGAACGCAGTCCGCAATGGTTCCACGGTCGCCATCGGTGGCTTTGCCGATCGGCGAGAGTTCTTTGTCGGCGACCTCATGCACGCCGTCTCTCGAGAAATTTATAATTTAAATTTTTTGAAAATAATTTTATTAAGTTCAAAATAATCGAAAGTTTTTGAGAATTTTTCTAGAATTTTTAACCTAATGTGCTATCTTTTCAAAAATCCTTCTATATTTAAAAAAATGAAGGCAACTCACTGTAGCTTCTTCTAGTGCATGCCAGGACTGCAGAAGCTTCTTCTCTTCCCTCCCTCCATTAAAGCAAGAAAGAAGCTCCAAAGCTCCATCAATCCCGCACCAAATCTCCTCTTTCCATCTATGGTGTTAATTCCCCAAATTTCGTGCTCTATTGCCAAAATTTCCTCTCAATCTGATTTGATTCCAAATTATGGTTTCCATAAATATGCTTGTTTCGGGGCTATAAAAGCCGGCGAGCTCTCCTCCACCCCATCGCATTGCGTAAATCCCCAAGTGCTCCCTCTTGTAAAGATCGCCGGATTTTGTAGGTAACCCAAGCCATCACCGTCATCTTTCCCGGCGAAATTCACCACAACCGTGACTCCTCCTCATGGGCGCCGGTCTGCGGCGATCTCGCCGCACAGCTGCCGACCCATCATGACCGGCCACCACCCCGGCCTTCCCTCCCTTTGCATGGTTAAGCCAGAGAGCACGTTGTGCTCTCTGTGAAAGCTACAAAAAAATAATCTAAAATCGAAAAATTCTTTTTCTTTCTCTTTCTTCATTTAAAATCTTTTGGGAGCCCGTTTTCGCCCATTCGACCTCCATTTAGTTCCGTTTTTCTTTCTAAATTCATTTAAAATTCTAAATTTCTCTTTTATTATTAAGTGTTGTATTCATACTTATCTTCTCATTTAATTGATAAGCGGGTGTACTGCTGTCGTAGCGTTAGCACAGGCACTATACTAGTTCATTTATAATTGCTGCTTTACTGTAAAATAACCATGATAGCCATTCCTTTGGAATAAGCCTAGCATATAGCTATGTTAGAATTGCATTTTGTGCACAACTTGTTGAGTGCCTTAAGTACTCACCCTTGTCAATAACAACATCACCAATTGAGGAGTCTACATCAGTTCTTGAAGAGGAGTACCAGGACAAGACGAATGTTTAGGGTGCGAGCCTTGTCAGTTGCTTGTGGTATACTGAGGGGTTTATCTATGTTTCATTCTACTGTAGTTTAATTTGTTATTCACAGTTTAGCCTAACGAGGCATATTAATGTAAGTTTGACCATAAGGTCATTCAATGAGTATTATTTAATATATGATACCTTTTATTATGTTTCCGTTGTGTATGATTGTGATAGTCATCTATGTTAAGCCTGTGTGCACTAGCGTGATCCTGGACTAGTGCCATATACACAAAGAGTCTGGATTTGCATATTGGGTCCCGATAGTGAACCACGTCACCACTAAGGATGCCTAGTCCGCACTAAACATCATACTAGGTAAGCTCCTAGTTAACTTAGCATATGTCATGGTTTTGTTTGATTTTGGGGCTATGCATTCATTTATTTCTCGGAGTTTTGCTGCAAATCATCAATTAAAGTCAATGCCTCTTAAAACCATTTTATTGGTGCAATTACCTGGTTCTGAATTGAGTACAAACCAAGGCTACCCTGAAGTTAAAATATTAATTAGAGAGGTAGAATCTCTAGCCAACCTCATTGTCCTAGACACCAAGTCCCTAGATGTGATACTAGGAATGGATTGGCTTTCCAAGAACCAAGAAGTTTTGGATTGTGGGAATAGAGTGATCACCTTAACCAGTCCAAATGGAGCTAAGTTAAAGTTTCAAACTGCTACAGACAAGCCTGAAAGGATAAAAGTTTGCAGTGCCAAAGGAATAAGTTTGGAAGATGTGCCAGTCACCAGAGAGTTTCCTAATGTGTTTCCAGATGAGTTGCCTAGGATGCCACCAGACCGGGATATAGAATTCTTGATCGATCTAGTTCTTGGAACACCACCCATCTCCAATAGACTTTACAGGATGCCTACTAATGAGTTAGCTAAGGTGAAGAGACAGATTAAAGAGCTGCAAGATCAAGGTTTTGTGTGACCAAATTCTTCGCCATGGGGAGCACTAGTTCTTCTTGTAGAAAAGAAGGATGGTACTCAGAGAATGTATGTAGATTATCGTTCTCTCAATGAGGTCATCATCAAGAATAAGTACTCTTTGCCAAGGATCGACGATTTGTTTGACCAACTTCAAGGAGCCGGATTGTTCTCAAAGGTTGACTTGAGATTAGGTTATATCAGCTAAAGATTTGTCAAGAGGATATTCCCAAGACAGCTTTTGTAACTCGGTACGGACAGTATGAGTATAATGTGATGTCCTTTGGATTGACCAATGCCCCTACCTACTTCATGACTCTGATGAACAAACTATCCATGGAATATCTGGACAAGTTTGTTGTTGTCTTCATTGATGATATTCTGGCCTACGCCAAAAGTGAGGAAGAACATGAGGATCATTTGCACCTAGTCTTGACAAAGCTAAGAGAAAATCAACTCTATGCCAAGTTCAATAAATATGAATTTTGGATGAAAGAAGTTGCTTTCCTAGGACATGTCACATTAGCAAAAGGAGTAGTTGTTGACCCTGGTAAGATACAAGATGTGCTCAGTTGGAAGCCACCCAAGACGGTACCCCAAGTCCAAAGTTTCTTGGAATAGCGGGATATTATCGCTGTTTCATACAAGGATTTTATAGAAAAGCTAGACTGCTCACTTAGCTCTTGAAAAAGGAGAAGAAATTCGTTTGAACACCAGAGTGTGAGCTGACCTTCCAAGAGCTGGAAAAGTGTTTGACATCTGCCTAGTGCTTATCCTGCCATATATCAAAAAGAATTTTGAGATATTCTGTGATGCATCCCGATAAGAACTTTGTTGTGTGCTGATGCAAGATAAGAAAGTTGTAGCATGTGCTTCGCGACAACTAAGGCCACATGAAGTCAACTATCCTACTCATGACTTGAATTGGCAGTTGTAGTGCATGCTTTAAAGATTTGGCATCATTACCTCATCTGTAATCGTTGTGAGGTTTATACTGATCACAAGAGCTTGAAGTACATTTTTATCCAAGTTGATCTCAATATGATACAAATAAGATGGTTGGAGTTGATCAAGGACTATGACATTGGAATTCATTATCATCCAGGTAAAGCTAATGTCATAGCTGATGCTTTGAGTAGAAAGAGCTACTACAATACCCTAGTGATTAAGGAAAGTCAGCCACCACTCTATGAGGAATTTCATAAGCTTAATCTGTAATTGGTACAAGAAGGTTACTTAGTCGCTTTGGAAGTACGCCCTATGTTAGAGGATCAGATTCGGGAAGCACAAGCTGAGGATGCCGATATCAAAGACATTAAGAGCAATATGAAAAAAAAGGAAAAGCCTCAGGTTTCACCAAGGATGAACAATGTACCGTTTGGTATGAGAAGCGTATCTGTGTACCAGATCAGAAAAAGCTCAAGGAGTTGTTATTCAAAGTAGTGCATGAGACTTTATACTCCATTCATTCTGGAAGTACCAAGATGTATCAATACCTTAAGGAAATGTATTGGTGGCCCAGCATGAAGCATGAGATCGCAAAGTATGTTGCTCTTTGTGATGTCTGTCAAAAGGTCAAAGCAGAACATCAGAGGCTAGCAGGATTGCTACAGCCATTAAAGATTCCAGAGTGGAAGTGGGAAAAGATTCGTATGGATTTCATTACCGTACTTCCTAAGACCCAAGGAGGTTATGATTCGATCTGGGTAGTAGTGGATCGATTGACTAAGGTAGCTCACTTCATTCCAGTAAGGACTACCTACGCAAGAGATAAATTGGCAGAATTGTATATATCAAATATTATCATTCTTCATGGAGTACCTAAGAAGATAGTGTCCAATAGAGGAACCCAGTTTACCTCATGTTTTTGGAAGGGTTTGCATGAAACCATGGGCACCCATCTTAGATTCAGTACTACCTATCACCCTCAATCTGATGAACAGACTGAGCGTGTGAATCAGATCCTTAAGGACATGTTAAGAGCTTGTGCCTTAACTTATGGTGCCAAGTGGGACAAGTGTTTACCCTATGCTGAGTTTTCCTACAATAATAGTTATCAAGCCAGTCTACAAATATCTCCTTTTGAGGCTTTATATGGAAGAAAGTGTAAAAGCCCTCTCAACTAGAGAAATATAATTGTTTGGCCCTTCTATACTGCAAGAAGCCGACGAGAAAGTTCAGCTAATTCGAGATAGGTTAAAGATAGCTCAAACTAGACAAAAGAGCTATGTAGACAATCATCGTCGGGGTTTGAATTTTGAACCTGATGACTATGTTTATCTTAGAGTCACCCCTCTCAAAGGAGTTAAAAGATTTCAAGTAAAAGGAAAGCTTGCCCCTAGATATGTTGGACCGTTCAAAGTCTTGGAACGAAGAGGAGAGGTTGCCTACAAGCTTGAGTTGCCCCAGACTTTTGCTAGAATCCATGATGTGTTCTATGTGTCGCAATTGAAGAAGTGTCTGCGAGTGCTAGAGGAACAGATGTTATTGGAAACCATTGATTTGCAAGAGGATCTCACTTACAAGGAGCACAGGTGAAAATTTTGGATGTTGCAAACGTATCATGAGGAGCAAGACCATCCATTTTTGTAAGGTTCAGTGAAGCCACCATTCAGAAAAGGAAGCTACTTGGGAGCGTGAAGAGGATCTTATGTCCGAGTTTCCCCATCTATTCTCTAGACAGCCTAAATCTCGGGGTCAAGATTCCATTTTAGGGAGAGGTTTGTAACATCCCAAAATTTGAGTTTTGGAATGTTTAGTAATTAAAAGGAACCATTTGCATTTTTTCCCAAATTAACTAAAGCTTAATTTGAATTTTTCTTATGTAAAAGATTTAATTTGACTAGATTATACATCAAACAAAAGTTTCTTGTGCTCCAAGGAATTTTTTTGTAATTTTTGTAATTTTTTTGAATTTATTTAATATTTTTTTGAATTCATTCAGATTTATTTGAATTTTTGGTCATTTGATTTCTATTTTGAAAATCTCTTCGGGGCATTTTCTCCCGTAACCCGTTCCTATTCCTCACATCGCCCTGCCCGCTTCACCTCCGCCTCGACACATTTGTCTCGGCCATCCAGCCCATGCACCACGGCCCCTATTCCCAACCCAACCAGCCCGTCCACCGCTCGTAGAAAACCCTATCAGCCACCACGTAGCCGCAGCGTCCATGCCACCCTCAGCATCCTGGTCGTACCTGCCTCCTAAGGCTATGAAAGCCCTAGGGAGACCTCGTGTCGCATGCGCCGTTTTCTATCGAACCCGCAGCTGCCCTTGCCATCACCCGAGCTGCCTTCGTTGGTGCGCAAGAGCACGTCGGAGTGCACCGCCACTTGAAGCACCTTCTCCGCTCCAAATATCCTCCGCCAGTTGGTTTCCGACACTCCCGTGAGCCCCATCGAGTTCATCTCGATTCTCTTGTCCATATCCAAGCCAAAACAAGGCTGATCCATCGCCGTTGCACCATCTACGGTGTTATCTTCCCCAGCGTCGGCAAGACTTCGCCGTGGTTCCTTGCTGGAGCTGAGCTGCGAGACCGAGCCAACGCTGCGCCTCGTCAGCCGTCCATGTGTGCTGTCATGTTAGTTTGGTCGCCCGCTTGTCGCCCAATCATCCACCCGGTCACCGCAACCACGTTAGCGCCCACCACAGTGTCGTGTCAACTTCCACCTCAACCCAAGCAGCTCGCGTGACGCCCGATCAGCGCTTGCATCATCCGTGCATCGGGCGCACCAAGAGCCGAATGCGATGCCATAGACCCAGTCCACCCAAATCCCTGCTGACTTCAGCATGACACAATAAAAGGATTTTTCTTTAGAAAAATAATTCCAAAAATAATCTTTTTTTTAATGAATTTAATTTTTCGGAAGCCTTTTCTCTCTTATACGAACTCCAATTGAGGCGATTCAAATTTCTAATTTTTTCTAAAATCAAGATCTACATTCTAGAGACATTTATTTTCAATTTTGAGTTCATTTGAGTCTTTGTTTGTTATTTATTTATATTCGTAGCTTTCTTTTCCGATAGACGCTAATCCCGAGGGAGCGAACGGAGAATTTGAAGATCAAGAATCAGTGGTAGATCAACAAGGCAAGTCATAACCTTTTATCATATTGAACCTATGTTTGCAAAAGTATTTTGTTTTATACAATTGCATGCTATTTATGTACAATGATTATTTAGTAGGAATAGCTATGTAACTAATTGACATTATGTCATCTTGATTACCATGTCTCCATTGTTAACCCTAGGTTGGGACATTATTAGTTGGACATGATCATATTACCAACATTGAGATATTGTAGCTATGTTTAGACATGCTTAGTTGTACGATAGGATTCATATCACATGTTGAATAATGTTAATCTTGACTTAATGAGCTATTGAATTATGGTTGGTAGTCACTTTTGTAAAATTTGTTGTAAGATAGCAGGGTTTGCCATTGGTCTTGGTTGAACAAAATTATTTTCCCTCGGGCAAGTGATCGTGCAGTAAAGGGGGTGCCTTTAGCACATTTGGGATGTGGATGTCTTGCCTGAGAAAACTTAAGGGCTTAATCTTGTGCATCATTGAACTGGGCCTAACCGTACAACCACATGTTTGGTATGGGACAGACCTAGCTGATTAATTTGCAATATCTAAATTTGAGTACTGTCAATTGGTGGTGTGGGATGGACGGGTAGATTCACACGGCTCAAAAGGGGGCCTTGAGGGGCGAAACCTTAGTGGGCAATAGAGGTGGCCATATGGGCCGGGCCCGTCGTCGTCGCCCACGGCGTCGCGATCGGCGGGCCCGCCCATGGCACGCAGACGACGACGGGCGGGCGGTTAAATGGCGAAGACGCGACACAAGGTCGTGGGTCGTGCTTGGCCGGAGGCACCGCCCAAGGCGGCGACGCGACGCGGCACGGTGAGGACCGGCCGGCCGCACCTGCGATGGTCGAGGCACGACCGACATGGGCACGGCACGACGGGCCGAGTGGAGAGGCGGGGGCATGGGCACGGTGGCGGTCGCGCCGACCGTTGTCGCCCGCCGTCTGCAGACGTTAGGCGTGGGTCGTCTTGGGCGGCGAACGCGAACACGGCCGTATTTTTGAATTTTGACCGTTTTATAGCCATTAGGTGTTAAAAAAATTGATAAAAAATTGAAAAAATGGGCAAAAAATCCTGAATTGTTTCCTATAAATAGGGAGGACCCCTCTCCTCATTTAGCACCCATTCACTCATCATCTTCTCTATTGGTCATCTTGTGAAAATTGTGATATTGTTTGTAGTTATTTAGCAAAATTCGGAGAGATTTTGCTAAAATTTCAGAGAAATTCAAACTCGAGCTTTCGGTAACACAAGAGGTTTGTCATACTGAATTTTGCTAATTGTATTGTTTTTATTATTTTTACTAATGTTCGGAATATTCAATTTTCAATTTTTTGCATGGATCATTTCCCTATCTCCGATTTCGGGATCGCTCCGGAGGACCTTGAATCCTTCCAAGATTTGTCCGCGTGCATCTCAAACACAAGCACCTGAAGAACATCATGTAGAAGAAGAACCATCAGGCTCCATGTCCATGACCATGAGTGCTTCTGGCTCGACATCCACTGGAGCGAAGAGAGCGAGGCAGACATCGAGAGTTTGGTATTTTTCGACAAGCAAACGAGGACGAGATCACGAAAGGAAAATAGGTAAGAGTTGCTTTGTTTGTAAACAATGTCATCAAGTTTTATCTACAAAATCTCTGGGGTGCGGGACACTTGCATAGGCATATTGAAAGTTGCAATGCGAAAATAGGAGCAGCTATGAGACAGTCACAACTAATATACAACCCGGACGGTTCGGTCCGTAACTGGGAATATAGTGGCGAAGTAGCTAGGCAATCTCTTGTACGCTTAATTGCATCACAGGATTTACCTTTAAACTTTGGCGAGAGTGCTGATTTTGAAAATTACATTAAGCGTGCACATAATCCAAAATTTAATAAAGTATCTAGACAAACAACTAGTAGAGATGTAGTTAAGTATTACAATAGTTGTCGTGAAAATTTAAAAAACATGTTCAGTGCTTGCACATTTTCCGTATCTTTGACTTCAGACATATGGAGTGGTAGGGCTAAGCAAGATTATATTAGCGTAGTTGCTCATTATGTCAACCAAAACTGGCAACTAAAAAAAAAGAATTATAGGTTTCAAACTAATTGATGTCGCACATACGGGAGAGAATATTGCTGAGAGTATTATTAGGGTGGTGGAGGACTTTGGTCTCAGTGATAAGATTTTTGCTATAACTTTAGATAATGCCTCCGCAAACACCTCCGCAATGAATATTCTCACTCCAATATTTGGTACTTATGCTGAATCATTTTGCTTCATCAACGTTGTGCTTGTCATATTATTAACCTTATAGTTAAAAGTGGACTTGCCCCGTTAGAACGTTACATTGCACCTTTCCGTTTGGCAATTTCTTTTATGAATCATTCTAATGCTAGAATAGCATCTTATAAGAACTTTTGCATTGCAATGGGCGTACGTCCAAGAATATTTGGTTTAGATATGCCAGGAAGATGGAATTCTACTTACTTAATGCTTAAGAACCTTCGCCATATAAGAGCACATTTGAGGTTTTCATTCAAACACATCACCCTAAACGTGATTTATTATCCAAAAACATTGGTATGTTGCATCAAAGTTACTTCAGTTTTTGAAGTTTTTATGACTCCACGATTGCTTTATCCGCAGTTTATGAACCCACATCTTCTCTAATTGTGCATCATATCTTAGATATGGCTACCCATTTTAAGAACAACGAAAATGACATGATTTTAAGAGATTCTGTCACCGCAATGAAAACAAAATATTTGAAATATTGGAAAGAAATTCCACTTCTATATGCCTTCGCCTTTATTTTAGATCCTAGAGCAAAACTTAGAGGATTTGGTAACGTCCTCTCCATTTTAGGTGATGTTCTAGGGGAAGATTATTCAATTTATTTTACTATTGTTCATACTAAACTAACCGAAGTTTACAACAAGTACGAACAAAATCATCAAGGAGTTCGTTTGCAACGACCTCTTGCACCTATCGCGGGTAAGAAAAAGACCGCGTGGGGCAAAATCTGGGGTTCTTCTTCTTCTTGATGCATGTGTTCTACAACGGTGGTGATACAAGCCGCAGACCAACAAGTCTCCTCTGGGGAACTATCTGCCTATACGGACAGCGACGCGTTGGATTACCAACAAGAAGGAGACGATGTCTTCAATATTGTTCAATGGTGGCATGAGCACAAGCTAACATATCCCGTGCTATCCATATTAGCTCGAGATGTGTTAACTGTTCCAGTCTCGACGGTTTCCTCTGAGTCTGCCTTCAGTCTCTCCAGCAGAATATTGGAGGAAAGAAGAACAAGCCTATCGAGTGATATGGTGGAGATGCTCATGACTATCAAAGACTGGGAACACGCTGATGCAAGAACTCAACATTCCGCTGAAAACCGAGAACTAGAGGAAACCTTCGAAAATCTCTACCTCGACAATGACGAAGACTCTCCATCTACCTCTTAGTATGTATTAGAGGCTTAGAGCTTTAGTTGTACTCTTTTCTTTGTCAAGGTTTTCTCTAGATGAGTTTTTACTTGGCAAAGTTTTTAACGAGGCAACCATCCAAACATTAATAAAGCACTTTGTTATATGTTCTACAATATTTGTCTCAATTTATTGTACGTCATTTTTATGCTATTTTCTAACTCTATATATTTTTCCTCATTTTTTATAAATTTTCCTAATTTTCCCTATTTTTTCCTATTTTCCCCCTATTTTTTTTCCTTTTTTTTGCACACAGGCTGGTGGGCGGCCCGAGGCCCACCGTGCTGAGTCGTGCCCGGGCCGACACGGTACGGCCCATGTGCCCGGCGTGCCGTGCCTGGGCCTCGACCTCGGCCCATGGGCGGGCACGGCACAACACGGCTGGGCCTTCGTGCCTAGATGGGCCGTGTCGGGCCGGGCCGCCCATCTGGCCAGCTCTAGTGGGAAATGCCGTGTTTAAATAGTTGGTGGTGTGGGATGGACGGGTAGATTCACACGGCTCAAAAGGGGGCCTTGAGGGGCGAAACCTTAGTGGGTAATGCCGTGTTTAAATAGGGCATTGTAAAGGCTCTGTCATGATCTCTCTACCGACACACCAAAGGAAGTGTGTTAATCTGGAGGCAAAAGGAGATGATCATGTCTTGTGGGTAAAATAGTACAATCTCTATAGAGTGTAAAACTATTCGAATAGCCATGTCCGCGGTCATGGACATGCCCGAGAATTTCACATGAAGTATAGAGTGTTTCATAAAATGTTGGAAGATGGAATTGTTGGGATGTGAATGGGGAGTTCACTGTTGTTTTTTGTTGTCTAAAGTTAACACCAATGAATTTAGTGGTTTGATGATTGTTTTAGATGGTGTTGGGTGAAGCCTCACCGATCTATTCATATTGTATACCATTGATTTACAAGTTATTTATTATCTTTTCATAAATATGATTTGAATCTATTTGTTGTATTTGAATTCAAGTTATTGATTTCCAAAAGGACCATATGACTATTCTTTGGAAAGTCTTGCATGAATATATTGCATCTTTTTCCTATGACTTGCTGAGTACTTTTTGTACTCACAGCTATACGCCTTTGTTGATCAGTTGCTGAGGATGGACTAGGAAATATAGTGATCTACGTGGAGGATTAATACGAGGATTACGTGAACTAGAAAGGCATTCTTAGACGATTGCTTTTGGCATGTCGAATAGCCTAAGTTATTTTATTTCCATTGCAATAGTTTATTTGTTTTTAAGCCCTTAAGGCATAGTGGTGTAAACTTTGACCATAAGGTACATTGCTTTATTTAATAATAATTTGCTACTTTATTAGTTAATTTGTTGTATGGAGTGGTATTTCATCTATATTGCCACTGTGTACACTAGTATGATCCTGGATTAGTGCAGTATACACTAAGGGTTTTGGATTCATAAATCCGGGTACCGACACCAACCATTATCTAATTGTACCTTAAAACTAGAGTTCAACTTCTGTTACTTACACTTGACTGGAAAAAACATGTTAGTTCAATTTTAGTAGGATGTTCATCGATTGAAGGACTAAAATGGCGAACAGAGGGGGGGTGAATGGTCGCAAATAAAAATTCCCCCAAAATACTCCAACAAAAACCTCGACAAGATCGCTCAAAGGAAATTGTGAAAAAACCGAAAAACTAGACAACTATGTGTACCCCAAGCATGCATGGATAAGTACCATAAAATATGTGGGGATTTTTGAGTCACAATCCTGGTTGTCTAGTGTCCAAGATAAAGAGGAATCAATTCAAACTCTTGCTTTTAGAAAGGACATCAATTCAAATCACAAAAGTCACTTTCAGAAAAGCAAAAGCAGAATTTCCAGAACTTGTCCTCAATTTGCACAGGAGGTTGGTGGGTTTATGCAGCTCACAAAATTCTGAGAATTTTTCTCCCTATGAGCATCAGAGTCTTGAAGAACTCCACCAAATTTATCCTCAAAAAGCCTTACAAAAAAAACAGGAAAAATCTAAGAACACAGTATGCTCAAGAACTTCGAGCAGAAAGTTTGGGGCTCGGTTTTCACCTCATGGCGCCCAAACGGTGCAACAAGTGAACTCCAAAATTTTTCTGCAGGTGTATATCAGAGTCCCGCACCTCCTCCAACAAGAATCACTCAAAAAGAATTTTTCTATATGTTTACAAAAATCAAACACTGACTGCTGCGCGAAGAACAAGTTCTGAACAAAGTTGGAACTTGAAAGAAAAGATGTTCTCTACTCAATCCAAGAGTGCAAAAGAGATGTAAAACCATATGAACACACTCAAAACATCCAAGATCAGCAGCATTTAGAAGGAGGGGAGGCAAATCCAAATTACTTGAAAGTAAATTGCGGGAATGTAATTGCGGGAAAGTAAATGCTGAATTTAAATTGCGTAAAGTAAAGACATAATGTAAATGCGCAAAATAAATTCAGAGGTGGATGGATAAAACTTTCATTTCTGGAAGGGAGGTTACAAAGCCTCACATTCATGTGGGCAAAGCTCAAATGAGCATCAAAACCTCAACACCTTCAAGGGAAGGAGGCTACCCTCCACCCCTATTTATACTACTCTTGGGCCACCTACCACCCTTGGATGAGTCCTCAACCCTAGAGCACTCATCTAAGGGCTAGGATTAACCCACACACACAGCCATGCAAGGGCTAACCCAAAACTCACACACATACCGGGTTTTCTTGCACGGTTTTCAAAGCATACTACCTAGACCCGCTAACCTATCAACTAGACCTCAATCCGACGGCCTCATTGATCCACGCGCATCTAGCTAGCATCAACTCCTTTCCTTGTCTTCTTGACTTGCCGGACTCCGTCTTTGATCATCTTCCGCGATCTCCCAACCGTCTCGACCTCCGACGCTCTCGCCTAGTCCGGTCATCCTTCGCCTCACCATGACCTAGCACCGCCGCCTCGCAACCATCAAAGACAAGGAAACTCCTCACATAGCAATGCCCACAAAGATGTGCAATAAACCATCCAACTCATCACTACCGCGTCCATACGACCAGATCGCCACTCTGGCAGAGACAACTCAAATTGCTTCATTTTGAAAATCAATCCAAATCAAACTCAAACTTGAGCACACCTTGCTCAAATAAAGTCAAATATTCATCACAAACATGGATGGACCTCCACATGGTCCTTCATTGATATAATGAAAGGGAAACAGGGAACATACACCTCAATGAAACTAGTACAAAATTAGGATCAAAGGTTCGCAAAAGGATACAAAATGGCTTCCAAATTTTAGGTGAGAAACATGCCAAATTGATGCGCACTAATAGATTTAAGTGAGGATCAAATTTAAAGTCAGCATAACAAAACATGTAGCAATCAAATTTATAATAGGTGACCAATGTTTTCTAAAAAAAAGTTCTCTTTTGTGCAGAAAAGATTCAAATGAGTTAGGACCATATATGACCATTTTAAGACTTGAAAGATAGACATAGCTTGTTGTTTAAGTGGCATGATTGTGTACTTGACAAACTAGCATATGAAGTTAAGCATGACAAGGAAATTCATCTATTATACAATCCAAATATCTAGTTGAAGTAGACAAGAGTACAAGACCATATTCAGATAAGGCAACATGGTGAATTGAGATCATTCAACAATCCCATCTCACAGAACTGATTCTTGCAGCCGATCACTGTAGGCAACAAAGAAAGGGAAACAGAGAACATACACCTCAATGAAACTAGTACAAAATTATGATAAAAGGTTCGCAAAAGGATAGATAATGGATTTCAAATTTTAAGTGAGAAGCAGGCCATTGATGCGCGCTAACAAATTTAAGTGAGGATTAGGCAACACAGAACTACTAGGCACACAAGGAATTTTTTTATGATGTGGATTAGTACTATGTAGCACCCTAATATGAGGAGCCCTAATGCACAATCACTAGAAAAATATGTTATAGATTAGAAATATATACATATGAGCACATAGCATTAGATATAGAAATGTAAATTCTTCGCAAGCATTATCAAGAATAAGCACATAGCATGAAATTCAGACTAGGGGGAGTCAGGGAAGAGGCGGCTCCAGACCAGGGGAGTCAGGGAAGAAGCAGTGCGGTGAGGAGGCGAGCGTAGGCGGGGTCGCAAGATGAAGCCGACGCAACACGGTGCGGGCAGAGGGGGTCAGGCAGAGGGCGACCGGGCAGAGTTTGCGGGACGAGGCGGGTGAGAGTGGAGGTGGACGATGGATAGGGTTGTGGGGGGATGGCTAGGGTTGCGAACGGCGGCTATGGTTGCGGAAGTGGATGGCGGGTAGGGTTACAAGACTAGGGTAGAGGTTGCGGGACAAGGGGAATTGCGCTGGGCTAGGATTAGGAGAGTCTAAAACGGTTCAGCCTTATACTCGCATCATCATAGACGATTCTGGCCTTGAACCGTCTGTGATGACTACGTTAACACAAAACCTTGTTAGTAAACTGTTTCGGAACATGCTCTTTTGTAACTTTTGGGTTCAAGAAATACTTAAAGATAACATAGTTGAAAAATAAGTATCCTTTCCATTAAAATAATATTATATTAATGTGTTAAGTTTGTATCATCAATGAGTTTAACTAAAATAGATTTTTATGAAATTCTAGCAGAAGTTGATGCAGGCATGCTAATGAGTATAGAATTGATACAGGCATACTAAGTATTCTCTCATGAGTTGAAATGTCAATTAATGAGTATTATGAAATTTGAACTGAGCATGCCAGAAAAAATAACAATACGGCCTTGAACCGTCTGTGATGAGTAGTCTGGAATGAAGTAAGTGTTGTTGCTTCTATTTTGTAGGTTCTTTTGTCATGATTTTTTTAACTATAGTATAAACACAATAGAAAGCTACATGGCTTAATTATTAATCATTCTTGGTAGGTACATATTTCAATGAGGAACTAAACATCAGCACTCAAGTTGCTAATTTTGTAAGCAGAATTGTCTCTTGACAAACTAAGTTCCATATACACACACACACACTTGAAAGATTACAAAGATTACACTGCAACACAACATCAACGACAAACTATCCTTGATGTAAGGTATATATTGATCAGACATTCATAGCTATCTGGTTGACATTAAAATACAAGTACACTTAAAATAAACATGACGACATCATCAAAACTCCACTTACTTATTCTTTTGTATAAAAATTAGCTCTTCACGATGATCGACACATGTATAGCTAGCTTCCTCAGGTTGTTCTTCGTAGACCGTTATGCTATTTCGATAGGAGGCAACTCGTCAAACTGATTGTATTCTTCCTCATCTACAACATTCTCAACTCCGACAATCCTCCTTTTCTCTAAAGAACTACATGGCGCTTCTTGTTGGACAGGTCGGTTACATAGAAGACTTAAACAACTTGCTTAGCGAGTACTAATGGTTCGTCTTGGTATCCGACATGTTCGAAGTCGATAGTAATGATGTCGTACTTATCAATCTTCACCTACTGGAGGTGTACCCAATAGCACCGAAATAAGGGGATCTTAAATAGTACATAGTCGAGCTCTCAAATCTCCTCTATGAACCCATAGCACAAGCTCCTCGTCGACCCAGCGGTATTGAACGCATTTATGCAGACACCATTTTTTTGGTTTGTACTCTTCATATCATAATCTCTCATGTAAAATGTATACCCTTTTAAGTTGTATCCTTTGCATGTACAAATGTAAATGTTGGTCTTTTTGCCAACCATGTCAACGTATCACCTGATGAGCTCCCAATGATGGGTCGCTCCTTCAACCATCTGTTGAACTGAAGGTTATGTTGCCTCTTGATCCAAGACTCCTGTCATGCCGAATTCTCTTGCCGTATCCAGTTCTTGTCCTCATCGATATACAGGAGCACTACAACCATGTGTTTCAAAACTGTGAAATGGGCTTGAGCACACGCAACTGGATCAGGCGTGATTGCTTTCCTTTTGATGGTCCCAATACCCTGGAGCCTCCCCTCATGGCTCGATCGAGGCACACCTATCGGTTCGACCTGAGCCATTTAATCGACATAGAATTCAATGACCTCTTCGGTTGCATAACCTTCGACAATGCTACCATCTGGTCGAGATCGATTCCGTATATAGGACTTGAGAATTTCTATGTACCTCTCGAACGGGTACATGCTATGTAGGAACACGGGCCAGCACATCTTTATCTCTCTCATAAGGTGAACAATGAGATGGACCATGATATCGAAAAACGATGGAGGGAAATGCATCTCAAGATTACATAGAGTCATCACCACCTCGTCTTGCAAAACATCTAGTCCTTCGGGATCGATGACCTTCTGAGCAATTGTGTTAAAGAAATAACACAGCCTTCTGATTGTCTCCCATAACTTGATCGGTAAAATACTTCTAATTGCGACAGGGAGCATCTGTGTCATAAGCACATGGCAATCATGAGACTTCATGCCAGTTAAGTTCAAATCTTACATCGAAACAAGTCTCTTCATGTTGGAGGAGTAACTGGACAAAACTTCCACACCATGCAAGCACTGGCATAGTTTAGTTCTCTCGGCCGTGGACAAAGTGTAACAAGCAGGTTCGTAGTACGCTCGGCCTTTATTGGTCTCTTTTGGTGCTAACTCAGGTCTAATGCCTATATCGACCAAGTCAAGCCGTGAGTTGATACCATCCTTTGTTTTGCCCTTAATGTTCAATAAGAGACCAATCAAACTATCACATACATTCTTCTCTATGTGCATGACATCAATGCAGTGCCGAACTTCTAGGTGCTCCCAATAAAGTAGGTCCCAAAATATTGATCTCTTCTTCCATATGCTCTTCTCACGACCCTCAATTTACGTCCCTTTCCAAGAGCAAAATCCAAGTTCTTAACCATATCGTGAACATTTGTCCCGCTTAAAGGCCTTGGAGCTGAACCGTCTTCATTCGTTCGATTGAATTGTTTATTCATCTTACGATATGGGTGATTCCTCCAAGGAACATGCAATGACGTATGTACACGATTTTGTGCAAGTGATTCAGCCACACACTCTCGGTATCATCTAAGCAGTGAGTAGGCTTTGGCTCCTTTTGTACTCTAGCCTGAAAGGTTAGCAAGGGCGGGATAATCATTTATAGTGTAGTAGGCAGTGCAAAATGAAGTTCTCTTGTTTGTATTCATCCCATACATATACCCCAGGAATCCAGAGTGTTTTCAGATTTTCCACTAATGGTGCTAGGTACACATCAATATCGTTCCCAGGTTGCTTCGAGCCTTGGATAAGTATAGACAATAAAATGTTCTTCCGTTTCATAGACAACCAAGGAGGAAGGTTGTAGATACAGAGGTTCACAGGCCAAGTGCTATGATGGCTGCTCATGTTAACGAAAGGATTCATTCTATATGTACTCAATCCAAACCTTATATTCCTCGGTTCTGTACCAAATTCTTGAAATCTCCTATCGATGTTTCTCCACTGGGTTAAATCAGCAAGGTGCCTTAGCATTCCATCATTCTTATACTCCTTCGAGTACCAACACAGCAGTTTTGCCTCCTTTGAGTTCACAAATAAACGCTTCAAATGGGGAATTACGGGCAGATACCACGCCACCTTAGCATGAGGTTCTTTCTTCACCTTGATACCCTTGTCGTCGTCATCTGATTGATTTTTACACTTATACAGGGATGTGTTGCACATGTGACATACATGCAAGTTGCGTACTCTTTCCGGTAGAGGATACAGTCGTTCGGACATGCATGTATTCTTTCTACTTCTATTCCCATAGGACAAAGAACATTCTTGACTTTGTAGGTAGTTGTCGGCAACTCGTTTCCCTTCGGAAGCATGTTTGCTAATAAACCTAACAGCACCATAAAACTCTTGTTGGACTAACTCTTGCTTGCCTTCAATTTTAGCAGTTCAAGCACGAATGACAACCATGTGTATTTGGACTTGCATCTCGTGAACAAAGGTTTCTCTGAGTCGTCCATCAAACCCCAGAATTTTTTATACTCTCACTCATCACGGTTCCCTTCTGCATCGCGCAGTATATGATCCAGATTGTCATCGTGCAACCTATCCTCATCGAAAGCACAATCGATATCATCCGGCAAATCGTTGACTTCATCGGTGATGTTAATACTACTTACTTCCTGTATAATCTGCTCTTCATCGTAATTGGTCCAACATGTATATCCCCTTTTGAAACCCCTTAGAATCAAGTGTACTTTGATCTGCACTGAGTTTTAAAATATCCTCAGATTCTCATAGTCAATGCATGGACAAGACATAAATTACACCCCTTGTTAAACATATCCTCCTCTACAGTTCTTCTAAAAGCAGAGACAGCATTAATGTACTCGGCATTCGCACGGTTCGCAGTGTACATCCAGCTTCGATCTATCTACGCTACATATATAACAATAAGTGTTAAATAATGAAGTATGGACTATGTATGATCTAAAGTAACTAGCAAAATCCAGCTTTGATCTATCTACACTACGCATAGCTTTTTTGCATAGCCTCAGATGGAGTTATGAAAGACTCATCCTGAGCCTTGGAGGGCAGAAGATGCAACCATGACATTCACAAACCATTTGAGAAATGAAAGGTGTGATATCCCATCTTGTTAATCATGCATGCAAACCAACTGGAAATTAATATTTAACTTAATTATTGAGAATTTGAGTAATCCAACTATCAAGACCTGTCAAGTCATTTACTATTTTGAAGATCAATGGTCTATGATGCCCTAGAATCACATACACACATTTGGTAGTTAACCACCAATTTCTAATATATATGTGCAACAAAATTATGTCAAATGTTTAATTAATATTTGCTATAAAAACAAGCATCTTCAAATCACTCTTTACCAAGCTAGCTACATCTTGAATATAATGCAATTAGAACCAATTACTACCTTAGATCACAAAGAACAAATGGATCTACACCAAGCTAGATCTAAATTAACCATTTGCAACTCTCTCTCTTTACCAAGCAAGCTTGATCTTGAATATAATGTAATTAGAACTAATTACTAACCTTAGACCACCAAGAACAAATGGATCTACAATAACTATTCAAAATCAATGGTCTCCTTTCACCAGGTCGCCTCAAAGCTGCAGCCACCTCAAACATAGATCCGAAAACCCTAAAAACAATAAGTTGGGTCAGGCCTCTATTTCATATACTTAGCAGCAGTCATCATGGACGGTTTTAGCTAAAACCCGTCTGTGATGTGAGTTGCATTCATCACAGACGATTTTTTGGATAAAACCATCTATGACATGAAAGCACATTACGAACAGTTTCAACCAAAATCGTTTGTGATGAATGCAACTCACATCACAGACAATTTTTGACTTAAACTGTCTATGATGTGCTTTCATGTCACAGACGGTTTTATCCAAAAACCATCTATGATGGTGCCGATACACATCACACACGGTTTTTGGTTAAAACCGTCTATAATGTGGTGTCATCACTAACTACTATTCCAAAACTGTCTGTGATTATATTTAACACATACGGTTTTTGAAAACCGTCTGTGATGAGGAGTCTAATATACTCCTTTCTGTAGTAGTGTACGGTCGTGCTAGCAAAACCATCTGTGATTAGCTTTAACATAGACGGTTTTTAAAAACCGTCTGTGATGAGATGTCTTATATAGACCTTTCTATACTAGTGACACTTTTTAAAAAAATGGGCAGTAGTTCTAGTAATCATAGAACTTCGCTATCTTGTTCCCCCAAATGACATTCTAATCATATATATTATATGTTTTCTAGCTATTAGGCCATGTTTGGATTATCACACAAATTTCGTATAAAACTCCACATCCCATGAAATTGGACGTTTTCTTTCTTTCAAAATTTCTAT
The DNA here is from genome assembly GCA_036346275.1 of Otatea glauca. Taxonomy (NCBI): domain Eukaryota; kingdom Viridiplantae; phylum Streptophyta; class Magnoliopsida; order Poales; family Poaceae; genus Otatea; species Otatea glauca. The sequence continues at coordinate 53,877,163 of CM070711.1, forward strand.
ATTCTAGATGGGCCCAAGATTATAGAAACATGAATGCATTTTTCTAACTATTACTTCCTCCGGTCATAAATATATATTGTTTTAGATATCAATACGGTCATCAAAACACCACTTTGACCATTAATTTTTATTGTAATATGTTTATAGAACCTAATAAATTATATTATTATGAAAGTACTTTTCGAGACAAATCTACATATATAATTTTTATGTATCCTATATAAATATTTAAAGGATATTGATAGCCAAAATTTTGAAACTTTGACCATGTGGATCCTAAAATAACATGTATTTGTGACCGGAGGGAGTAGTAGGTTTAAACTATATTCGAGAAAATGCAAATTAAAGAACCACTCCTACATAGCTAGCTAGATGCAATTGCATGATGTACTACTGTCATAGAGAATAGAGGTGGGCACTGGGTCGGGCCATTTTGGGCTGGCACGAGGCACGCCAGGCCCAACTCGGCACGACATTGTTGAAAACGGGTTATGCTAGCCCAGCATGTTTGCTCAGGACATGCCGGGCCTACCAACCGGGCACGATGGGCTACCCAGCACGGCACGGTGAGATGGGTCATGCTCGGGCCGGCACGGCCCGCACAGCTTTTCGGGCAACACGGTGGCACACCGACCCACCGGCACATGGTAGGGCACGCGGCCGGGGGCAAGCACGCACATCCTCTATGGCCACCCTCCATGGCCAGCGCCGAGCCCCTGAGCCGCCGTGCTACCGAGCCACCGGGGCACCGTGTGCCTACGCTGGGCTGCCTCATGCGTCGTGTCCGGTGGGCCACCTTGCACGTCGCCTCTCTCGCTACCTCGTGTGGGCTGCCTCGTGTGCCGCCTCACGCACCGTGGCCGCCGAGGAGGAAGGAGGGTCGCAGGGAGGGAGGGAGCAGGATCACGGGGTGGGGGCACGGGGCGGAGGAGACACCGGGGACAGGGAGGGAGGAGGAGGAAGCCAAACGGGGGCGGGGCCATGGGGCGGAGGAGACGCCGGGGACGGGGACGGGAGGAGGAGGGAGCTAGGCGGGAAGGGGAGGGAGGAGGAGGGTCGCGATGTGGGGAGGGGGCGCGGGGCGGAGGAGACACCAGTGACGGGGAGGGAGGAGGAGGGAGGTAGACAGGGGGCGGGGGCGCGGGGTGGAGGAGACACTGGGGACGGGAGGAGGAGGAGGAGGAGGGAGCAAGGCCGGGGGCACAGGGCGCGAGGTGGAGGATACGCCACGGACTGGGAGGGAGGAGGGAGCCAGGCGGGGGTGCGGGGCGAAGGAATCGAGGGATGGAGGGAGAAGGCGGGGCTGGAGGAATCGAGGGGAGGGGGCACTCGGGAGTCGGGCGGAGGAACCGAAGAGGCGAGGGTGCGCGCCACGTGGGGCCTGGTAGGGACCGAGAGAGAAAAAGGTAGGGAGAGAGGGGAAAAAAGAGCGAGGGCGGGAAAAGACTAAAGAGAGAGGGAGACGGAAAAAAAAGAGAGGGAGGAAAAAAGCGTGGAGGCTTGAGGGAATAACGGGAAAAAGGAGACAAGGAATCATGCCTGGATGCGCCTAATGTATTTGAATGCAAGAGAGATCATGAGGCTCGAGGGAATCACGGAAAAAGGAGTCAAGGGATCACGCATGGACACGCCTAATGTATTTGAATGCAAGAGAGATCGTGAGGCTCGAGGGAATCACGGAAAAGGAGTCAAGGAATCACGCGCGGACGCGCCTAATGTATTTGAATGCAAGAGAGACCGTGAGGCTCAAGGGAATCACGGGAAAAAGGAGGCAAGGGAATCACGCGCTTGATGTATTTGAACGTAGATTGATTGAAAAAGACAGCGACCGCTCGAATGTGGATTCAATGTCTCTTCGGTCTCTCCACTCTCAGACTGCGTGCTGAGAAAAAGATGATTGAAATGGATGTAAGGCATTGAAAAGAAATAAAGCAGCTTTCAATTTTCATCCCGTGGCCCGCGCCTGATTTGAATTTGCAACGGGCAATTTTCCAAACACGCCATAAAGACAGAGGGATGGCTCTCATTTGTTCTACAAGACTCCCTCGCGCTCTCTCTTTTTGCTCAATTTTGCTTAGCACATCTCCCTCTAATTACTTTCTTTTTTTGCTCTCCCGCCACGAAAAAAAAATATTGTGTAAGAGCAAGAGCAGGAGAGCACGCCCTCGCTCTCCAAGTCCCCCTCGTCAGGATCAAGAGATAGATCCACGCCAACTCTCCCCAGCATGGGAGACTACGGCATGGTTGACCGTCATCTGGATGGCACGCACAGCATCGAGGATGCCTCATATATTCTGGATGCACCGATCTCAGATGTCGCTACATCGGTGTATCCTGGACGGGCGTCGGTATCCACACCGAACACGCAGCCCGACATATCGATGCAGCCAGCACGAGCGTCCATATCCGACAGTCGATGTGCATGGTGCTGGTAACATATGGATAGAACTGTCAAAATTGTGGACGGATGTGAGGTAGTGTTTGTTGTTTGCAAATATTGTCAAGCTAAACTATCTGCATGTGCATGTGGTGGAACAGGTCATCTGAAGAGACACGCGGAGAATTGCTTGAGGAAGATATCGGCCGGACGGAGGCTGGGCGAGGACATGCAGACACAGCTCAACTTCAACACCGATGATTCGATAAGCACATGGGTATACAACGACGATCGCGTCTTGGCGGCGTGGGCGTTTGACGAGCGAGACCGGATCCGGCCGTTGCTTTGGAGGCGCGCCATTCGCCCGATCGTGCGGCGTGGCTACGAGTAAACGGCGTCGCGATGGCGGTGTGGTCTTGGCCGTTAGATCCGGGAGCACCGTTCGATGCTTGACAGCGTGGCCGTGCGGGAATCGGCGTCGCCGGCGTCGGTCGCGGAATCAACCGTTGGATTTAGGGCGGCCATTTGGATGCGCGGCGCGTGCCATGCATCTCGGTCTTGACTGCGGTGCGGCGTGAGGATCGACCGTCGGTTTTAGCGAGCGTGCGGATTTTTGGCGTGGCTGCAGCATTACGTGAACCAAGCCCACGGTGGAGCGAGCCAACCGTGGGCTCGGTCCATAGACCCGGGGCGGCGTGGCGGCCTGCGGGCGTGCCGCGTGTCGTCTTGGCGTCATCGGCGTCGTAAATATTTTCATATATAAAAATATTTTGGCGGAAATTCATTTCGGTGCTGGCGTCATCATGAGGCATGCTGACGTCATAAATGTAATTTCAAGTATAAAAATAATTCAGAAAAATCGGATTTTCTTAATTTACGTATTTTGATTTTATTCAAACTTCAAATGACTATAACTTTTGCATTTTAACTCGGATTTGGGTGATTCAAATTTCTAAAAATTCATAAAATTGTGAGCTATTTATTGGTGAATTTTATTTGAATTCTTGAGGACATATAGTCTTCTGTATTGGCTATTTATTGTATGCTTTGTTTGTGCAGCGTGAGGCGTAAATTTGCTAGAAGTTTCGAGGAAGAATTAAGTCGCTCAAGACCAAGCTTGAACACGACCAGCAACTCTTTGAAGGCAAGTGATGCTTTGATCATTTTGATCCCAGATTTTAAAATGTAATTTATGCTTTGAAACTATGCATGCTAATTATTTAAAATGAATTTAAATTAATTTGGGATAATGTAGTTAATCAACCCATTTTGTTATACCACCTTGAATTATTAATTGTATGCCTAGATCATTGTCACACTAAGTTCGATTATATTAGTTGGATGTTAATATTGTGCCAACACGGGAGGCTAGACCGTGAGTAGATGCTTAGCCTTACGTGAATCATGAATGATCTTTCGGAAAAATGCTACAATATTGATTAAAGACATATTGAATGTATTTTGAAAAGTGGTGTGATGATGCCACATGTTGAGATTGAGTCGACAACAACTGTGTGGTTGTCTGCCGATATTGAGTTATTCTTTGGCATGTGTTGCACAATAATCAGCTGGGTGGAAAATGATTTAGGCTAGGGCAAGTGGCAAGAGGCATGGCGCCGGGTGGGCACGTGTGGCATTGGGTTGTTGAGTGATGTAGTCTGTGTGCCACATTGGTGCGTGTTGCCTTTGTTGAGTGTTGAAAGTCTTGCCTTGGTGATTAAGGACTTCACCTTGCAAGCCTTTGATCTGAGTCACCGTACAACCACATATCGACATGGGACAGACCTAGTTGACTAGGGTTACGATATCTTTCCTCACGATACCTCGGGGTGACGATACAGGGGTGTATCTGTATGGGAAGTGTACACTACTACTGGCTTGGTGCCCATCCAACGGTGATTGGCAGGTCCTATACTTGACTCTGTGTGAGGGAAGTGATAGTAAAGGCATCTACTGGAGAGGTTCTTTAGTTAAGGTAGAAGTTCTGAAAAGCTTTGTTGCGGACAATCACTGTGTGGTGGCGGTTGTATCTTGTGGGTAAAGTGTACAACCTCTGCAGAGTGTCAAAACTATTCGAATAGCCGTGCTCACGGTATTGAGCATTGCTCGGGATTACAGATCAAGGGTAGTTTTTCATAAACAAAACATGGAAGGGTGGCGTGTGCCAGTGTTGAAATGAACTAATAAAATTTGTGTGCGAGAATCTTGAAGAAAAACCATTTGAAATTAGTATTACTTATATCTGTTTCTTTGCTTTAATCTAAACAAGATACTAGTTTAAAATCTTTGCTTGATGCAAAAGGATCAATTAAGCCAATCCATTGGAATAAGCTTTGCATATAGTAATAGTCTTGCATTACATGCATTACTTGTTGAGTGCCTTGTACTCACTCCACCTTGCTTATCAACCCCAACATCGGTGGAGAGACTACACGGTATGGGAGGAGAATGCGTCGGGGACACGAGCAACTAGGGAGCAAGCCCAGTCGGTTGCTGTGGCAAGATGGATGCTTACACGACTTTTTATGTTCATTGCTATTTCTTTGTTTTGAATAATGTAAGCCTGCGTATTGACTTATCGTAAGGAGACCATAAGGTTGTACAACTCGTTTTATATACATGTTTGCACTATTTATTCTTATATCCTTGTGATATACGTGATGTGCAACCTGTACATGTATGTGTGTGCTAAGCGTGATCTGGTAGCACGCAGAATACGAAGTCGGTTTGCGGTTCGGTCCCAGAGCGGAGGTAGTATCGAGCAGGTGTTGTAGGCCTTGACCTTAGTTTGGTTGTGCCTAGGAGGGTGAAAACTATTTTCTAAAGACCTAATCAACTTGAGCAAGAATGTCAAAGAAATCTCGACTTATCTCTTCTCCCTTATTCATACCTATCTTTGAATTTTTATTATTCTCTATTTAATTTAAACAAGGTTTGTTTTGGCGGATGAGGATGATCCATACCTATGGAGGCGCACCGGAGGATCTGCGCGGAGTTATGGCGTATGATCGGGTTGCTTGGAGGTTTTGACCGACCAGCATGCGAGGACTTGTGAGTGCAGGCGAGGACTTGACATCGCACAGGACGTCAAGATCACGGTGTATGCTCGGAGAGGGGCGAGGCGAGTCGTCCTATCATCATCCTTGCGGAGGTCTTCTTTCGGCGGGATTGGAGGCGTCGCGTCGAGCGATGCGGCAATTACGCGCCTCCCGCGAGTTAGAGGCACCGTCTTCGCCACCATCCGCGTCGCGACGGTCGATACAACGAGGATGGAGCTCGTGGAGGAGCGCCTTCGATCACCCACTGGCGAGATCGTCGCCGCCCGAGGGCGCCTTGGGCGAGGCGATCCGGGGCTGCGGAGGACCGCGGCGAGGTTATAGAGGCAAGACAACACCAGGAGAACTTAGCTCATGCCATACTGAAGATCCGAGGAGTTGGAGATGGCTCTATATGGACCCGAGCCGAACCGATCCACAGTTACATGATCGGTCCAGGAGGCGGCGGCGAGGCGCCCGATCTGCGAGGCGAGCGGCCGGGACGGCCAGTCGATGGGGTCTTTTGCACCCGCGCGATGAGTCACAGAGACGATTCGCCTCAATGCGCGGCACCCGCGGTGTGCGCTCGGGAAGCCGCGGCCGGGTTGGCTCGATGGTGATCGAGTGTAGTAGAGTGTAGTGTCGAGACTCGAATATCCGTCGCGTCTTTGCTAAGTCACCCTTAGGTGTGAGTTGTCATGGATTCCTATGTTTGCTTACTTGGTTTGTGGTTGTGAGTGTCACGTATGTGTTGCATTGCCCTTAGGCACTTGTGAGCAACCATCTTGCTTTATATTATATCAATAAAGTGGCTAAATAATTTAAGTTACACTGTTTCCCCACATAAGTTCTTTTACTAAATCTATGCTTTCTTCTTTTCTTAACCATGGAAGCTTGCAGCAGATGGTGAGGACTCGTGGAAATGTTGGAGCGGTGAGTGGAGCTAACGAGACGGACAACGGAATGAAGAGCCGATTCCTCAACCACAGCGGTCGATATACGAGAACACAGGAGCCTTTTGGCGACCAGACTCAACTCATGACGTACGATGGTTCAAACCATGCAGCGAGATATCCAATCAAGCTGCTGCAGATGTTCAACACAGGGGCAACCATGGACCACACCCCTACTCACGGTTGTCGGAGTTTATGAGAACCCGTCCACCTACCTTCTCGAGCAACGCCAATCCCTTTGAAGCGGACGATTGGCTAAGGACAATTGAAAGAAGCTGCACATTACCCAATGTGTAGGACATGAGAGGGTACTCTATGCCTCTCATCAACTCGAAGGACTGCATGAGAATGGTGGGAAAACCTGCTGCTGACTCATGAGGACCAGCAAGTATCACATGGGAGGAGTTCACCTCGGCCTTCCGTCGGTACCATGTGCAGGGTATCATGGATCTTAAAAGGAGGAGTTAGAAGCCTCAAGCAAAGCGACGATCGGTGGCGATTACGAACAAGTTCACCCAAGCGACGCTACGCACGGAAGGGCGTGGCTACGGATAAGGCAGACAATCCCGCTTCATGAAGGGATTGAATGCGAGGTTGCGAGTGGGATGATCACCCACACATTCCACGACTTTCAAAGTTAGTTAACAAAGCCACGATCTTAGAGGACAAGCGCCGAGTTGGATGACAACGGGAAGCGAGAATGGCGCAACAAAGTGCGTCGGGGCGTGAGCGAAGGACGGCACCCCAACAGCTCATTGGTACCGCCTAGAGGCAATGAGCACACGCTGAAGCAAATCGCCCGATGGGTCAAAATGTTCGAACTCGGCCCGAACTATAGCGCAGGTGGAGAGAACTCTCGGGCCGTGGGAAGGCGTTGCTATCATTGCAATGAAATGGGGCATTTGCCAACAAGCGCCCTAAGAAGGAGGTGTCACCCGGTTCGCTTTAACACGGGAACACACGGCAAGGACTCCGCACTAATCATGAACATGGGGCATCAACGCGGCGACTCCATCCCAAGGAGCGCACGGCGAGTCAACCACATCCGCAATGGATGAAGTCGAGCGCCTCGGACGTTGTCTTGGGTAAGTTCCTAGTAAACTCGATGCAGACTCTTTGTTTTATTTGATTAGAACCTTGCATTCTTTTATTTCCGAGATTTTGCTGTTCAAAATGATATGGAAATAGTGAATCTTAAATGTGTGCTCATAGTCAATCCACGGATCGAACTCCGATCTAAAGTAGGATGTTACAGGGTAGGAATAATAATTAATGGAGTTGAGTTCCTAGCGAACTTAATCGTCCTTAATACCCAAACCTTGGATGTTATCACAGGAATGGATTGGTTAACGATCACAAGGCGTATTGAATTTGCGGAAAAAGAGTCATATCGGTCGAGCCGGATGGAAAGAAAATTGAGTTTGAAGCGAAACCGATGCGAGATGGACAATTGATGGTCAACGGCATGAAGGCTGTCGACAGAGGAAGTCTCCATAGTCAATGAATATCCGGATGTTTTCCCGGAAGATTTACAGAATGCGCGAGATAGAGATATCGAGTTCGTGATAGAACTAGTTCGAGGACAGCTCAATAGCTAAGAGACCTTACAGGATGTCCACAGAGAATTGGTGGAAATGAAGAAGCAAATTGAAGAACTCTGGAAAAGGGATTTATAAGACCTAGTTCGCCATGCATAGGGAGCACTTGTCTTATTCGTTAAGAAGAAGGGCGGAAGTTTGAGGATGTGTATAGACTATCGTGCACTCAATGATGTGGCGATAAAGAATAAGTATCCGCTACCGAGGATCGATGATTTGTTTGACCGTTGAGAGAGGCGAGGGTATTCTCCAAAATTGATCTTGATCGAGGATACCATCGGTGAAGATCCGATCGGAGGATATTAGAAGGCGCATTTTCGTCAAGATATGGACACTCTGAGTTTACTGATGATGTCTTTTGGTGCGACAAATGCGACATATTTCATGAACTTAATGAATAAGGTTTTTATGGAAAACTTGGATAAGTTAAATCGTCGTATTCATAGATGACATCCTTATCTATTCCAAGGCGAGAGAAAGAGCACGCGAGCACTTGAGGCTAGTCCTTGAAAAGTTGAGGAACAACGGTTGTTTGCGAAATTTAGCAAATGTGATTTACGGAAAGATAAGGTGGAATTTCTTGGACACATAATGACAGTGAAGGAGTTCTTTGTAGATCAAAGAAAGTGGAAAGCGGTTTTACATTGGGAGCATAGAAGGCGGTAACCCAAATCCGTAGTTTTCCTTGGAATGGCGGGGTTATTACCGTCGATTCATTGAAGGATTCTCTCGATTGCGAGACCTCTCACGCAATTGTTGAAAAAAGAAAAGAAATTTTATGGACACACGAGTGTGAGAAGAGTTTCGGGAATTGAAAAGGAGGTTAACATCGGCTTTGTATTAGTTTTACAGGGCGTTCACCAAGACTTTGACATTTATTGTGATGCATCGCGTCGAGAGATTGGGATGCGTGTTGATGCAAAATAGGAAGGTAATTGCCTATGCATCGAGGCAATTGAGACCACATGAGGAGAACTATCCGACTCATGATTTAGAATTAGGCTGCCGTAGTGCATGCACTAAAAATATGGCGTCATCATCTCATCGAAATAGATGTGAAGTATATCTGCGATCATAAAAGCCTTAAGTATATTTTCACACAAGGTGACCTAAATATGAGGCAAAGAAGATGGTTAGAGTTAATCAAGGATTATAATGTGGGAATTCACTACCGGGGAAAGCCAGCGTGGTGGCGGGGCATATGGCGAAAGAACTACAGTGTAAATATCTTTGTTGGAAACAAGTCGAGCGAGAATGTGTAGGGATTTCGAGAAACTAGAATTGGAAATGGTACCAAAAGGATTCCTAGTAACTTTGGAAGTAAGACCTACCGGAAGATCGGATCGAGGAAGAGCGAGAAGATGATGATAAGATCAAAAGAATTAAGGGCAAAATGGATGAAGGCAAAGCAAAAGATTTTAAAGCTGGATGAACAAGGTACTATGTGGTTCAAAGGCGCATTTGTGTCAGAACAAAAGGAGTTGAAGCGATTAATTTTGGGAGAGGCCCATGACTCCAAGTACTCAATTCATCCGGAAGTGCGAAAATGTATCAAGATTTGAAGGAAAAATTTTGGTGGCCAAGCATGAAGCAAGTCGCGAATCGTTGCATTATGTGACATATGCCAAAGGGTCAATATGCTATGCAAAGGCGGTGAGGCTATTACAACCCTTAAAGATACGAATGGAAATGGGAGGAAATTGGTATGGATTTTATAACCGGATTGCCGGCGCATAAAGTGGATATGATTCCATATGGGTCATAGTAGATCGTTTAACTAAGGTGGCACATTTCATACCGATAAAGACCACTTATTAGGAGACCGGTTAGCGAGAACTTTATATGTCGAATTGTCTGCATTTACATGGAGTGCGAAAAAGATAGTGTCGGACGAAGGTACCCAATTTACCTCCAGTTCGGGTAAGCTTCATGAAGCAATGGGGACTCGTTTGAACTTGATCTGACACCATCAGCGAACGGATGGACAAGCTGAGAGAGTCAATCGGATATTGGAAGATATGTTGAGGGCATGTGCCTTAGCATATTCCACTTCATGGGACAAGTGTTTGCCTTATCTTTGAGTTCAGCTATAATACGATTATCAAGCAAGTTTACAAATGTCTCCATTTGAAGCTCGTATGGTAGGTCTGTCGAACACCATTGAATTGGAATGAGGCAGTGAGCGACATGTTTGGACAGACATTCTTGAGAAGCGGAAGCCTGATCACCACAGTCGGGAAAGATTGAAGATTGCACAATCCGAGCAAAAGAGTTATCTTGACAACCGTCGCGAGGAACTAAACTTTGAACCCGAAGATTTTGTGTATCTTAGAGTAACACCACTCAAAAGTCGAAGGTTCCATGCAAAGGAAGCTCGCACCAGGATATGTCGGACCATTCAAAATCTTGAGCCGTAGAGGTGAAGTTGCGTATCAATTGGATTCTGCGGTCTTTGGCGAGGAGTGCATAGCGTATTCCATGTGTCTCAAGCGAAGAAGTGTCTTGATGCAGGAAGAGCAAACACCTTTGGAGGCAATTGAGTGCAAGAAGATCGACTTACAAAGAACATCAATGAAGATTACGGGCGTAATGGGCGGAGAGACAAGGAACAAGTCAGCAGCGTTTACTGCAGAGTTCAGTGGAGCAACCATTCGGAAAGTGAAGCAACGTGGGAGCGTGAAGAAGATCGAAGAAGGAGTTCCCTAACTTTGTTTCTATAGACGCCCACGAATCTCGGGGACGAGATTACATTAAGAGGAGGTTTGTAACACCTAATTTTTGCTCTAATTTAAATTTTGAGAGTATTTTTGATTTTTGTGAATTTTGGGAATTTATTGAAATTTATTTGGAATTACTCAAAACTAGCCTTCCTTGAAAACAATTAAATAATGGAAAAGTTCTAGCAAGTTTTATTGAAAATATTTTATTTGAGTTCCAAATATCTCAAAGTATTTTCGGAATTTTTCTAGAATTTTACGCTATTTTAAAGCCCAAATGATTTAAGTGAATTTCTAGAATTATTTTTATTGAAAAAGGTTTTAAAAGTGGCTATGAGCGATGTGGGCAGAGCCCATTCTTCGCTTGGCGTCGCCCGACCATCGCCCGAAACCTAAGCGCCCGACCAAGCCCGTTCGATCCGGATCCTGCGCTTGTGCGTGTGCCACGTCGCCGCCCGCGTGAGCCTTGGATCGTCGCGCGCCGCGGTGCGAGATTGCGCCACGTCGGTCGTCTTCGCGAGATCACCGGAGCTAATGCGCTGCGAGTTCCCTTTCGTTCGCCGCTGTAAGGCGCGCACGTCGAGCCCTTAAGTGCACCGAGTAGCGCGTCCGTGAGCTCCTTTATTGCGTCTTTTGACTCGCCACGCCGCGGCGAGACCCTCTCTAGCGCCGTCTGCGAGCTCGCCGTGGATTCGTCCTTGTGCGCCGTTGTTTTTGCTTCCTCGTCGCGTCGTCGGTCGCTTTCCGCCGTGCTCGGCCCGTTCCGATTCACGAAGCAAGGCGCGTCGAGTGGACCACTTCTTCTCGCGGGAGAAGCCCGCGTGCGCGTCGCCAGAGTCATCTTCCCGACTCGGCAACCTTAGCTTCGCCGCGCGTCAACCTCGTCGACGCGCGGCCGGCGATCGATTTGCATCGTTCGGTTACGGTGAGTCCACGTAGCCTCCATCTCTGTAGATGTTTAGATTGAATCGTGCAGTTAGATCTAGAGCGAGCGGCTTGGATTAGATCTAATGTGCGATATGTTTTTGTCTTAACGTTGGATCGATAGTGGGCCAGCGTAGGATTGAACCACGTCGCACCATGAATGATGCGCACTCTGCGGATGCCGAGTGGACCGTTGGATTAGATCCGAGCGGTAGAGATTGGATCTGGTTTTGCCCTAAGGATCTGGCCGTTCGATTTGAGCAGGCGGCGGAGATGTAATACCCTCGCCAAATCGCGTCTTGGCGGCGTGGGCGTTTGACGAGCGAGAGACGGATCCGTGGGTGCTTTGGAGGCGCGCCCGGCTGCGTCGTCTTGCGCGTGGCTCACGAGTAAACCGAGTCGCGATGGCGGTGTAGTCTTGGCGCGTTAGATCCGAGGGCAGATTCGATGCGCGACAGCGTGGCGCGTCACCGAGAATCAGCGTCGCCCGCGTCGGTCGCGGAATCAACCGTTGGATTTAGGTGGCCATTTGGATGCGCGGCGGCGTGTCGCGCGCATCTCGGTCTTGACTGCGGTCTGGCGTGAGGATCGACCGTCGGTTTTAGCGAGCGATGCGGATTTTGCAGCGTGGCTGCAGCATTCGCGTGAACCAAGCCCGCGGTGGACGAGCCAACCCGTAGACTCGGTCCATAGACCCGAGGCGGCGTGGCGACCTGCAGGCGTGCCGCGTCGTCTTGGCGTCATCGGCGGCGTCATAAATATTTTCATATATAAAAATATTTTGGCGGAAATTCATTTCGGTGCTGACGTCATCATGAGGCATGCTGACGTCATAAATGTAATTTCAAGTATAAAAATAATTCAGAAAAATCGGATTTTCTTAATTTACGTATTTTGATTTTATTCAAACTTCAAATGACTATAACTTTTGCATTTTAACTCGGATTTGGGTGATTCAAATTTCTAAAAATTCATAAAATTGTGAGATATTTATTGGTGAATTTTATTTGAATTCTTGAGGACATATAGTCTTCTGTATTGGCTATTTATTGTATGCTTTGTTTATGCACGTGAGCGTAAATTTGCAGGGAAAGTTTGAGGAAGAATTAATCGCTCAAGACCAAGCTTGAACACGACCAGCAACTCTTTGAAGGCAAGTGATGCTTTGATCATTTTGATCCCAGATTTTAAAATGTAATTTATGCTTTGAAACTATGCATGCTAATTATTTAAAATGAATTTAAATTAATTTGGGATAATGTAGTTAATCAACCCATTTTGTTATGCCACCTTGAATTATTAATTGTATGCCTAGATCATTGTCACCCTAAGTTCGATTATATTAGTTGGATGTTAATATTGTGCCAACACGGGAGGCTCACCATCCGCGCCGCGATACCGATACAACAGATGGAGCTCGTGGAGGAGGACGCCACGATCACCCACTGGCGAGATACGCCATCGCCAGAGGACGCTTGACGAGATACCAGAGCCGCAGAGGACCCGCGACGAGGTTATAGAGGCAAGAACCCAACACCGGAGAACTTAGCTCATGCCATACGTAAGATCCAGGAGTTGGAGATGGCTCTATATGGACCCGAGCCCAACCACCCCGGAGTTACATGATCCAGATCCGAGGAGCCGGAGCAGAGGCGCCAGCAGGTGCAGCAAAACGGGACCAGCAGAGTCGATGGGGTCTTTTGCACCGCCGCAGAGGTCACTGTGACCAGTCGCCTCAATGCCGCAAAGACTACGGCACGCCCGGGAAGCCGCAGCTGGGTTGGCTCGATGAGTGATCGAGTGTAGTAGAGTGTAGTGTCGAGACTCAATATCCGAGTCGCTGCTTTGCTTCGTGAGTCACCCTTAGGTGTGAGTTGTCATGGATTCCTATGTTTGCTTACTTACTTTTGGTTGTGAGTGTCACGATGTGTTGCATTGCCCTTAGGCACTTGTGAGCAACCATACCGCTTTATATTATATCAATAAAGTGGCTAAATAATTTAAGTTACACCTGCTTCCCACATAAGTTCTTTTACTCGCCTATGCTTTCTTCTTTTCTTAACCATGGAAGCTTGCAATGATGGTGAGGACTCGTGGAAATGTTGGAGCCAAAGAAGTGGAGCTAACCGACGGACAACCGTAATGAAGAGTCGATTCTCAACCACCGCAGTCGATATGCGTAACTCGGGAGCCTTTTGATGCCCTGCACTAACTCATGACCACGATGAGTTCAAACCATGCGGCAGATATCCAATCAAGTCAGCCGCGAATGTTCAACCCGGGGCAACCATGGACCACACCCTACTACTGTTGTCGGAGTTTATGAGAACCCGCCCACCTACCTTCTCAGCAACGCCAATCCACCGGAGGCGACGATTGGCTAAGGACAATTGAAAGGAAGCCGCACATTACCCAATGTGTAGGACATGAGAGGGTACTCTATGCCTCTCATCAACTCAAGGACCGCCGCAGAATGGTGGAAAACTGCGCGCTTCATGAGGACCCGCGAGTATCACATGGGAGGAGTTCACCTCACCTTCCGCCACACTCATGTACCCGAGGGTATCATGGATCTTAAAAAGGAGGAGTTCCGGCTCAAGCAAGGCGGCCAAGGCCGATTACCCAACAAGTTCACCTAACCGCACGCTTAGCTAGAGACGAAATTGCACGTCAAATAGTTACGGAGGATCTTCCACTTAGAATGGATGAGAGCTCTAATTTTGAGAGAATGATGCAACATAATTTTTGCTCACAATACCAACGTGTTAGTAGAAGAAAAACTACACGTGACTTTTATAAAATATTTACAAATAAACTAGAAATGTTGAAACAGACCTTCATGACAATTAGTTTTTCCTTTGCATTAACATCAGATATATAGACTTCCTCTCATCTAAGAGTGGCCTATGTTAGTGTTGTTGCATATTACCTAGACGAGAGTACTTACTAAACAAAGGGGTCATAGGGTTTAGGCCAATCTCTAAGTCACACACCGAAGAGGCTATCGCTACCCGTATACTTGATGCTATTAATGACTTTAAAATAGAAAGTAGAATTATTTCCATCACTCTTGACAATGTATCGGCTAACACGACGGCTATGGAGCATCTTTCACCGCACCTAGAGACATATGTTGGAGGTTTTGTACTTCACCAGAGATACGTATGCCACATTATTAATCTCATTGTGTAAGCAGGTTTGGTTGTAATAAAAACTAGTTTGGAGGGCATACGCAGTGCTATTGATTATGTTATTAATTCACCTATAAAGTTTGCCCAGTTCTCAGAGTACTGCAGGGCCAACAATAAGGAACCAAGAAGATTCAACCTTGATATGAAGGTTAGATGGAACTCAACATATACTATGCTGGAGCTGTGCAAAAGATATGAGCAAATTATCATTATCTTCGTCAACTGCAATAATGGTAAACCCTTGGTTACTGAAGCGGATTGGGAAATTGCTAGTCATTTTTGTTATTTTTTAGAAATTTTTTACAGTGCAACTACACATTTATCCGGTGTGTACTACCCAACTTCTTGCTTAGTCATCGAGTGGCTTTGGACTATTGCTATTGCTTTAAAGAAAATAGAGATAATTATATTTTACATCTCATTATAGGACCTATGGAGCAAAAAATTTAAAATATTTTCAAGCTATTCCACATCTATACTGTTTTGGTACTATTTTGGATCATCGGAGAAAATTACCTGACTCGCAGGGCACCTTTAAGAGAATAAATGAGGCATTCGATCTTGATTTCTCCGAGACCTATACTCATGTTTATAATGAGCTTTTCAGAGTTTTTGAAAAATATTAAGAGAAGTTTGGCACCAGAAGTGAAGCAAGAAAATCTACCTCAACAACGCAACAAGCACGAGGCAGTTCGACCGCTTCAAGTATATGGAAGAAGTTGAAAGGCAAGTCATCTAGTTCATCTTTCGAAACGCCAAGCAGGTCGCAATAGAATCCACAGGTAGAGATCAACCACTATCTCGACACGCCTTTCGTGGAGACCGAGCTTGACATAGACGAGGAAAATTAACTCAACTTGCTCTTGTGGTGGAAGAATAACCAACGTATTTTCCCCGTGCTATCCCATTTCGCACGGAACATACTTACGGTTCCAGTGTCTACTATCTCGTCAGAATCCACTTTCAGTTTGGTGGGGAGGATACTTGAGCCGAGGAGGTCGTCTCTCAGAACTAAGATGGTTGAGTCAATTACATGCCTCAAAGACTGGGAGCGTGCAGATGACAGGACACAACATCAGCCCGAAGATCTGGAGATCACGGACGCGGTAGCCGATTTTGACAATCTCAGTCACGGGTAGTCTATGTGTGTATATATATATTTAATGTACTCTTTTCCTTCGGGGATACCCCACACTGGGGTGTAAGGTTTTTAACAAGGCAGTAACTCTGTACATGTTCAAGATTTAGTAAAATTTACTTCTTTTCCCCCTAATATCTATGTCCATTGCCGCTGGTCTCACGCATTTAAATTCCCCCAATATTTTTCTCCCTTCTCTCGTTTCCCATTTCTTGCTGTCACTTTTCTTCTACAGCAACCTCACTTGTCACTTTCCTTTTTCAATGCCCTACATGTGGTTGGAACATGGAAATGAGTGCCCATTTGAAAATTTGCAGCAACACTAGTAGTAAGGTTAGTAACTTGTGATAATGTTTTTTCCAACAATACTAGTAATTAATAACATATTTCTATTTTGCGACAATACTACTAGTAGTTTATAAGGCGTATTTTTTGTACAATCAACGCTGTGCGTCTCCAGGTCTTTTTCTCTCGTCGCAATAGTATAAATGAGCCGAACCTGGACCAGTACGGCACGAAGTAGACACAAAACGCAAATAAGTTGTGGCACGACAGGCCGTGGCGACCCAACACGGTTTAGACCCAAAGTACGATGAACCCGTGGTGGACCGATCCGGCCCGGCATGACGCGCACCTCTAAATTTAGATAATGCCGTGGTGCACTCGTGTGCAATTGGACAAAATGACCGAGGTTGTCATCTTATGATCTCTGTATTAATTCACATATAACTAAGAGTCACGTGCCAAAGCTGGTTCCATACCCCAATGACTTAGCTACCACATACGCATAATTTACAACCCTAGGGCTCTTTATTTAATTAGCGATCGATCTAGAAAGACACATGCGGAAACGGAGCCGAATCTGCATGCATGCTTGCTTTGTTGTATCCGAAGACTGTCAGGTGGATTGAGTTGGAGCTACTCGTGAGTCTTGACATCTTGTGAAACAAAATGTACGTACTTGCTACTTACAAGGACTTGTAGTATCATTACTATCGTACATTCCTGCGTCCTGTAGGTTTCCTCGCTAGCTACTTGTAAGATGTTTTTATATGCATGCAATACATCGTTGCCTTTTGAATTAATAGCAGATTTACTCCGGCAAGTGAGCGGCTAAATATTATAAGTTATCTTTGATATACAACTTTCTGTTTCCTATTAATGTGACAGTTTTTAGAAAATTTTTAGTATTATTGTGGAATTTTTTTCCTTAAAACGAAAGAACCGCCTTGAATAACAGCAGTTCTTTTTAATGTACATAGATCAGGCTTCAGACCCTGTCGGTGTTTGCTTGTCTTTGTCTTTCAGTAGTGAGCAGCTGCTGCTAAATGCCGATTTATCGTCAAACCTTGCAGGTTGCAGCGATAAAGTTGCATTTTGTGAAGCTCAACAGTTGTCAGTTCTTTAACCATAGGCCTGACTAGGGATTAGCTGAGTGATTGTTACTACTGCGTACTATAGTTATATATAGAGGAAACAGTCATGTCTTGTGGCATTTTTTGCGTAAAACATCTTATATGCACTGCACTGAAGTAGCACGTTCATGAACAGATATAGGAGTATATGAGTGCTAGCTGTGACCCGGACACCTGCATACAAATCGTACACTTGTCGGATGCAAATATATAGTATATCTAGAAAATTTTCGTTGAGATACATACTTCACACTACAACTCTATATTCTTATACAGTAATTTCGTAAGATTATAAATCCTACATATATATTTATAATTTACTAAAAGAACAATACAAATAATTATAAGGTCTTAAAAATCACAAACCAAAATGTTATTAGAACCAATTCATGATCCATTGAAGAGGTGATCTTGTAATACTTCTCAAATTTTTAATGGTGCTAGGGCCAAGTACCAACCCTGAGGTGTACAATAAAAGAAGAGATAATTCATACTATACTACTCTAATCGTTGGCACTTCAGAAAATAGATCCGCATGTGATTGAGGCAACTATTAGTATTTTCTGAAGTGGCAAGTGATATAGTATGAATTATTTTATAAAAGAAAAATGCAAATTGCTTATAATAGGATGCTTACCGGCCGGCATGTACCGTAGAAAGGAAAAGCTAGACATGTAGATAGCCACATACGCCTACGTGTTTTCTAAAGCATCTGCGTCTCTGCTAGAGCAGAGTACGCCAGTATGGGTGCAGGGGGTGCCCGGTGACCTCGGACCATGACACGTGGAATATGCAGATGAGTTGGATTCAGGGCCTCCTTAATTGGTCTGTCTCTTGCCGACACAAGATCTACTACTAGTGGGGTATATTATTACTCGTATACCCTAGTCTTTGCTGCGGTGTCGAAATCGTATGGACGTAGAACTAGTACTTTTCAAAGATTATTATATATATATTGTTCCCTTACAAAAGACGCACGTACGCATACATTGTTCATTGTCAGTGTAAATCAGCTCCTAAGAGAGCTAACTAAAATCTGAGGCCACCATCTCGATCTGCAAAGCTCATGATATTCCACGAGCCATGGCTGACGTATGAAGTCACCAACCGAACCGATCGAACACCCTGAATGGGAAGACGCTCGATGGACGGCGCCGGGTGGTGGATCGGTGGGATAGTAGTGGGATGGATGGTTGAACCAGCAGCGGAGAATTGGAGATCGATGAGCAAGGTTCAGAATCTCACCGAAATTTCACGAGATCCTGCTGAGATATCGGTTTTCAAAGGTGGACGAGATTTAAAATACCGGTCGGATTGAAAAAAAATCAAAAAATTAATATTGCTACAGTAATCTTAGAAAATCTCGGCGAGATCTCGCTATTTTTGACCGGAAATTGATCAATAAACCTTAAGAAAGTCATCTTCTATGAAAATTCGTTGAAAAACCAAATTTTTAAGGCATTTTTTAAAAACTTTAGAAACACTGTCAGATTTTTATAAAATTGTACGTGATTTATATTGATCTGAAAAATTTATGATACTATCCTAAGAAGTTTATTATCATAAATAAAAAATTTCAAAATGATTGAACTTAATTTGTTATCTTTAAAAAATCAAAAACCGAATGAACATAATTAGGACTGTAACATTGTCAGAATTTTATAAATTTTCTCGAGTGTGATCATGATCCAAATTTTTTATGAGAGCTTAATAATTTGACTCTGTACCATTATATAAAAATTTTAAAAAAAAAATCAACTTTTTTTTGTTTTCTCAATCAAATCTATGTATGTATTGAACTTCATTTATTATATTTTAAAAATCAAAAACACAAAGAACATAAATGGTACATTGTACTTGTAAGAATTTTATAAATTCACTGGAGTGTGATAATGATTCAAAAATTTTATGAGATATTAATAATTTTCTTATAACCCTTATTATAAATTTTCAAAAATTTTAAATATTTTTTTGTTGCTAAAGCAAATCTATATATTGATCATTAGGCTTTTACGAGGACGTAGTACTCTCAGAATTTTTGGAACTTCTTGATGCTTGATCATCAGATGAAAATTTTATAGAAAAATTTATGATAAATCAGGATCATCCACAAAAATTTTCTAATATGGTTTGTACCATTTTTCATTTGGTTGTAGTTTGCCGGTAAAGCTTTATCAGTACAGTAGCACTCTCCGAATTTTTAAAAATTCATGAAGCTTGATCATCATCTGAAAATTTTATGGAAACATTAGTGATGCATCGAAACCATGCACAAAAAATTTCAAACTTTTGTAACGTGGTTTGTTTCATTTTTCATTCGGTTCAAACTTGCCGGTCAGCGTTTTATCAGGATAGTAGCAATGTTTGAATTTTTAAAACTTTCTCAGATCTGATAATCATCTGAAATTTTTATGAGAACATCACTGATGTATCAGGAACCTGCAAAACAAATTTCAAAATTTTTCGACATTGTTTGATCTATTTTTCGCTCGGTGTAATTTTGTCGATATCTCAGCAAAATCGATCGAAATATCGGTTTTCTCAGCAGAAAAAAATCGGATTTAAATTTTTGTTTTTATATTTCGACTGAAATTTATCCGAAATTTCTAATTCACGTCGTTGCTGAGATTTCGTTTTTCTGCTATGGACGAGATTTGGAGAAAAAAACGAGATTTTGAACCCTGTCGATGAGTACCTTCGCGTCTGCGTGCAGGGCCCGCCAGGCCGCCACCGCGTGGCTAGTCCGGCTGCGGCCGTTGGTCCGGGCGGGCCGAGCCGAGGTGCAGACAAAGCAGGACGCTTCCGCCCGTGACCGCTGCCCATGTGACCAGGACTCCAGGAGAGCGCATGTGCATGTGTATCTCTCGCTTAGCGCCATGAACTGCCCGCTCGTCTCCTCCTACTCTCTCTCTCTCTCTACCCATCTCTCTAAACCGGACGGTGGTTGCTCGCTTTTAGCGAAACGACGGCCGGGACAGACGGATCGAAATGCATGCATACGTGCTGCTGCGTGCGGTCATTCCTGGCCACACATAGTGACATAGATTCCAGCCGCATAATGCAGTACAAATTAATTAATTTCCGCTCGGTTATTCCTAGCCACGAGAAGAAACTCTCCTCTGTCCGATTCGATTGGCTTTGTTAACTCCCGGCTTCACGTGTGCTTGCCCAGCATCGTACTCACAAACGGATTTGAGACATCACTCGGAGTTCTACACGGCAGTCGGCACGGGCGTGGAAATGGCAGTGATGATAGCACAAATTATTTTTATTTTTTTTAAATAGAGCAGAGTTATGTCAATACATTAAGGATAGAGATAAAAGACAAAGTTACAAATGATTTTTTTACACTTTGAGAGAAGTAGACACAACAGAACACATCAGGTACACAATAAATCTCCGGAATGTCGACATAATTGGAGAATCATGAAATCTTGAAAGTACGTTTCCGATTGTGCACGCCTTGGCTGATGGTGTTGGCAACCAACTGGACCGTTCGGTACGTGTCCGTGAAGATCCTGCTATTTCGTTCTTTCCATATGTTCCACATGGTGGACATGACGATGCCGTCTACCTTCTTCTTGCGGTCCTTTGCTATAGTGGAGCGAACCTTACTCCACCAAACAGTGATACCAAACTGTATGGATGTGGAGTCCGGAGGCATGTGGATTATATTACCGCTATATCTCGGAAGACATTTGTCCACATCTGCTTCGCAAAAGGGCATAACCGGAAAAGGTGTCACGCTGTTTCTATGTCGGATCCACATAAAACACAGGTTACGCTATGTGGTCATCTCCTAACTGCTAGCCTGTCAGCCATAATGATAGCACAAATTATGAACTTGTAACGTGTTGTCTTTGTGAAATGTAGTACTAGTTCTAAGATATGAAAACGTAAGGAGATCTATCGAGACAAGGATTGCAAGACTGATGTGAAGGAGCTCAAATGAATTCGTAAGCTCAGTCTAACTCAACTCTCATTGACGTGTCGACCACTTGGGTTAAGATTGGCCCTGTTTGGTATAGCTCCAGATTCCATTCCACCTCAGAGCTGAAGTTTGTAGGCTAAAATAAAGTGAATTAAGTTTATATTTTTAGTCTAAAATGTAAAAAAGATGATACATCTAAACACTCTTAATGTACCCACAGCTCCAGCTCCATAAATTTTGGAGCTAGGAATACCCTGCTCCACCAACTCCACGGATTTTAGTGGAGCTGGAGCTGTCTCAAACGCCCCCTAAGAACTAGCTCTCCCGTCCCGTGTGCTTCCGGAACGGCCTAGCCATGGCTGCTAGCCCATGCATGGCCCCCAAACCGGTCACTCACATGTCTGCCTTTGGTTTTTGCAACCGAAAGTGAGCTCACATACACATAACTGCATGTACAGCCGGGCGTGGCAGAAACGCATGAAATGTTCCTTAAATTGAAAAGAAGGCAGACTGACACATCTTTGGATTAACGTACGGAAAATCCTGCGTATCATTGAACACGGGCACGAGCCAAGGATGCCGAGTAACAGACATCCATCATGAGCTAGGCACCCATGTCAATCTGGGTGTAAATGTTTAAATTCTCTCATGTATGATTGTGATTTTAAAATTCTGCAAAGCAAGTTAGTTTTTTGGATTTTTTTTAAGATGCCTATTATGCTTAATCCATGTGACCTTGGTTCGTAGATTTCATCGACTTGAAATCTTCCGTAGATTACCAAAATGTGCTGTACCATTTTAGCACGAATATTAGAAGGGAAACTAGAAGTTTTTCTCACGTAAACTCATTTAACAAATTGAAGCGTCTTTTGTGATCACCAGCTTTCGAGGAAACTAAATTATGGTCCTTCAAAACTAAGATTGTTTATTTTAGCTACAATTCACTACTCATTGTTTCTTGGAACTGTAAACTTAACAAAATATTTTGTTTGAAAGAAATGCATGTGCGTATGGGGTATGAGTTAAATCCGTACATCCGTAAACCGTAATGTGGACTAAAATATAAATATTTGTTTTAGTTTGCTACGTCTGCTTTGGATTAGCTGCTAAATTGGACGTACTCTCCCTCTCACGCTCTAATTGCACGCATCTCTTGGACCACTAGAAAGAATCAAAGCAACATATACATAAAGGATAATGGTCCACAAACAATTTATTCTGTTTCACCAATAAATCTAAGAGTGATGCTTCCATGCTTTTCTTTTTTATAGTTGCACAAAATTTAAAGTAAGTGGAGGGGTAAGCGTTCATGAAGCAATGCATAAGTTTCATATGTTTCAGTAAAGCACCAGTCCAGGTAAAACTAGTCAAAGACAATTAATATGGATCCTATGGTGTATATATATATATGGGATTGTAGCAATGACGGGAGAGGGCTAACTAACATTTTGTGACTCAATTCACCGAAAAGTTCTCTCTGAATGAACACGGTAAAGGAAATTGCAAAGTATATATAAGTATGGTGATGAACAGAAGTAACAAGAAGACGCTACAAATTCTCTGCGCAGTTACAAGACCCTTGCATGCACGTGAGTTAGGGCTCCATTTTTCCACTTCATTTCCATCCAGATCCTGAGACGCAAACATGGCCACCTCTGAAGTTTGCTATTTAAACCCCCTCCCTTTCCCTCCTCACAATCCACAAACTCTGTATTCTCTGTATAGACCTCCAAAGCACATACAAACACTTCTCTTCACACAGCAAATAGATACAAACAGAAGGATGAAGCTCAGAGTAAAAGGCTTCGGCCTCCTTCTCCTTGTCTTGCTTGCTCTTTGCTCCACCATTGACGTCTGCGATGCAAGAAGAGGCAAGCATTGGAGGCCTAGGAGCTCACCAAGCTCCTCTCTGTTGAAGAGAAAAGGCAAAGGAAGGAAGGGTAGCTCCCACCGGCAACACGGAAGCAACCGGCCGAGCCCGAAGCAACCGGTCAGCCCGCCACCAAGCCCTGGTGTTGGCAAAGGATATCAGAGTCCATACCAACCAAGCCCAATTCCAAGCCCAAATGCACCTGTAAGCCCGAGCCCTAGCCCTGCCAATGGCAATGGACATTGGGGTCCCAAACCTCCAAGCTGTGGAAAGGGTAATCAGCCACCATCGCGGCCGCCACCAGCAGCCCCACAGGGCACAGTTTTTAACGTGGTTGATTTTGGAGCCAAGGGTGATGGAGTCACGGATGATACAAAGGTCGACAGCGTTGCCCGTCAACATGCTCTCTTTCAAACTAACATCATAATTTTTTTCAAGCATTATGCATTCTCTGAGTGAGAATTTCTCAATAGCAATTCTTTTTGTCCCAGTTTGCACCATTCATTTCTTCAGTGATTCACGGTAGGCATGTCACGCATGAGGGCTCCGTGTTGATCAGTCCGGCCCAGAACCTGTCATACATGGATATTCTGATATTGTAGTTTAGCATGCGTGTGGTATGTGGAAAATTTGGGGTGATTATGTGGAAATGTGCACTTTAGCATGCATGCAAACATGGGTTGATTCGCCAGAGCCATCACAGCATGTGATGATGTACATTTCTTCGTTGCCTATGATCATCGACTATTACCCTCACATGATTTCCAGTGCAGAGCCCAATGAGATTGTCAGTTTGTCACAAGCGCTATAATTTTTCTGGAGTTAGTATTTTGCATGACTGCATGTGTTGCCAGCAATTTGATTTGTTCCCTATTTTGGGTTGTTCTTTTCTTCTCACATGATTGACTACATCTCATGCATAAAGAGATGTCTTTACACGTCTAGCTGGTTACTATTTTTTTTTTTATTCGAGGAGTCATGGAAGGGGACAGAGTAGGCACCAAATAATATAGGGCTCACAAGAGAACCTCTTCTGTAGTCCTAGTACTTGCAAGGTTGTGTGTGCCGAGGAAACACAATAAGCTAACTACTGCAATCTTGTGATTCCCAGGCTTCACAGTCAGGGGATAGCAAACTGCCTCCCTTAGGCACTTTCATAGTCCTTTTTTTTTTTGCGAGAACGGATCAATGGTTGAATTCTGCATGAATTAATAATACCCTTCTTTATGGAGATTTTGAAAAAGTAATTCTTTACTTTTTAAAAAAAGGTAATAGGAATGGAGTTTTTTATTTGAAACCATACCTTGAAACCCAAAGAATAAACCCAAAAAAAAAAGAATCAATGGTCGTCAAATTCGTTGGAAATTGGGAAATGCTATTGCGAATCTGCGACAAAAACCTTGCTCAACACTCGACAATGTACATGGGTTTATTTTCAGCAATAAAAAAGCTCTATTTCCCCTTCCTTTCTTTTTTGTTTGGTTGTAAACTGGTTCTCATTTCAACACGGCAACCAAAACCACAGGACGACACGGTGGAACTACAGACTATCCTTTGCTTAGGGATCTGAGCTTTATGAGTGTGTTTTCCAGCTGGGTTCATTTTATAGTACTTGAGTCTAGAGGATAGTGGCTTTTCAGAACAAGCTTGAGCTAAACGAGTGTGCCTGCATTTTTGGTATGCAGGCTTTTGAAGCAGCGTGGGCTGCTGCGTGCAAGCAGGGGGCATCTACAATTCTCGTACCATCAGAACTAGAGTTCCTTGTTGGGCCGATCTCTTTCTCTGGACCTTACTGCAAACCAAACATTCTGTTCCAGGTAACTCTGCTCCTAGTCCCAGTGTAGATACTCCGAAAATGCTTTCCTTTGATAACTTCATAGTCTGAACTGAACTACACAACTCTTTCTTCGTAAAGAACAGGACTAGATTTTTACAGCTTGTGCACGCCCACCTAATTCTAAAGATAAGTTTATATGCTGTATATATATATATACCATCTTAAGTTGTCTTCTATATGCACCAAAAGAAACTCGAAGTTCAAGATAGGAACATGTCAAAAACTCCTAGGCTTACATTTTGCGGGATAGACCACAAAACTAAAAAAGTTTCATGTTTAACATGATCTCAAAACCGGTTTGAAGATGTGTGATATTTGTTTATCAGAAAAAAAGTGGAAATTTTCATCTAATTTTATCAGTGTACCGAGTGAGGCAACCCGCAAACTTGGCATAGTAATGAAACACAAAATATGATGGTGTTAAATGATGTGCTCATTTTGCAGCTGGAAGGAACGATTGTAGCCCCAACCAGTGCTAAAGCCTGGGGTTCTGGTTTGCTTCAATGGCTTGAGTTCACCAAACTAAATGGAATAGCAATTCAAGGCAATGGCATTATAAATGGTAGAGGGCAACAGTGGTGGACCTACTCAGACCCAGATGACGACGACGATGTTGACACAGTAAGACATGTAGTATATCATTATATGCACACAACTCAAAAGTTGGTCAATTTAATTGCTTACCTCAGATACTTTCCAGCAGTACGATGAGGAGCTCGAGAGGATGCCACAGATTAAACCTACAGTAAGATCACTATCTTAGTGCACATTTCTTATTGCATACCAAAACAAAGTCCTGAAAACTTTGATTCCATTCGCCTGACGCAGGCATTGAGGTTCTATGGTAGTTTCAACGTCGTAGTAGCTGGTATCACTATTGTCAACAGCTCACAGTGCCATCTCAAGTTCGACAACTGTCAAGGAGTAATGGTTCACGACCTGACAATATCCTCCCCCGAGAACAGTCTCAACACTGATGGAATACACCTGCAGAACTCCAAAGATGTCAGCATTCATCATACCAACTTGGCTTGCGGTAATTCCTCTTTATAACTAAATTCTAGCAGAGGTTAGAGCCTGAGCATTTAGGGTACATTCATAATGCTCGGCGATTGTGTTTTGACAAACTCTTGCACACGTGAAACAAACCGTCAACAAGAATTTGAGAACACAACACAACTCATATGTTCTGTAGATATAAAGCCCAGGAAAAAACTGAAAGCCTGTCCCTCTGTTCAGTACATTACGCAGTACAGAAGGCAGGTTTCAGAATTATAAGAATACACTGGAAAACTGTGGTCAAGAGTACTTGAAGTATCGAACTACCTTTTGCAGTTACTCCAAAATAGTAAGCATAACACAGGTAACATGACATCTTTATCTCATTCATTGCAGGCGACGATTGTGTCTCCATCCAAACTGGATGCAGCAACATAAACATACACAATGTGAATTGTGGTCCAGGCCATGGAATCAGCATTGGTGGGCTAGGCCGGGACAACACAAAAGCATGTGTTTCTAATGTTACAGTAAGAGATGTCAACATGTTCAGAACCATGACTGGTGTCAGAATCAAGACCTGGCAGGTAAGCTGATGCATGTAGGTACATATAGAATCCTAGTTCAACAGCACAGACATTACATTATGACAAAAGGAAGAAAAAAAACTATCCTGTTCACACACCTGGACAAGCAACTTGGTTAGGAGGATTTTCAAAAAGATAAAAAAAATGATGATGCCAAGCTAAATCATAATACTTATGACCTGAACAAATTGAACTCACCTTGCAGGGTGGTTTAGGGCTGGTTCAAGACGTAAGGTTTTCAAACATACAAGTCTCCGAAGTTCAAACACCTATTATCATAGACCAGTTTTATTGCGACAGAAGAACCTGTACAAATCAAACATCAGCGGTGGCAGTATCAGGCGTTCATTACGAGAACATCAGAGGGACATTCACAATCAAGCCTGTCCATTTTGCATGCAGTGACAGCTCACCTTGTTCAGGGATCACTCTTACTGGAGTTCAACTCAAACCCGTACAAATACCCCACTACAACCTAAATGACCCATTCTGCTGGCAAGCTTTTGGAGAACTCTACACTCCAACCATCCCTCCCATAGCTTGCTTGCAGATTGGGAAACCTTCTGGGAACAACTTACAGTCATACCACGACATATGTTGAAACACAGAAAGTACCTTCATCCATTGATTGGTGCTTATCCATGGGTGGTCGTTGTGATACTTCCGACCCCTTTGCACCATTGCTTGGTGGTGTGCATATATAGTTGTTTTTTGAAGTCTTGTTATTACGGCAAGTGTCACCTTTCCATCAAAGCAAATATAGATATTTTCGTATGAAATGGTCATGCAGCATGAATATGTATTTGAGTTGAAAACAATATTGAACATACTATTCTAATTTTCTGAAAAACCCAGATTAAATGTTAAAAACAATATAACACAAAATCTTTGTACATTGATACATTCTATTATGAAGTAAACATACCGACAACACATCACTTGGTAAAGGAGAAGCAACTGTTAATGAAGTAGGCAAAGGATTCTAAGGGCAATGTACAATCTTGAATAATCGAATCGATATTCACAAACAGATTGCTAAAATATAGAAAAGGTTTAGATTACCAACATATATACTGATGAATGGAAAGAACAAAAATACTTCAGCAGTTAGACCAAATAATAAAATATAGCCACTTTCTAGTCAACAAATGCTAACAGCAATTGCAACATACAAATTCAATTTTCAAGATATGTAGCGGCATAGACGGAAAAGGAAATGTGACTTTCATAGGTTTAGCTGGAAAAATTTTGTCAAATGATTAGTAAAAAAATGTTCCAAAGAGACCAAAGTAATTGCAGAAGAATAATACACATAAATAGGACAAGTGAACAACTCATAAGAACATTACATAGAAGTGCCCGTTTATTAATTAGGTTATAAAAAAAGTTCATGATTATGCATCTTTTTACCCTCTTTTCTAGCATTATACCTCAGCTGTAATCAGATATTTTCAAACACACATGGAGCCAATGATAAGGTATCATGGATTCATAGTAGATTAGTACAACAACTGTTGAACCTTACCAATGTGAAATCACTTCCCTCAAATATCAATTCCCATATGCTAGAGTCTACTACAGAAGTATAGAGAACTAATGACAACCTGCTACTGCTCTCTAGTTCAACAACAACGGAAGCACATCAAAACGAATGGAAAGAAGCCATCCTATGTTATTCATCATTTAAGAATACTAAACAAGAAGAGCTCCAGAAAGAAAGGTAAAAGAAATAAAAAGTTGGTGCAAGGCATGAGAAATTATACCATTTTCCTAAAATGATAATGTTCTGGTGATAGTTATCAGGTCTTGAATGACCAATATATTTATGTGCCACGTTCTGACAAAACAACTATAAATGTTCTAGTGATATCAATGGCCTTGAGTGAGCTATACACATAAAATTTTCATAAGAATCATGACAAAATAATAGACAAAAGACAGCATATACATCCTTACTTTGGAACTCTACAACAATATCGTGGTACCATATAGAACGAGAAAACCAATAATCAATAAAGACATACTGGCGATATAGATAAGAATCGAACAGTAATCTCATAAAAGATGTTGTCATGCAACAACAATTATGTTTCTTCTTATTGTTAACCAAACCATTATCAGGGAACGTATGGACTGGATGGGGAATTTTTTTTTATACTCCCTCCAGTCTCCATTACTTTTCATTTTAGCTCCACGCAAACAGAACAAGGAATGAGCTATGCCTAAGTTTTTGACATAGTTTCCTCTCTTAATTATATACCCATCTCTCTAACATCACTACCAAAACTAACTTGCCAAAATGTTGCCTTAAAAAAATCAAAACTACAAATATTTGCAAACCAAACATACTAAAATGGGATCCATTTTGGACTGGAGGTGGTACTACCTCCATTGGCCACATTTTTTTAGCTTTAACCATTATTATTTAAAAGTGTGCACAAAGATCAAATGAAACCATATTATTAAGGAACTCATATCATATCAAACATACTAAAATGGGATCCATTTTGGACTGGAGGTGGTACTACCTCCATTGGCCACATTTTTTTAGCTTTAACCATTATTATTTAAAAGTGTGCACAAAGATCAAATGAAACCATATTATTAAGGAACTCATATCATACATAAAGATATGTTAATAAAAGACGGTGTAAACATGCAAACTAAGATGTTGTTAGCAACATTGGCTTTCAGGTAATATTGTTACTGCTAGCAACGTATGATCAAACAGACAACATTCCTTATTTATATTGGTCAAACAACTGGCAGAGAAGTTTGAATATGTGTGAGGGTGACTGCATTAGGTTTGCCCCCAACAAAAAATCAGCTCTTAGTGATTTGTCAAATAAACATTGTTATGCCATAAAAAAGAATAAAAAAACATGGGGCCATATGGCCATGTTATAACAAAGATATACTAGCATATAATGTGTTCCTGGTATAATACAAATGCTGGCCAACAAAAACGATTCATCTCCATGTCATTCTTACCAGCCATGAATGTCTCATTATAAATAAAAAACACATTTGTGTTTACGATTCATCTTCATGTCATTCTTACCAGCCATGAATGTCTCATTATAAATATAAAAACACATTTGTGTTTAGGTTATTTGTTTGTTAAAAGCTAAAGTGAGGATGAAATTTCTGGTTTCTACTTTTTCGATTTGAGATAACAGTGTCATTACATGAACAATCTCATGGAAAAAAGAGAAAGTACAATATCTCCTAAAAATTTAAATATGCAAACACATATATCGCTTCAGGTATTCATCTTTGGAAATAACATCTCATTCATAACTAGTAAATTTTCTGTTAGTAATTTCATTGATATTGCACATAGCTAGATGCAGCAAGACTGTCAAAACTAGAATGACAGCAGTATATGTTGTACTGGCATAACCAGCTGTTCCACACACTGTTCAATGTGAAGCTTGGCTCGATAATGTATTTGAAAATTTTCCAGAACCTGTTCGAATAGTAGCAGACATTAGGTTTTCGGTGTTGGGCTGTTAACAAACAGAACATGAGAAGTCGTCCAAATTACAAAGGTATTAAGATGAAACAGTCAAACAGACCTACCAAAAGTCTTCATCTTGAACAAACTAATGACATCCTTTGTCCCTTCGCAGTTCTCAACAGTTTCAGGGCTTACTAGTCCTGTGCTTTCCTCATATTTCTTCTCTAGGTTCTATTGTAAAAGAAAGAGTTTGACTTCATGTAAGCAAATGTTGTAAAACAATCATTGCATCATGGTGATCACGGCGCCCTGGCGAGGCGAGTCGCCTCCGGGGCGCCTGGACGCCTAGGCGTCAGTTAAGCGACCAAAAGTTTAGATTTGTAGTTCAATTACAGTTCAAATATCCTATGTACAAAATCACAATTCAAGATCAAATATAGTAGGAGTGAGGAGTGATGTGTAGTACCTTGTATGTAGCATCCATAGCAACTTCCATATGATCCAAATCATTGTTGTCCAAACATTGATGTAGAGTCCGAAATAACTCAATCCATCCAGCAGCTTGCTTTTTTCCTAGTACAAGCAAGAGATTTACATGTTAGCAAGATGAAACACTGGGTTGTTGGATACATGGAGTTCACATAAACTATAAAAATATCTTGAAAACAGAATTGAGAATGTTCCAAAGACAAAGACATTGAAAGTTTCAAACATAGATATAATGTTCCAAGGAAAAGGACATTCAAACATAAATATAATGTTCCAATGACAAGGACATTCAAACATCAATGTCTAAGTCTAAATCATCTTGACGATTATCATCACTTGGTCCACTCTCATGAGGAGAAGTAGGTGGCGTTTGGCCATAATCATCGTCGATGTCTAGATCATCGGCCACCAAAGGTCCATAGACTTCATCCTCGTCTGAGCCTTGTTCTTCTCCTTGGGTTGGGCTCAAATTTACACCACGTCGAGAGTACGTCCGACCATCCTAGGCGATTCGACCTCAAGCATTAGTGATGCACCGGTGGCTTCATCAACATGAGCCCATGAAAGATTTTCTCCGTGGTGGACTTCTTCGGTACTCATTTCAACCCATTCATTGTCCCATTGGAAATCTTCTAAGATCAAAGGGTTGAAATTTGTCCCTTCCACACGCCTCTTTTGAAAGCGTTCGGCGATCTTCCGGTTGTATTGAATGTAGACCAAATCATTCAATCTTTGGTGCTCCAACCGATTTCTTTTTTGTATGGATCTCAAAATTAATCACTAATCAACAATGAAAATACTTGGAATATATGAGCAGCCTTGAAATAAATACAACTTAATTGCAATGCTTACAAATTCAAAGATGCTCCAATTGCGCTCACAACCGGAGGCCGAACAACAAAGGCCGAGGATGTGTCTTGCAAACTTTTGAAGCTCTCTAGCAAGGCCACCAAAAGCATCCCACCAATCAACTAAAACGTAAAACATTGTATCTATGTTAGAAACTTAGAATGTTTAAAATTGAATCAACTTAGAATAGAAGCTTAGTACTTACGAGGGCTCTTTGTTTTTTTGTTGCATCACAACTGATTGCTTTCCAAAGCTCTTTCTCATTTTCTCATAATCATCCGCTTCATCACTTATCTTTCTAAGCAAATTATCATCACAATTAACAATCTTTTCAAGCACATCATTGAATGCAATCCGGAGCCTCGAAGCATAGTCAATGTCTTTTTCTTTGATGTCGAAAAACTTGTTTGGGTTCAAAAATAATGCAGCCCCATGCAGCTTTTGCTCCAGCTGATGCACCCACCGCCTCTCAATGATGTCCATTACCTTCTTTAGTACCCTTGGTTTGCTTGCAAAAGACTCTTATTTTATTCCTAGCATGATCCATACTTGCTGAAACCTCTGGTATAGCAGGCTTCTCATCCCCATCAACAATCCTCAAGACAATCAAGAAAGGTTGGGATGCTCTTATGCAATCCTCCACAAAGATGCCAAAACGCAAGGAAAGCAAAATATCACAAACTTTCTTCCCGCCTCCGTGTGAGCCAATTTGGCCCTAGTCCAATCCTCACTAACAAAGAGTAGTCGCAAAGCATCCTTATGCTTATATAAACTCGCAAAGTGAGAAAAAAGTAGCAAACCGAGTGGTCATGGGGTCTCACTAAATCCTCCCTCCTGTCTTGTCCTCATTGCATCGAGAAGCCTCCCATGCCTATAGATGAAGGTAGTGACATGCTTGGCTTGATTGATGGCCTTCTTGAACTCACTTATTTTTCCGATATCTTCCAACATAAGGTCCAAGCAATGTGCGACAAGGGGTCCGTAAGAGAGGGAAACCTCTCCATAAGAATTTTACCTACAAAAGAAAAAGATGAGTTCCAAGCAATTTGCTGCATAAGGTAGTTTTTTTTGCTAAAGAAGAGAAACTTACCAGCAGCCTTGAAGTTAGCACCATTATCGGTGACTACTTGAACTACATTATCAGGACCTATCTCCACAATCTTCTTCTCAAGCAAATCAGCTAACATCCTTGCATTAGCCGACTGAGAGGATGCATCTACAGACTCCAAGAAGAAAGTCCCTTCAGGACAATTGACAAGAAAATTTATCAAATGTCTTCCTCTCCTATCAGTCCATCCATCTGACATTAGTGTACAACCGTATTGCCTCCAACCAGACTCTTGCTTCTCCCTTAATGCTTGGATTTCATTCTTTGCCTTAGCAAGCAATGGCACCCTTAACTCATGAAAACTAGGAGGTTTGTATCCATGCTCGTATTGTCCAACAGACTCCATCATAATTTCATAACTCCTAGAATTTGTAGCATTGAATGGTATGCCACACTGATAAAAGAAATTAGCAACATGCATATCCACTCTCTCTTTTTCTTCCTTGGTTCTCATACATTGATCCATGGAGGTTTGTGATAACTGTTTGGAATGCCTTTCCTCAATCACCTCTTCGGGTGTCTTTTTTATCATGGAGGCAACTGATTTTGTTACTTTGGCCATCGGTTTGAACATAATGGCAGCTTGCTTCCTCTTGGCAGCTGTCCCGGAACTTGGATGACAAGATGACGCCTTCGAGGATACTTGTTGATTAACCTCAACCTCCTGAACATCCTCACCTCCACCTTCCTCTTCATCGTCATCTAAATTAATCATCTTGTTCCTTGCAGTCTTCTTCATGTAATCTTGCATCTCTCTTATTATAGCTGTGGTGGTTTTGGGGCATTTTTGAACATCCCCAAAACCCGCGGCAAGGTGTTGCTTCAACCTTTTGATACCCGAATGCATTTGTTTTCCGCAAAGCATACATTGCACCATATCCTTGTTTGTCATGTCCGGCCAAAATCCATACTTCCACCCGGGATCTTTCGATTTGGCCTTCCGCTTTGGATCCTTGGATGGATCATATACTTGCTCTTGGCTAGTAGCATTACTGGACTCGCTAACTAAAAAGACTTGTTGCTTGATCACCATGTACGATATCAATATATGTCCCGTGCAAGCATGAAGCATCATTATCATCATTTTCTATACAAGCTAGAATAAGCGTGCAATACTCAATACCAAGCAATCAATACTCAATGCTAAGCGCCTACTCATTACTCAATAATCAATACTAATATTCAAGATCTCCATACAAAATTACTAATAGTCATTACTCATTAGTCGCTGACTCGATGTTCATTGATCATTCTCACTTCTCGATTAAGTATTGAGTCAAGAGTCATACTCACCAATACTCAACTACTCCTAGCTCGGTTGCATTGCATGTCGCTGCGATGTTGCTGCAATTTCTTTTCTTCTCTTTTGCTCAGTAGTCCAGACTACTCCCGAGTAGCGAGTACTCCCCCATTTGGCTGAGCTAGCTTTTGCTCTGTAGTCTGTACTACTCCCCCATTTGGCTGAGCTAGCTTCCATCTCCAATCCCCATCGCTAGTTGCCTAGTTCGCCACTTCCTCATCTCCAATCGGCGTCGTTTCCTCGTCCTCCCTTTCCTCAGCCTGCACATCCTCCCGAGCTCACCGGCCAGTGCATCCCGCCGGCGCCGCACCGCATCCTCCAGTCCCGACCTCAGCGCCAAACCGAGAGGGCGAGAGCCGAACTGAGGCGGAGCTCAGAGCAGAGGGAGGGGAGGCGGAGCGCAGAGAAGAGGAAAGGGACGTGGAGCTCAGAGCAGAAGAAGGGGAGGCGCCGAGGCGGAGCTCAGACCAGAGGAAGGGGAGGCGGACTGGCGGAGCGCAGAGGAGGAAGGGGAGGCGGAGCGCAAAGAAGAGGAAGGGGAGGCGGAGGAGGAGGGGGAGGTGGAGGATTACCAGTGGCGGTGGTGGAAGCGCCGGAGGCGGAGAAGTAGCTGCCGGCGGCTGGGCGCCGAACTAGGGTTCCACTCGGTGAGTCTTTGCCTCTTCGTTTGCTCTTTCCCCGACCCTCAAATACTTCTCTAGGACTCCTCAGCTGGCAAGTCGACCACCCAGCAAGCCCGGCCGATGCCTAGGCGTCCACGTCGCGACGCCATGGCTACCAGGCGACCGCCTGGCTGGCTTCAGGCGAGGCGCCGCGCCATGGCGACTCCGGCCGGCCGCCTGGACGCCTAGTCGGCGCCTAGGCGTCGCCATGATAACAGTGCATTGCATAACAAAATATGAATACAGGCATACAGGACTAAAGAAATATTTATGCACAGGTTATTCGTTACAATTACATATGGAAGGTGCCTTAGCTGACAGGATGCTGAGATGGAAAATTTACACGAGCATTCTAAAAGGCTTTGACACACCAAAAACTCAATCATGTAACCCCAGACAAGAAAAAGAAGAATGTATTAAAAAAAAGGTAAAAGTATCATGTCGTGAATCAGCTCTAATGATAACAGATAACTGAGTAGTGCTTCCATGCTCTCGCAAAAAGTGAAAAGCACAAATGTTAAGGCACATTATGCCATTAGGGTCTGATTTGCAACAACCCACAACTCCATTTAGGATTTGTACAATTTAGTTTTTGAGACAGCATAGAAGAATTGCTACACAGTTGTCATGGCGTCGCCTAGTCGTCACCAAGGCGACACCATGGTGTCCTGTTGGCCAGAAGGAGACGCCATGGCCATTCGCCCAGGCCCCAGGACTTAGGCAAGCACCTGGGAGTGGGAAAAGCCCTTCAAGAGTCGGGTTCCACCAGAGACATGGAGAGAGAAAGTAGATCGGGCCGGGGGACGCCGCCGCCGCTCCACTGCCCAGCACTTGTGCCCGCCAGCGCCAGCACGGTGGCCACCAGCAGGTCAGTTTCTCTTCTCCCTCATTTCTTCTCTCTTTGCACAAGCAAGCTGGTGTTGCTGGCTGCCTGGCTCGCTCTACTCTCACTTTGCTCTTGCTCTGCTCTTGCTCAGCTGTTGCTCGCTCTGCTCTCTTATGGCTGTTTCTTGCTGTGCTGTGCTCTGCTCTTGCTTATGGCTGTGCTTGCTACTTACAGATGTCTGGGTGCCTAGGCATGGCGGGCTTATGGCTGTGCTTGCTGCTTACAGACCGTCTAACTATCGCCATGGCAGGCCCTAGGCGTCCTGGAGCCCAATTACTACAACTAAAATCAAATGATTTTTCGATGCGATCTCGCTATGTTGCATTAGAACCATATTTTACTAACCTTCAGTTCCTCACATATGCTCTCAAGAACATCCATAGACATTCTGTCAAAGAAAAGAACCCCCTGCACATCCACAACTAGATGGTAAGAATTGAAATGTTGTGGCACTGCCCATGTATCCATTGCTGGAGGAGATTTTATTTTTATTTTTATCATCTCACAACTGTAGGGTCACTTCAGTGTATTGCAAATAAAAATATAAAATTGCATGTAATAGCAATGAAAACACAGCTACCATATATACACTTAAGGATGCCTGCATTAAAAATCTAGTAAGTGATCACTTGATTATGGTATTGAATGTGCTTCCATCCCGCATTGACTTC
Organism: Otatea glauca; assembly: GCA_036346275.1. NCBI lineage: Eukaryota > Viridiplantae > Streptophyta > Magnoliopsida > Poales > Poaceae > Otatea > Otatea glauca. Next base: position 53,913,160 of record CM070711.1, read on the forward strand.
AGCTCCATTCAGTTCCCATTTGGAAAAAAAAACGATATATACCCTTCAATATGAAAATTGAAGTGTCCTTAGTCATCTGTTGGTTTGTTGGATCAAAAGTAACATGGACAGGGAAGTAATGAAATAAGAACTTGATTTGGTGGACCATTGCATATGTTGGCCATAAAAAGAAACTCAAGTGGAAGAGTTGCTGGAAAACTCTTGAAGACAGACCTGATAATTTAACTTTAATCATGGTTAGACACGTACCTGCAAATGATCAAACTCATGCTGGAAAACTCTTGCAGATAGACCTGATAATTTAACTTTGATCTTTGCCCCTGTAATATCTTGAGCATCGATTTTAACATTGTCTGGTCTCTGCATGAACACAGTGATCATCAATAATCATTCACCTACTGCCTGTACCAAACATTTGCAATGTGATGGTAATTTTCAATCTATTAAAAATTTCTAATATTACGATTACGATGGTAAAAAGCAGAGGGCTAATTTTGGAATTTTGGTATCCACATTACATAGTTTCCTGTGTATCAAAGCCAATTTATTTATCATCTATTCATCTTTATCTTTAAATAGTGACAACTAACAACAACCACAAATGCAATAAGCTAGGAAAATCTTTCCCTTTTCTATAAGCACCACACTGATAAATACAACAGACCAACTAATAGAATTAACAAAGGAAGCTATTAGGCCACATTGCCTAATTGGACCTACCAAGGACTGAGAATAAATATATCACAGAATGAAAGTTTGCTTTATTGATTCCACCTGAACATGTCACACATTGGTTACACAGAATATGGAAATGGGTCATTACATGGTTTAGAACACCAAAGTTGTCATGAACCGGGATGAGATGGCCCTGAACCCAAGTAGCGCGACCGTGCAGATGACCATCAGCCGCACCACACGGGCAGGGAGATAGATAGACTAAGAGTCTTCTGATTATTTCTTGCTTAATCCTCATAGGATGGTACAGCTGGGTAATATATAACCAGCCCCTAACAATTGATGACTAGATAATAACTAATGCAACAACGTGATAAGAATGCTAACAACCTATTGCAACTAACGGATGAGTTGATAACAACTATACTAACTAGACTTGCTGGCCAAGGCCAGATGGCTGCGCCTACCAGTACTACTGCTGCCCAGAAGGTGCTGTTGCTGCCTTGCCGCCGGCTGGCCAGCCACAACATGGACATGGCAACTTTTGCCGACTCTTATGCACCACCTGATGGGCCTAGCCACGCCAATGACATTACCCCCTGCCCAGGACATGCAGCTCGTCCTCGAGCTGCTCGGTGGCGGCCACGGCTGCAGCCCAATGAGGGCCCGGCCCACGTCGATGAAAGGCACAACGCTGGCACCGTGTTCCCACTAGAAGAAGGGGCACTGCAGCCACCAAAAATAGACACTGCACCGCCGTTGGGAGAGAAAGCAGCGTCGCCGCCTGTGGATTGGAAAACACCGCCACCACCCAAAGGGGAAGCACTACTGTAGTCGGAAGGAAAGGTAGAGCCGCCGCCACTCCAAGGGACAGTAGCACCGCCTAGGCCGCAACTGGGAGCCCCCCCCCCCCCCGGGAGCTAGATGTGGCAGCGCCACCGCTAAGAGATGCCACAGCCCACAGCCCAAGGACGTAGTGCCGCCATGGCCTGCAGCCGGTTAGCACGGGGCTAGTTGGCGTCACCGTCGATGTCGGCCCAAAGCGGCGCCTCCTGGCTGTGGCACCTGACTGTCAAGATTGTGTCACCGGCGCTGCTGCTGATGGCTGTCGACGTATCTGCCGCAGTAGATTGCTGCAGCACCACGACCAGCTCTGGGGGTGTCTCCCATGGGGGTAGCAACAGCAAAGCTAGTGGCGGCACTAACGGCGAGATCGACGGGTGGTGCTGTCGCGCCAAGGATGGCTTCGATGACATCGCCCATTGGGCTAGCGACGGTGAAACCATCAATGGCGCCAGCGTTGAGGGCGGTTGACGCTGGACGGTGAGGTCATGTAGCTGCACCAAGGCTGGCTCCGATGGTGTCGCCCATGAGGATAGCAACAGCGAAGTCAACGGTGGCGCGAATAACTTGTGGTTGGCCTTCATCTCGCCCAAGGAAGACATGGTGGTAGGTAGCGCTGCCAACGGCGGCGCCGACATTGAAGACAATGGGAGCATCGTGCCTGCCAATAGAAGCCATGGGTAAGGATCGACTGCTCTGATACCAATTTGTCATGAACCGGGATGAGATGGTCCTGAACACAAGCAGCGCGACTGTGCCGATGACCGGTGGCCGCAACACAAGGGCGGGGAGATAGAAAGACGAAGAGTCTTTTGATTATTTCTTGCTTAATCGGTTAATCCCATAGGATGGTACGGCTTCGTTATATATAACTAGCCCCTAACAATAGATGACTAGACAATAACTAAATGCAACAACATGATAAGGATGCTAACAACCTAAGGCAACTATAAACTAACTAGACTTGCTGGCCAAGGCCAGATGGCTGTGCTTGCCAGTACTACTACTGCCCAGAAGGTGCTGTTGGTGTCTTGCCGCCGGCTGGCCCGTCACAACATGCACATGACAACTTTTGCGGACTCTTATGCGCCACCTGATGGGGCTAGCCCACGCCCATGACAAAAGCACATAGATTAGCATGCAGGAACTCCTCACAGTGACATAGATGGGTGCAAGCTTAACAAATTAGTATGCACGTTAAATTTAAGTTGGCTACTTGGCTGATTAATACCAACTTGTTTATTTTCTAAGCATAAATTTATAGTAAAACTGTAAAAAGCAAAAGTGCAAAATAGCATATAAAAATCAGTTATGCTTGTTCAGTGCGTATCAAAATATGCAGAATACGGAATTCAGCGACAACAAATGACAAACTCACTAACTTCATCAATTATGTCAGATGTAACCCTTCAACAGTCAAACAACACAATTAATATGGCAACTATTCTCACCAGCACATTGGCATATATCCCAGGGATAAGCACCCTTCTTCATACACCAACAATCGCTTTGAAAACTTGTACACCACTGGGTTGACAAGGACAATCTCCTCTCCTTCCCCCTTCACCCCAGCTGGATTGAATACCATGAGACTGCACGTTCACCCCGACTTGTGGTTCCAAGAGACCAATGCCATCAGTCTTGTAGCAAGAAACCAACAAATTAATTGGATCAATACCTTGTCTAGCAAATCTGGTAAAACAGACCTTTATCAAAACAGAAGAGAAGCCAGTTATTTGATATTTGCCCCCATTTGACACATGCCTATGGAATTTCAGGCCCACCTGTCAGTAAATGAGTAGTATGCCACATAGACTCATGCACTTCAATAAATCAGTCAAAATACTAAAAAAAACCATCACATTAGCCTCATTTACATTTGACAAAACACGAACTTGACCATTCCAGGGTTAGGCAGCCTCATAAGCACAAGCGACACCTCAGTTTTTTGCAGACTTAACAAAAGCAATACTTATCAAATCCGGTGTGCCAATCCCACTCTAAAGCAAAATGCTTTGAATCAAGCTTGCACTCAACTAGCAACTCCCTAATGTATTTCGAAGTTCTGTATCCAATTCCTCAAACAAATGAAAACCAGCTGGCTTCAACAGTGTTATGATTATTTCGTAAAAACAAGCACTAGCTAAACTCAAACTATTATATGGACCTCATCCGTTAAAATAGTAGCAGCTCAAATTGTGGCACGGCACCCTCATGCGCATTTCATCAAACAGCTTTGGTGCACCCAACATAGACCCGAGAAGAAAAAAGGGCATGGCTGTGGCTCAACGTCCAGACTCACTTGTACATGACGTCGAACATCCCGTCAGCGAGGAGGCGGAGGTTGTCGTTGAAGGTGTTGATGCGCTTGTTGCGTGCGCGCAGGACGGGGTCGGGGTACTGCAAGACCATGAGCGGCGGTTCGAACCGGAGGTCAGCAGCTAAACGACAACAGCGAAGTAAGCCGGGTAAGATATTGCAGTATAAGCTACGTCCGAGTAGAGAAAGGATTTGTGGAGGCGGAGGCGGAGGCTAACCGGTGGCGAAGTCCTCTTCCTCGGCGTGCGGCGCGGCGGCAAGGGAGGAGCCGAAGCCGCGTCGGGCGCGGGCGGCGAGGGGCGTGGCCGGGCCGGCGGTGCGGTAGAATGGCAGGGCCCTGAGGTGGGCGGCGAGGAGGGGGCGAGAGGAGGACGCGAAGGCGTGGAGGCGGGGGCCGGGGGTGGAGGTGGTGGAGGAGGCGCGTGTTTGCCATGGGAGCGGCTTTTTTTTTTTAGGACGCCGGCGGTAGCTACTTAGACGTAAGATAAAAGTCATAAAACGTGTTTTTCTTGAAAAACCGGGGGTTTTTTTTCTAGCCTAAAAAGCAGCTATATTATCTTTTTATAATATATCATTTGATAAATAGCTAATTTCATTTAATAATAAGCTATAAAAACAGATCTTGTCCAGCTTTTGACTTTTACGAGTTATATGTGGCTTCTAACTTATACCAAAAACCGTTTAAAAACCGAATTGTTTACAAATTTACCGACTTTTTAGAAGTTGAAGTTGTCTTTAAGTCCTAAAAAAAAGGCCTTTCTCAGTTGGTTTCTTCGACCAACGGTTCAGATTCTATGCGACAGTGCTATGCTACAGTGATAAACAGTATATAGTAGTACGAAAATCGAATCTAATGGCCGGTAGTGGACTACTTAAGTTGTAATCATACTACCGAGTACACCTGAATTAGATCAATTTGTTTAGGTACAAGCGGACACATACAACCTACGCGCTAGCGCGTGTTCCCTACATAGGCTAAAAAATTAAATGAAGGCTTCACGTCCTCTGAAATATGTTGTCTCACTTAACACGCGAATATATAATTATTTTTAATTGGTGAGCACTTATCTCAAATTGGATTTGGAACGCGGGTGGAAGCATAGGCGACGGCAACGCTTTCCACGTCCTTGTCTTTTTTATTTTTTAAAATAATACATAAAAATCAAAAAAATATCAAAAAGAAAAATTACAAAAGTATATTTTTGTCGTCCTTCGAAATGGCGACAGAGTATTGTTAACATTTAAAATAGAGATTTGATGATGTGGATACTGCATAAGATCTCGAACGCTAGTTAAACTGGTGACAGATTTCTCTCGCCAATCAAACTGGCCTAAGGATGTTCCTATGCGTGTGACAAACTGCTATCACACTTGAAAAGTGACCTAGTTCCACCCTTGAGTCTCCATGTGTGGAACTCCTTCTCCATAGTATATTTTAAAATATACTCGGTTATCCATACCTGTGGACTATTTGGTACACAATTGTTATTACGCACACGATGTATCGGCATTACGTCATCCAATACATAATGAACTGAAAGAAATACAAACCTAATTGCAAAAATATGCCTATGAATGATGTAAACTTGCTCTACACTTCAATACACAATTGCTTTAAATGTCCGTAAATTTTACTTCTCAACTTTATACTATCTGGCACATCCGATCGAACCTAAATCGCGATCACAACACTACAAATGCAAAAATACCAATGTGTATATACTAATATTACTAACATACACCTACCTATACAAAAATTACTATTCTAAACATAGCTCTAGCAATAATATCAATCTAGAAATATTTATAGAAAATCTAAACGATCTAAATATACCTATATTAATATTTTTAATTACCCATATCTACAAAAATATTACTAGTCTACAAATATCTACACAATTATTACTAGTCTACATAACTAAATACCTACACATCTAATCACTTTGGTTTTATAACCTAAGTTTCCAAAATATAAAACACGAGATTAACCATGCCGAGTAACTCCTCAGCCGGGGGTTCCGCTCGAAGAATTTCAAACCTTCAAATCTCAAGAAGACTCCCTCTTCCTCCTCCACCCGTTCTCTTTCTCCTCCCTCTTGTTCTAGCCTTGGCCGGCCACGTGGGCTATTATGCCGGTTTCTATCACCAATTTGAATGGCAACTGAGAAACCAAAACGTTAGTCGCCATTCAAAATGACAACAGAAATTAAAATCGCCATTTTTAATGGCAACTACCGACCTGGCTCGTATGTGGAGAACTAATGACCGTTTCAAATGGCGACCAACTTCCTATCACCAATTAGAATGGCGATAGACTTATAATTGTCGTTCGTACTGGTGATAGAACTTGCCACCATTCCGAAGGGCGACTAAGGTATATTTCTATAATTTTTCTTTTCGGTATATTATTTTTTATTTTTTATTTTTCGTGTATTATTTTAAAAAATTATCGTCTTTTCCCTCTCCTTGATGCCTGGTGAAGGAGCGACTTGGATTTGGGCGTCCGTTTGGTTTTGTGTTGGGGACGAGCATGATGATTGCAAGCATGGTTGACCTCAGCTTCTAATTTTAGTACCACCGAGCAAGGTTTCAAATTTTATTTTCAATTCACATCTTGTTGCCCTTCAAAATTCGAATTTTTGGGAAAATCTCGTTATTTTGGATGAAATTCAGACAAAATCCAAAAATGAAAACCTAAATCCAAATTTTTTTGAATAGGGATTCCTAAGATTTCGGCGAAATTTTCGAAATTGCTGAAATCTCGGCAAATTTCAACCAACAAAAAATAGTTCAAACGATGTTAAAAAATTATGAAATTTTTTGTGGATGGTCTTGACACATCACTAATATTTCCATAAAAATTTTAGATAATGATAAAGCCTAAGTAATTTTTAGAAATTCTGACAGTGGTACTGTCCTGATAAAAGGCTGACTGGCAAATTTGAACCGAATGAAAAATAGAACAAACCACATTATAATTTTTTTTAAAAAAAATTGGATGGTATTGATGTATCAATATGTTGCAATTAAATTTTTAGATGATTATCAAGCTTCAGAAATTTTAAATAATTCTTACAATGCTACTATCCTGATAAAAGCCTTACTGGCAAATTTCAACCAATGAAAAATAGTTCAAACCATGTTAGAATTTTTTTAAAAAAATTTGATGGTCTTGATGTATCATCAATATTTCCATAAAAATTTTAGATGATAATCAAGCTTCAAGAAATTTCAAAATTTTTAATAGTGCTACATCTTGATAAAAGCCTAATGATCAATGCATAGATTTTCTTAAGCAACCAAAAAAGGTTTAGAATTTTTGAACCTTTTACAGAAGGGTTCTAAAGAAATTATTAAGCTCTCATAAAAATTTTGGATCATGATCACACTAAGTGAATTTATATAATTCTTACAAAGTACAAAACCATTTATGTTCTTTATATTTTTGATTTTTGAAATATAACAAATGAAGTTCAATGCTTCCATAGATTTGATTGAGTAAACAAAAAATGTTTAATTTTTTTATAATTTTAGATAATGGTTCTGAGGTAATTATTAAGCTCTCACTCGAGAAAATGTATAAATTCTGACAAAGTTACTATCTCATTTATGTTCATTATGTTTTTGATGTTTTAAAGATAACAAATGATGTTCAATTCTTTTGAAAATTTTATGTATGATCCTAGACTTCTAAAGATAGTATCATAAATTGTTTAGAGTATGATAAAGCTTGTATAATTTTATAAAAATCTTACAGTGTTTCTACCGAGATTATAAAATATCTCAAAAATTCGGTTTTTTTTAAAAAAATTCATAGAAGATGACTTTCTTAAGGGTTATTGGGCCAAATTCGGCCCTCAAAACTCAAAATCCGGTCATAATACCCGATATTTAGATGAGATTGGGCAAAATCTTGCTGAAATTTTTGAGATTATTGTAGCATTTTGAATTTTTTTCAAAATTTTTACCCGAACAAGATTATGGATCCACGCCCTGTCGAAATCTGAGATCTCGGTGAGAAATTCTGAAATTTTACCGATTTTTGTAACCTTGCCACTAAGTGACTTGAGTCGATTCGGGTCTTCTACTTCCTTTATTGAAGAGAACCCATTTTTGTTTCTTGGATGGTCCATCAAGATCCTCGTGGATTGGATAGGGCAGGCTTGAATAGGGTTTCAAACTTCGTTTTCAGGTCATATCTCATTGTTGGAGAGGATCAAAATTCAAAATTTCGATGAGATTTTAGAATTTCGAATGAAATTTGGTTAAAATTCAAATTCGATAAAAAAAGTTGAAATCTAGTCAAAATTACCGAGATTTTAGCCAAAATTGCAGAAATCTCGTCAAATTTGAACCGAACGAAAAATAGTTCAAACCACATTAGAAAATTTTGAATTTTTTTGGATGGTCTTGATGCATCGTAATGTTTCCATAAAATTTTAAGATAATGATCAAACCTAACGAATTTTAAAAAATTCAGACAGTGCTACTGTCCTGATAAAAGCCTATCCATCAAATTTGAACCGAATGAAAAATAATTCAAACCACATTAGAATTTTTTTAAAAAAAATATGGATGGTCCTGATGCATCACTAATATTCTCATAAAAGTTTTAGATAATGATCATGCCTAAGGAATTTTCAAAACTTCTGACAGTGGTACTATCATGATAAAAGCCTTACTAGCAAATTTCAACCGAATGAAAATTGGTTTGTAACATCCCGAAAAATGGAGAAATATAAAAATTTATATTTTGAATTTGAATATCATTATTTCTGATTTTCTTGACATGATTGGAAATTATTTGGATTTCTTTGGATTTTTGTATTGAATGAAAAATCAAACAACTAGAATTAAAGAATGGATAATGGTAAAAAGCTAAAATGGTAAAAGTAAAAATTTGAAAAAATTACCATGGAACCCTAACCATGCTGGTAAGTCAGTAAAATCAACAAGTAAAATTTTTATGAACAGAAAAGTGAGTAAATAAATGAATGACACCTCTTTTTGACTAAAAACAGTGCAAGTCAGTATTAATGTAAAATATTCGAAAGTTATCTGAATCCATAAAAATTACCATAACACCCTCAGTGCAGTGTTTACACCTGGTAAAAATCTCAGGATATTATCATATCGGAAAAGCCCTCTAATAATTCAAAAATAGAAACAATTAAAAACTAGAAATCCTAATGTCAGAGTTTTTATAAAATATTCACTTGAGTTTTTGACTTGAAATTTTATGGATATATACTTAATACAAAATGAATCCCTATAAAAAGTTTGGAAAATAATTAATATGATTTACATCCTAAAATAAATAAAATACCGAAATTCAAATCTGTATAAGTCCACAAAGGTCGAATTTTAAATAATAAATTACAAGATATTTTGACCTACAAATTTTACTGAGGTAAGAAGACTACCAGGAGAGGTCATTCAAAAGTTTCACAAAATTACGCGGTGATCGATGGTCGTTTTAATGCCCACATGGGGCGATGCAGGTGAGCTTATCCTTCATTTTGCTTCCTCTCACCGACATGTGGGCCACCCTTTTATTCCGTAACGTTTACTGGAAGCAACGGAAATCTTTCCCTCTCTGCCGGTGGTCCCGGGACCCAGTGTCGTAGCCGTTTTTCCCTGCCTCCCTCTTCCTTCCTCTCGCCCGAGACAAGCCGAAGGCGTCCCGATACTTCTTCCGAGCTTTCGCCGCCGACCAAACCTTCACGCCTTCCTCGCCAGATTCGGTGCATTCTTTGTACCACGCTTTGCCCTTGGTCTTCGTCGCCATACCGCCGACCTCATCATTTCCTTACCATGAAATCACGCGCCAACTAGCCGCTTAACTTCGAAGCGCGGCGATCCTCGGTTCATGCATTCAAACATCGTGAACCTCGTTCTCGGCTATAAATACCGTGTGTACATCGCCTTGAGGCTCCTTCCCTTCATTTGCTCCCGAACCGAGCAATCAGCCGAGACCACCATTATTCGCAGCTTTTGGTCGAACCCGAAAAGAGGGAAGAATCAAATTGAGCTCAACCGTGAGTAATCTTTCCAAATTGATTGCTTCTAAAGCTTCCTCGTGGTGGTGAACTCATCCCACTCACCCTTTTCTCTCTTCTTGCCCACACCCACCGCACCGTGTGCCTTTCTTCCTCGGCTCCGGCGTCCGGTGGCGGCTCGGCCGTCACTTCTCGGCCGTGGACATAAAACGGAACCCCAAAGAACTCCACTTATGCTCGCCGTGCTACCGATTCAACCGGAAGTCCGACCCTCTTCTTCTCCAGCGAGCCTCTCCTTTCCCCGCCGCATGCCACCGGTGGCAGCCCACTCCGGTTGTCCCCGCCGGTGATCGACACCTCCCTCGGATGCGCCGTGACCCCCTGGTGCCTACCGTGCTACCCATTCGGCCGGAGTCCCGCCGGAGCTTCGTCGCCGTCGACCCCTAGCGCCGCCTCTGCTTTCGGTCACTGAGCAGCGGGCCCCCTCTGTTAGCCGGACGAATCGTTCTCAGTTCAGAAGGGTAAAAGGCGCTTTCGGTTCACTGAAAACGTATTTTCATTTTTTTTTCAGTTTATTTCAATACCCGAATTAATTCAAACACTTATAACTTTTGCATTGTAACTCCAAATGAAGTGAAACAAAATTCTAAATTCATCTAAAATCTAGTTATTTCAGAATATGGAACACCATTTTGAAAATGTTCACTGGGTAAATTTGAAATTCAAATTTGAAAGAAAGGGCTAAAAACACACTTCATATTAAAATGTTGTAAACAAACTTTAGGTGGAATGAAACTAATTTTAGTGAAATACTCATGTTTCCAGAAGTTCAAATATATAAAAATATTCAATTTTCACTTATGTTTGAATTACTTTCTAATAAGGATTGTATTCAATGCATTAGAAAAATCAAATAAACATAGTTTGAACAAAAGAAATATGGAATAGGTAAAATATAGTTTCTAAATATTAGCATGGCAGTAGGATACCTGAGTTTGCCAAAATATTTAAGAAATGAACTTAATTTGAACTATCTTGAAAGATATGAAATAACTTAAATGTAAAGTGTGTATAAACATATAGCATACAAAGTCAAATGGTTGTAATATAGATCAAATGAATTCAAATAATCACCAAACCAGTTTTATTATACCTCTGGCATTGCAAGGATTTCAGGTTTAAAATAATATTTAAATATTACTACATAAAACAGTAAATGATCAATAGTTAAAGTGTAAATAATTGCATAATTGGAATAGTTATAACTTTCACAAATAAACTTAGAATTTGGCGAAACCAAATCCTATAGTCCTGAAAAATAGTACCCTTGCTGATTAGGCAAAAATATCTTATGTTTGTGCTAGGTTGAAATAGGATCATGATTAACCCTAATGATCGCTTATAGGAAAAACATTTCGGATAAAAGCCAATTGTCGCGAAACCAACTTTAAACCACTTCTAAAGTCATACCCTATTAATACCTGAAAAATGAGTAGATTATCCTAGACGATGTAGTCGCAATCTTATATCAAAAACTGAACCCTTAGCGAGTAGTAAATTGAACTATCAAGCTTTTTCATCAATCCGTAGAACTTCTTGTCTAAATGCAAAAACTGTGGAAATTAGTTTAGAAATGATATTTAGGATATGGTCTATCATATTCTAGAAAAATACTTCCTTTACAACTTGCGTTTCAATTAAATCTTGCTAGCTGAATACCCCTAAAAAGTATGTTTGTCATAACTTTTTATATCACCTAAGCATGTTCAACTATGAAAATAATGTCTCGTCTAAACACTAAAATGTATGAAATCAGTCTAGATATGTTCTTCAAAGTATATCCTATCCACTTCCGAAGAAATAATCTTATTTCATCATGTTTTGCATATAAACTTTAATAGTCAAATAACCCTTAGTTTTATGCTTTATGAACTTCATAATAAGATTAAGTGAACCTTGTAATAAGGAATTTGTAGTTAATATATTTGTATCACCAGAACCTTCTTAAAAACCATAAATAAATCTGTTTAGCTAGCTTATCAATCATAACTTATTTAAAACCTTTCATATGCAAAATCTTAAGGCTAAGTGCTATTAGCATAACCGCTTTGATTTGTGTTTTACTTCTTTTAATCCGACTAATTTTAGCATCTATAATTCGAAGTTTTAAATACTGGAATTCATAATTTTAGCCTCTTGAATTCGTAATTCAAGATTAGATAATCTATAAAAGAAACCCTGTTTTGTTTGTCATTAAGTTTAAGAATAAAGTAATTTCTTAAATAATCCAAACTCTAAAGCGTTCATGTTTTCTGCAATGAATCTTTATTTGATTTTCTGTCTGTCTTTTTTTGCCCTTATTGAAGTTGGATATTTGCTATTTTCCGATTAATCGACGTGTAGAATCCGACGTCCCCTGCCTCCGTCGTCTGCGACCGCGTCTTCGTCGTAAACGATATATAAGCAAGGCAAGCACCCTCCTTTGACCATCTTGATCCCAGAATTTAATTTGCATTGTTTATTAAAATGTTTTATGCATACGTTTACTTTCTGTAAATTGCTATTTTGTGATACTGGTAGTTATACCTGTTGTCTCATGAAACTTCCTTGATAAGTATGAATATGTGAACCTTGATAACCATAGATTAAGCTTAGACAATTACTAAATGTCGCCATGGGTATATACGAATACTTTTATCCATGCTTAGCCATGCTTTTATATCATATGATGATGATGATCAGATCAAAATGTGTTCCTTGAGAAATGGAAAATGTTGTATTTGTAGCTGTTGATTATGGGTATTTTGATTAAAAACCCAAAACAAAACTATGGTTTTGATGCGGGCGATTATTGGCAATAACCGGAGGTGCAGAGGGATTTGCACGTAGTTAGGGTGGAGTATCGCCCGTGTCAATTTAAGGATCGAACTCAGTGTTGTATGATCCGAGATAATTCGTGCAAACCACAAGTGTTGTTATGAGGCTTCTTTAAACCAATTAAGTTATCTAGTTTAACCTTGCACATTGGTAGGCTGAAGTAGTACGGGCTTTGCTCTACGGGGTGCCCACACCGAGGTGTTGGGAACAACACTTACCAATATAACGGTGTACTCCACGTCTATGGGGAGTTCCAACATTCCTATGCTCTCGAGTTCTCCCAAAGATAGCGTGGGTTTTATCGTCCGGTCTTTGGTGCAAAGTTAAATTAGATAATGTAAAGGTTTTCGTCATGAACATTCTGGCCACACGCCAAACGTGCGTGAAACTCGCGGCAAAAAGAAAAGGTCATGACTTGTGGGTAAAGTTGTACACCTCTGCAGAGTGAAAATCTAATCGATTAGCCGTCCCCTCGGTCATGGGAAACTTGGTGAACTTGCACTAGTTAAATGTTTAATTTTCTAAAATGGGATGTGGATTGGAACTTGTTTAGCAGCTTTTGTTTTCATGTCAAAGGATCGACATTGATGGATTCCATTTCTGGATTATTCGATATTCACGATGGGTTGTGAATATTACTTATGCTTTACTTATTTCATATCAGTCAATTATGCTTTTATAAATTCCGTTTGCAAATAACTTGTTTTACAATGTCAATTCTGCTTTATGCAAATTATCTGTAGTAGCCTCCTTTGAAATGGCCTGCATATATTATAGGCTTTGCTCAAGTCTTGCGGAGTACGAATGTACTCACCCTTGCTTATATGTGGTTTTTAGGTGCATAAGTTGTCGAGCTTCGAAGGTTTCTTTCGTCGCAAGTTGCGGGATTTTCTTCGTCGAATCTTTCTAGGGTTTATGCCTTGTCGGTTGCCTGTAGGTTTTGTATGGGCACACTACAAGACCTTGCTTCTTTTGCTGCTATATCTCTGAGTTGTAAGATTTTCTTTGTGTAATAGCTTCCGCTTAATAATATTTGTTGTATGGTTGTGATTCCAATTGGTGTATGTGCGTACTAGCTACTGATCATGGGACTAGTACGGAATGCACATTAGATTTTCATTTTTGCAAGTTTGTAAAAATGGGGGTCGTTACATGGTTCAAACCATGTTAGAAAATTTTAAAAAAATTTATGGATAGTTTTGATGAATCAATAATATTTCTATAAAATATTTAGATGATGATCAAGCCTAAGAAATTTTAAAAAAAATTGACAGTGGTACTATCTTGATAAAAGCCTTTTGAAAATTTTATGTATGATCCTAGACTTCTAAAGATAGTATCATAAATATTTAGATGATGTTCAATAAAATATTTAGATGATGTTCAATTCTTTTGAAAATTTTATGTATGATCCTAGACTTCTAAAGATAGTATCATAAATATTTCTATAAAATATTTAGATGATGTTCAATTCTTTTGAAAATTTTATGTATGATCCTAGACTTCTAAAGATAGTATCATAAATTGTTTAGAGTATGATAAAGCTTGTATAATTTTATAAAAATCTTACAGTGTTTCTACCGAGATTATAAAATATCTCAAAAATTCGGTTTTTTTAAAAAAAAAATCATAGAAGATGACTTTTTTAAGGGTTATTGGGCCAAATTCGGCCCTCAAAACTCAAAATCCGGTCATAATACCCGATATTTCGATGAGATTGGGCAAAATCTTCCTGAAATTTTTGAGATTATTGTAGCATTTTGAATTTTTTTTCAAAATTTTTACCCAAACAAGATTGTGGATCCACGCCCTGTCGAAATCTGAGATCTCGGTGAGAAATTCTGAAATTTTACCGATTTTTGTAACCTTGCCACTAAGTGACTTGAGTCGATTCGGGTCTTCTACTTCCTTTATTGAAGAGAACCCCATTTTTGTTTCTTGGATGGTCCATCAAGATCCTCGTGGATTGGATAGGGCAGGCTTGAATAGGGTTTCAAACTTCGTTTTCAGGTCATATCTCATTGTTGGAGAGGATCAAAATCCGAAATTTCGATGAGATTTTAGAATTTCGAATGAAATTTGGTTAAAATTCAAATTCGATAAAAAAAGTTGAAATCTAGTCAAAATTAACGAGATTTTAGCCAAAATTGCAGAAACCTCGTCAAATTTGAACCGAACGAAAAATAGTTCAAACCACATTAGAAAATTTTGAATTTTTTTGGATGGTCTTGATGCATCGTAATGTTTCCATAAAATTTTAAGATAATGATCAAACCTAACGAATTTTAAAAAATTCAGACAGTGCTACTGTCCTGATAAAAGCCTATCCATCAAATTTGAACCGAATGAAAAATAATTCAAACCACATTAGAATTTTTTTTTAAAAAAATATGGATGGTCCTGATGCATCACTAATATTCTCATAAAAGTTTTAGATAATGATCATGCCTAAGGAATTTTCAAAACTTCTGACAGTGGTACTATCTTGATAAAAGCCTTACTAGCAAATTTCAATCAAAATGAAAATTGGTTCAAACCATGTTAGAAAATTTTGAAATTTTTTATGGATAGTTTTGATGAATCAATAATATTTCTATAAAATATTTAGATGATGATCAAGCCTAAGAAATTTTAAAAAAAATTCACAGTGGTACTATCTTGATAAAAGCCTGACTCAGTATATGTATTGCTTCCATATATTTAATTGAGTAACTAAAAAAGGTTTAGAAGTTTTTAAATTTTTAGAGAAGGGTTCTGAGGTAATTATTAAACTATAATAAAAGTTTTGGATCATGATCACACTTCAGTGAATTTATAAAATTCTGACAAGATTACTGTCTCGTTATGTTCCTTTTGTTTTCTATTTTTTAAAGATAAAAAATGAAGTTTAATTTTTTTGAATTTTTTTTGTATGACCCTAGACTACTATATATGGTACCATAAATTTTGTAGAGTTTGATTAAGCTTGTACATTTTATAAAAATCTGACAGTATTTCTGTTATTTTTATAAAACGTCTCAAGAATTCTGTTTTTTCAAATATTTTCATGGAAGATAATATTCTTAAGGGGTATTGACCCAAATCCAATCCAAAAAAGATTTTCTGAAAATACTTTAGCATGTTAAAAAAAATTAATTTTTTTTATTTGATCTCGATTTGGAATCTCATTCCGCCAAAATTTTGCTAGGATTTTGGACTCTGGGCTCGACACATATTTTCCCAGCCCATTTCGCCTAATCACTTTGGCCTTGTTCGAAACGGAGAAATTTTTCATTTTTTCTAGAAATTAAACTGAATGTCTCCCTTCCTGTTCACTCCAACTGTCTGCTTTCTTTTCGCGAGTGATGTGCATCTTTTTCCCCCCACCAGGAAAACGTGCCTACAGCCCAGAACCACGGGGCCCACGTTCCTCATCACATCTGTCAACACGTAGCTGGCCACGGTGATCCGTCGAGAAATCATCTCCAAATCCGGCATGTCGCCTAACCCGTTTCAAGCTCCCGTCGGAGAGGAGCCACTTCCATTTCTGGGCTAATTCAGTCTGAAGAGTGGTTTCTCACTGTTTGATTAATCGATTGTATGCTAATTAAACAGGGAAATTAGGACTTTTTTTGAACTTGGGAATTAAGGCTGTTAATTTTATTTGGAAGGCAAAGGACTTTGTGACAAGGTAGCATCCTTAACGTTTGAGGTGGTAATTAAGCATACTGAAACTGTAGGCTGCATGTGTCCATTTCAAGTCAAGGTCCAATAGATAGCTCCTAACTTAGTTAATTTAGAAGACCAATATTCAGTTCAAATATTTTTGCAGTTAATCCAATGTGTGGATTAGGATTTTTTTTTCATAAGTTGGTCGATCCATCAGTTTGGAGTTGGTTTAGACTTGTATTCGCCCTCCCGAAATGGAAGCACCTCGAGAGAAAGCAGCCTTCTCCTTTTTCCCAACAAGGCAAGGTTTCGAGCTGCAAGCCAACCACCACATATGAGCATGTGGTTCCAACATAAACATGTGCTTAATAGATGGTACCAATCCCTGCCCTCGGCGCGCCTATATAAACACAGACGCCGGCCTGATCAACGAAGATTCAGTTAAGAGAGCAACAATCCATCAGTCCAACTCGTCTCTGCTCTGCTCTTGTCGACACACTAGCAAGTGCAGTAGCAATTCAGTTCAAGAAGCAAGCTGACTACGATGGCCAGGATGTGCGGCCGCGCCGGCGAGCCGGCGGTACGCAAGGGCCCGTGGACGCTGGAGGAGGACCTCATCCTCGTCAGCTACATCTCCCAGAACGGGGAAGGCTCTTGGGACAACCTCGCGCAGTCAGCTGGTAAGACTCAGTGACCAATTTGTACTATACCTAGCTTAGCTAGCTTCGTCATGCTCTCACACTAATTAATTTGTTCCTACAGTGGCCAATTGCATATTGGCAATTTGGCATTGGCATGCCTTCTTGAGAGTTGAATGACCGAAGCTTACAGAGTTATTTTTTTGTATGTGTGATGTGTCAATTCGGCAAGGTCTGAACCGGAATGGGAAGAGCTGCAGGCTGCGGTGGCTGAACTACCTCAGGCCGGGGGTGCGGCGCGGCAGCATCTCGGCGGAGGAGGACATGCTCATCCGGGAGCTCCACGCGAGGTGGGGGAACAAGTGGTCAAAGATCGCCAAGCACCTCCCCGGCCGGACGGACAACGAGGTCAAGAACTACTGGAGGACCAGGATACAAAAGAAACCGCACAAGACCCAGCAGCAACCGTGCCAGAACTCCATGGCCATGGCCACGGCCACGAGCGAGGTGGCATCCACGTCGGCGTCGACCAGCTCCACCGTTGGAGATGGCTACATGCAGAAGAGCGTCCCTTACCCCGACCTGGGCTTGGCCGCCGACCACCTCGAAATGGCCGATGTGGACGCGATGACGACGCAGTTCTTCTCCTCAGAGTTCAGTGAGAGCTTTTGGAACGTTGTCGACAACTTCTGGGAGACAATGCCAGTTTCAGACACAGTATGAAGCACTATAGACAGAGCACACTGCAGCAGCTAGCTAGCTATAGGAAGAAAATATATAGAACTATAGAACTCGATGTTATATTTCCGTGCTTGTATAATGCTGTTTCGCGAAGCTCTTGATCTCGCCTGTTTTTCTTGTCCCCTTTCTCGGTTATGTACTTTTTGGCGAGGTTAAGCTCTGCACTTTGAGGCTAGCTCTGGTACTTCATAAGCTAGAACTCATAATTACTTGCAAGTATTCCTAAAAAGAAAAGAAAAACTTCCAAGGAAAGAAACTGTAGTTCCTTTTCCTTTTGGGCATATGCATGTTGCAATCTGTAGTACACCAGTACAAGTAGTAGTAATAAAATTGATCCATGTATTTATTTATCGTTGATCCATTATTAATCGATGATTCCTGGTTGCTCTGAGCCTCTGATGATACCAGCAGGACAACTGAACATGGTTAGCAAATGGATGTGGACTTTTAATTTCTGACAAGCTCGATCAGAGGATTGTCACAATCTCTGAAACCAGCAGCAACTCGGCGACCTCCTCGCCCTTCCCTCGCGTCCATTTTCTCATTCCATGCTAACTATCAACATCGACAGCACATGACTTCATGTTCGGATAGAAAGTAACCGCAAAAGAGCCTTCCTATCTATGACTTCATGTTCGGATAGAAAGTAACCGCAAAAGAGCCTTCCTATCTATGAGCATCGATCGAAGCCAATGTGCGCGCCACATTTCGTATTGTTGGAACATATGTATTGCACTTAAAAAAATTTCAGTATATATTAGCGAGCTGTAGGTCTTACAGAGGAGTTTTACGATAAAAAAAATGGTCTAAAAAACTACAGGGAAGAATCATACCCTCTACTAATCCTGGAAGGATTCTTTGCCTCTCCTTGCTTTGAGCCGTTGGGTGAGCCGGCTCGAGCCGCGTCGGCCGAAAAAAATTACATCTAAGTCCTTTTTCAAAAAAAAATTACATATAGGTCTTTTTTTCGGGAAAAAAAATACGGTTAGGTCCTTTTTCCGAAAAAAGAATATATATTACTTCTAGGTCTTTTATGCGTTTTTAAGGCTTGCGCTCGGGTCCTTTTACCAAAAAAAACGGAATTACGATTAGGTCCTTTTCGGGGAAAAAAAACTTTCAGGTCTCTTTTTTTGCAAAAAATATACATCGCATTTAGGTCCTTGTTGCGTTTTTCTAGCATTACGTTTAAGCCCTTTGGCGGAAAACACAAAATCCTTTTTAGGTCCTTTTCACGCGTTTTCTCGATTTACTCGTGTGTGGAGCGTCGATCGCGCGTTTTCTCGATTTGCTCGCGTGGAGAGCGGCGCCAGCGGCGTGGCACGCCGCGTATAATTTTCTAGTTGCTTAAAGAATCACTACTTTCGCTGTTAGGCAAGCTGCTCGCCGTTCCTTGTCTTTCTTTCTATCCAAACTTTTGCCTTTTGCTGAATGCACAGCCAAATGTGGAAGGGAGCATCGGAGATTTCGAGAGTAATGCAGGAAATGGGAAATTTGACACGAGGTATACAACGAGTGTCTGATCAACAAGGAGGTGCTCGAGTTGTCGATTTCAGAAAAAAAAAACCGCTGAGGTTGAGAGAACAGATGCACATGCATTTGTTATCCAAAACATGCAGAAAAAAGCAGTAAAGCCTACTGGGTTTCAATTGAATTCGTGACATGTCATGTTAAATCAAAGTAACATCTTTGTAAGCTAGCTCCACGCCTTGATCACAACCTTTTGTTGATTGCTCGCCGATATTTTCACTTCATGCACGGATGCGCCACAAGAATTCGGAAAGGGCGAGTCCTAACAACTTAGAAGCGTTTCTAGTTCGTAGGAAATTCTGATTGAGCAATCGGTCCGAGATTTCAGGGACGGTCTGACCTGTCTCTTCGGGTTAGAACTGAAATCAGCACGATTTTAAATACTTAAAAGGGCATAGCTTTCAGACAAACTTCAAGATTAGATGATAAGCTTAGGAACCTAAAACACATAAAGATTTTTCTTCAACAAAAGAAAGTTGGAACCTTTTGGCTCTCAAGGCTCTGCTGCATCAAAACCGGTTTTAAAATATAAAATAACCTAACTTTAGAACTAAAGCTCCAAACGAAATGAAACTTTAACACACACTAAGATCAAAACCTCGGGAAAATATTCCAACAAGAGTTTCTTCACGTGCTTACCAAAATTGGACATTTTCTCACTTGATGATACGGATCAATTAGCAGGAATCGCTAATTAATGTGTGAATGTCCGATCTTTCACAGTACTACACACGCAATCTTGCAAACTAATTTGACAATATAGAATTGCAGGAACAAGACTTCAACACAATCTAGAAACGATATATTTCCAACTTGCGCAAAGATCAATCTCCCTCTTCTCTCTGATCTCTCTTCCTCACGGCAAAACAAAACAACTCCCATCAACTCGCACACACGAACATGTCCTAAGCTTTTCTCTTTATTTTATATATCTAAATCATAACTTCAACTCTCTATCTCTAAATTTTACAAAAAGGGAACGCGAATATATAGAGCACATGGGGGGTGTGAAGGATTAGACGCATCAAGAGGGATGTGAATTGGTGCAAACTAACACCTAAAGTTAATTTTTTTGTTTTTATTAATTCTAGAGATTAATAAAATAATGATCAAACTAAAAGAATCAATCTAGGATAATGGATCTAAGACCATGGAAGAAAATAAGATCAAACAAGAAAACTAGAAAGCAATTGTACGAAAACATGAAAAACAAGAACATGTAGATCGGAATCCATAGCCACTAATTTATTCCTCAAATTAGGAATACAGAACATACATAAGGATCATTTTACATAAAAGCACTACTCTCAAATAATCTCTCATTGTTTTATCTCTTTTCTCTTTTTTCTTCTCTTTCTTTCTATTGTTACGTTCTTTTTTAGCTGCCGCCAGGAGCTTTCTCATTACGCTGCTCGTCACGTCCCTCTGCTGCCCTACGTGACCTGCACGAACTCAGGCAAGGTTCGAGATCTCGGAATTTCGGATAAATTCTAGGCAAAATTCAAATTCAAATCCGATTTTTTTGCACAAATTTCCGAGATTTCGCCGATAATTGCCAAAATCTCGGCGAGAAATGCCGAGATTTTGGTGAAATTGAATCGAGCGAAAAATAGTGCAAAAAAATTGAAATTTTTAATTTTTTGTGGATGGTTTTGACACATCAATAATATTTCATAAAAATTTCATATGATTATCAAGGTTGACGAATTTTTTAAAATTCGGACAGTGATATTGTCCTGATAAAACGCTGATCGACAAATTTGAACCGACTGAAAAATAGAACAAACTATGTTAGAAAATTTTAAATTTTTGTGCATGGTTTTGACATGTCACTAATGTTCCCATAAAATTTTTAGATAATGATGAAGCTCGAGAAATTTTTAAAAATTCGGACAGTGCTGATGTCTTAATAAAAGTCTTACCAGCAAACTTCAACCGGATGAAAAATGCTTCAAACCACGTTAGAGAATTTGAAATTTTTTTGGATGGTCTTGATGCATCATTAATCTAGCCATAAAAGTTTTAGATGATTATCGATCTTGAGGAATCTTAAAAAATTCTGACAGTGGTAATATCATGATAAAAGCGTGATGATTAATACATAGGTTTGCTTGAGTAACGAAAAAAGGTTTAGAATTTTTGAAACTTTTACAGAAGGGTTATAAAGCAATGCTTGAGCTATCATAAAAATTTTGGATCATGATCACACTAAGTGAATATATAAAATTCTTAGAAGCGTACTGTAAAGTTAGAAATTTCGGCAACATTTCGATTGATGTTCGGATTTTGAAGGTTACAATTGGAAACAATCAATATATATTGGCATCACAAATGAAATGCATGAAATAAAATTGATACATATAACAATTCATTACATATACACCACAAATATGACCATACAAGAGCATATTCACCACATGTATGACCATGCAACGATAGTTAATAAACATGAGAATTACCCGTGAAAGCACAGATGATGCCAAAACGCAACGCTCAGCCCTAACCACTTGCAAGAGGTATAACTGAAGAATGAGTATGCAGTATGAACATGTATTGTAAGAAGATGCATAATTAAAGGAGTAGGATCATACAAAGGACAACAATGCGTTTACGTACCTACGAGTAGTAGTACGTGTGTGGTACAAACTCCACCTTCTCGTTATCGATAATGATCTCATGATACCTCCTCTGGTGTTGTTGCTTGTACTCTTCCTAGCTTATGTCCCGCAGTAGCTAGACATACTTCTAATGTTCATAATGAGCCATCTAGTTAATATGATTCTCTGACTGGTAAAGGTACTTGATAGATGTGTCTCGTGAGTATGGATCAGCGTAGGGCATATAATTGTACGCAGGATGCTCATTCGGGAAGCCCCAATGGCTCAAAGACTAGCTGCTAGACCATGAATCTACGTCATACTAGGGTTGTCCTGCATGTTGTCCACCCCCACCACTTGTCGCACCCTTCCCCATGCTCCCATATGTTACCCACATGATCTGTCATCACGAGAACCTGCAACAGAACACAAAAGATGCCAATGAGGCAATGAATCAACAATGAAAATATTATTTGTGATAACTAAATGCAAAGTAGCCATTAACATCACCTTGAAGAATTCAAATGAAATAAACATAAGCTCATACATGCCACTAACACATGCTATTCTAAAATATCATGTCAATTTTACCCATGACAGTTATAGACTTATAGTCCTCTTTTATATAAGTAACACTCCATTTATGAATTGCTAAAGTTATGCACTGCTACTAGCTAGTTATTGTATATGCTAAATATGAAAAGAGCATACTAGCTAGTTATTGTACATGTAAAGAGCATACACTAATGAACCGAAGCAAAATATGCCTTTTACGACTATTCATACACTGCCCTATTGATTGTCGAGTGCAATCTGCAATATATATGCATGGTTCATCGATCATTCATGCCATTTACAAAAAAATATATATATGCATTGATCATTCATGCAATATATATACATGGTTCATCTGCCAGGATGTAATAATACACCAAATCTGGCCTAGAACTAACCAAATCCAGCACATATACTCAGTAATCCAGCCCAAAATACCAAGATTTTGTTGCAAAAACCGAGATTTTGTTACCTGTAATATCGGTCAGAGGGTTGAAATCTTGCTCCAAACTGCCGAGATTTCAGTGTAAACAACCAAGATTTCCTTTCTTTCGGCCTAATACGACCGGATTTTGGCGAGATGGCTAGAGACAGTGAGGGCGACAGGGAGAGGTCAGGTGGAGTTGGTTCACTGCGAGAGAGGAAAGTGAATGAGCTGTGTCGAGAGTGAATGATTGAGTCTCCAGTAAAAACAGTATGACTGACATACATAAATCAAATAACTCCTCAGTACTAATACTAAGTAGCAGCTCTAGCTTAGTTTGTAAAGTGCAAGGCTTACAAACCTCAGGTCCTGGGTTTGAGTCAGAGCCACTACACTTTTTGTGTAGGTTTTTTTTGGCATTGTTCTGAGCACGCAAATTTTGTAAATTTTTGTGAATAGTCTTGAAGCATGCCTAATGTTCTCATAAATTTTTAGATGATGATCAAAACTAACGATTTTTCAAAAATTGCGACAGTGCTACTTCAGAGTTTTTGGACTTTAGGGTGTATGCTTGTACAGTTTACAATTTTTGATTGAGTAACCAAAATAGGTTTAAATTTTTTGAAACTTTTAGATAAGGGTTCTAAGTAAATTCTTAAGCTTTCCTAAAAATTTTAGACCATGATCACACTTGAGATAATTTATAAAATTCTAACACGGTTACTGTCTCATTTATGTTCATTCAGTTTTTGATTTTCTAAAGATAACAAATGAAGTTTAGCACTTTTGAACATTTTTTTGTATGATTCTAGACTTATAAAGATAGTACCATAAATTTTTCACAGCATGATCAAGATTGTATAATGTTACAAAAATCTTAAAGTATTTCTACCGAAATTATAAAATGTCTCAAAAATTCGGTTTTTCAACAAATTTTCATCAAAGATGACTTTCTTAAGGGTTATCAGGTCAAATCTAGTCAAATTCGGTCTTCAAAACTCAAAATCCGGTCAAATTGCTCGAGATTTCGGCGAGATTTGGCGAAATCTCGCCGAAATTTTCAAGATTACTGTAGTATTTTGAATTTGTTTTCAAATTTTTTTACCCATCGGGATTTTGGATCCCTTCCTCGACCGAAATCCAAAATCTCAGGTGAGATTTCCAAATTTTCACTGAATTTTTGAACCTTGACTCCAGGTACCCTAGCCCGTGGTCCTTAGCCAGCGCGTAGAGCTCCGCAAGGCACACCGCCGCCAGTGCAGCCTTAGGAGCGTTGCTACTCCTTTCTTCCTTGCGTTGCCTCGGGAGCTATTAAGCTGTCACCTGTTGGACTCCCCTTTATACTCATGGCCAAAACACCCTAGCCTCTTAACTCTAATCACTTATCCACTAATTACATGTATGTATGTATACATCCTGTTACAAGAAAAACAAACAAAAACTTTGTTCTTCCACAAATAAATTATTCCATCACAAATATTATTGTCAAATTAGTTACCACAAATATATATCACAAATAGAATTAACAAGGTGCAACCAAGATGGTCGAATCATCCTCTAATTTGTGGCCAAGGCCGACTCAAACTCGTAGACATATATAAGATATTAGGGTTTATTCCATTCTCCCTTGGCCTTCCTCCCTCATCCCCTTCCTCGGCCACATGATTGATTTGTTCTTTCTTGCTCAAAACAACATGACCTTATTCTTTGATCTTGATTGGCAAACAAGAAACACAATCCAATGTAGCATTGTCAATTGGAACCGTATCACTTGATCATGAGAGGCATCAAAACCGGCAAAACAGTGAAACAATGATTACAAGGAGCTCGTGGAAAGAATCAAACTAAGATGGCTAAGGATGATTTCTCACATGTCCTAGCATCCTCAAATCACACGGAGAATAAGTCGAAACATCCTGAAGAACTTACGAAGGAAGGTGCCTAGATGGACAAGACCATTTCTGCAGGAAACTTCCACAACACAATTAAAGTTGAATTTTCACATATTGAAACTATTGCAGATCGAGCAAAGTCTATGGCTTACGAATGGTAACTCCTTTTTAACTTACCTTTCTGTCAAATTCAAACTCTTGCATGTGAAGGTATTGAACGCTTGGACGGCACCCCAAGAAACAGGGGAGATGGAGATCACCAAGTCAGAAACGACTTACCTCTAGTCTCGCTGACTTACTCGATGGTTCGATCCGATGACGAGAGCCTAGACGTTTCGGACCCTATAAATACACAGCTCTCTTCTTCAGGAGAGCGTACGCTTCAGACTGTGCTTTCTAGACTCTTCCTCGTAACGCCGTACTAAAAGAAAATAGTGCGTCTTTCTCAAGAAGACCAGCGCCGGCACGCAGCCATGGCTATCAAAGACGAGCAGCGCTCACTCCACATCCTCTTCTTCCCGTTTCTCGCCCCCGGCCACCTCATCCCGATCGCCGACATGGCCGCGCTCTTCGCCGCTCGCGGTGTCAGGTGCACCATCCTCACCACGCCCGTCAACGCCGCCACCATCCGCTCGGCCGTCGACCGTGCCAATGACGCTTCCAGTGGCACCGACGCCCCGGCCATCGACATCTTCGTCGTGCCGTTCCCCGACGTCGGGCTCCCGCTGGGCGTCGAGAACGGCGCGGCCCTTTTCACAGAGGACGACAGCGACAAGTTCTTCCAAGCGATCCAGCGGCTCCGTGAGCCCTTCGACCGGTTCTTGTCCGAGCACCACCCCGATGCCGTCGTGGCCGACAGCTTCTTCCAATGGTCCGCAGACGCTGCCGCGGAGCACGGCGTCCCGCGGCTGGCATTCCTCGGAAGCAGCATGTTTGCGCAGGCCTGCGGCGACAGCATGCTGCATAACAACCCGATGGAGTCCTCCCCGGACGATCCCGACGCCGTTGTATCCCTGCCGGGGCTGCCGCACCGTGTCGAGCTGAGGCGGAGCCAAATGATGGACCCCAGGAAGCGGCCGGAGCACTGGGCCTTCTTCAAGAGCGTGAACGCTGCGGACAAGAGGAGCTACGGAGATTTGTTCAACAGTTTCCACGAGCTGGAGCCGGACTACGTCGAGCACTACCACACGACGCTCGGCCGCCGCACGTGGCTCGTTGGGCCGGTCGCACTCGCCTGCAAGGGCGTGGCGGCGAGAGGCACCAACGCACTCTCGCCAGACGCGGACGGTTGCCTGCACTGGCTCGACACGAAACCGGCTGGCTCGGCGGTGTACGTCTCCTTCGGCACGCTATCCAGTTTCTCGCCGGCGGAGCTGCGCGAGCTCGCCCACGGCCTCGACCTCTCTGGCAAGAACTTCGTCTGGGTCATCAACGACGCAGACGCTGACGGATCAGAGTGGATGCCTGATGGATTCGGCGAGCTGATGGCACGCGGCGAGCGCGGCCTCATCATCCGGGGCTGGGCGCCGCAGATGCTCATCCTGAACCACCCAGCCATCGGCGGGTTCTTGACTCACTGCGGGTGGAACTCGACGCTGGAGGCCGTGAGCGCTGGCGTGCCGATGGTCACGTGGCCGCGGTACGCCGATCAGTTCTACAACGAGAAGCTCATCGTGGAGGTGCTCAAGGTGGGTGTCGGCGTCGGCGCCAGGGACTTCGCGTCGAGGACTGAGACCCGCCGGCGGGTGATCGACGCCGAAGTGATCGCGGAAGCCATCGGGAGAGTGATGGGTGATGGGGAGGACGGCGGCGCGATACAAAAGAAGGCCAAGGAACTCGGTGTAACGGCCAGGGGCGCGGTGGAGAAGGGTGGTTCGTCGTACGATGACGTTGGACGACTCAAGGACGAGTTGATGGCTCGCCGGAGTTCCGTCAACGTATCAGAACACAATCAGGACGGCTGATGGATGTTGATCGGACAGCTCGCCGCAAATTGGAGCCTTTTTTACACGGTTTTGCTACTTATCACTCGCTAAAAGTTCCATCTATCTACAGGTTTCCTAGAGCTGCTTCAGAAAGAAAAAATAAGCTAGAAATTCTCGAAAAAAGCAAAATATGTGTCTTTTAATTTACTAAACTTTAACTAAGTTAAATTATAACTGAAATAAGATATAATTACTTTTTTAAAAAATATCTAACTATATATCTAGTTGTCACATCCTAGAACCGCTTAGGATCGGTTTTAAATAGAAATTGTATATTATCCGCTTATGACAACGAAAGACGGTTAGACAAAATAATATATGGTTTATTGGCTGAAATTAAAAGAGCATCGTAGGGCACCGGTCTAAAGTTTAACTTACCAACCAACAATTGAAAACAAACCCATAGGAAAGGCCTGAGTGCGACCATGACCATATACATCATTGTTGTCGAAGGTAAAAGTAATCGAGCGACAGTCTTCTTCCTCATCCTCTGAATAAGTGTCAATAAGCAAGAGTGAGTACTTTCATACTCTACTAGACTTGTAGTGTATCACAAATATATAATAATATGCATGGCTTAATAAATGATAGACTCTATGTATACAAGCATAAAGTAAGGCTATGTCAACGATGGTTATCCTACCAGGTTCTTTTGCATAAAGCGAAATTTACTTAAAGATAACAAGTAATAGATTATAAATGAAATTTGTAAAGAGCAGTTGACATGTATGTAGATAACAAGTATATAACAATAATAAGAGGAAATCACAATCCTCCTCGATTGTGATCGACGATCCATTCCCTGCCATCTCTTGGCATAAAATATGAAACAAAAACCTTCCCCAATTTTTTCCAATTCAATCATTTTTGTGAAAACAAAATTTCTAACTAGTGTCAGTGCACCAAGTCTTCCATGCAAGCGAGCACGGCTTTTCGAAAAGTTTTACACTCTGCAGAGGTGTACATCTTTACCCACAAGACATGTCTTTTTGTCTCTATTTTTACGCTTCCTTTGCACTACTACAGAATGATATAACACTATCTCTTCATGTGAGTTGGTTCCCAAGTTTTTAGGAAAAAAGCAATAGTGATATATGATTCGACGTGGGTGAGAAATATGGCGCAGAATGAGCCGATAGTGATTCCGAGGTCCGAACCGATAGTGATGACGATGATCATCACTGATAGTGATATTGTACTATCGGTGATGTTATTGGTATCACTATCAGTTCTGAGATCAGAACTGATCGTGATAGTGCATGACCACTCGGGTTCTCTTCCCGCTCTTGACTTCTGGGCTTCTCCTTCCGATCCATTCAAATACCAAAAGCCGAGGCATCTACCTCGCACTTGACCTCTCGGCTTCCCTCTGTTCTATAAAAAGGACTTTACTCCTCTCCGTCTGCATCGCCCCTCCGCCTCGTCCTCCTCTGAGCAAGTCGTCGCCACCTCCCTGAGCACGTCGCCATATCTCCTTCCTTGAGCACATCGTTGCCTCCTCCTTCCGAGCACGTTGTCGCCTCCTCCCTGAGCACGTCGCTATTGTCTCCTCCCTCAGCATGTCTTCACCGCCTCCTCCCTGAGCAGTGTTAGCTGCATTGACTTTTTAGTTGGTGATTTATGAGTATAATCATCTCCCTGTGATTAATTTCTTTACTTTTATTGCAAAGGGCTAGACAATTTACTTGTCTTAGGGACCTTGCATGTGAGGAGGCATTGTTTGATGAGGAGTTGGGCTGGTTAGACTGTTTGTGACAACATTGATTAATGTGTTACATCTTGCAATACTTAATTAGTTCAATTAGTATTGTCGATGTCTAAGACCTAGGGTCCCTTAATTGAACTTACAAAAATATGATTGTGGGCTCCTAGTAAACAAGATGAGGAAAACAATATATGGAGATTGCTTATGAATGTTCTCAGATTTCTATTGCTTAATTTGGTTGCGAGTCAGACGAGATCAAATCTCAGATGCCTTCAACAACATGGATCAGCCCCCTACTTATATCGATTGAAGAGGTGGCAGTTGTTCTCCAAAGGAGCGTCATGTAACCGAGAGGTGTCTTCCCGTCAAATGGTGTCTTCTTACCAAAGGGTGATTTTTCCAGAGATAACTTCTAGGTAGTTATGTATACCTATCAGATAACTCTCCGCATAGAGATATGTGCGGGGGTAACTGCCTGTTCCCGACTAGTTCACTGGTAGGGGACGACCAATGTGAAGCAAAGTTTATTTACCACCTTGATTGAACTGGTCGAAAACTTAACCGTTCGGATATGGGTGGGCTTTGTTCTATATATTATGGGATTTATGTATTGTAAGACCATTAATAGAGTATAGTCACAAATAATTGAGGGCCCAAATAAGTGACAGACTTTTAGTCCTCGTCAACTAGTCTCCAAGTCTTGAGAAATAAGAGTTTATTACTCAAGGCTTTTTGTCTTTTGTGACCTTATGGGGTTATGCGCCAATTATCTGACTGATTTAAGTGCCAATTAATAAAAAATCTTTGCACTTCTCTTGGTAACTAACCGGCGCTAACCGTCTTTAATGTGTAATGCATATATAAAGGGAAAGAAAGCTTCCTTTGTATGCTTCATACCTTCAGGCTTCTGAATCAAAGAAAAAATTACTTTCAAACTTTTTTTTAGTTGTTTAAGCTTTTCATTTCTCGTCCTTATTTCTTCTCTCATCAATTACGATGAAGAGTATGATCAGGGAAAGGAAGTGAAAAGATTAAATATCTAAAAAGAAGTTTGAGGATAACATCTCTGATTTCTGCGAACTCAATTATCTTCAAGCCCTCTCTTAGTTATTGAGGATTTTCATCTTTCGTCATTTTTTCTTCTCTCATCAGTTATGATGGAGAGTATGATCATGGAAAGGAGGTGAAATGTCTCAAGATCTAAAAGGAAGTTGATCTAAAAGGAAGTTCGAGAATATCAATCTGGTGTCAGTTATTGTTAATTAAAAAGACAGTTTTCATCTTTTCTTGGAAACCGAAACAATGTCCAAAACTGACACAGGTTAGGTTATATAAAGGGGGTAAATCCTCTTTGATTCCTTACGCCATTGCTGTCTTTGAGTATAGAAGTAAGTTCTTAAGTCCTTTGAAATTTCTAAGCTCTTGCCTTCAATCCTTTTCTTCTCCCCCAACCAATGGCCATGGACAAGTTGATCCTCACCGATGGATGATTAAGGAACTTGAGGATCAAGGTTTAATTTCTCCCCACGAAATGCTGTGATGGGATCCTAGCGGGGAGGATACGAAGCCAGTGCCTCAGGAGGGGCATCTCGTCCTCTTCACTGCCTTGGTAAAGTTAGGGTTTCGCCTCCCCGAGAGTGAGTTCTTAGCGATGTGCTAGATTATTTTGAGATCGAACTGCACCATCTTTCCCAAATTCTATTCTTATTTTGAGTGTTTTCTCGCATCTTTGCGAAGCTTTCCTTGGCATTCCCCCACCAGTTCATCTTTTCTGCTATTTCTATCAATATACTAGGAATAGCAAAAGCCAGGATCATTTTGGAAGTGCTTATTTTAAGCTCCAAGATAAAATGGCTTTTCTGTATCCCCCACTCTCGACCAAGGACACATGGCGTGATTACCGGTGGGAGTGGTTTTACTCAGAAATTTTAGGGATAGCTGTCTCTGATTTACAGGGAAGGCGGTCCCAATATGGTCGAGGGCCAAAGTGAAGAAGGAGAAGGATTCGCTGGTCCTTACCGATGAGGAAAATGACATCGTTAAGGTCATTACCAAGTTGGTGAAGGGAGGCTTGATGGGGCAGAGGATTGTCTTGGTTTTTGTACCACAAATTGAGCCCCCTGAAGAGGCGGTTTAGATTCACCTAGTGGATGGAGGGCGACCAGGATCTGACCAAGGATGAACCTGGTGGTAAGGGAACTCTCAATTTTCGACCTCTTTCTTTATTAAAGGATTTTCACTGACGTTTATGGGTATTTTCTCCTGTCAGTTCTGACAGTCGAAGAGACCTGGTTAAGAATTACATATATGCTGCTTGTCTCTTCTGACGGGTCCGACCTGGCTGCTTTGGACAGGCAACTGTCCAGCCTGATCAGGCAAACCGATGAGTTCATTAATGAATGCATCATGGTAAGTACTAAGAAATTTCTTTGTTATTTTAGCTAATTGCATTTTATGCTGACAATTGAACTTATCCTTTAGATGCATCGTTAGAAGCGAGCTATCAATCAGTCTAAGGTCTCAGCTTCGACTCCGCTGACCAAAAAGGCAGAGACCTCAACCGGAGGTGCTTCGAAGGCGGTGGATCCTACCATCGTTAGGACTAGTGCTGATCCGACTAACACTAATCTAACCCTGGTACCGGCAAGCATTGTACGCTTTAAGCGTACGCACGATCTGTCCCAGGCATAAGATAAGAGGGTTGCATTCGCTGCGGGGACACAAATGAGGACCTCATCCCATGTGCGCTACAAAAAATGGTTCAACCGCAATTGGGATCATCCATATAGAAATCTTCCGAAATTCCCCTTTGTTCAGGGTGAAAGTGAAGACTCAGAAGATAATATTCCCCTGATTATGAGGAAGAGGAAGACTCCCGACCTGGATGTTGGGGTATCATCTACTCCCTTGATATCCTGGGATATGGACTCAGGACTTAGTTGTAGGTATTTATTTTTCCTATATACATTTTAATTTTTGAGTACTTACCTTCAGAATCTAAAGGAATTTCCTTGTTTGTTATTTTTAGTCCTGGAGCAACTGCTCTTGATTCTTCTGTGGATCAAGATGTGGCCGCCCAGATTGGTGCTGAGGCCAACCCGCTGGTCACACTAGCAACAACCAGTGTGGAACAAGCCCTAGCACCAATTGAGCCTGTTGCTCAAGATGCCCCAACCTGTGGGCAAGTGAATCCATCCAGCGTTGAAGGTGAAAATCTCTCAACTGTTGGTGATGACCCACTGGTCGGTCGAGTTCCATCGACAACGGAGGAGTTGGTCCCCCTCCTATGATGATGACTGAGGTGTTCAGGATGACCACCGTTGCTAAAGAAACCTCTGCTACTGGGGAGACCGAAGACCTCCTTACTGCAGCAAAAGAGACACTAGTCGTTCTAACCAATGAAGTAGAGGAGGTGGGAGTAGTGCCTGTAAAGGCTAGGACTACCGGCATCATTAATCTGGCGGCTTTGCCACTGGCATCCTCCTCTGATCACCCCGATCATGGAGACTTAAAGCAAGTTTTTAATGACTTACAAGCGAAGGTGTTCATCTTATCTCACTTCATTCTTTTTTTTGAGAAAAGGTAGTTCTCAATTCATTTGCTATTTTGCTTTTTACAGCATTTGCAAGAACTACTCGACCTACTAGGTCAGCAGGCAAAGATTTTGGCCAAGGCCGAAATTGAAACAATAAAAAAGTACTAATCGGCTTTGTTATTGTTTTTCTTTCTTCCCAATCTTCTTTGTTCTAATATAATTGTTTTGACATGGACAAAGAGAACAAATAAAGGAATTGGAAAAGCAACTCTTGGTGGCTCAAAATAACGCCAAGGGTTATAAATTTGATCTTGCCAAGGTTGCCGACAAGGTCAAATACCATGAAGAAAAGACTGCTAGACTCCATGAAGCTTTCAAGAGAAATGAAGACAACGTCCAAAGGCTCTCCGAAGAGTACAAGATTACTCTTAAGGCAAAGGAGTCTAGAATAGTAGGTAAGAACTACGTCCCAACCTACTTTGAATTTATTATTTAGGAAAACTGAAAGCAACTTTCAATTCAATTTTAACAGAATTAAAGAACACAATAAAGGCCAGAGAATCTTAACTTTCCGAATGGGAAGAGGAAAGTATGAAATCCAAAGAGCAAAAGTCAGTGATGAAGAATGAAATAGGCAATCTGACTGACCAAATAAAGCTCTTCGTAAAAGATTTAACTATAGTTCAGGGAGGTAGAAAGATCACTTTGAACTTTATTTTTGAACAGCTTCAGAAAATCAACACAGATTTAAGGAGGAAAGAAGTAAAACTTACAACTCATGATCCGTCGATTGATGACCTAGTTGCGGGGGTGAATACCAATTGAAGATCTTCCAAAGCCAAATCCTTGCAACGACGCAAACCATCAAGACAGCACTCCAGACTTCAATCGTCGTCAAAGTAGGTACCCTCTTCGTCAAGTTGAGGCACTTTTACAAGGATGCCATTGAGTTGGAGAAACTTTGCGCCTGACCTAAAGCTGACTACTCAAGAAGAGATTGGTATGAAATGTGCAGAAGTAGCCTTTGCCGTTGAGACATACATAAGAAATGTAAAGATTACATTCAAGCAATATCTATGACTTATTTGAATGAAAGAAAGAATGAATGAAATGATCTCTTCTTGTGTTATATTTGTATCTAATCTGCTTGCATATTTTTCTGAGTATATCACTAGCCCCCAACTATTTGTGTGCTGACCAGCAATGTGTTAGGAATACAAACAATTATAGGATTGACGACCTGTTATTTTCACGTAGTACTTGGTATTAAACAACAACAGATTAGATATAAGGTCATTGTAACGAGTTTCAATACAGTAAGTACTGGCTTAAAAGAAAAGTCTATTAGATGTTATCTCACAATCTGACCAGCAACCTCGTACGTTGTTTATAAAGAGATCAGGAAGATTATGACTTTGTGAATACTCAAAGGATTATCAGAATAGAAACAATTTTGATATACACTGTTTTAAAGAGATACTTTATGTAAATGAAAAATGTAGAAATAAACTTATTTACACGAAAAACTTGTGAAGATGCTAGATGTTCCAAGTGTTTGATAGAATTCTTCCATCTTCCTTAGCAAGTCGAACAGAACCTAGTTTTGTGATTGATATCACAGTAAAGGGACCTTCCCATTTTGGAGATAACTTATTTAAGTTAGACTGATTCTGGATACGCCTTAGAACCAGTCTCCCACATTTAGTGTTCGTGGTTAAACTTTTTTGTTGTAATATCTTATTAAGCCTTGTAAATAGGTTGTTGACCTGATAAGTGATCGATCTTGCTTTTCTTCTAAGAGATTGATATTCATCTTCCCGCTGGTCGTCTTGATTAACTTGTTCATAGAGAGAGGTCTGTATAGAACCTAAATGAATGTCATTTGGCAACATGGCTTCAGCTGTGTAGATCAGTTGAAAAGGTGTTTCTCCTGTTGCTCTATTGGTCATATATATGGCCCAGATCACAGAGTAGAGGTCGTCTACCCAATCCCCCAAGCGTTTGGTAAGATGATCAAACACTCATTTCGTTATACCTTGTATAATTTGGCCATTAGCTCATTCAACTGCTCCGTTGTTTTGAGGATAAGCAACTGAAGCGTAGTAAATTTTTGTGCCTATTTCATCACAATAATCTTGAAACAGACCACTAACGAACTGTGATCCATTATCAGTAATTAGCTTACTAGGTACACCAAATCTAGTGACTATGTTTTGCACAAAGAATTTCTTTGCTATTTGAGCTGTAATGGAAACGATAGGCTCGGCTTCAATCCATTTTGTGAATGTATTGATCACAACAAATAGGAATTTGAATCCATTAGTTGCTCTTGGTAAAGGACCTACTATGTCAATGCCCCATGTCGCAAATGGCCATGATAAAGGTATAGTTTGTAATTGATTAGCAGGTAAATATACTTGTCGAGCAAAAAATTGGCATTGCTTACAAGTTTTTACAAGGTTCATGGCATCTTGTAAAGTAGTGGGCCAATAAAAACCTTATCGAAAAGCTTTTTCGACCAGAGTTCGATATGAAGCGTGTGTTCCTCACAAGCCCCCATTTATCTCATTAATCAATGTTTTTCCCTGTTCCTAGGTTATACATCGCATGAGAATACCATGTTTCCCTTTCTATAGAGAGTATTGTCGAGAATTTTATACATTCGCGCCTTTCGAGCTATTCTGTCCTTTTCATGAATATCCTCAAGTAGTGTCCTATTTTCTAGATAGGCTTTAAATGGTTTAGCCCAATCTAAATTCTGCTTAGGACTCCGACCTCTATACTGGTTGGGAGTTTTTCTATGAATGTGTCTATAGAGGGTTTAGACAGATATTCAAGAAACACACCTGTTGGAATAGGTGATCGTGAGGAACTCAATTTTGATAACTATTCCGCTAAGATATTGTCTTTTCGCGGTATATATATTGGATTTCGAAATGGCTAAAGTATTTCTCCAATTTCCTCACTTCATCCAGGTAGTAAGTCATTACCTCATCGGACGTCCTGTATTCCTTACTAACCTAGTTTACGACTAATTGCAACTCGCCCATCGCAATAAGCCAACGGATTTCAATGGATTTTGCTACTCGGAGCCCGCTAGAAGACTTTCATACTCTGCTACATTATTGGTAGCAGAAAATTGTATTTGGATTACATATTGTAACTGGTCACCTTCAGGCATAACAAGTACTATACCAGCCCCAAGCCTTTTATTTCTCGAGAACCGTCAAAGTATAATTTTTAGTGGTCAGAATTAGTTGTATCCTCCTTTACAAAGGGTTTTCTGTTTGTCTATTCAGCTATACAATCTGCTAAAATTTGGGACTTAATTGATGTTCGATCTATGAAATGTATATCAAATGACCCAAGTTCAACTGCCTATTTAGCAATCCGATCGGTTGCTTCTTGGTTATGTAAGATACTTCCCAAGGCAAAAGATGATGGTACTGTAATCCGATGAGATTGAAAATAATGTCTCAATTTTCTCGAAGCCATTAATAGGGTGTAAAGCAATTTTTGAACCTGATGGTATCGCTCCTTAGGTCCGTGTAAAACTTCACAGACGTAATAGACAGGTTTCTGAACCTACTCTCGTTCAACAATTAGTAACACACTAACTACATTATTTGATGTCGCTAAGTATACCAACAAAGGTTCCTCTGGGTTGGGTGAGACCAGAGTTTATGGGCTTTGCAAATAAATTTTTATGTCATTAAAGGATTTTTTTGCTTCATCTGACCAGTGGAATTTGTCGTGTTTTCTTATTACCTTAAAGAGAGGCAAACCACGCTCTCCTGATCTTGAGATAAAATGACTGAGAGTAGTCATCCGACCAGTTAAACCTTGAACTTACTTTACCGTAGAAGGTGGTTTCAAGGATTCAATGGTCTAAATCTTCTCAGGATTTACTTCAATACCTTGTGAACAAACAAGAAAACCAAGGAATTTTCCAGAAGAACCACCAGACACACTTTTTTGGATTAAGCTTAATTTCATGCTTATTTAAATTATGAGCTATTCTTGCTCTTTACAATGAGATCATCAACATAAGCTTCTATGTTGTGCCCTATTTGACTATAGAAAGTCTTCTGCATAAGGCGTTGGTACATTAGCTCAAACATTTGTTGATAACTTGAGTATGCATCCAAGAAACTCATCAATTCACATCCCACTATTGAGTATACCACTTGGTCAATTTGGGGCAAAGAAAAATCATATTTTGGATAATCTTTATTTAAACTGGTAAAATCAACGCACATGCGCCACTTACCGTTTTCTTTCTTGAATATAATTGGATTCGCAAGCCAATCAGGATGACCAACTTCGTGAATGAATTTAGCTTCCAAGAGTTTATCCAACTCTTATCGGATCGCTTCTTGCCGATCAGGAGTGAATCATCGTAGCTTTTGCTTCACTGGTCGTATGTCAGGCCATATGGTAGACCTGTGCTCTATTTACTTCCCTTGGGACCCAGGCATGTCGGATGGTTTCCACACAAATACATCTACGTTAGCCGGAGGAAAGCAATGACGTGTCTTCCTATTTGGCAACCATTGATGATCCTATCCGAACAGTTTTTGACTGGTTGGCAAGATCAATGGGAACTTCTTTTATATGTTCGTTGGGCTAAGGAGTTACTTTCAGCTTCTCTATCTTGTTGGACTTTTTGGTCTTACAAGACTTTACTGCATCATTAGTATCGCTTAATGGTAATTGATCGACAACCTGAAGCAACTTGCTGTCACAATTAAGCACAGTAACTTGGTTACCTTGTACACTAATAACACCTTTTGGACTATGTATCTTTATGCTTTGGTAGGCGCGATGAGTAGTTGCCATAAATTTTGTTAGTGAAGGCCTACCCAAAATGGCATTGTATGCTAATTCAAAATCAACAATTTCAAATGATATTAATTCTATTCTGAAATTGTCAGCGTCTTTAAAGATGATAGGTAACATTATCTATCTCACTGGAGTTACCAACGGACCAGCCACAATACCAAAAAATAGGTTTGTAATAGGTCTAATCTTAGAACGAGAAATTTGAATTTCATCCAAGGTGTGAATAAAAAGCAAATCTAGGGAACTACCTCCATCAACCAAAACTCTTCCCACTTTGCCAAACCACTAATGGAAGTTTTTGAGGAATCGACATACCTTTTGGACAGTCTTGTTTATAGAAGGCGATGGCAACGTCCGATCACTTAGGATATTCAGGCTTTCCTATTCGGCTGTCAATATTGTTGACCTTCCTCTAAGCAGTCTTGAACTGCCTCTTTGAAGCATATGCAGATGATCCTCCAAATATGACGTTGATGTGAATATTGGCCTTCTGATAGCCCATGTCTTCATCACCATCTGCATCCTTATTATTTTTCCCTTCTGGTAAGGTTGGCATAGGACCCTTGCCAAAGTAGAAGTCTTCCATGCGTCTTTTCCAAGTACGACAATTTCGGAGGTCATGCCCTGATGCGTTGTGCAATGGGCACCAACGACCATTGCCAATGGTCATCCTAGGTTTTCTAGAAATAGCCTGGTTGTCCTGTCGATCAGTTGTTTTCTTCCAAGGTACCTTCCTCTTAGAGTATGTAGGTCGTTCCGAGACGCTTGCAACTTCTCGTTTAGCGTTCTTTTTATTATTCTTCCCCTTACGATCTTCAAATTTGGTGGCCTTTTTAGACTTCTTGTCATCTAACTCTGGCAGGCTAGGTTGTGGTAAAATATAGCCCTTATTGACCATACGATTCTATTCAATGGCCTCATGAGCATCTGAATACTAACTGCCATATCGAACAATTCTGGTATGGTAGAGGGTGGATGAATATTAAGGTCTTCTGTAAATCTCTTGTAATGAACAACCTGTTTAAATGCATGAATTATAGAATTGACAGATATATTTGGAATAGTGTTACAAACTTCTACAAACCATTTGATGAACAGATGTAAATTTTTAACAGAAGTTTGGCGAAGACGATGTAAATCATCCTCTTTACCAGGCTTGCCATAGCAACTTTTAAAATTATTTAAAATTGTATGGCACAAGTTTTCCCAACTGAAGATAGAACAATTCGGCTGATTGAACATCCAAGTTCGTGCTGATCCTTTCAAAACAATGGGCAGGTAGTTGGTCATTACCATTTCGTCACCTCCAACAGCTTGGATGATGGTGGTATAAACTTGTAATAATTCTGATGGATTTTGAGTTCTATCAAAACTCTCCAAAGACCCTAGCTTGAATTTTTCGGGCCAGGTAACATTTCTAAGCCTAGGGGAGAAAGCCTTGCATCCTGTATAAAGACCAGAACGTGATTGTACATTAGGGGCTTGGTCCATATATTCAGGAGAACGAGATCGTCGTCAACCATGATTAGGAACTTCACCAGGGGTGAGGCATTCAAAAACTCTTCTTTGACGTGGCTCATCTCTCCGGTGGTGGCTATGCTTTGCTGGCGTCGACTAGATGAAGATCTCACCATGCGGGAATCGGTCTGAGACCTTATCGTTTGCAGCTTCTTGGAAATCAGCAGCAAGGGATCTTATAATTGTTGCATTAAGTACATTTTCTCCTTCCGTCGGATGATTAAGAATTGCAATTGATAAAATACGAATCCTTGCGACTGGAGTAGCCTCCTGCGAACCACTTAGAGCAAGATTTAAGTTTCTTACCATAGCCTTCAGAGGTGGTGTTGTAATTGGAACAGCTTGACGAGGTTGTCGTCTAGGGACGTCAAATCTCCACGAGGTGCTAGGTTGACCTCTATAGTATAGGTGTTTGGTCTCGACATCAGATTTTTTTCTTTTCTGCCATAAGTTGCTCATATTTATTTTGAGCGGCTTTTTTGGCTCTTTCCTGAGCTTCGTGCTCTTCGCATTCCACTCACTGTTCCTTTGTCTCACTAGTAGCCGCACTAGCACGGAAACCAGAGTAGACAGAAAGCGTTAGCCCTCCATCTTCTTCTGATGATGGGGCATAATCCAAGCCTTAGAGACAATCTTCTGAGGTTGAACTTTTCAAGAGATTATTACTGTCTTTTGACGTATGTTCATTATCAATCTCCATGGAACATACCTCATAGGCATCTTCCTCCGAACCCGCTGGAGGAATGACTAAAGATTTACCTTTTGATTCTTTAGGTGATTGTTCTTCCTCTTCAACCTCTGCCTGGATCTTTGCCAATTCTACTTTAGAAACATACTCAGAAAAGAAATTACACTAACAATCTTCTTCCGTTGGATAGTCGTCTTCACAGATATCAGCATAATCGGCGAGATCAAACCAATTTTCTTCATCCATTTGGGGAGAATTGTGCTACCTTGATTACCGGAAGGTCCTCCTTCTAGCGCCAACTGTCGATGTCCAAGACCTAGAGTCCCTTAATCGAACTTATGAAATTATGATTGTGGGCTCCTAGTAAACAAGATGAGGAAAACAATATATAGGGATTGCTTCTTTAATAGCCAAACGGCTCTACAGAGTATACAAATTACAGAATGTATGTTCTTAGATGCCTATTTCTTAATCTGGTTGCGAGTCAGACGATATCAAATCTCATATGCCTTCAACAGCATGAATCGGTCCCATACTTATATCAGTTGAAGAGGTAGCAGTTGTTCACCATAGGGGCGTCATGTAACCGAGAGGTGTCTTCCCGCCAAATGGTGTCTTCTCACCAAAGGGTGCTTTTTCCAAAGATAACTACCAGGTAGTTATGTATACCTGTCAGATAAGTTTCTACACGGAGACATGTGCGGGGGTAACTGCCTGTTCTCGACCAGTTCACTGGTCAGGGTGACTATTTCACTGGCATGGACGACCAGTGTGAATCTAAGTTTATTGACCACCTTGACTGAACTGATCAGAGACCTAACCGTTTGGATAAGGGTGGGTTTCGTTCTATATATTATGGGCTTTTATATATTGTAGGTCCATTAATAGAGTATAGTCACAAATAATTAAGGGCCCAAATAAGTGAGACTTTTAATCCTCGTCAGGTATCATTTGTTAAGTGCAACTAGATATATGTTCATGCTCATCGTGCTTACTGTTCTACTTGTGTTTGGCTGTTATTGTTATGTCCATGGTATTCTTCGCTATTTTTAGCATCCGAACTATTGCTGGCAGCCTCTGTTTACATGCTTTTGTAGTCTATACTGTTGTAGTTTCAGTAAGCATTCTTGAGTATTGATTCTTTTAAGTATATCTTGGTCCAATTGATTAGGTTTCATAAAATATCAACTATTAAATCTGTTTTTAAATGTAAGGTTGTCACAAATCAGTCTAATATCTTGTCCCTAATGGCAAGGAGGCTTTTCTAAGGCATCCTGACATCTGAGAACACCTTAAAATCGACTTGAGCTTGATTGCTAGTTGTATGCCTCTATTAATGTTAATTGTTATGCATATGCTTAATTACCTGAGTATGAGTATATTTACTTTGATATTGTCAAGTATCATATATAAAATGGAGCCTACAAATAAGACAAACGGCATGGAAAAGTTACTGGATGCTAAATGAAACCTTGAGATGGAGATAGAACAATTGAAGGGAAAGTCTGAGTTAACAGAAAAATTTTATAAGATGAAACAAAAACTGAAAGACATAGATGACAAATTGCAAGATATTGAATCTCTTAACTATGTACTCATGATTAAGGAGTGCAAGGAGAATATAGAGTTGAAAGAAGCCAAAGCTGAGCTTATAAAGGTTTCTAGTATTTAATTCGACATGGTAACTGATAATATACCAAGGTAGCCTATTTTCACAACAAAATGATCGCTTTTGTAGGGATTAAGAGATATGACTGAAAGTCAACCAATTATTGGTGTCAAACAAATGGGTACTATGCCAGAGCTGTGGAACTACAAGGAGAACCAGAAAGCCTCTTTTGCGGAAGCTATGGCACATATGATGGCAGTTATGAAAAAGCCCTAAGGTCTCCTTGTCTTGATCTATCAAATAATGTTGTTTCTCAATGTATGCTTGTTAATATTTTAACTAGTTTATTGTATCCTTGTAACATAGCAGAAATACTTTGGATTAAAGTTGGCTATAAAAATGATACGAAAGACTGCTCTTGTGCCAAGAAGTTTTGCAAGGAAAAGACCGCCAGAGGATTGTTCCACTGATTTCTGCATTGAGTATATTCAGTGGACAATCTCTATAGTACTCTAGATGCAATTGCTTGGGACAAAGAGCCTTCTATTGGGATGTTGGGGATGCCTGAGGAGAGTTACGTTAAAGGATTGTGCTACTGATTTCTGCATTATGTATACTATCAACAATACAATGAATGTGAATATACTGTAAATTTGTCGATCTGTGAGTATACTGTGAATGTGAATATACCGTGAATTTTTCAATTGTGCATATAATGTCAATCTCTAAATATACTATGAATTTGTCAATCCATGAGCATGAATATACTGTGAATGTGAATATATTATTAAGGTGATGCTTAGGATTTATCTCTATCGGTTCCACAGTTAGAACCGATAGAGATGTGTAATCTCTATCGGTTCCGAGCGTGGAACAAATAGAGATAATTCACTAATCTCTATCAGTTCTACGCTAAGAACCAATAGAGATTATAAGGACTTCTCTATCGGTTCTGATTACGAAACCGATATAGATTCCTAATTATCTCTATCGGTTTC
Source organism: Otatea glauca (assembly GCA_036346275.1). Classification (NCBI taxonomy): domain Eukaryota; kingdom Viridiplantae; phylum Streptophyta; class Magnoliopsida; order Poales; family Poaceae; genus Otatea; species Otatea glauca. The sequence goes on from CM070711.1 coordinate 53,954,775, forward strand.
TAGCTCGAAATTGATAGAGATAATAGGTCTTTTGGGTCGGTTCCAACCTTACAACCGATACAAATAATGCTATATCTCTATAGAGCGAAAACCGACATTGATAGCCACTCATCATCACTGTCTAAGGACTTTGTATCACCATCGAAACTGACCTAGATGACGAAAAAGAACCGACCCAGATGATCATTTCTATAGTAGTATTGGCGTGTGGCCAAGAGGTCATGACATAAACTTTTACGTACCTAGACCTAACTTTGCACTAGCCCAGTGATGATAAATCCTTATTTTAGAAGTAGAAGATATTTATACAGTCACTATACTCATGACAATCCATCCCTATCGTATCTCCACTTCTTCCCATAACCAGGAGTACACCATTGTATCGGCAAACGTTATTCCCAACACCTCGGTGAGGGCACCCCTTCGAGCATATATACTCGGAATGCTCGTACTACTACAACCTTCCAATGTGCAAAGCTAGACCCAGGTAACTTAATTGGTTAAGTCTACCCTATAATAGCACTTGTGGTTGCACTGATTATCTTGGATTATACAACACTACGTTCGGTCTTTAATCTGATCTAGGCGAGAACACTCCCCCTACACTTTGTGCAAGTCCATCCCTCGCACATCTAGCTATTGCCATATCTCGCTCGTGTCAAACCATAGTTTTATTTTCATTTTAATACCAAAATATCAGCAACCTTAATCCCCATCATGTCCAAATTTTTTCATTCATAATTAATAACAACTCCGATCATCCGTTATCCCATTTCTAAAGCATGACTAAACAAGTGCATATATATATTTGAATATACCCAAATTGACATTATTAGATGTCTAATCCTAAGTTAGGTTATCAAGGATGTCACGTCAACATTTATTTCATATTTTTTATAGGAATCAAAGTTGGACATGGATAATACTAGATACTAATACAAATACAGATGATCTTGATCACGGATATGAAGTGAATACATGTTGAGGTGAATGTAGATAGTCTCAATCACAGATATTTAGTCGGATATCACGTAAAAGCATAACCCATATATGTCACACATAAAAGGGTCAATTAATCGTACTACATCTCCTAAATGCAACTCATTAGGAGTTCAACAAGCAAATTTGACTACAACAATTTACATTCAAAATTAGTTTTTAGGTTCCTTATGTTCAAACTTATTTTCCTAGATTATTTTAAATTATTTTGAGTTTATTTGCTATTTTGCTTGGCTTATTTGGATGTCCTGTATTTTCTAAAAATAATAAACTAATTTCAATATTAGAAAAGTGTAACACCTTAATTTTCTAGGGCACATTCGATAATTTACTTAGCATTGGAGAATCGTCAGATATAGAATTCGTCACAATTGGATTGTTTATTTTCTTTTGCATATTAGTCCTCACATGTATCATGTTTTCTTTTAGGCACCAAATATTTCACATTACAAACCCTGTAAGCAAGGACCAACTCTCGCTGTCTCTCTCCTCCCACCTCTCATCTTGCCATGCACAAAAAAAAGAACAAAGGAGTGGAGAGAAAGGAAGGTAGGAGATAAGCAGCCTTGTTGCCTCCTTCCCCCTCTCACTCTCTCCCACTCCCTACCATTTCTTCCTGGACAAGAACGAACATGTATGCCTCCTTCTCTCCTCCAAATCACACCTAAAGTCAAAGAACCAAGCCCTCAAGGACCGGTCATAGGCTAGTATTATTGGAACCACACATAAATTGGTTAGTAATTTTTATATGTTAAATTCGTGGTAGTTTCCCTCAAGTGATTTAGTGGTTGTGAGATTGTCAATAGATGTATTTACTAGATGTATAAATTGGTGGTCAGCCTATATGTTTGTGTTGCATCAGTGGAATTTTTCCTTTTAATTTAGATTGTACTTAATTATAGTGAATTGATCTTAGTAATTTGTATATGACTTTAGTGCTTAGCATACAACGTTAATTTTATCGAGATAGTACCACACATTTCAATAGCGTACCGGATGCTATACCAATTTTGATGAAGACCCAACCTGCTGTTGAGCAAAGGTGGCCCAATCTTTCACGGTACAACGACGATAGCTTCGTGACGCTCGCACTCAAACGGCAAAAGAGCCAATTCAAAAGCGAGAAACTGGTCACACAAACCGCGATCAACACAAGAACGCGAATTGAGTGGAGGAATCGTATAGATTAAGTGGACAATCACAAGAACATGCCGTTCTTGACTTGCACCAACACTAACAAACCCAAGAACGGGAAGAACTTATCAAGAACACATGGTATTTGCACCACAAACAACCATGACTTATGCTGTCTATTTCTGAACATCCAAAAGTCCCAAACAGATGGAATACATAGAAATTTATACTAGGAACATCCCTCCTAGCTTAGGTGTGAAACTATACAAGAAACTAAAAGAGTTTTCTTGGGTAGATAAAAGGTATAATGCCTTGGAAGTTGGACAGCAAGATATGGTCTCGCGCTGCTTTTGACAGCCTGTGCAACTCCCACCAAAACAGTCATATCTCCCACCTTGGAAGTCCAAATGATGCACGGTTTGAAATGCTAGAAACTAGACTTCAATATCTTTCTATCCATATAGCCCAAGGATATGTTACTTGTCGTGATTAATAGAAGAATCATGATCAAATGGATGGACAGATTTGAGTGAACCAGCCTTGCTCATGTAACTCTTCTTTGCCTTCCATTCCAATGGATCGCTGTCAATAATTCTAACAAATATGGATCCAAATAGAAATCCTTTCTCAGGTGGCATATTTCCAAAAGAAAGGGATATTACTCCTTGTGGATGCATGACCAAGTCACCTTTCTTCTCTCCAAGGTTTGCATTGCAATTCTCAGCCTGTATCACATTATCAACACAACTTGCATCGGTCTTGTGATTCACTTGCACTTTAGCAGCAGCAAAACAAGTAATGTGATTATTTGTAGACTTAGAGTCATGAGACGATACAACAATAGAGGATATATCCGCATCATCCCCTCCCTCTTCAAGCGAAACCGTCCTCGGTTTCGAGTTGTTCTTCAAAACACTCTTTAGCTTAGTGAGGATGTCACAATGAATATCATCTCCACTATTGGGCAGCAAAGAAACAAACACCCCTCGATGCATAAATGTATAGCGGTTAGTCCTCCCTTGGTGCGTAGCATTCCGGTCAAATTGCCATGGACGCCCCAAAAAAATTTGACTAGCATGCATTGCAACGACATCGCACTCCACCTTGTCTTCATATCCATCGATGGAAAATGGTACATGCACCTTATGGGTCACCTTGAGCTTACCAACATTATGAAGCCACTTCATGTAATATAGCTTTGGGTGGCGCTGTGTTGTCAATTTCAAAGCATCAACCACATCCTTGCTAATCACATTGTTGTAGCTTCCTCCATCTATCACAAGCTTACACCGTTTTCCCTTGATCTTGCATTCGGTTTGGAAAATAGCACGTCGCTGTCCCTTCTCCACAATTGGAGCACTATCACGATCCACCTTCTGAGCCATCAAACATTGTCCATCTTCAGGGTCACAATGAACCACATCATCATGTTCTTCACCTCCCATATCTGATTTCTCACTTGCATCACTCTCGAAACATACTTTCCATCGGTGGTAAGCATTCGCGCTTTAAATTTGGGCAATCTTTCATTATGTGTCCCTACCCTTGCACTTGAAACACTCAATATTCCGAGTTCTAGCGGTAGAGAAGGCACGAAATCACTTTGGAATAATCCTTGCTTGCTGTCCCTACTGCTCTTGATGCTTCTTTGGAGATGATCCACTTGGTTTTGTTGATGCAACGGCATAGACGAAGAACCACCTTCGCTAACTTGTCGTGACGGCGCCGCCAACCACTAGAAGTGACACGTCCATGATGCACAACAGATTTGTGTGCGTCTTTCAACCATAGTTCCAAGACGCGCGCTTGATGAAGTAGCTCTTATGCGGTATTGAATTGCATCAAATCAACACGGTTTCGCACATCCTCATTCAGCCCTTCAAAGAACCTTGTCATGGTGGCATCCGCGACTCACGAATAGCTATGCGGATCATGAGTATTTGCATTTCTTGATAGTACTCATCAACAGATTTATCACCTTGATATAGCCGCCTCAACTTTGTGTGCAACGTTCGAGTGTAGTACTGTTGGTACAAAGCGAGAACGCATGATTCTCTTCATCTCCTCCCAAGTATATGGGCGCTCCTCACTGCGATTCAATTGATCCCACCAAATAATAGCATATTTGGTGAACTCAATGGAAGCAACACGAACCTTCTTTTCTTCGGAGTAGCGATGGTTGTCAAAAATTTGATTGACTCGCATCTCCCACTCCAAATATTCCTCCGAATCAGCACCCCCCTTGAACTTCGGTATGGTGATTCTTACACGACCAATACCATCCACCTCACGATCAACACTTCTCCTATGAATTCCTCCATGTCTAGCACCTTGATGGTAATTGTGATTATGTCGATTCGACGAAAATCAGATCGAGCTTGGATATGTTGTCCTCCAAATCAGTTCCAAAGTCCGCTCATCGCGCAATGTGAGCTAGCACGTCGACCGCGAACATGTGCTTGTCGCCTCGGTCGTCATCTCCTTGTTGTGGCGTAGCATCTCTTCCAAACGGCGAAGATTGGCATTGACATCATTGAACCCATCCGTGATGCGGTGTGCATCAAGTTCACTCACCACGGCCGATTCTCCCGCTCATGGTAGAAGACCGACGCGCCTCAAACCGAGCACGCGTGGCGATGGGAAGATTGGGGTTAATTGGCAGCTGCTCCTCAACAATTTCTTCATTTTCTCCAACGTGATGGTTTGCCCCGACATTGTTGCAAGCAATCTGAAATCACCACAAGAATTCCTACGTCATCGTGAGCAACGAAAGCTCGATACGGATGATGAAGACCCAACCTGCTGTTGAGCAAAGGTGGCCCAATCTTTCACGGTACAACGACGATAGCTTCGTGGCGCCGCACTCAAGCGGCAAAAGAGCCAATTCAAAAGCGAAATCGGTCACACAAACCGCGATCAACACAAGAACGCTGAATTGAGTGGAGGAATCGTATAGATTCAGTGGACAATCACAAGAAAATGCCGTTCTTGACTTGCACCAACACTAACAAACCCAAGAACGGGAAGAACTTATCAAGAACACATGGTATTTGCGCCACAAACAACTATGGCTTATGCTGTCTATTTCTGAACATCCAAAAGCCCCAAACAGATGGAATACATAGGAATTTATACTAGGAACATCCCTCCTAGCTTAGGTGTGAAACTATACAAGAAACTAAAGGAGTTTTCTTGGGTAGATAAAAGGTTTAATGCCTTGGAAGTTGGACAGCAAGATATGGTCTCGCGCAGCTTTTGACAGCCTGTGCAACTCCCACCAAAATAGTCATATCTCCCACCTTGGAAGTCCAAATGATGCACGGTTTGAAATGCTAGAAACTAGACTTCAATATCTTTCTATCCATATAGCCCAAGGATATGTTACTTGTCGTGATTAATAGAAGAATCATGATCAAATGGATGGACAGATTTGAGTGAACCAGCCTTGCTCATGTAACTCTTCTTTGCCTTCCATTCCAATGGATCGCTGTCAATAATTCTAACAAATATGGATCCAAATAGAAATCCTTTCTCAGGTGGCATATTTCCAAAAGAAAGGGATATTACTCCTTGTGGATGCATGACCAAGTCACCTTTCTTCTCTCCAAGGTTTGCATTTCAATTCTCAGCCTGTATCACATTATCAACACAACTTGCATCGGTCTTGTGACTCACTTGCACTTTAGCAGCAGCAAAACAAGTAATGTGATTATTTGTAGACTTAGAGTCATGAGACGATACAACAATAGAGGATATATCCGCATCAAATTTAGCTCTTGGAATGGTACATTTCTGTTCCGGTCTATACCGGCGTACCATTTTGAATTTAATAATATATATTTATAATTATATGTACACCAAAATTCACAATAATATTACTCCAAATGCATAGTAGTACTATCAAATATAATATATAATTCAATAGACCATATTATCAATTCCACCGATATAACTAGTATTGACTAGCATCAGAGCTAGTATGGCCAGTATTGACTAATATCGAGGCTGGTACGGTACATAGGGTTACTTTGTACCGGTTTAGATATCAAAATAGTACATACCATCCATACTGGTAGGTACCGGTATGGATGGTACCCATATAGTCTATCAATGATTGTGAGCTATTAAACTAATGTGTGTGCAATTAGATATCTTAAATTATAGTTGGACGGTCATATATGCTAAGTATGTGGGGATTTACCAATTGATTATTTGGCCACACATAATCAAATTGGAATACCATATAATTGGTGGATGAATCCTATATGGCTAATTAGTAGGCTTGCACCCCCAAATTGGATTAATAAAAGTATGATTATGGATCAATCATGGTGGTATAGATATGACTATATTGATGGTTCACAATCATAGATAATTCAGTATAATGGATACATGTATGAGTGACCAGTGAGCTATTAAATGGTGAGAATGTGGTCAACCTGGAAACCTCATTTTTGTTCTATGCATTTGCATACTCCTAGATCGGTGGAATTTTAATATGTATGATTATGGATCGCACAGGATTGGTACAACTAGATTGTTACAACTAGCATAAATAGTCTAGTAATGTATGATTGTTATCATGGATTACAATCATATACAATTAATTTAATGAATTCGGTATAGCCTTTTGATGAATTGCATAGGTGGAGAGTGAGCTCGGTTAATATGAGAACTAATTAATTGGGTGATCCTATGATTTATAATTTTGATATGGCATGGCTCAAGGGCTCGGACATGGTGCTTATAGATAATTATAAGTTATGTGGATACATAGAACATTATCTACTTTAATCATATTATAATAGATTATAGTGTAGAATTTGGATCAAGCTATTGGTATATGATCGGAGATTATTACACATGTGATCAGATTACTCATGAACCAGTTACATGTCATTGAGATTGTGCATATTGAGCAACCGTGGTTGATAATTGTGTAGTAAGATTTGCGTGTTGAATAGGAAGGTATCACGGAGATTACCATGTCTAATAAAAGGTATGACTTACCTAGAAGGTGTATGTTCTGTTGGGTGGTTGTCCTAGGAGTTGGGAGTTGGTTCTCACATCCTTCTCATGTGCATGACCCATTATGTAATACTTTTATATATGATGTTTGTACCCGAAGATAGTAACTTCGAAATCAATTATTTGTATGTCTTGTTAACTTTGGAGTGTACGCGTGAATCGTGGAACCATGGGAGAGATTTGGGACTAAGATGATGTAATTGGTATCCCAATCAAGCAGAGCAAGGCAAAGTATTCAACGAGCAAGGAAAGCATGCTCTTTGATCATATTTAACCCTATATTTCACTGTTATGTATGTTGTGTTCAAAACTATTATGCATGCATGTAATTTCGGTAAAAGTTGTTGTATTAGTAAGGATGGTAAATATATCCAATTGTTGCATTTACCCTATCTAGACAAATTGATACCTTCACCATTGTTACCGTAGTAATACTATCCACTGCTCATAATTATTAGACGTGGAATTGTAGAATAATAATGATCGTTAGATGCTTAGCCTACTTATACCGATATTAGACAAATTAGATTAGACTATGGTCATAAGGTAAAATATGAACTATTTGTGTTGTGTCCAAAGGTGGTACCTCTATTATTTTGGCTATGAAATAAAATAGAAAATATGTTTTAGACTTGGGCGAATGGTTGTGGAGATTGGTGCTTGTGCACGAGATGTAGGTATGTTGGTCGTCTCGCCCGAGCCACCAAGGATCGTGTCTATGGTGTAGTTAGATCCAAGAACCAATGTACAAACCACATGTTCCTTTTATAGGAAGGCCCTAGCATAATAAGTTGTTGGGCTCTAGTTTCAAACTGCAGGCGGTAGATGGTAGGTTCTTAGGCTAGTGTGGGCATGGAGGGTGTACTCCTTTCTTGTAGGCATCTCGTTGGGTAAGTAAGGTTTACCAACACAATGTGTAAGCCATAGGACATTCGAGGGGTATTCCATGTCCTATGTTGTCACACAGCTGTAAGTTCAAGCTCCATTAGTTTTGGTGATTGGTTTAATATTAATGTTTAATCATTGTTTAATGACAAATGTAATCATTATGAGACTAACATGTTCAATTAAGCTACATTCTTATTAGTTTCAAATTTGGATGAAAAATGAAAAACCCAAGGTATGCACTTGTATTCACTCTATTAAGTTTAAAGCATACTTAGGAATCAAGTTAAAAGATGAACTCTTCCATTGCCTATATTAAAGATGTGCATTATGTTTCCAATTCCATATATTACATGGATGTATACATCTAGGAGGAGTTCATACTTTTACTTAATGTTTCAATAGTATTGATCCATGTCTTCTTGCAAAATAAAATAAAGGATCAAGACTTTGAAACAACCCTTCGAGTATATATATATATAACTTGTGTAGTTGTAGTATACTCATGCAAATATAGAATAAACTCATATGCAATCTAAGATTGATTATGTGCATATTGATTCCATGTTCAATTAGTTATATGCACATACTTAATGGAGTTTGTTCTATAGTTGATGGTCTAAATGTATTGATCTCATTTCCATCACTCAAACATATTGGATCATTACTTTCCATCAAATTGAGTATATGAAACTTGTGTAGTTATATATACTCATGTAAATTTAAATGAAATTTAAATTGAGTTCATTTGTCTTTTAATCAAATCAAAGAACGCTTCATCATGGCTGATAGTGTCTCTTTGTTGATTAAGGACAATCGGAAAGTTCTTGAGTATAATGAAGCATTAGTTGCATTAAAGTACTCAAGACACAATTAATCATTCAAATTGATTTGGGTTGTGCTCAATCGATCTTGGAGGCATCTATTATGTGTTAATGGAGTGCGGTAATGATTGAGACAACCGTGTTTGTTGGACTAACATCTTCCATTAGTTGTGGAGTAGGTTGAGTCCAAGAAAATGAAGAATCGGAAAGAAGAAGTCATCATGTATTGATGAGCTTCAAAGATGAATCCCGAAGTGAAGAGAAGGGCTAGAGAAGGTTCATCATGTGTTGATGAACAAGTAGAAGAAGTTTCGATCCTGGAGAGAAGATGATTGGAAATCATAAAAGCTCCAAGAGGATCGCTAGAGGCAAAGGTATAACTAGTTAGGGCTAAGGATTCGTTTCTTGTCTTTTACCGGTCTCAATGTTTGGATAGAAGACCGGGTTGCTAGTTAGGTTGTCATACTACTAAGAGGGGTTGAGTCATTTAGCTTGAGCTTCATCATGTGTTGATGAACTCAATCCGGTTCACTCTAGCTCACTCCTTGATCGGATTTTTGCATGGAGCTAACCATTTGGCATGTGTTGCGAATGGGTGAAGCCCGTGCATTGGATTTTGTATGAGCTAAATATTTGCATGTGTTGTAAAAGGGAGATAGTTTATGCAATATTGTTTATGTGGTTATTGCTTGGAGCTGAGTTTTGCATGTGTTACAAAAGGAGAGCTCAAGCAATTTGGTTTAAAGTGGTTGCATGGAGCTAGAGATTTGCATATGTTGCAAATACAGAGCTCATGCACTTGAGATTGTTTTGGTTGTTGCATTAAGCTAAATTTTGCATGTGTTGCAAAAGGAGAAAGCTCATGCAACTTGATTTGAATAGTAGTTATTTTGCATAGTGCTAGAGATTTGCATGTGTTGCGAATAGAGAGCTCATGCTTTGGTGTTTTAGCTTGTGATTGGATCATGTGTTGATCATCACAAGGCTAAGCTTGGTTTGTGTTTTGCGTTTGCAAAATATGTTTTTGCAAAATATTGAATGGATTTGTTATTTGCAAATGTGTTATTCAAATGAGCTTGATGTTATGGGTTTCGATCCTAGAGCATGTGTTGGTATTTGCAAATATGTTTTACAAAGTATTGGGATCATGTGTTGATCTTTACATGGCTAAGAGGATTGATCTCGTAGGTTCTCTATTTATTTGCGAATGTGTTTTGCAAATAAGTTGTGCTTAATACGATTCTTTGGAGTATGTGATTAACATGTGCAAATGTGTTTTGCATAGTGTTGTGATCATGTGTTGATCCTCACATAGCTTAAAGAATAAATCTTTAATGGTTTGGAGAAAAGTTTTTGTGAAAAACTGGATTTTCTCCCTAAGGCTGGCACTACCGACGTGCTAAGGCCGGTAGTACTGCTTATGGGAGCAGGTACTGCCGCTTGGTCGGTACTACCGCCCTTATGAGGCCGGTAGTCCGGTACTACCGCGCGTGTGGTCGGTAGTTATATTCCAAAAGAGCATGTTTTTGCTCTTCTCCTCAGCCAGCACTACCATGGCTCAAGGGCGTTACTATTGGAGGTGTGGTAGTACCGGGCCCAAGCCGCCGGTAGTTACTTTTTAGAAGAGCGTGTTTTCTCGGTACTACCGGCCTCACAAGGGCTCAAGCGGTACCACCGGGCTTTTGCCAGCGGTAGTACCGGGTTTCCTACGCAACGACTAGTTTTCGAGCCGTTGCCCTGGAAGCCGGTACTACCGGCCCTAGAAGGGCGGTAGTACTGAAAAATGCTATTTTTGCCCAATTAGCCCCCCAACAGCTAGATTTCGTGTGGGGGGCTATAAAAGGATGCCAAGGACTAGCATATGTGCTTGCTGACTTTGGGGAGAGTTTGTGGGAGTTGGTTGTATGTGTTGCACTCTTCCAATTGGTTTTTGAGCTAAGAGTGAGCCCTAATTGCATGTGTTGCAATTAGGAAGTGGATTGAGAGCCTCTTATGCATGTGTTGCACTTGAGGAGAGCCTTGTTCATGTGTTGCACTCGGTGATCACCATTGTACATGTGCTGCACTTGGTGGAGTTCAAGCTAGGTACTTGACTTGTTACTCTTAGTGTTTACCGACACCTAAACGGCGTAGAGCGTCGTGCGCGGGAGCTCTTAGCGGAGGTTGTGAGAAGCCCCGGCAAAAGTTTGTGAAGGTCGGTGCTCACCTACCCAGAAGGGTGAAGAAGCAACCACTAGTAGATTCGAGGTGGGTGCTCAATTCGTGGAACCGGTCCAATGTGTTTGGGCTAACGTCAACGTGGACTAGGGGAGATCGGTAAGTCTCCGAACACCACGGTAAAAATATCGATGTGTCTCTTGTGCTTTTACATTCTTGCAATTCTTATCCTTATTATTACTTGTCTTTAGAATTGCAATATCTTGTGTAGAGACTTAATTAGTTAGTGCACATAGTGAGCCTAGTTAATTTAGGCTTTAATTATCAAAACCTTAGTTTATCGTTTCCGCATTATTTATTGTTAAGGTTTTGACATAAGGGTAATTAGGGGTGAATTGCTTTGTAGAAATTTGTAGAGTATTTTTTAAAGCCGCCTATTCACCCCCCTCTAGTCGGTATTCTCGACCTTACAACAGCGCGATTTGTTCTTAGGACCGACATTGTAAAGGCTTTGTCATAGGCTTTCAAATTTAGTACCGATGGTATCGCGTGGCATGTTCTGACACTACTATAGAATGGTACAACACTACCGCTTCATCTGGGTCGGTTACTAAATTTTTAGGAAAAAATCGATTGTGATAGATGATTCGGCGAGGGTGTTAACAATTGGTGAGCAAAACCGATTGTGATGTTTAGGCATATCACAATCGGTTCTAACATTAGGCACATCACAATCGGTTCTAATATCATAACTGATTGTAATATGCAAAATGTAACATCCCAATTTTTGCATTTCTTGGATTTAATATGCATTTTATATTTTTTATGAATTTTTTGGAATTTATTTAAATTATTTTGAATTTATTTGAATTAGTCCTTTTGTTAAAGTCCTTTCAAAAATCTAAAAATTTTAAATAAAGCTTTTTTGTAAATTTTTTATTTGAGTTCCAAATGCCCAAAATATTTTCTAGAATTATTCTGGGATTTTTGAGGTATTTTTGCTATTTTATTTGGCTTTATTTAATTTTTATATTTATTTTTATTGAAAAATATTTAGAAATGTCTCTCACAGTGTTGTGTCGAACCAGTGTGGGCCTCGGTCCAAGATGCGCCCCATGCCAACCTAGCCACTGCAAAACCTAACCTGCGAACCGTTGGATTCCAATCCAACGGCCAGCGTTTGTCCGCATCGTGCCTGCTCATGTGCCATCCAATCGAGCCCACGTTGATGGCCAGGATCAAGCCGTGTCACCTTTGCCGTCTGTCAACTAGATTTCGTCGCCGCCACCAAATCCATCGCAAAAAACGCGCTCGACATGACTCCCTAGGCCTCTATTTATTACGCCGTCACCCGTGTTGAAAAGCCCATCCTACGCCGCACGTTTTGCCCTGAGCACGCTTGCCGAGGGGCCCTAGCGCTGCTGTTCGAGCTCATCGAAATTGTTCAGTGCACCGTCGTTCTTTTGCGCAAGCTTCCGCCGTCGCTGTTGGTGTCTTCGAGCTCGCCGCATTGAGACGCCCCGGTTCAAGGTGATAACGTCGCCGGAGAAGCCCTGTAGCGCTGTCGCCTTGGTCTTCGTCCTCAGCACTGGTGTCGACTTTTGTAGTCGGCAATGAATATGTGGGGTAGGCGCTCGATCTCAAACTCGAAGGTCACACAAGACAAGGGGTTTATACAGGTTCAGGCTCTCGCGGAGGAGATAATACCCTAATCACGTGTCTTTGGGATTATATGGATCTCTTGGATCCGGGTTGCTCAAAGCACAATATGCTCTGGGCGATATGAGGTGTTCTATGCTCTATGGCTTGATTGCTCTATGCTTGGATGATCGGATCCCCCTGTTGTTGCCCGCCCTCTCCCTTATATAGCGGGGGTGGGGCGGCTTACAAAGTCCCGATCGGATAAGAGATTTCGATCGGTTACAAGATTCTAGTCGGTTATAGGACGAGTTTACATCTTTATCTATCCTTCTAACGACTTCGGATTACAATCGTATCTATCATTTCTAAACACAAGTTCAACTTCCGTTATGATATATCCCTTTTAAATGCGGTTAAGAAGCTTGATGTGAAGCATATCTTACAGGCCTTCATCTTGGGCCTTTCACGAGGATCCCCGAATCTATATCCCACAAGACCCAGTGCTTCATGATCCGATTGCTTTATTCGGGGCTCCTCGCTGTAATCCCGACTGGTTTCATTATCCAATCGAAAAAAACCTTCCTTTTGCAACAGGCGAATTATGAAGAACTCGATCATAAATTCCGTCCTTTGCTTTTCTCAAGCGCAAATCTTTTACCGAGCTGATTTATTCGTGAGCAGCCTTACGGACTTCTTATCATGTCACAAACGTAGATTTGATACTTTTCCCGCCCGAAGTCTTTAATTTTCATCACTTGACAGTCATCGGGCAGTCTTCGAGGTTGCCTTGTTTTCCTGTGCCAACTTGTTCAGCCGGAAAAAATTCTTTGTCTTCTGAAGTTGCATTAACACCAAATCTCTTGACTTACGCTTAATATCCCTACGCTTACTTGATTTAAATGCGAATTGGCTATAAAAGGCGTACCAACGCTTCAAAATGTATCTCTTCGCTTTCTACCCTCCATTCTTTTGCTTCAAGCTTTTGTCCTCATCATGCCTCGGTAGTATCATCATGCAAAGGTGGACCCTAGGCTAGTCAAGCGTTGGGAAGAGTTTGACCGGGCCTTCGAAGAACAGCTGGAGGAGTTGGCGAAGAAGCGCGACCGCGAGGCCGCCGACGCACTCCTCGAGGTCGTCCCCGCCCTTTACAGGGTTAGGGATCCCCTCACCGAGGCGCCGCGGCGCCGCGGAGGCGTAGTTCTCTGCAACATATAGTTTCCTAGGCGTAATGCAGGGAATTTTGTACATAATAAAGAAATACCTTCAGAGAAGAATCTCTTGTCTATCCTTGACTGTATTAGTCTCGTTCTAGGCGTCTTGGACCTTCCGTGTTGCTTGAACTCGAAGGAGGCGTCCATCCGCCGCTAGACATAGCTTAGGCTCGACTTGAGCGCATCGTTGCACTTGGCGAGCGATCCCCATATCCGATTGCGAGATATAGTTTTTAGTCCAACTTGGGACGTAACGAGGTTATCTGGCTCATGGCGAATGATACCCATATCCTAAGATCACGGCCCGGCTCTCTTGGAGCGTATCATGATTTCATATGGCTCTTGGCCGAGTGATATCTTTTCCCGTTTGATATCGGAAGCGGCTTAGGCTCTCTTGGAGCGTATCACGTTTAGACGACTCATGACCGAGTGATACCCTTTCCCGACTGATGTCAGGTTCAGCTTAGACTCTCTTGGAGCATATTACTTTTGACGGCTCTTGGCCAAGTGATACCCTTTCCCGACTGATGTCGGACCCGGCTTAAGCTCTCTTGGAGCGTATCACATTTAGATTCGAAGGGCGTCTGTACTCGTTTAAAACGACGCACAGCATTCTCGGCCCTCATGGAGCACGCCCATGGATCTGTGCCCGTTTGGGCTCAATCTTACGGTACATGATTCCGTCATGCGATAACCACCCAAAGGCCCAATGTGGGGCGTACCATAAGAAAACAAGTTTTTATTCAAGTTGAAGACCATCCACATCCCGTTTAATACGGTAAGTGGGAAACGAGCCCCATCATGGGGGTGACGTGGCCTCGACGCGATCCAGTCAAATTATGTCAAGCCCCGTAAGTCGAGGCGACGGGCCTGTAAATCATTTATGAGGAATCTGAAAGGATGAGACGTTTCGCAGCTTTTTCCCGCCGATTCGGCAGAGACCTTATTGTTCTCTCTTTAAAAACTAGGTCGTACGACGCCCGACAGTTCACCTTTCCGCCGAGCTTTTTCTCCTTTCACCTTCTCGCCTTCCTGAACTTTCTGCCACCAAGGTTAACCTTCGTTGTTCTTGCCTTCTCGAGTCGCTGTCAATCTTTCTACAAGAATGTCTTCCTCTACTCCTCTCCACCTTCACCACAAGATTGGACGACCTCGACAATGACCGAGGAGAAGCTGAAATCCATGGTAGACAACGGGATCTTGCCTGATCTGGCCCTGATCTCCGCACGCCCGGCCGCCGGTGAATCCGTCCTGACTCCCCGCTCCGAGGAGGTGGTGGTTTTCGAATCCTTTTTCCACCGCGGCCTTGGTCTTCCGATCAGTTCTTTTCTTTCGCGGCCTTCTTTTCTTTTATGAAATCGAATTGGTGAATCTAAACCCCAACTCTATCCTCCAAATTTCCCTCTTTGTCCACCTTTGTGAAGCTTTTCTGGGCATTAGCCCCCATTTCGACCTCTTTCGTCACCTTTATCTCCTGAAGCCCTATCCTCCAAAAATAACCCCAAGGTTATCGGGGCGCTGGATTCCAGTGGGAAGGGTCAAGAAGGATTACTTTGCCATTCTGTCAAGACCTCCAACAAGGGCCGGCATAGGGAATGGTTTCTTGTACAACCCCGACTCGTCTCGCCTCCGTTCACCGGGCGTCGTCCCTCAATGTCTATTTCACGGGTTCTACCCTCGCTTCTCCGACATGGATCAAGTGTCCAACTCTTGGCACCGATCGGAAGTCGAAAGATAGCAAAGCTTACGAGTGGGTTTGGCCCTCCACTTCATCGCCATTGGTGCAGCCCTCAAGGAGCGAGTTCATCCGGGATTCGCTTATAGGGGAAAAGTGACCCGACCGAACGGCCCGACGATTTGCCAAGGGAGAGGTTATGCACCAGGGCTGGAGAACTCTTTATCTCGAGCATCGATATATTATCTGTCAAGTGCCCGAAATCTTTCAACATATCACGCCCCCTCCTGCGGTAGGCGATTTTTATTGGGAATTTTGTGTTTCTTCATTCTCTGAAGTTTTGCTAACTCTTGATCTTCATCTTCAGGATCGCATCGCGTTTCTTGATGTTCCTCCCTTCCGGAATGCCTCCTCCCAGTCCGTTTTGAAGCGCGGCGCGGTCTCGATAGGGGCCCTGCTGCAAAGAAGGGAAAGAAGATACTGTCCGATGACCTCGTGGCCCCCCGACGTCCGGTCGGCGGTCCCAAAATCCAAGATCCACCTGCGCGAGCTCCGGCGGGTTGTCCAGAGAAGCCTGGGGCACCAGTCGGCTGCGGTCCGAGTGGTTCTTTCGGGGGTGGGCCAACTATTCGCAAGAAGCCCCCGATGAGAATGAGGAAATCCAACAGGTCCGTTACTCCGTTGACTCCATTTTTATTCTTCGGTCTGCCTGACGATTCTTCTTCACAGGGACCCTTTGCTTGATACGCCCGTCGGGTCTCTACTGGGGCCTCACGAGGTTGGACCTCCGAATTCATACTTGACGAAACCGCTTCGAGGCGCCAAGTGTCTCCTAGTCCCCGACGCCGTCTCTGCTCGCGTTGCCCTGCGCGACAGATCCGTTGCTCTGAGCCGCCTCTGCTCGTCCCCGAGGTTGAAGAGATTCACGAGTCCCGCCAGCCCTGCTCGCCCGCTAATAACGAGACACCGCCTTTGCCGATGATGAGGTTTGAAGCTTTTGGGCGACCGGAGGAAGAGCAGAGAGAGAGGATGACTTTTTCATCCATGCCAAGGCTTGTGCGCATGCCGCCTGTGTGAGCATTCCTCCAAGACCGTTGTGTCCTCGCTCGCCCTTCTTCCACGCGTTTACCTTTTGCTATGATGATTATAGAAAATAGGGGCGCTTGAGCGAAAGTCCGAGTACATTCAAAGGATGCTCCTCGAAATCCGGACACGCCAGAGTACTGGCCGACCTAGCACGCATCAAAGCCGAGTATACGGCCGAGCCGCGATCCTTGATCCGAACTCAAACATCGCGGACAGAACAAAACGCTCTGCGCCAGAGAATCGGATATCACCGGCTCTCTCGAGGTAGCTATCTCTTGGGTTGTTTCATGTTTTTGCTTAGTCGACTATCTTGCCGATTTCTTGTGTTTGCTCCACTGGGATTCGCTCTCGAAGCTCAAGGAAAACTTAAAGCCGTGGAAGATTCCTTGAGTGAAGCTAGAGAAGGATTTTGAAGGTGTAGCTGCCAACTAGTCTTTGCTTGATCCTTTACTATCCTCTCTAACGCTTTGCCTTGCAGGTTATAAGGTCAAAACTCAGCGCGATCGCCGTCTTCGGCGAGAGAGTTAAGGTTCTCGAAACTTCCTGCGCTGAGCTCCAAGACGCTTCTAGCCCCCTGCTGAGTTCGCTTCATCCAAGTGGCGAGAGGCCACTCAGCAAGGGTGAGGTCGTCATCCGGCTAAAGGAAGCCCTGGGCCTCAAGAACTCGCTTTGAAGAAGCAGCCAACGCAGTGCCACCAGACACTGGCGATCACCAAGTCCCTCTATCCCGAGTGGATCTTGAGGCCCTTAGGAAGGCTACGCTCGCGATGTTGACGAAGATCGGCCGCCGAGCTCTGGGAGGAAGTCAGGGATACTTCTTTGTCGATTGTAGAGACTCTTGACCTTTAAAGGCATAAAAAGTGTTCCTTGTTTCTCCTTCATGAAAGTATATATCTTCGAGTGGTTTGACCGGTGACCTTTGTTCATCTGACTCTAGCCCCCAGGCTCTGGGATATGATTCATGGATCTTGTCCCTGAGTCTTAACATAAGAGCGAAGCACTCGAATTCACGATTATAAAAGAGGTTATATGAAAATGACTTTTTCAATCGAACTTTTATCCACAAAGGATTAAAAAGAAGTACAAAAACTTAAGTGAAAAAGCGACGTAGCTATTCTATATTCCAAGTATTGTTGATTGTCGATCCATCTTCTCGCTTAAGTTTATAAGCTCCAGGACGAATTACTTCATCGATGATGTAAGGGCCCTCCCAACTTGGGGAGAGTTTATGTTCGCTCTTTTGATTCCTCCTTAGGACTAGATCTCCTTTGGAGAACGCGCGGCTCTTTACATTGCGCCCATGATAACGTCGTAAGCCTTGGAGGTATTTCGCCGAACGAATTGTTGCGATATCCCTGGCTTCTTCCAATCTGTCGAGGTCTTCTGAAGCGATCTCTTCATAACTCCGAACCCGCGGGGATCCGAATTCTAACTCGGTTGGTAAGACCGCTTCTGTGCCATATACCAGAAAGAAAGGTGACTGCCCGGTTGCTCTGCTGGGGGTAGTTCGTAGCTCCTGTCTTCAAGGCGGTTCTTTAACCCACCGAGTAGCATATGGTTGGAGTCGATCGAAAATTCTTGCTTTTATGCCTTGGAGCACCATGCCATTAGCTCGCTCAACCTGTCCGTTACTTCGGGGGTGCGCGACTGACGTGAAGCAAATTTTTATGCCCAGCTCCTCGCACCAATCTTGAAATACTTCACCTCTGAACTGAGTGCCATTATCCGTGATGATTCGGTTGGGTACGCCAAATCTAACCATGATCTCGTGAAAGAATTCTCTGGCCTTTGCCGCCGTAATGGTGGCGACTGGTTTGGCCTCAATCCATTTGGTGAATTTATCAACGGCAACGAAGAGATGACTATAGCCTCCTTGAGCCTTTTTCAAAGGTCCCACCATGTCGAGCCCCCAGACCGCAAATGGCCATGTAATCGGGATAGTCTGTAGTTCTTGCGCTGGCTTGTTCATTTGACGTGCAAAAAACTAACATCCTTCGCATGTCCGGACGATGTCCTCCGCATCTGTGACGGCAGTCGGCCAAAAGAACCCTTGGCGATAGGCTTTTCCGACCAGGGTCGATGACGCCGCATGGTTCCCACAAATTCCCGAGTGGATTTCTTTGAGCAGGTCTTTCCCTTTTTGTTCCGATATGCATCGTCGTAGTATGCCAGAGGAGCTCTTACGATAAAGCTCCTTTCCAACGACTACATAACTCTTGCTTCGGCGCATGATCCGCTCGGCTTGGACGCGATCCTCGGGTAGCTTGTCTTCTGTCAGGTAGTCCAGGTATGGAGATGTCCAATCTGGGGTAATAATCAAGACCTCTGCCTCTTCCCCTTTTTCTACTGGACTGTCTGCTTTTGGCCGAGCGCTAATCGTGGGTTTATGAATTTCTTCTACAAATATTCCCACGGGCACCTTGGACCGGCAGGATCCCATCTTCGCCAATTCGTCAGCTGCTTCGTTGTCCCATCGAAGCACGTGAACGAGCTCGAGTCCATCGAAATTGCTTTCTAGCTTGCGCACTTCTTGGCAATATGCTGCCATGTTGTCCTCGATGCAAGACCATTCCTTCTGCACTTGATTGACCACGAGCATTGAATCTCCGCGAACCGCCCGATCGTCGAATGCCGAGAGATATGGCGTCTGGTCCGTGAATGAGTGCCTCATACTCGTGGCGTTGTTGGATCACGAGGAAAAATATTTGGAGGACATACCTCAATCTTTCCCACTTGGTGATATGAGCACTATACCAGCCCCATGACTGCGAGCATGAGGAACCATCAAAGTATATCGTCCAATACTCGAGATCTTTAGTAATCGCGGGTGCTTGCAATTCCGTCCACTTGGCGATAAAGTCGTGAGTGCTTGGGATTTGATGGCCATGCGGGCTTGAATTGAATGTCAAAGGCCCCGAGTTCAAGCGCCCATTTGGCAATTCTCGATGGCCTCTGGTTGCGGCATGTCTCCGATCGGGAAGGAGGTGACTACCAAATGACATGCTCTTGGAAGTAGTGTTTAAGCTTGCGAGATGTAAGGAGTCTGACATATAATAGCTTCGCACTTGTGGATACCGTACCCTTGATTCACTTAGGACTTCAGCGACGAAGTATACCGGGTCTTGGACTCTGCACACTGAAATGCTTCCTCCTTTCTCACGATGATCGCAGCGCCGACTACATGTGCCGTTGCGCGATATAAAGTAATAGGGTTCTTCCGCATTGGTGAGACTTACACGGAGGTGTCGTCGGGAAGGTCTTGAGATCTTCAAATGCTTGTTGCGCTTCCGACGCCCATGAAACTTATCTTGTTTCTTGAGTAGTTTGAAGAAAGGCATACCTCGCATACCCACGGAGATGAACTCGCTAGAGCGCCATACACCTGTAAGCTTCGGGCGTCCTTTTGGTTTGTCGGCGGTTCCATATTTGATATGGCCTTGACTTTCTCGGGTTGGCTTCAATGCCTCGTTGTGACACGATAAATCGGCAGTTTTCGAAGATACTCGAAAACACACTTCTCGGATTCACTTCATGTTGAAAGCCTTTAAACTTTCAAAAATCTCGCTAGGTCGATGATAAGATCTTTCCTTTCCGAGTTTTTACGACAACGTCATCTACATACGCCTCCACGTTGCGCCCGAAGCCGGCGTGAAAACACCGTGATGATCGCGACGATAGGTCACGCCCGGCGTTTTTATCCCGAATGCCATTGTGGTGTAACGATGAAGCTCGAAAGGCGTGATGAGCGAGGTCTTGATATGATCTTCCTCCTTTAGGCGAATCTGTGATAGCCCGAGTATCGTCAAGAAAACTCAAAATTTCACAACCGTGATCGAATCTACCACCGATCAATCCGGCGGTCAAAGGGATCCTTCGCACGCCTTGTTAAGATCGAGATAATCGACGCACATCGCCAAGTTTTATTCTTCTTTTGAACTAACACAGATTTGCTAACCATCGGGATGATACACTTCTTTGATGAAACTGCGGCTAGGAGTTTCGTGATTTCTGTTTTATGGCGTTAAACGATCCGAGCGAACCGCGAAGCCTTTGTTTGATGTGTTTTGACTTCTCATCAACATGGAGAGAGTGCTCGATCACCTCCTTGGTACACTGGCATATCGATGGTTTCGAGCAAAAATGTCCTGTTAGCTTGGAGGAAGGTGACGAGCACGCTTTCCTATTTGTCCTCGAGCCCCGTCCCGATCACGGTTGTTTTAGGCGTGTCGACGGGTCAAGAATGATCCTTTTAGTTCCTTCGCCAGCTTAATTCCGAGGTGGCTTGCTTTTTGATGGTACTTCTCCTTCGTCTTGGGCGTGGCGGCTTGGCTGGATGTTTCTTGCCCGGTACCGCTTCCCGCAATTCGGCAAGTTCATGATTCTCCGTCGCATTGCGAGGATTGCTGATGTCGCCACGGCGTGATGACTCCTTTGGGTCCCGGCGTCTTCAACACCGAGTAAGTTTAATGAGGTATGGCCATGAATCTGGCTAGGCCAGGCCTTCCCAAGATGGCATGATACGCCGTCTCGAAATTGGCTACCTCAAAATTGATGAATTCGGTCCGGAAATTATCCTTGGTCCCGAACGTAACGGGTAATGAAATCTGTTCGAGGGGGAACGAGGACGCCCCGGGGATTACTCCGTGGAAAGGCTGAGTGCTTGGCCTCAGCTCCGAACGGGGGATGCTCATGTCGTCGAAAGTTCTGGCAAACAGGACGTTGAGCCCACTTCCGCCGTCGATTAGAACCCTCTTGAGTTTCACGCTACGCACAACCGAGTCAAGTACGAGAGGAAACTTACCCGGATGTGGGACCCTGCCGGGGTGATCTCTACGATCAAAGGTGATCGGGACCTCAGACCATTTCAGATATTGAGGAGTCGCAGGTTCCACTGCGTTGATCTCCCGAGCGGTGAGTTTTTGCTTCCGCTTGGACTCGTATCCAGTTGAGCCCCCGTAGATGTAGTTCAGCTCCTGCTCGGGCTCCTGGAAATCTTCTTCATCCGGGAGTTCCTTCTTCTTCGCTGGAGCAACTTCGCCCTTGGCTGGGGCTGGTTGCCGTTGACTTTCACGCGCAAAACGCTTCAGAGTGAAGCAGTCCTTGGCGGCGGGCTTTCCCTTGGGGTGGAAAGGATAGATCGCTTCCATGACGGTGCTGTAGTCGGGTGCCTCTCTCCGAGTGGCTCGGGGCCGGTTATGCTCGGCTACCGCGACCAGCTCCTCGCCCTTGCGTTTCCTATCCTTGTGTTTAGAGGACTCGGGCTTATCGCCCTTGCTTTTTTGTGTGGGATGATCTTCTTGCCGCTCGGCCAGAGCATCTAAGGCCGTGGCGTAGCGGTCGGCTAACGCAAACATTTCTTTTACGGAGGTCGGGGCTTCTGGACATTTTTAATAAGATCAGGATCGCTTACCCCTTTCTGGAAGGCCACCACCACCACCGCCTCTGACACGTCTCTGACGGTGTTCTTCTTCTGCATGAAGCGCCGGATGAAGTCTCTCAGCGTTTCATCCTTCTTCTGGTGCAGCTGATACAAGTCCCACGGAGTACCGGGCCTCTCATAGGTCCCCTGAAAGTTGGCGATGAATTGCTCGCACAGGTCACTCCAGGAGTCTACCGAGTTGGCAGGGAGGCCCGTGAGCCATGGTTGTGTCGAGGGGCTGAGATTGACCGGCAAATAGTTTGCCATGATGGTCTGATTTCCTCCTCGCCTTAACCGCTGTATGCGTTAGACTGCAACCAAGCTTCTGGGTCTCGCTCCCCGTCGAACTTTACAATGCCTTTGGGGTTGAATTCCTCGGGCCAAACCACTCGGCGAAGCCGGGGAGTGAATGCTCGGATCCAATCAATGGATCTTTCATCTCGCTGGGGTGGACTCCGGCGTGGAGATCTTCTAGCTCGGTGATGACCGTCAAAACATCGAGGTGAGGTTCGGCGCGACGAGTCATTGACTCGGCGTTCGTCGTCACTTCCACTCCGGCGATGACGAAATCTGCGATCGTCGTGGTCATCGTGCATTCGGTCGTTCCGCCGATCGTAGCTTATGCCGAAACGCTCGAAGTCGTCACGGAGTCCATGTCTTTCTTCCTCGTTCCACTCGCCGCTTTGCTCGTGATGTCTGGCGGAGGTCGCGGTCAGATCTGCCGTGCGCGCTGCGATGGCGGTGCGTGGCGCCGATCGCCAACGCCCGGTGGTTGCGATCCGATCTGCGGCGACACGAGTGGCGCGTTAAGCGCGAGTGCGCTTCTCCCCAACTTCTCCGATTTTCTTTGGATAGCTGCCGTCGTCACCATGGCCTTGATGTGAGCCACAATCGGGGCTGCTGGACTGTCCAATGCAGTCATCGGGTCCAGTGCGTCGAGGAGCATCTTCGAAGCGATGACGTTTTGCATCGGCGTGCGGAAGACGGTCTGATCTCCCAACTTAGATTGCAGGATGTCCTCCCGGACATTGCGACCCAAAGATCGGAGAGACCGTATTTTGATCTCCTTACCCTTACGTCGGCGATCTTCTTCCGCAACGTCACGATCTTCTTGATGGAGATCGGTCTTCTGTCCTTCAATTGAGAAGATGCCACGAAAATCGCAGCCGCTCTTAATGGAGCCGACTGGTTTTTCAGATAAGTCAGGGTAATGTACCTGAGATGGTTCGTCCTGGATTCTGCCAGATTGGATCTAGTTTTTATCCAGGCTGACAAGATCTCCATGCATATTAGCGACGAAATCCGAAGCTTGGCGAAAAGCCCGCCGAGATAAATCCGCCGATTGACGCCATCGAGTCTGTAGGAAAAGATTGAAGCGCTCCCCCTACCTGGCGCGCCAACTGTCGACTTTTGTAGTCGGCAATGAATTTATGGGGTAGGCGCTCGATCTCAAACTCGAAGGTCACACAAGACAAGGGGTTTATACAGGTTCAGGCTCTCGCGGAGGAGATAATACCCTAATCCTGTGTGCTGGGATTATATGGATCTCTTGGATCCGGGGTTGCTCAAAGCACAATATGCTCTAAGCGATATGAGGTGTTCTATGCTCTATAGCTTGATTGCTCTATGCTTGGATGATCGGATCCCCCTGTTGTTGCCCGCCCTCTCCCTTATATAGCGGGGGTGGGGCGGCTTACAGAGTCCCGATCGGATAAGAGATTCCGATCGGTTACAAGATTCTAGTCGGTTATAGGACAGAGTTTACATCTTTATCTATCCTTCTAACAACTCGGATTACAACTGTATCTATCATTTCTAAACACAAGTTCAACTTCCGTTATGATATATCCCTTTCCGTACGGTTAAGAAGCTTGATGTGAAGCATATCTTCTGGGCCTTCATCTTGGGCCTTTCCTGAGGATCCCCTAGAATCTATATCCCACAACTGGTAAGCCGCCGTCGTGTCGGTCCACTACCATGCCATTGTCACCCCTAATTGCTAATGACCGTCGGATGAGGAACCAACGCCTTGGATCTAGCTGCATGTCGAGTCAATGCAAGCAGCCATCGCTTAGCCCAGGCCGTTCGATCTGTAACGAATGGTCAGGATCTCGCCATGTGTCGAGCCCGCGGTAACCCTAGATCTGTTCTTCATTCGCATTGTCAGTCATCCGATCTATGCACGCACGGTTGAGATTGCGCCACGCATTGCGCCGCTTTGCTTTGTGTCGCTTGCTCTTCGCCGTTAGATCTAAGTTTGACGGCCGGATGGTGCCATGTTCATCCTTCGCTGTCAACCTTTGCAGTGCATCGCGACTGTCGAATTTGAAACCGACGATTGAAATCATGCCACGTGTTGCACCTGCGGTAGAGCTACTCATCTCGCCACAATTATGCCGCGTACCGTTGGTTGCATTAGCCGGTGCACAAGCACAATGGACAGGGTCCACGGTGGACCAGTGCCAGGCGTAGACCAATTCCATGCGCTGTGACACACGTGGTCAGTGGTTAGGCCACGTGTTCACTGTCGTCAGGATGTTGTCATAAATATATTTTCCAGTACAAAAATAATTTAGTCAATTCGGATTTTCTATTTTCCTGATTCATTCTTTTGTTTCAAACTTTGAAAAGCTCGTTCTCCCTCATACGAACTCTGATTGAGGTGATTTCTGTTTCTAAAAATTTGAAGAATTGAGCTCTATTTAATGGTGAATTTTATTTATTTTTTTGAGTTGATTTTTCTCTCTTTTTTTATATTTATTACTTTATTATTTGTTTCGCGTAGACATCGAAGTACCCGAGGTGTTTGAGAGTGAGGAGCCAACTCAAAAACAAGGTCCAGAGAAGGATCAAGAGCTTTTTGAAGGCAAGTTGTGCTTTGATCATGTTGAGCCCATGTTTAAAAAGTTATATTGTTTAAACTATTGTATGCTAATTCAATATATACTTGTTTCAATTAATTCGTGATTAACTATTCAACCAATTGAACTTAAATCTACATTGTCATTTTGTGCCATATTTCATTTGTCACCCTAGTATGGTTCTTTAATAATTGGTAACTATTAATTGCCAATGTGGGTTAGCTAGAAAGCGAATAGTTTGCTTAGCCATTCAACGAGTTATTGATATCGTTTTATGTTAAAAGGTTAATCTTGCTTAATGGAATATGGAACATATTCATGAAAATGTGTGTCAGTTGTTATCATACAATGTTGTTAATGTTGTTGATGGCACGTGGTGCATGGTAAACAACTGGAGTAGTAAAATGATTTAGACTGAGGCAAGTGGCAAGAGTTATGATTTTATGGTGGGCCAATGTGGCATTTGGGCGGTCGCATTGTTTTTTATAATGGAAATAGATGGTATATTGGTAATGGTGAATATTTGGTAAGTCTTGCCTTGGTCAATTAAGGACTTAGCCTTGCAAGCATTTGAACTGAGTCAATCATACAACCACTTGCCCGAACCATATATCCTCGAATGAAATTAGGAACTAACCTAATAAGAGATTAGGAGTCATCGTTGGTACATACTTAGTTGATCAATAGATAGACATTTCTTTAAGATCATTCAATTCCTCAACTTTGTTAATGCTTCCACCCTTATTTTCTTTCATTGAAGTCAAAAGGATTGCAAGCTTATTGCATTAGGTAATTCGATATCATTATTGATGTTTTGAATGTATGTCTCCTAAAAAGGGAATTGAAAGCTCTTAACTAGGAAAGAAGGTATTGGGAGTAAAATTATTTATCTTGGAACCCATTCTCTATTTTGCAAAGGTAATTAAATAATGTCTCAATATTTGAAATAGCTGGCTATTGCTCCAGTTTTTTCTTAATTTATTGCGCATAGTTTAATTGCAGATGGACCGTAAAGAATGGATGTATCAAAAAAGCCGTGTAAGTGCTGAATTTCAGATGAGTGTTAAGGAGTTCAAAAAAATTGAAGAAGAAGACATGGTGAAAAGGGGTATAAACTTCATATGTTGTCCTTGCTTTGATTGCACCAATATCAGGAGATTTAACAACTCAGCTCAAATTGAAGACCACTTGATTCAAAGTGGCTTCGTGATGAACTACACGTGTTGGATCCATCATGGGGAGACAAGTACTACCCGTCCAGTACGCAATGAAGACATGCTAGAACCCCATCACGAGTTGCAGCGTGATATATTTGAGGAGGAAAATTTAGAGCAAATGTTACGGGATGTGGTAGGAAATTACACTGAAAGAGAGTTTGAAAAAATTAAAAGCTTGATGGAAGACGATGCCAAACCGTTGTTCTTGGGTTGCAAAGCGGAATACACCAAGTTGAGTTCGGTCCTTGCATTGTTCGAACTGAAGGCAAAACACTGTAGGACAGATACAAGTTTCAATGCACTTTTAGTTCTTCTATCGGATGTACTTCCAGAGGGAAATGAGTTGCCAACAAGCATTTATGAAGTGAGGAAGCTACTATATCCCATGTGAATGGAAATAGAAAGGATACATGTATATCCGAATGATTACATCTTGTACCATAATGCGCATAACGAGTTGCACGTTTGTCCAGTTGTGGTGTAGCCCAGTACAAACAAAAGGAGAAGCGTAATGACAACAAGCATAAGAGCCGGGGTGATGACAGTGAAGAGGTCAACAAAGGGGCACCGGCCAAGGTATTGTGGTAGTTGCTCATCATTCCCCGTTTGGAGCAGTTGTTTGCAAATCTCAAAGAGGCAAAATTATTGTTGGCATTATGAATCTCGAAAGGAAGATGGCAAGTTGAGATACACCGTTGATTCGGCTCAATGGAGAAACATTGATTGGAAACATGAGGAGTTTGGTGCCGAGATGAGGAGCATAAGATTTAGATTGATTACTGATGGAATGAATCCGTTTGGTAATATGAGCTGTTGTCACAACACTTGGCCAGTTCTGTTGTGTATCTACAATCTCCATCCTTGGTTGTACATGGAGCGGAAGTATATCATGATTTCGTTACTAATCTCAGGACCCAAACAGCTGAGAAATGATGTTGATGTGTACCTAGCACCACTCGTTGATGAATTGGTAAAATTGTGGAACAAGGGGTCGTGTGAGATGTATACAAAAGAGAGAACTTCACCCTACGAGCTATGATATTTTGCACTATAAATAATTTCTCAGCCCTCGGTAATTTGGCGGGCTACAGTACGAATGGAGCCAAAGCGTGTCCTATTTGTGAAGAGGAGACTGAGAGCTTATGGTTACCGAATTCCAAGATAATTGTGTACATGGGTCCCCATAGGTTTCTACCTCAAAGTCATCGATACCATAGGATGGATGACAAATTTGATGGAAAGAGGGAAGTTTATTCGGCCCCGCAGCTTATGAGTGGAAGGCAAATATATTCACGTGTAGAGGATATCGATGTTCAGTACGGAAAGAGCTGTAAATCTATTCGTCCCAGGTCCATTTGGAAGAAGAGGTCGATATTTTGGGAATTACCATACTAGGAGTTAGATGTCCGGCATTGTATTGATGTCATGCATGTTGAGAAGAATGTTTGCGACAATCTGGTTGGCATCTTGCTAAACATACCTGGGAAGACCAAGGATGGTGTGAATGCTCGCCGCGACATGGCCTACATGAAAATCAGGCCCAAGCTTGCAGTGATAGAGGAGGATGAAAAAAGTCCATACATCCCCGTTGCATGCTACACCTTGTCCAAGAAGGAGAAAGAAGACTTCTGCAAGTGTCTCCAAGTTCTTAAAGTTTCATTGGGCTAATCCGCAAATATTAAGAAGCTTGTGTCCATTGATAATTTAAAGTTGCTTGGTATGAAGTCCCTCGACTGTCATGTCTTGATAACCCAAATGATCCCTGTTGCAATCAAAAATATTCTGCCAAAAGATGTCAGGTTGGCAATCACGAAGCTATGTTATTTCTTTAATGCGATTTCTTGCAAGGTTATTGATCCTGATGTACTAGACAACTTGTAGAGTAAGGTGGTGTAGACTATGTAAGCTTGAGATGTATGCCCCCGTCATTCTTCGATGTCATAGTCCACCTTGTTGTTCACCTTGTTAGAGAGATTAAGATATGTGGACCTGCATTCCTACATTACATATATCCGTTCGAGAGGTACATAGGTATATTAAAGTCATACGTGAGGAATCGGTCGAAGCCTAAGGGTAGTACTGTTGAAGGTTATAGGACTAAAGATGTTATTGAGTTCTGTGTGGACTATCTAGGTAAAAGACAAGCAATTGGTGTTCATGTATCTCATCATGAGGACAGACTGACCAGCAAAGGAATCATTGGGTCCAAACTAACGAGTCCATGGTTTGATATGTATTACAAAGCGCATTTGATAGTCTTGCACCACAGAGCAGAAGTTCATCCATACATCGAGCAGCACAAGTTGATATTAGGGAAGAATCCACATATGGATGAACTTTCCATCACACGAGAACACAACGATCTATTCTTCACATGGTTCAAAGAAAAGGAGGCCTCCGTCAGTGAGGATGGCAAATGGTTGGCTGACGGACCAAGATTTAATGTACATATATGGCAGGGGTACGATATTAATGGCTACACATTTTACACTGAAAGTCAAGATGCAAAGAGTACTGTTCAAAATAGTGGTGTGAGCATAGATGCTTTGTCCGATGATCACTCGAAAGGAGGATCCTCAACCGCAATGAATTCCTACTACGGG
The DNA here is from genome assembly GCA_036346275.1 of Otatea glauca. NCBI lineage: Eukaryota > Viridiplantae > Streptophyta > Magnoliopsida > Poales > Poaceae > Otatea > Otatea glauca. The sequence goes on from CM070711.1 coordinate 53,983,515, forward strand.
ATGATCGAAGAAATTTGGGAGCTTGATTACGGAATATACTAAGTTCCATTGTTCCAATGTAAGTGGGTGAGACTTCTACATGGAGTGAAGGTCAACAAGAGAGGTTTTACTCTTGTGGATCTCAATAGACTCACCTATAAAGATGAACCATTTGTCCTTACAAATCAAGCAAATCAAGTCTTCTACGTGCGTGATCCGACCAATCCGAGGTTACACATCGTCTTTCATGGCAAGAGGCGGATCGTTGGAGTTGAAATGTCGTAAATGAAGAAGAATACAACCAATTCGATGAAATACCTTCGTTTGCATATGGGGCATGTCTTAGCAGTACGACGACACACCTGGAACAAATTACATGCGTGTAGATCATCAAGAAGGGTTGTATTGTAAATAAAGGGACTACATCAAGGTTTGTTCATTTAATCGAGCCGTTTATTTGGGTAAAGTTGTAAGATTGCCATGTGACATGGAACATTGTGACATACATCAGATGAATGCTAGCTTTTCTTTTCAATGCCACTTGAGTTGTTCATTTATTCAATTATGATTCTTTAATTACATTCATATCATGTCATATTTTTTCTTTATGTCACCGCTATGGACAATTGTTGATAATCTTGTAGTTCCATTATGTATGCATAAAAGAAGATGAACTAGAAACTTATTTTGGTACTAGAAATACATGAATATATTTCTCCGAATTTTGGTAATATAAAAAAATAATTTCAAAAGAAAATGAGTTTTTAGCCCAAAATCTAGTTACCAGTATCTTGTTTTGGATTTAAACTTGTATTTTCCTTATAATTAATTGTAAAATGATAGTTTAAAAGGTTTATATTTGTGAAAATATTTGTAAAAGTTCTCAAATATGTATGTCAAATGTTTTACAATGCTTTCGAAGTAAAAATCCCTATGTTAGAAACAAAATAGCAAATATGGTCTCAAATGGATCTTATATGATCTTGTTTTTAGATTAAATGACACCTAAAAAGACATACAAAGCCATGAAAGTTCAAATCTCCATAAAATCCAAGTTGAATTGCATTTTGAGTCTTCAATGGAAATTCAGTCTCTCTTTATACCAACAAAGCGCATTTTGCCAAATCTTTTGAAAGAAAATTTCTTTTGAGGAAATTCTTTTTGGAAAAGATTATAACTAGTCCAAAGTTTATATTTGGAAATTTTCAAACAATTTGGACATTATTTGAAAAAGCTTTGACTTTTCTACTCTTTAAGCAAAAATCATGCCTACAAAGTGACATTTGGCATATCTTTTGAATGGTGACTCTTTTTTTGAAAATTATTTTTGGAAAAGCTTTGTAGTATTCCAAAGTATGTTTATGCAAAATTTAAAAAACTTTCAACTATATTTGAAAAAGTTATGGCCTTTTCTCTCTTTGATGAAATGCTGAAAATTCAGACTTTTCCATGGTGTCGAGCTGATTTGTGATTTTTATATCTCCAAATTAGATCATAATTTGAGGATACCATATTTATGATATTTGATGCTCCATAGTTAGTTTTAGTGCTAAATTTTATTAGATTTATTGAAACTTATCTCACTAGCTTTTTAGCTCTCTTTTGACCCTCAAATGGAATAACAAAAATCTAAAAACCTGGTATATCATAATGATTCCTAGTTGGAATCGATTGTGATGTACAATTATCACAATCGGTTCCAACTAGGAACTGAATGTGATGATTCAATCATCACAATCGGTTCCCATTAGGAACTGATTGCGATGACTAAACCCGGTACCCTATATATTTTACTTGCCGCCTTTTACATTGTCTTGCTCTCCATTCTTCCTTGCTCCTTTCTTCTCCACTCACCCCCGAGCTCACCCCCAGCCGCGCCCTCTACCCCCTGCCCCCCTCCCTCGCTCACCAGACCCCACTCCCCGCCCCTCCCGTCGGCTACACGTAAACCCTAATCGTGTTGTCTATACTTTTTGTGGCTAATTGTAACATCCCAATTTTTGCTAATTTGGACTTAATATGCATTTTGTGAATTTTTAAATTTATTGGATTTTTCTGGATTTTATTTGAATTTATTAATGATTATTAAATATGGCCTATTGTGAAAACTATTTAAATATTGAGAAATTATAAATAAAGTTTTGCCAAAAAATATTTTATTTGAGTTCCTAAAGTATCAAAATATTTTTCAGAATTTTTCTGGAATTTTTTTTAGATTTGTACTAATTATTTTGGGATTATTTTAATCAAAAAGTATTTTATAAAACCTTGCAACAGTACCAGGCTTGGCCTAATACTATGCACGTGGCCCACTTGGCCTGTTTCTAGAAGCCACATATCGTAGCCATTGGATGGAGATCGGGCGGTCATTTTCATCGGGAAATCCTAAAGAACGTGCGTCGTTGGATCAGGATTGGTCAATAAGGACATATCGTACCGGTTCGGGACATTAGCAAATCTCGGCCATTAGTTTGTTGTGAGCGCTTCAGATAGATCCAGGTCGTAGCGCATCTGGTCCGAGGATCGCGACACGTGGACGACCACCGTTCATCTTCTTCGCGTGATTGCTTGGGACTCCGTTCCGTGTCCACCATGGACTCGAGGTCCGAGTCAGCGCCGAAGTAGGCTTGGATGGCGATAAAAGTGTGCACCGGGGTCACCAGGATCCAAGAAACCAAAGCCCTAAATTAATTCGCCGAGCTGTGATGTGGTTTCGCCAAAATTCGAAAAAGTTCGCAAGCGTCGTCGAGAAAGAAAAACTCAAGATTCGTCGCCGGGGAGGGATCTTTTGGACCATCAAGTGCATCGTCGAGTTTGTCATCACCAGGGGCACCTCGTGTGCACATTCGCGTGGCTGGAGCATCATCAGAGACCGCCGTCCATAGAAGCCCTAATTCGCCGGTGTTTGCGGTTGCCGTCGACACCGTTCTAGTGCAGCATGTAGGCTTTAGACCACGTCATCATATGCGCGATAGCAAGACCATTCCGTTGGTGCTCTCGCTGGCCACCAGCGGTGACCCTAGGGCTCTGCGCGCCGCTGGCTTACGTGGCGTTACCTCAGTATTAACATGTGTAATATACGTGGCCACCACATCAATCTCTATGCAAACGTGTTTGCTTGCGTGGACGCTATCAATGCTCACGTGTGTTGGTCGGTCAACGTTGAGGCGGTCCCACATGTCAGTGACAGTGCTATGCCGTGGACCGAGTCGTGGTGGATCGGTAAAGGTCTGTGGAACGGGTGCATGGACCAGTGACGCGTGTTAGCCCCTGATTGGTCCAGATCAGGGCTAATGTCATGCTGACGCAATAAATCGAGTTTTTAGTATAAAAATAATTCGGTTAATTAATGATTTTCTATATTTTCAAATCTTTCGAGAGCCCCTTCTTCATATAAGCTCCGATTGAGGCGATTCAAATTTCTAAAAATTCTTAAAATTAAGATCTATTTAATGGTGAATTTTATTTGATTTTTGAAGTTTGTTTGCTCTCTGTTTTGGTATTTATTTGATATTTTCTCTCATTACGCGTAGATGTCGAAGTGCTCGGAGCATCCGAGGAGGATTCGTTGACTCAAGACCAAGAACTTTTCTAAGGTAAGTTGTGCTTTGATCATGTTAAACCCAGTTTACAAAATTGCTATGTTGTTTTACATTATGCATGATATTTTATGTGTATAACTGTTTCAAAATAGTTCGGGATTTAGTTCATCTACCTAATTGAGTTATACCCTACCTTGTCACTTGTATGCCATGATTAATTATCACCCTAGGATGGTTCATTATTAGTTGGTTAATATAGTGATCAACATGGGTTGGTTAGACCATGTTTAGTATGCTTAGCCATGCCACGTGTAACTCATGTCCTTTGAGATATCAAAAGTTAATCTTGACTAATGGAATATGGAACATGTTTGGTTTGTCAGGTGTTGTCACACAATGATGTTGAGTAGTAGTGATGAGGTCACGCAACGATGTTGACTTGTTGATGGCACATGGTGCTTGGTAATCAATTGGGGTGGTAATCATTTAGATTGGGGCAGGTGGCAAGGGGTAGTGTGCCAAGGTGGGTCAGAAGGGCAGAGGGAATGTGGAAGTCTTGCCCTAGTCATCTTAAGGACTTAACCTTGCAAGCATTTGAACTGAGTCAAACATGCAACCACATGCCTAGAATGGGATGGACTTAGCTAATTAATTTGCAATATCTTAGCTTTGGTACTATCAGTGGTGGTGTGAGGTTCGACTGTACAATGAACTCACATGGCGCAAGAGGGGGACCCTGAGTGTGGTAACCAGTCCCTTCAGTATTGAAACCTTAGGGTAGTACTGGGTTAAGACAGAGCATTGTAAAGGCTTTGTCATGGTTTTTCTGCTGATACACCAAAGAAAGTGTTAATAGCTTGGGAACAAGAGATGATCATGTCGTGTGGGTAAAATGCATAACCTCTGCAGTATAAAATCTATTTGGATAGATGTGCTCGCGGTATTGAACAATACTCGGGGATTATAGTCAAGGGTTAGATTTTATAAACAGAAAAGCTTGGTTGGGATGGTAGGTTGTCATTGGAATGTTTGGAACTTGACTTAGGGCTGGATGCCATGTTTACTTGAGAAATGCTGAAAGTTATTATTACTGTTATTTGTTTTACTGTCTTTTCAATCTACTTACTATATTCATTTATAATTGCTACTTTATTACAAAATAACCATAATAGCCAATCCATTGGAATTAGCCTTGCATATAGTTATGTTAGAATTGTATTATGTGCACAACTTGTTGAGTGCTTTTAAATACTCACCCTTGCCAATAACAACATCACCAGTTGAGGAATCTACACCAGTTCTAGAGGAGTACCAGAAGGAGACAAATGTTTAGGGTGCGAGCCTTGTTAGTTGCCTATGGTATCCTGAAGGGTCATTTATGTTTTCTATTCCACTGCAATGTCTTAGTTTGATGTTCTTAGTCTAGCCCTGTGTGGCATACTCATGTAAGTTGACCATAAGGTCTATCAACAAGATATATTTAATATATGGAGTTTTTTATTATGTTTCCGCTGTGTATGATTGTGATATTCATCTGTGTTAAGCATGTGTGCACTAGCGTGATCCTGGACTAGTGCGATATACACAGGAAGTCTGGATTTGCGTATTCGGGTCCCGACACTAATATTTTGTTGTCTATACTTTTTGTGGTATATCACATTTCTTATACAGTCTGGCCCATTATTAATACTGGGATTGCATTAGTGTTTATTTAGTCCATGTTCTTCAAGATATGATTGATAAACATGCATAAAATGTTTGTCCTGATCATGTCATTGACATGTGTGGCTTAATATTGTCTAAATATCATTGCTCTTTAATCACATGGGTGTGTATGTGTGCTTTAACCAGAGAGTTGATCCTCTTAAGAGAGTTAATGTCTAGCTCTTTTTTTGTTCATGATCAATGACCCCAGATTTTGACATTTATGTAAGCTTAAACATGTTAGAATAAGCATCTAGTTTACATTCTTGAATCCTATAATGCATATTCTTTAGTCTTGAAGTATTAGAATGCTATTTGTGTCACTGTGTACCTTGAAGTATACATCTATAGTATGATTTCTAATTTCTAAGTGTTGATTTGAAAATGTATAGACAAGTGTAGTTATGAGCTGTAAACACGGTTTGTGCATCTAAATGCTCTGCGGTTAACAGAGTATGTACATGTATTTGTGCTAATCTACGTACCAATTAATCTTCAAATTGTGAGTCACATATATATTTTAATGTAACTTTGTACTGTACAATTAGGGATGAGATAGAGACGCAGTCGTTGCTATACCAAATATAGGTCAAAACATTTTCACTTATCTTGATGTGCTGCATAACCATAACATACTTAAGGTCATGGCAAGGTAGTGTGCATTTGTAGGTCCATGTGTACAATTTTTAAGTGTTCCACTTCATCTGTTTGTTGTTGCTATTTAAGTCCTAGTTCCATGTTCTTGCCGAGAAGTCCAATATCGAATGCTAATGCTGGGAGAAAACATGTACTTATTTATGATTTTTAGTTTCAGATTTTGGATATTACGATTCGTTATAATCGTCCAAAGAGTTGTGCCCGTGAATCAATTGCTACTTAAGCATGAAGTGCTATCATTGTTGTAGTCTAAGCATGGATAATTAGTTATTTATGGTTTAGAACAATTTATCCGCTTTCACTAGGTCTTTTGAAGCAAGGATGTAGTATAGAGCACGATATTGTATCATCTCCTTAAGCATTCCTTACATTAATTCAAGGTTTGACTTAGGTGGTTGAGCTCCTTTTAGCTACTGATGTCAATAGAAGAATATTGTCCTCTTCATCTAAATTTCCTTTCGTACAATCGGTTCGTAGACTACATATGGTCTATTTGATTTTATCAAGAATATGCGAAATGTAAATTAGCATGATTAATTTTAGACTCTTATTCTATATCACTGTCCTAAATTTTATGCATGCTTAACTTGTGTAGTTTCTTTTGTGCATATAAACAGTATTGCTCTTAGAGCACTTGTCCTATTGTGAACTTCACACTATTCTACCTTTCTTGGCTTTTAAAAGTTTATAATGATATGGAGATACTTGTATTGGGCTAAGACATGCTAGTTCAAAATAGTGCTTTTTGTCTAGCATATCTACTTTAACTTTGTCTTTATTGTTACTGTAATATGATCAATGTCCTTATAACGTTTTTTACTCTACATGTCATTATTGTTGCTGTAATATGATGAATGTTAAGAGTTTAGGTTGTGTAACCTACGTCTCCCGTTCGAGGGTGCTTGTTTATGAATATGCTGAAATGGCATATTATAAGCAAGCAGTCTCAAATTGTCCATGTTTTTTTGACAGTTCAATGATATGTGGTTTGGGCAAGTTCCTAATTAAGCTGTTGTACAACTCCATAGAAAGTTTCGGCAGCATCTCCCTGGTGTTCTCTGGATACACACCCTCTTGACTTGTTGTCGAGACGTGTATTTGGAGAACAACGGGGAGATACTGCCGAAATTTTCTCTAGAGTTGTACAATAGCTTAGGAACTTTCCCGAATCACATATCCTCGAATGGAATTAGGACCTGACCTAATTAGAGATTTGGAGTTATCATTGGTACATACTTAGTTGGTCAACAGATAGACGTTTCTTTAAGATCATCCATTAATCTGTTAATCGACTACAATATGCTAGTGCAATAATATGCTATGAATTATCCATTAATCTGTTAATTTACATGATTCATTGTCAAGTCCACATAATAGCTATGAATTGCTTTATCTCATGTCAAACATATGACTATGTCAAATATATAAATTGCTTTCTCTCATTAAGTTCAGGTTTGATATATATATTTGAAATGTCGCAAGGAGAAAGCATCGACTCATCGCCAGATAGAATAGGTGATGTTGAGGGGCCGAGTAAGGTGACAAATATTGAGTGGCCAAGTAAGGTGAGAAAGGCCTGAGGACCAAATAAAGGGGCCACAAGGAGAACACCGTAGGTTCTCCACTTTGATACCACGGGGGTTTGCACGGGTCCTTCCATGTATAAGGGGCGCTACCGATCTTTTTTTGGCCAATTGGTAAGGGAGAGAGTGTCGATCACGGTTAAGAACTGGAGGAAGGAAGTCAGTGTTGAGCAGAAGAATCAGCTGTGGGACGAAGTTAAGGAGAAATGGATTATACCAGAGAAGATGAAAGCAATGTGAGGCGGTATGCCTTGAAGAGAATGGGTGTGTCTTTGAGGCACTTCAGGGTTATCATGCATGGTGAGTACGTGCTGAAAGGCCGTACTCCCTTTGAGAAGTATCCGTTTGTGACTCCCGATATTTTGGAGGAGTTTACAAAGATGAAGATTACGCTTGAGGCGAAGGAGCTGAGAGAGAAGAACATCACTATCTAGAGGCAGAACACACACGCACACCACCTCGGTTCCACCGGCTATGAAGGAAAGAAGGCAAAGTGGGAACGACTAGCCAAGGAGTGTGCAAACTCCGAGACGGTGATGCCTTACTCTCACATATGTGAGGAGAGGGCACGCGACTAGGTATTAGCAAGGACAAAGAAAACCTCCGACAATTGGCTTGTAGTTCCAAACCCCGCGACCGTGTAGATCGTCTCCACCATCATAAGAAATCTAACTTAGTACATTTATTTTACCCTTCCCATTGTATTTTAGAACTAATTTATATTCACTTCTTGTAGGACGAGGTAAGCCAGTAGAAATAGTAGGGGACCTTTTAGAGCCAAGGGTCAAAGGACATCTTGTCTTCGGCGATCGGGAAGCCCAACCATAAGGGCCGGATGCTTGCAGCAGGTGCGGGGCATACAAGAGGTTATTCTTCCAAGAGGACGATGCCAGTACTAGATCAAGATCATGGGATGCACTTGTGGAGCACCTCAAGGACACGCTGAGAGAGGAGCTGAGGGAGGAGATGATGGTGCGTGTGGAGCGCTTGAGGGCCGAGATGATGGCGATGATCTCGCAAAGTCAAAGTTAGATGGCCTCGCCTCTCGTAGAAAGGCCTATGCCCGCCCTAGCAGCTGTGCTTCCAAAAATGATCAGGCCGGTCCTCAGCTGAAGGTAATAATTGTTGCTGACTTAAAAGATATGAGAGTAAGCTAAACAATGTTTTCGATCAAGTTGCGCACTTCTTTCAGGCACCTGACAAATGCTAGCTCGTCATGATGGAAGACGGATTTCCCATTGAGGTTGGACATAGCATTGCATTTCCATGCAAGGAGACTGACACTCTGCATGGTAACCCTTTGGAAAAGGGCTACTTGAGGGTGCAGGTGGACTATGTCCACAAATACTTCCTATCTCATGTGCTGGAGTTCCCCCCGAACGAAGATATCATCACTCACGGGCAAGCACAGATGTCGTTTATCAAGTGGCCCACTACGGGTGTCGTACTAATGAAGGTAAAAATCCCCCGCGTCTTCTTGATCATTCTAGTACTGCAACACGTTACATATGCATGTTCTTTGTAGGTTCCTATCGTTCCTATCATACCATGACGAGTCCTCCATTGACACGAGTTGCAGCATAATGAGGCAGCGAGCTGGTGAGCAAAAGGACTAGCACGACAGCCAAAGAACCACATGAGACCTTAGGACTCATTCTGTCAAGAAGGCAAAGTTGACAAAGGCCACAACGTCCCCTCAAATACATGGAAATCCCCTTGTCCTTAGCAACGAATTGAATGCTCTAGACAAGCGCGCTCGCTTGCTCCATGGATGGTACATTGACAAGGCGAATGAGGCCGAGCATCACGTCGATTTAAATGTGAGGTATCGAGGGGGATATTTCGACCGCCATGAGCATGGGACATTCTCAGTGAGTTTTGAGAATCTATTCCATTTATATAGCCTGAAAGTCATCGATATTTCTACTGTACTATCCTAGACGATGTGAGTATCGCACCATACAGCATGAGACTATAACTGTTATATGATTTTGTATTATATTTTTTAACAATTGACATGAGTTGCAGGATAATGAGGCAGCAAGCCGTGACGGGTCAACACTCAGTTAGGTTCATCGACCTTGAGATGGTGTCTGCGACCATGGCTAGGCTTCAATCGGAGTTTCTCGTGAACTACATCAAGCAGGCATTGTAGGCTGGGTCAAATAAGGACTTTATTCTATTCATGTACCACGAGGAGTAAGTATTACTTTACCCTTTAATTACTTGTACGCACTTGAACCATATATGAATTTATTTTCTTACACTGCATACTATTTAATAAGCAACCATTGGGTTCTACTCGTGATCACTCCGAGTGAAAGCAAAGTCTACACTTTAACTCGATCGAGAAGAGACCGATGGCCTACGTAATCAAGCCTGTTTTACAGAAGTAAGTACATTCCTCTAACCCAACACTTTCTGTATTTAGCTACATTTATTTTTTTTTTGCTTCAATGGCATCTCTTTAATGTATGTAGGGTTTTCTTGTCTTATGTTGCTGAAGGAGGGCAACACGATGAAAACGAGGTGACCAGCTGGAGTGGAAACACTTCAAAGTACAAGTGCCTAGCATAGGATTAATTTTTTCTGACATCTATTCTTCGTCTCGTCACTTGATTTTCTTTGTTCACAGTGTCATCAGCAGGGGTGCAACAACCTGTGCGGCTTCTGTGTTATGCATCACATGCCGATCCTGGTCGGCGGCGCACACCTTTTCCCTAAGGTATATGACATGTATAATATACTCAGTCTTTTACATACAAATTTTAAAACTTAAATTAGTGCACTCATTTCTATTTTACAGAAGATCGATATCCCCCTCAAGAGCTTACAAAAAAAGATTTCAACAAATTACGAGACCACATATGCCAGTGTTACTAGATAGAAGTTCTAGCGGAGGATGGTAGGTTTAGAGATCCGACAGGCTCCTACTTGTCTATATATGTAAACAATATTATATCATGTGAATTTGATATGTGTAATAACTGTTAAGTATGTTTGTGTTTTATATTGTGAACGAATATATGATATGTGTATTGTAAAGTGTTTGTTTTCTATATATATTGTGAATGTGATATGCATAATGTGTGTAATCTGTGTTGTTTTCGATGCATACTGTGTGTAATTTGTGCTATTTTCGGGAGGATGTACAGAGAAGAAACACCACATCATAATCGATTCTGATCTAGAACCGATTGTGATGACAATTTATCAAAATCGATCGAAAACCGACTATGATAGCGTATCCTCATCACTATCTAATGACTTTGTATCGCCACCAAAACCGATTGTGATGACGAAAAAGAACCGATTGTGATGTACATTTATGTAGTACTGTGGCATGATGAGATGTTTATATCGTATAGGTAAAGATGTATGGCCTCTATAGTGTACGAATCTATTTAAATAGGTGTCCCCGATTGTGGACGACGTGGTGAATTCACCTCTATAGTAGCTTTCTTCTTTTTAAAAATGGTTTTAGAAGTGTATGGATGGGACATTCAACTGGCAAAAAGGGCTTTGCCATAGTTTAATGGTTTGTGGCAGCACGCCAATAGTTAATTATGCTTCATATGCTTTGTCTATTTGTTATCATTGTCTATTTGATATCAAATGTCAAATGCTCTTGTAGCTTTTTGATTGCAAACTATTATTGTTATTGACAAAGAAAACTCGATCGCTTTATGCAAAATTTGAGAACTTAATAGGATAGCACCTTCAATTGATATAGCCATGCATACTATATACTCCCTCCATTGGAATTTATAAGGCATCTTTTGGTTTGGCTCATAGACCAAGAGCAAGTGTAAAATCACTAATATGTCCTTTGAACCATTATACAGGGTGTTAATTAATGCATGAAAGGGTGGGCAAGGAGTTAATGCATACGTGAGCTTGTAGTATTAAATCAGCATGCACGCATGCATGCATGATGCATTTGCGCCAGCACTGCACTTGCTCACTCGTCTCTTAACAATTTCAAATGAAAATTTTGCTGCCACCTAAATCCTAATGCATTCGAAATGAAAATTTAGATGACTCCTAAATCCTAATGCCAAACGAAAATTTAACCGCCAAAACATGTTATAAGTAGAAGTACATTTCAGCGGCACAATAAGCTCTGAGTGGATTGTAAAAAACTAAAGAAATGCTGCTAGACCTCAATGAACCATTTCCCGAACTCAATATTAACCGAGGTACGTAAGCTAGGACTATTTATGGCTTTGTCTTTTCTTTCTTCTACGTTACGAGTAAATATTGGTTTCTTGTGTTTATCATCTTGTGGATGTTCCAGACTTAAATGGGGCTATATGTGAACTTAACTCTTACGAGTCTAACCAAACTAATGGTCTTCATGATAACGCAGGTAAGCTACAAGTGTTCATTCCTTTTGGTTTTGGGTAATGGTTTATATTCTTCTTTAAAAATTCATCAATTTTGTATGGCATTAATCCACACATTTTGACGTCGTATTTATACTCTTCTTATACACTCATTTGTACGCATACTCTGAGCTGACGAGAACACTGAAAAAAGCAATTGAACTAAAGCCTTGTCTCTTTTCAATAGATGAGGATGCAAGTGGTGACGCACAACCGTCAAATGATCAAAGAAGGAACTTCTTAAGTGATGATACACGCAGAGCCATTTACTCCATGCTTTTGGAGAGAACTTCTCCAGGTAAACTGAAACACGGAGTGACGAGATCTGTAGCTGCAAATTTTGGCGTTCCATTGAGTCGTCCAACGTATATGGATAGCAGGGAAGCGTGGAGGCGGAATTCATACTGTTACCAATAAGAAGCAAGGAAACTTTGGCCGTAAAAGGATTTACATTGATCCTCAACACATCCGTGATGTGCCTCTCAGTGAACACAGAACTCTTCGTGATTTAGCGCGCTCTTTGCATATCCACCCAAGCACATATTGTTTCAGCGTCTTAAGGAAGGTGAATTAACGCGGCAAACAAAAACGATATAATGTTCTCTTTGACTGAAGAAAACAAGAAAGCTCGAGTCCACTTTTGCATCTCAATGCTCGACGGTGGCAGCATACCACATGATCCAATATTTAGAGGGATGTACAGCATGGTTTACATAGATGAGAAGTGGTTTTATATGACAACATGGTATACCAGGTGAAAATTGATTGCATGCATGCTTTGAAACTTCAACTGGCATGTTGGCTTACCAAGGAAGTAAATAACGGCATAAGAGGAAACAAATCACTAGATTTGCTTTGAAAACCGTGTGCACCCTATATTAGTCAACAAATCCAAAACCAAAAGACCCTATATTAATCAACGGAGGGAATAACTTTTGTTTAAAAGTCTTGCGGTTTGTTGAACAATATCAGAAGGGACGCTTCCAAAAGTAGACAACTCTGATAATTGACATATGAGGATCATAAACGCACTCAAGCCTTTCTTTTTAAGTTTCAATTGTTGGTTTGTAAGTTAAACTCTAGCCAAGTAATCTACAATACTCTTTATGATTTTAGCCAATAGGTCATATTTTACTCTATCTAACTTTCTTTCAACTGAACTTTTGGGCACTTGTGGGAAAAATGATGACCCTGCCGAGTTTCGGGACATCACAAAAAAGCCTCGTGAGCATATTTCTCTCTCCGGCCCACCCTGGACAAGTGATAGGCTAGTCATGTACTCATGGGCCGATGGCCTTACGGGCTTGCCTATTAGGCTAATAGGCTAAGGCATGACTCATGGACCTAAAGTTTATCGGATATTTGGAATATGTTTACCAGATATTATCTTATTAAGTTCTCAGATAGCTCTGAATCCAATGGATACTTCTATTCCTAATCCGATCTCATATATGGGGAAAACTACCCGATTCTAATTCTGAATCCGACAAAACATGCCGAATACCGCTTACTTTCCAAATTTTGCTCCGAACCTGTTTGATCTGTCTATCGAGAAATATCCAACCTGATTGTACCCTGCCCTGAGTCATGGAGTAACCTCAACCCCTGCTACGGGCGCACCTAACTCCCATGATAGCCAGACCCACGGCCCAGGGGGAGGGGGCCAACCCAAGGCCCAGGTCAAGGCCCGGTAAGCCCCCGGATCAGGATGCCCCCAGGAAAGCAGTCACGTACCCCGTCCTTGCTTGCGCCTTGAGACGGACCACCTTTCCTCGAGCGAGCATGTTGATCAGGATTCAGGAGTGCAAGTGTGCAACCCACACTCTCCTTCGCATGTCCCGTATCGATTGAATTTGGAGTGAACATGTTGAACAGGAGTTGCCTAAACTCCTCGAGCGACCACGTGGGTCTAGCCCGTACTGATTTATGGTATATTTGTTTTAGTTTTGGATTCTCTAAAAGCTGATTCTTGATTATACTTGTAGAGAAGCTAATTCTCTAAAAGCTGAAATCCAAAAACACATATGAAGTGAATCGTGGATTCTAGTGTATATGGGTAGGCTGAATTGTGAGAATCGAATTCTAGAATCGAGCCGTTGTTTTTTATTCTGTTTTTGAGGTTAGAATCCAAAATCAAAACTAAAACAAGGCCCTTGATATGTTCACTTCATTCCCAACACCCTCGTTCGCATTCCGAGAGGTAACCTGTTCGACCACGAGTGTCCAAAGTTTACTGTCCAGTCTCGCATCTGCATAATTTTACTGTGAGTTGAATTTGGATCACGGACTGTAGCAGAGAAAAAAAAAACTCGATCCAACTTTATTGATGCATGAAAACAGCCTACAAGATCCAACTTTATCATCGCACGCCCTATCTGCCCCTTCCCATCCACACGGACAGTCAACGACTCTTCGCCTCATCGAGCGACATGGGCCGCTGAGTCTGATACTCTGAGGGCATATTGCGCAGTAAGTCCCTGGTCCTTACTGCAATCCTTGCTCGTCCATCATTACCCGTCATGCAAACCCAGTTAAACCGCAATCAAACCATCAGTAGCTACTAGCTAGCTCTGCAAATCCTTCTCTTCGCACTTTACTCAAACGTGACGGGGTAGTAGTCGTAAGTGCACCTCCTCCTCGAGGACATCAGCCTCGCCAGCTTCCGTTTGTAGAGCTCGAACCTCGCCGGCCGGTCGTCGTCGGAGCTCTGCACGGCCGCCGTTCGGCTCGGTAGCCCAAGCTGGCGCTCCAGCTCGGCGAACTCCTCGGCTCTCTGGATCACATGGTCGTAGCAGATGTACCTCCCACCGGCCGTGTTGTTGCTCATTGCCTCGTACACCCGGACGTGCGCCTCGGCCACTGTCTCGACGTTCGCCGTGGCGAGCAGGCCTTCAGCAAGCATGGCACTGGCTCCTGCAGACGTGCAAAAACAAGCATGTCAATGTGCTTAGAACTGTTCACTTATTTAGCTCATTGTATCATGTTTTTTTACAAATATAGCCTCTTTACGTACATAATTACAAAAATAACCTCCTTTTCCACACAAAAAACATGACATGCAGGGGCGGAGTCAAACCACCCGGCCCTGGGCCCGAGGCCTGACCCAAAAAGTCTATGCAACACCTCTACTAACTTCAAATGGCAGGCCAAGAATCTTTGGGCCAGCCCAGGCTGGGCGGGCTCCGCCCTGATGACATGTGACACGTGCAGCGTGGACAGACAGGTCGGGCGGCCAGACAACGCGTACATAGGCGCGTGGGCACGAGGCGGGCAGCGCGAGCGGCTGGGCAACGTGCACTAGGGTGGGCTAGCAGCGCGGGGGCAGCGTGCGGGTGCGCTCGTGCGGGCGGGCAACGCGGGGGACATGAGCGCGATCTGACGGGCAGCCTGGGGGCAAGCGCATACGGGGGCGAGCGCGAGAGAACTAGCTGCGGCGCTTGGGTAGCGCAGATAGCACTCCCATGCTCCCCAGCGCAGAACCGTGCCGTGCCACGCCCACGCTCACTGCCACGGGCCCAGCCATTTTTGGTGGTCCCGAAATCTATCACGTCTTTCGCAGCGGGAAAAAGGTCATTTTTGTAATATGTATGATGTGGAGCTAGATTTGTAAAAAAAACATGATACATAAGGGTTAGATAAGTGAATAATTCGTGTGCTTATTGCTTAAAAAATCGTGTTGTTTATAATTTTCTGAACAACTGATACTAGTTGGTGCGAACCTTTGAGGTATGCAATGGAGGCGGTAGAGTTGCAGCGGCGGAATCCCGGTCCGGTGACCAGCCCAGGGCAGATGGTGACCAGTTTCAGATCTCTTCCCCGGGCTGCCCTCCAGGCTGCCTTCTCCGCTGCCGTCTTGCCAAGTGCAAACCACAGCTGAAATGTTTCAATTCATATCACATCATTAGATTGCTTAATTTTCCACAAAAGAGGTAAATTTGGTGGGTGGAAAAAATATGTATCCACGATTGGGAGTGCATATCTGTATCTGAAATTGACAAGAGCTGAACGCATGCATTCGTCGAAGTAAACATTCGGTGGATTTTTCTGGACAATGGTTGTGTGGATTTTCAGTGAACAGTTTGGCTAAGCATTACCGAACCGTATGATTTGAGAATATCGTGCTATAATCTGAATGCGAAACAAAAATGCATAGAGTTTCAAACAGAAATTCCGCGCCATTTAAACTACTAATGAGTTCAGATTCTTGCGATCACTCACCTTATTATCGCGGCAGAAGCTCTCGTCGCTCCAGCAGTTCTCGTCAATGATAGTAGGAAACCGTCTGCCATGAGGTAAATTTTGCCTCCACACGCATGCTAGTAAGGAAGAGGTGAAGACACACATCCTGACGGACTCTGTCCTCACGCATGCTTCAATCACCCGCTCTGCGGCTTTGGCTTCCAAGCTTGCCATATGTTTCTGTTAGAGTAAATTGACAGTGAAAAGTTAAGTTCATCATCATACGGTTTGATGCTGGCAACCAACATCTAATATTCCTGTGACTACTAAAAAATTGGCTAACCAGGAACGTTGATGATACACCACACAATTTACTAGTAAAAATCAACAGACAAACTGCCTTGCCTAGTGCCTACTACAGATAAATTGCAAACCGTGAAGTGATTGAGCTAGTGCAAGCTACAGAATCAATCAGCATCTGATACATTAAGCAAGTAAGCTACCATATGTAATGTTGACTCTCCTAAAAAATGTAATGTGCATGAGGCACGAGAGAGAAAAAATGTAAAAGCCATCTCAATGCCTGTACTAACGTGCATTGAATGGCCTCCGAAACAGGGACGTGCAATCAACAGTTCAACTTGGGCGATGCTTCACGTGACGAGGAAAATACGGTTGCTGCTGGCGACGACTTCACATAGGAAACGTAAGAGATGTTTATTAGGTAGCATATAGCATACACTAGTAAATAGTATAGCACGTAACTGGAGGGCTGTATGACTCTTATCTGTATTCTAATTGCGTTGGCTATAACAAAGTCCTCTTGAGCAGTTATCTTATCTGATCGCGGCTCCACCGTACTGAACTGAGTGGATTCGGTGGTTGCATTGTACAACTCTCGTTGCTAAGTGAAGGCCCATCATACTTAGACACTAACAGTATCTGTTCCTATCAGGTGGTAAGCCTGGCCTCCTTCCTTGGACAAGTGATTTCTGTCACTAAATTAGGTGACTGAGTTGATGGGCGTGCACCTACCAACGTTGTGTTGGGCAAGCCTGGGGCCCCGGGTTCATGGATTATATAGGTGCAAACCAGACTAAATTGATACCACTTACCTAGAGGATTACTGCCCATCGCAATTGTAGGGCTTCAGGTCACTTATCAGTCAATAGTGCTGCCTTTAGGATCGGATGGAATGGCAAGAT
The DNA here is from genome assembly GCA_036346275.1 of Otatea glauca. Lineage (NCBI taxonomy): Eukaryota > Viridiplantae > Streptophyta > Magnoliopsida > Poales > Poaceae > Otatea > Otatea glauca. Next base: position 54,000,749 of record CM070711.1, read on the forward strand.
GTCAAAGGTAGGGCGTTAGGAAGGTACAACTCGAAGGTCTAAACAATACTTTTTCAGAGAAAGCTCCTTAATTTTTGTTCCTATTGTTCCTTCTAGTGTAAGCCTCTTCCTACCCATCCTTGCCTTTTGCAACCAACATAGTACTACTAATAAGACACCGCTCTTTTTTTCCTGGCCAGTAGCCTAGTAGAAACTAGAGCATCTACCACTCTTCACACCTCAACGCCGGAGTACCTGGAAAAGAAAGCGAGATACGTACCAAGAAAGCGAGATACGTACCATGTTGCTATATCTAAGAATGTGATCAGCAAGGTCATAAATTAACTTTTCATGGTAGGTGAAACAGGTAACATCAGTCATGCACACCACACCGGCCAACGATTCTATAACGGATTACCATGGCCTTGTATCAATATCAGACTATCTTCTATTAAGTATCTAGGATAGGAGGGCAAGAACAGTCTATAGGCTCTTACTTGTGACACAAATGTTGCCGCGTCTCGAATAGGACCTCACAAGAATACAAGATTGGTCTGAGGCATGACTGTCTCCACGTCACCATGTGTGGTGATTCACTGTGCAGACGGCCATGGAGACACAAACTCTTGTGCTCAACTGTGTATCATTTCTCTGGCCCTAGTGTCCGTAGTAGGCATTAATAACGAAAATGACCGATCTCTGTTGCCCTCAATTATTTCAGAACGGTCGTTTTGTGTCAATTCATTATTTAATTGAATCGTTCTGCAGTTGTTACTGCCTGATGTAGCATGCTGTACCTGGTCTAATCATAATCTTTCTTTGATCCTACACCAACCATTCAATACGACCATCTTTGATGTTTAGTTGCGCCATGTGTTAGATGGGAGCATATACCTTCCAACACTCCGTCCTGCTTATTTCGTCTTGTCTATTTGACTACTATTTCATTGGCTATCCTTACCAATTTACTAGCAATTTCTTGCCTCGCCCAGTCTAACCAGTTTGACTTTGAGATCTTCATGTGTGCAAGTGCAAGTTTGTGTTTCACGCATGTTTCTTCTTTTGCTTTGAACCAAACGAAACAAAGCAAAGCAGAGGTACTTGCCCTTGCCTGCCTCTCTGCGATTCGTACCATGAAGCTTTTCTAACGTGACAACTTTAGGGGAGAGACATATTAGAGGTACTACTACTACCACAAGTTTAGGAGTTTGGTGTGCTCACCGTGTAGCCGGAGATGCCCCCCGGATCCACGAACGCCGAGGTGTGGAACACGCCGGCACAGCCGTCAAACGCCCGGTGCAGGCTCTCGGGGTCCATGACGTTCGCCATCACCGTCCACACCCCGTCCGTGCCATCCTCGCCGAACATCTCCATCTCCCTCAGCTTGTCCAGGTCCTCTGCGAAAAGCACAGTGCCAATACATGCACACTTCATATGTATAACTCTATAGTTTTGTACAATAATTTCGTATCATCATAAATCTAACATATATATTTCAAATTTGCTAAAAGTTTAATACAAATAGTTCTAAGATCTTAAAAATCCCAAACTACTAAAATCGAAACCAATTCAATCAACAAATTTAGCTTATTGAAGGGTGAAATTTGGTGTTCCTCAAATTTTTTTGGGTGCCGGGGCCGGCACCCCCTCTAGTTCCCGCCCATGCGTAAATGCCAGAGTCAATTGGTCCCTGCAATACTTCACTTATCAGAAGTCGCGGTTACATCAAGAGGCTTGAACTAAGTCACAGGCTCACAGCTACATCTGGTTTTCCTTTTCTTTTATTAAAATGTCGTTAATACATCGTTTCTGATCAGTCTCCATAAGAGTTCTTTCAGTGAATTAACATGGATGCTGAGCCACGATTAACTTTCGGTTATCACATCACTGCTGATGACGCAATAAGGATAAGAACGATAGGAAGGCTACTTTAGCAAATAGCAACTCCATTCCTATTCCCTTCAATTCTTACCAATTGGCTTCATCAGAACAACAAAAATATCAGCAAAATATCAAAGGTAGTTGCTAACTTACTATCATTAGCAGAGTCATACAGGACTATTCGTATTCTTCTGAGTCAGTTCAAACGGTAAAACAGAGATAACATTCGTTGTGCGTGTGTTTTCCATCAGATTAAGGAGGTCGTCGGAAGCTTGGATCTTATTGCGATACGCTGGCTGGAAATCTTCCTCACCCATTGTAATCTTATCCACCGTTTCTTATCCAGGACATTGGCGCACAGAACGCACAGCGAACGCTAGTACTAGCAAAACGGCTAATGGACAATACATTGCGTGTCAGAAAATGACCGCAGCTAAGCTATCATCAGCTGAGTTTTCCAGATGGCCCATTGAGCAAAGTGGTAAGTTGAGGTGAACCTATCAGAAACCCAACGATCTTGTCCTGTCGTAGTTCTCCAAATGAATTATAGTACCATTATTGTTCGTTTGTCAAAAAGGTTTTCTGCTTTCTTGCTAGGAAATTAAGGGAACAGCAATGAAATATTTTGGCTCAGGGAAGGTACACACAAACTACACATCACCTGCCCAACAATTTGTTAGCTGATGTGACAGATCAAAAATCTCCGCACAAAATTTGGTTCAACAAAGCAAATGTGACCTATTAGTAGCACGTTGTTAAAATGGGTGGCAGAATTGGAGCACCAGTCCAAAGCTAACCATTATGTAACTGACCTGAAGATTCCCATTGTCTTGTCAAAAATATGCGGTGCTGCCGTGGAAGATACAGCCTTTTCTGCGAGTGTTTGATTTGTGGACTAATTCATCACCAACTGGACGAATCATACATAGGTTTGAGAATTTCGACCAGTTTTCACCTTCAAAGCAACCAATTGACCAATAGGAATGTGCGAACCGGAAAAGCAGGGGAAAGTATTAGGGAACGCCATACGCATGACATGATGGACGTCAGTTTCCCAAAGATGGCGATGTTATCAAGCTGAATGCATCCAGAGAATGTGCAAACTAACATAAGTAGTTAAATACTACTCCATGCAGTTTAATATTGCGGATAGTTTTATATAGCCAACGTTCAATGTTCAGCAGGTAGTTGTTTTCGTACGTATTAATTAGTCGCATAAGATTATACTACAGTATCTTCCATGCATCCTAATCCTACCCGTTTTGCATGTTTCTTTCGGTCATTTACTAGTAGGTAAGTTGATTGGATTGACATAACCGGAAATAATCATCGATCATTAGGTAAGACTCTCCCGGTAGAAAAAAGAAGGGCTTATGTCTGTGAAAGCTATGTGTGATATGACGATACTGTGCATAGGAAATGGCTATCATAACCACCGTCGTGCGAAAACTCCATAAAATCGACCTGACCTTGTAGGTTGTCACTCCTAAGGCGATACGGAATAGTGCAGTAGTTACTAAACTCCAATGGGCTTATAAGTTAAAACCGAAATAAGAACAAATAAGCGAACTTGTTAAAGAGTAGCTAGATAAAACAGGACGCGGAGCTGCTACATGTTGTTCCAAATACTATATTATATAGATAGATGTCCATGTATAGCCGGTATCTTTCCCATTAGGAATAGGATGCACCATATTCGCCCATATTTAGGAATGTGCATGTGAGCTGATTTCACATCTGACATGTAAATATCGTAACCGCGAACCACGCGGTGGATTCACACCGGTGAACGCTGGGTTTGTGATTTCGTGGAGAGAAAACGCCTCGAAAGCCACCCAGCCACGGCGAAGGGTAAACGGTAGAGAGAATCTAGCTGGGCGTGAGGCTGACCTTGGGTCTCGAGGGCGAGGCGCACGGTGTAGCCGTGGCGGAGGAGGCGGTCGACGACGGCGAACCCGACGAACGATATGCCGCCGGTGACGCAGACGGTGCGCGGGCCGGCCGCGCCCCCCTCGTCGCCGGGCGCGAGCTTGAGGTCGGCGTCGCCGGCCGAGCGGCGCCACCCGGCCCCGGCGGCCGCGCCACCGCCCCCGTGGAGCAGCGCGGCGCGCATCTCCTCCACCTCCGCCTGCATGCTCTGCGTGCTCCGCAGGACGCCCATGCCGCCGGATCGCCCGCGCCCCTTGCTGCGGCCTGCTCGGGTTCGCCTGCCTCTCGGTGGTGGGGGGTGGTTTGCAGGTGTCACCGGCTGAGTGGTGGGTCAGGTCAGGTGAGCGTAGCGAGAGGTGGATAAATAGGAGAGGAGGGCTCGCACTTGCCACGCGCGGTTTAGTTCGGGTAAGTAGGCTCTGTGGGGCCGGGTGGTCAGCAAATCCCTGGTTACGAGTAACGGTACGTACGCATCGCGTGTAATGCTTGCCTCCACCGGCTTCGCGATGCGAATTTTCAGGCTCGTGAGGGCAGTTGCGCTGCGCGGCTGGGATCGCTTGTCCGTTCCGGTCTGACGGTCTCGGTTGATTCAGAGGACCATGCAGAGAACCAAATCGTCATCCTTCAACTCTCTGCTACTTTTTTTAGAACCTCCAATTTTCTATCCTGTGGTGGCGATGACTGACCATGATCGATCATGAGACATTCAGGATTTACTTATGTTCCGTTCCTACGGATTAAAAAAGAATTATTATATTACATGTTCTAAAATAATTTTAAGTGTTTTTTCGTCATATGATGAGTGTAAAACTAAAATCGAATAGCCATCACAAAAGATAGAACTTTATACAACTTTTTTTATGTTTCTGTACACTCATAATGTGAAGCCTGTAGATGATCGTTGCATCTTGAGTCTGTTATGCGTATAGGGAAAGGCCCGTGTCCTTTTGCAAATTACCATACAAACCAAAGTGAAACAAAATAGAAATAAACAATTTATGACAAAGATTAAAACTGTTACATAAAAAAATTCTTGGCTTTTTACAAAAATGTGAAAATAAAATCATTCGTGTGATTACTTGGTTCCATCAAAATTTTTAACATGCTATTGCTCTAAGAAAGACTAAAATTAAAGTTTAATTCTCTGAGAAAATTTGTCTGGGTAGAATTCTCATGGTTGTGAAGCATATGCAAAACACACACTTGCAAAATGCACACAAACAACCCAAGCTTTGTGTTGTTCTTATGTAAATTGCTTGATCATATTTCCATCAAGATTTCTACACAAAAATGCTTGGTTGAAATACGAAACTCAAATACAAGAAGACCTAACACAATACATGTGTGGGTCTTATCTATACGACCCATATTATAAAAATCTAAACCCCCTTCTCTCTCCCCTCACTCCCCCCATTTGCTCTCCTCTCTCTCTCTCTCTTCTCCGCCAATAGTAGCGATTTGGCGTCTTCCTTGGCTTCGGGCTCTGCATTTGCCATCCCCGGTCACCCTTCGTGGTTTTTTCATAGCAATGGCTAAATCTAGCTATTTTCTACGTTTCTTCCCCGGGATGCAATGCCGGATCTGGCATCTCCCTCCCTGTCGGTGGGCGGATCCAATGTACCACGATCATGCCATCATCAAATCTGTCCTTTTCAAATCGCACCGCCATTAGATCCACTCATCCTTGGCCACCCTCTATGGTTCTTCCCCAACGACGGCACCATCACATGTAGCTTAGGGCGAGCTCAAGTGCATATGGCCCTCCCTCGGTCCGTCATTCTCCTCGAAAACGGTAGCGACAGTGAGGCAAGTGGCCCTTCCGTCCTGTCATCCCCAATGATGGTGGCAGTGAGGCCTAACGCTCCTCCTATCACAACAACATGGCGGCGAGGTTTGATGACGGCGTGACATCATGCACCGGTCCCATCCAGGCGAGCCTATGCATGTAGGAGACAACATGCTTGATGTGGGTACTGAGGGATTGAAGGACGATAAAGGCGGATTGCACCAGGCAACAGGTGGTGTTGGCGGAAGCCTTGATGTGGCTATGCGGGCGATGGCATCCTTCAGGATGAAGACGCACGAGACAAGCTGCTTCCTATTTATGGTTGAGTTTATTGAGATGAGCTGAATTTGTTAGGATGCCTTTTATTAATAGAGATAAGATTAATTTTGTTGAGATAGAGGTAAGACGGTAATTAATTTGTTTATTATGAGGATTTTTTTTGTTTTTTGTTAAATTTTTTTTGGGGGAGTTAAAGAGGGATTTGAGGAGAACTGAATGGAGATCGAGAAGGTGAAGAAGACATAATTTATCATCACTATATTTTTTTTATAATAGTAAAGATATATCACATGACACTTAATTTGGAACTCATAGTGCCTCAACATCAAAGACCACACTTCTCCGCTTTGAGAAATTCCATAACCTACATAATACCTATATTAAAGGTGGAGATTTGATCATTTGCCCCGTTAAATAGGTGAAAATTGATGATTTACCCTATGATGCATCACTAACATGTGACCACAAGCTCCATATGTCAGTGAGACATCATAGAGTAAATCATCAAGTTCACTAGAAAAACGGAGCAAATCATCAATTTTTCCATTAAAGGTGGAGGGATTTCGACTCAGTTGGCCCCTCCATGTCACCTCTTTTGCGGGAGCTCCTCCAAAAATATTGAAATTGCATTTAGGTCCTTCTATCGCCTCTTTTGCAAAGAAAACCTTCCGAAATTCCAAAACTGCAATTTCAACTCTAGCCCAAACCAAAGTTCGCTTAGCGTGGTGTGTGCTGTGCGGCTCTACCTCTACCTGGTTCGTAAAGAAAAGCTGGGAGGACTTCTCTGCCTAATGCTTCGATCCACGTGTCGTTACCCTCGCGTTGCGTGACGCCGTGCGTCCGCATCTAGTTCTGAATTCGTCCCTAACTTCACCAGGTGGAGTTTTCAGAACATCAACACCATTAATTATTTTCCATGGACCAGACCGAGCCACCTCAGCTCTTCTTCTCCACTAACAGAACACCTCCAACCCATGGCTGCTCTCTCTGATCCAGGAACCAATCTCATGAATCCAGCCCAAACCAAAGGAGCCATTGTTGGTCCATGAATCCAATTAAAACCAAAGGAGCCAATCTTATCGTTTGCAATTTATTTGGGAAGAAGTGCAAGGAAGTGGCTGCATATCCAAGATGGCATCTACACGTGGTATTAATTTTGATTCCATTAGCTCCCCCGTTAATATATACATGAAATTAATGCCATGTGTCACCCATGTGAATGGGGCCCACATGCACAGGACGATGCGTTACTGTACTAACGCTATTTGGCTTATTTTTTCCTGCGGAAGTAGCCCGCGTTTTTACGGAAATAACTCCACGGACGAGCATGGAGGGACTGAGAGGCAACGTGTGTCCCTTCCTACGGGAGTGTACCGTGAGAATAGGCGGGTTACGCAGCAGCCTCTGCGAGCGCAGGGCCTAACGGCAAAAAGTTCACTGTTCTGCCCTCTCCTTTTTTACAAAAGTAGCTTCATTTCAAATATAATTATAAAATAGCCTACTACTAACCTTGGAAGACGCTTTTTATGGTTCTCTACTGCGAAAGCACCTCCCGCGGCATCAACCTTCCCGCATATCACGCGCTAGCTTCCGCGCATGACATCGTGCCTCCCGCGCCACGCATGCACGGCATCTTCCATTTTTACAGTCCCCTGGTACGGAAGATGTCAGGTGTCGTCTCTTTATCTTTTTGTGATGGGGAAGGAGGCTATTTTATAAAAAAATTTGAGAGGGGACTATTTAAAAAAAAGAAAGAGGAGAATGCGAAAACAGTAAACAATTCCACGGCGGGCGAAGCACGCGAGTGGCCTTTCGACACGCTTCGAATGGACGCATTAATCGTACTACTACAGTATACAACTTAGCCATTTCTAAAGAAGAAAATTAAGCAGCCTCCAATGACGCAAAGATTCGACACGAATGCATTGTCTCGAGAAAGGCCTAGCACATAGGAGTACTAGCAAGAGCTGAGCAAAAGGACGACACATATAATCGATCCCCTAGTTAGTTGCAACTTGCAACTACGTGGGCACTCGGGCGAGTTTTTCTGGGTTTGTTTGAGGCATAACAGGCTCGAGAACCAAACACAATAAACAGTACAGTCCGAAATGATAGTGTAGTATAGGCTCTTTCAATCTCTGTCAGCTCTCTCTCTCACCTATCTCTCTCAATTTCTCGCTCTCTTGCCCGTCTATCTCAATCTCTCTCGCTTGTCTCACTCACTCTCTTTCTCGCCTATTGCCTCCTCTCTCGCCCGTGTTCAGCACATCCCCTCGCTCTCTGTAACTGTTCAATAATAAATAAATTTTAGTTCTTTTTTCATAATATTTATGTGCACTACTCAACTCCATGCGTCTCCCATTCCTTTCTTGTTGCAATAGTGTAAATAGGCCGATACGGTACGAAATAGGTACGAAGCGCAAATCGGTTGTGCCTGAGCTCACCGAAAGTGAGCTAGGCCGGCACGGCGCGGCCGGCAAGACGAGCTATCGCGCTCGCACGATTTAGGCATGAAGTACGATGGGCTCGTGACAGGCCAACCCGGAACGGCACGACGCCCAACTCTAGTTGCAACTTTACCTTGAAAGGCCACTCGCTGTAGCGCGCTTTGTGCTTCCGCACTAGTGTAAGCGTGCTACGGCCGCCGGGTCTGCCGCGTACCCCCGCTGGTTCCGCGCTACACACCTATGGGAAGGGACACACGTCGTCTCTCGGTTTCTCAAAACAAATTTTAGAGTCACTTGAAATTAATGCAATAAAAAGTCAAATTGCAATTTGATTTCCACAATAAAAAGTAAAAAAAAACTAGCAATTTGATTTAGATTAAATTGCTAATAAAAAGTCAAATAACTTTAGGGTCACTTGAAATTAATACAATAAAAAGTCCATATCAAATTAATACAATAAACAATACTTGAAATTCAAAATAAAAAATAAACAAATTGCAATTTATTTTCCACACGAACTTTAGAGTAAAAATGAAATTCAAAATAAAAATTAGTAGTTAGATTTGAATACGAATTCAAACCTAAAAATTTAGAATAAAAATATGAAGGACCATGTGGAGGTCCATCCATATTTATGATGAGTATTTGACTTTATGTAATCTAGGATAGCTTAGATTTGAGTTTGGATTTAAAATGGATTTCAAGTTGGAAGTGCTTTTCTTGTGGGACGATTTAGGATAGACTTCACGTTTGCACCTGACCAAGGGAAATGAGAAACACGAGTTTTCCATTCGCGCGGACCAAGGGAAATGAGAAACAGAGAGTTTCCCATTCGCGCCGGACCAAGGGAAGAGGGAAACAGAGAGTTTCCCATTTGCGCCGGACTGATTTTTTCGCGACGGACCAAGTCACAGTGAGTTTCACGTGTACGCCGGACCGGTTTTGACAGCCAACAGTAATTAGTATTTTTGACGGTCTTCCCTTACTCAAAAAATTATTTAGTCTACATGAAAGTTGTAGAGAATTTCAAGACGCATCTTTTGCATGTTGACAAGTTTTTCATTTGAGCAAAATAAAAAATCATAGAAAATCGAGAAGGTTAACAGAGAATCTCATGTTTACGCCGCACCGATTTTGACAGTGTGCAGTAATATGCCTTTTTGAAGGTCTTCCTGTGCTCACAAAATGATGTGCTCTACATGAAAGTTGTAGAGAATTTCGAAACGTAACTTTTTCATATTGACAAGTTTTTCATCATGAGCAACATAAAAAATCGAGAAGATTACTGCTGTATTGAAAACAGGATGTTTGCATTTGGTTGAAGTGTTTTAGTCCGTTTTGGTCTAACCCAATTCGTGATAGAATTGATGCGCTGGGTTCATGGTAAAACCAAGAAGGGTTTTCTTGTCTTTGTGGATGTAGGACTTAATTTGGTTGTCATGGTGAGGCGAAGGGAGGCTGGAACTAGGCATGGGATGGCCGGAGGTTCAAGTTGGCCAGATATTCGCCGGAAGATGGTCAGAGATGAAGTCGGTGCAGTCCCAAGAGACAAGAGATCAGTGGAGAAGCTAGCTTATCACTACTTCGATCAAGGAGAGCTGTTGGGTTGCAGTTCTGGAAGATAGAGTAGTGGATAGGTGTAGCTTGCTTTGAGATCCGTGCAAGAAAACCTATGTTATGGTTGGTTTCGGGTTAGCCCTTGCATGGCTGGTTGAGTGGGTTAATCCTAACTCTTGATGGATGCTCTAGGGTTTAGAGGCTCATCCAAGGGTGGTAGGTGACCCAAGAGCACTATAAATAGAGGGGAAGGGGCAGCCTCCCCTGAAGTGAAGGTTTTGAGGTTTTTGATGCTCCTTTGAGTTTTGCCTAGACGAATGTGAGGCTTTGGAACCTCTCCTTCCAGAAATGAAATATTTTTCATTTATGTTCATGTTTCATTTCCTTTACGTATTTACATTACGCATTTAAATTACGCAATCTAAATTCCGCATTTACTTTCTTGCAATTTAAATTTACGTAATTTGGATTTGCCTTCCCTCCTTCTAATTGCTTACGAATCTTTTGCTGAGGTTTATGATTGATTCTTTCTTGAAATCATATTTCAATCATCTAGACTATCCACGCGTTCTTGTTGCAAAAAGTTGATCTTTTGCGTTCTTAAATGCTTGATCTTGTAGATTGCGTATCCTTGAGTTTCTTTGTGTTCTCTTGCTTGCTGGGACGTGTGGGAAGTCATTCAAGATCACTTTGATCATCAAAACCCCACGAGCAAGCCTTGATCGAAGTTCTTTCGATTTTTGCCGAAACTTGGTGCATTCTTCTTTCCTGGGAAAAAAGGTCAGAACTTTGACATCAATCCCTTGGATTGAAGGTTGAAATAAGTTCCTGATATCCCGAGGACCTTATCTACCAAGTTTCATTGAGTTTGGATCAATGGATCAAAAGATTCATCAAGTTTCCTTTTGAACTCGTGCTGAAAACGCTGTTCATATGCTTGATTTTACTGTAGCTATAGTAGCACGATAGTTCCAGCCCAGAGTGCGGTAGCACTGGCCTTAGGCTGATTTTTTGTGAAAATTAACCCTTTCACTTCCATTTGATATTTAAGGGTTTTGGGTTGGTTTCTTTGGGTGAAAATCTACATTTGTGATCTTTCTTAGTGCACATATTTTAATTTGGGATCATTCACCTCCCTCTGATCGCCATCTCGGTCTTTCAAAATAAAATAATATTAGCAATTGATTTCTATACAGACTTCAAAATAAAACAGAAATTTGAAATAAAATTTAGTAGACAGGTTTGAATACGACTTCCAACGAAAAACTGAAATTAGAAATTAGAAAAAATTAGCAATTTGATATCCATAAGAACTCTAAGTTAAAATCCCTGTATAGCTTAAATTTGGAGTAAAATAAAATGAAAAGAATACCAATTGGATTTGTAAATGATTCTAACCAAAAACTATAAAAATAAACTTCATGCCGTGCACAATCCAACAATATGCAAATTTAGAATAAAAAACAAAGGATAATTAGTGATTTTATTTTTTATACGAATTCCAAATCAATTTGATTTCCATATGAATTTAAAATTAAAACTGCAACTTGAAATAAAAACTAAATGAAAATTAGTACCAGGGTTTGTATATGAATGCCAACCTAAAACTAAAATTTGGAATAAATAATAAAATTAAATTAAAATTAGTGGTTGGATTTGTGTACGAATTCTAATCAAAAATTGGAATTTGAAATAAAAATAAAATAAAATTAGCAATTTGATTTAGATTATAATAAAAAGTCCATGTCAAGTACAATATAAATAAATAAAATTCAGAATAAAAATAAAACAAAATTATCTATTTGATCTCGATAGAACTTCAAAGTAAAATTAAAATTTGGAAGAAAAATTAAATGAAAATTATTAGTTGTATTTGTATACGTATTTCAGCCTAAAACTGAAATTCAAAATAAAAATGGCAAAAGAAGCCACGACGTTCACTCTTACAGCTAAAAATTACCACATTAATCAGTGCCAAAAAAAATCTACAACATCGATTTTTTTTTACGTCTAGATTATAGGTATAAATTTCATCTCTAGCTTTAGGCTCTCTCACTCACGTAATTTGATTAGTGTCCGGATGGGTTCTCCGTGTGCTATTCCGATTGAGACACGGAAACAAAACAAAGGCAACAATTTGAAGGAATCCTGTCAGAATCAGAGTAGGCTGACTTGTGCTTGCTGAGAATTGAGAAAGATCCTTACCAGTTCAAATAAGAGGTGGTCGCACGCACGTGGAAGCACGGTTAAAAATCTCGTTTTTACTTCAAATCTTATCCATGGCCGAAAGAATAAAATCTCGACGAGATTTAGAAGTTTCGGATAAATCTCGGACGAAATACAAAAACAAAAATTCAAATCCGGATTTTTTTTATACCGAGTAAACCGAAATTTCGGCCGGTTTTGCCGAGATCTCGGCAAAATTGCACCGCGCGAAAAATAGAACAAACGATGTCCAAAATTTTTGAATTTTTTTATATTGTACAAACCATTTTAGAAAATTTTGAAAATTTTTGGGGATGGTCCTGATTTATTATCAATTTTTGTATAAAATTTTTATCTTCTGATCAAGCTTCAAGAAGTTCCAAAAATTCTGAGAGTCCTACGTCCTCGTAAAAACCTAATGATCAATACATAGATTTGCTTTAGCAACAAAAAAATGTTTAATTTTTTTGAAATTTTTGCATAAGGGTTATAAGGAAATTCTTAAGATCTCGTAAAACTTTTGAATCATAATCACACTCCAGTGAATTTATAAAATTCTTACAAGTACAATGTATTATTTATGTTCTTTCTGTTTTTTATTTTTGAAATATAACAAATGAAGTTCAATACATACATAGATTTGATTGAGCAAACAAAAAACGTTGAATTTTTTTAAATTTTTATATAACGGTACTAAGTACATTATTAATCTCTAATAAAAATTTTGGATCATGATCACACTCGAGAAAATTTATAAAATTCTGACAATGTTACTGTCACAATTATGTTCATTCTGTTTTTGATTTTTTAAAGATAACAAATGAAGTTAAATTATTTTCAAAATTTTTATGTATGATTCTACACTTCTTATTATAGTACCATAAATTTTTCAGATCAAGATAAATCACGTACAATTTTATACAAATCTTACAGTGTTTCTAAAGTTTTTAAAAAATGTCTAAAAATACGGTTTTCAACAAATTTTCATAAAAGATAACTTTCTTAAGGGTTATTGATCAATTTCCGGTCAAATCCGGTTGTCAAACATCAAATTCCGGTCAAAAATAGCGAGATCTCGTCGAGATTTTTTGAGATTACTGTAGCAATTTAAATTGTTTGAATTTTTTCAATCCGGCCAGCATTTCAAATCTCGTCCACGTTTGAAAACCAAGATCTGGCAAACTTTCGGGCAGATTTTGAACCTTGCGTGGAAGTTCGGGTAAGAGGCGGTCACATACACGTACATTTATGTAAAAATAAAAAGAAAGAGGAGTACGACATTTATCAAGTGACCAGAGAAAATCTACTTAGGTGGGAGTAGAGCTATACGTCATGCCGTGCTGGACCGGCCTGGCACAGGCATATCGTGCTTCGTGTCTGAACTGTGTAAGACAACGACGGTCCATCGTGCCGTGTTGTACCGGCCCAGCTCGCCTTCGGCGAGCTCAGGCACAGCCCATTTGCATTTTGTGCCTACTTCGTGCCGTGCCGACCTAGGCTCAGCCCATTTGCACTATTGCGACGAGAGAAAAGGTGTCGGAGACGTACGGAGCTGAGACAGTGGACACAAATATTAGAGAAAAAATAACTAAATTTTATTTATTCTTGACCGCGCTCACTCTCTCAGTCGTTGTCTCTCTCAATCTCTCTTGTTCGCCCTCTCTCTCTCTCTCAATCTATCCCACTCTCTCTCAATCTCTCTTTCTCGCTCGTTCTCTCTCAATCTCTCTTGCTCGCTTTCTCTCTCACCCAATCAGTATCTCTCAATATCTCTCACCCAATCATTCTCTCTCACAATCTCTCAGTCTTTCTCGTCCGATCAGTCTCTCTATCTCAATCTCTCTCACTCTCGCTCTCGCCCGATCATTCTCTCTCTTAATATTTCTCGTCCGATCAGTCTATATCTACCTCTCTCATTCACTCTCTCTCTCTTGCGTGATCATATTGTCTCTCTCTCGCCTGATCATTCTCTCTCGCTTGCTCTCGTCCGATCAGTCTCTCTCTCAATCTCTTAACATCTATCTTGCTCGATCAGTCTCTCTCTCAATCTCTCAGTCTCTCATTCGCTTGAGGAGAGGGAGAGAGAGTGGGATGAGCCAGAGAGAGTGACATAGAGAGCCAGGTAGGTGTTCTCACACTTCACTCTTTCAACACTTGTCTACTTTCGAAATTATCAGGTGAATCCCTATACCTGTCTCCAAACATGTAACGTGGAGAGCTAGAATAAAGATAATACTTGAACTTTCTCTCCTTTTTTTCGTTCTCCTTTCATTTTTTTCCACATATTTTCCCTTTTTTCCCCTCCCCTTTCCCCCAACTGGCACCCTTTCTCCTTTTTTCCCTCCCCCTTCTCCCCAATTTTTTTCCTTTTCCCCCCAACCGGCGCCCTCTCTCCCCGACTTACCTCGCCTTCCCCGTCGCCCTATGCGGCCCACTCCATCTTCTTCCCCCACCCCCTCCCGACAGCCTCCTCGCCGCCCACCGCGCCCTCGCCACCCGCCGCCCTCACCTCCCTCGCCATCCCCGCCGCCTAACCTCTCCCCTTGGTCCATCTCAATGCCGGGTCATCTCCTCCCCTGCACTGCCCCCTCATTTGCCTTCGCACTCCACCGCCCCCTAGGCCTCCTCCACCCGGTGCCCCCTTGGTCTCCTGGCGGGCGTGGTGCGGAACCATGATGACGGCAATGGCGCGAGCACAATACGCCCACAACGATGGCAACGGAGACGGCGCGGCTGCGGGCATGGCGATGTGGAAGGCGAGGTGGCACTGCACGCAGGAGGCGAGGCGGTATGGGCTCTGTGACGCGACAGCACGCGGGTTCGGCACAGCCACAGCTAGAGCGAGGTGGCGAGGGCTCAACACGGCCACGATGTAGGTACCCCCTCTACCTCGTGCTCCTCCCCACCGACCCTTCATCTTCCCTGCGGCGACGACGAGGGCCATGACCGACGGCGATGATAGGCTCGCGGCGATTTGAGGCGACCGACGCGGGAGTCGACGCGACATGCGCAGGAGCAGAGGTGACGGGCAGGGTGGGCACGGCTGCGCGAGCATGGTGAGACAGGCGGGGCGACATTTGGATGAGAGGCGAGGCGGCAGTGGGGAGCGAGGGCTGCGAGGTCGTGCCTCCGTGCCGTGCCAGCACGGACCCGACCCAAACGGTCGTGCTAGGCTGGACCACCCATCGTTCCTGGTTTCTGGGCCCAGCATAGCCCGAGGAACAGTAGCGTGCCGGGCCTCGGGTCGGCCTATAGAAGCCCGGGCCGAGTGCCCACCTCTAGGTGAGAGGCATGCAAAGAGTCCAATACATGCAAGAGGGATGCATATTAAACTTGAAGTTGAAAGGATGACATGTTTCACTACCACACAAGAGCACGAATAGTTAAAAATTGTATTCACAGATGGTTAACGAACTGTAATTGTCGGTGCATAGTAAATATCATAGTTCTAATTTACAGCTAACCTTAGAAATCACACTAGTTGTGCCCTCTGTACTGATAACACAAACACATATACACATAAAAATAACCTGATAATAATTCACAATTCACAACACAAACACATAACAATACACAGAAAAAAGACATTTAGACAATTTACAATTGAAGAAAAATCACATGACAATTAATTTATAGTTGCATGAATAAATGTTCCTAAGGACTGTCCGAATCCCTAAACTCGCCTATGCGATGGATCACATCAACAAGGAAGAGTGTGGCAAGCTCTCCTCGAACCATACCGAGAGAATCCGGGAGGGAAGTAGACATGGAGAGTTTAACATCCTATCACAAGCAAGAATAGCTATTACTGAAAATTTTTTATTGCGAAGAATTAAATGTAGACAAATTGATGCAGTTAGAATTGCATACCTCAGGTATATTAGGGTGATAAGCATTTATGAGTTCGTACATGTGGGAATTGATAACTTTTCTAGCCCCCTTACCTTGTTTTTTTTGCAAATCTAGTCCCTCCTGAGCAGAATTTCAAATATAGCCCCCTCCCCCACTGCGAAAGTCGAGGCAAGCGACACTTGTCCCCTATCGTGCTGGGGGAACATAGCCACAACGCGCTTCCACGGATGCTAAGCTCAAGAGGGGGCTGCCGTGGCCGGGGAGCGCAAGAGGAGGGCTATATTTGCAATTCCACTTGGGAGGGGGCCACATTTGCAAAAAAAATAAGACAAAGGGGGCTATAAAAGTGATCACTTCTTCATGTGGCGCATCACGTAGAAACCATAGGAATGGTCTTTTGGCTACTGATGGTACTGCAAAAATACAATATATATTCACCAGTAGGAGGGTCATTAGGATAATTCTTGATGTGTCGGAATGTAGCTTGTACCGAAAAGTTCGTCAAATGCCGCTAGACTATAGCCCTGCTTCTTTCTGTGTCTCCCTCCATGTTCGACGCAATTCTTGAAAGCCCTATGTACATTAATTCCCGAAAAACACTTTTTAAGTAACAAAAATGTAGATGAGAAGCAATTGTAGTCAATAAGGAAAAGCATATTTACCTATTAAGTACAGCTTGCAAAGGTTTAAAGTCGTGCTTACTCAACATGGAATAATTGCAGTAAACCATGTTATTTCTTTATACGATGACCAAGACAATCTAATGGAACCTACATGTAGCGCGTCATGAAGACATCTCACGTAGGTTTAGAATATGTATGGAAGCAATGATCTACGAGTAAAGTACTGAAAAAAGCATTCACCTCTGATTGTACACTGCAAGTATGTACTCCTTGCCGACCTGAGCTTGCAACGCTCGTATTATGCAGTTGACAATGATTCCATCTCATTTTATTGTCTCCTCGGCAATCAAGCCGGGGTCTAGGAATCATACTGGTTGTCATCTTCATGCTATAAATTTGATCATGTATCTGGAAAAGACAAACCAATTGCTATTATACATTTATCCTTATAAATAATATAAGAGATAGTAGGTGTAGGATGATAGATACTTACTATGTCAAGGATTGTAGGATTAAGATGTCGAGTTCAATGAGGTTGAAGAGCTTAAATAACTCCTCAAAATACACAGGAAAGCACCCCGCTTCGTGGGTTAAATGGCCCTCCGAGAATTTGACCATGAAACTAGAAGCGGCATTTGTATTGTTGGCCTACTGTATGTATCTCTATGCAAAGCATGTCATGACATTCCAAGAGTTCCTAGGACCGAGTCAGGAACTAGGGGCTTTCCTAATGTGAATTTCAATGGTCCCTAGGGCTTCGAATGATCCTTTGGGGCTTGTTCTTCATGGATTTGCTCTTCTAGGACCCTGATGAACTCCGACTCGACTTATATACATTGGCAGGAGGAGGGGACGCTTGTTGAGGTGGTGGAGGGGTAAGTTCCTGAGGTGAAGGAGGGCTCAGTTGCCAAGGTGGAGGCGCTAGGAGGAAGCATGGGTGGAGGATGGTGAGAGGGGATAGAGAGGAGACGACGTAGGTGTCGGAAGATGACGATTGCGCCAGATGGGTCATAGAAAGAATCGAAGGGGAAATATAGTATTTCATGACGGGCTGGACTGTTAAGGTGAGGCAGTTGATGATGGGCTGGGTTGTAAATAGGATGTTGTTTTATGAAATGACCGCTTTCATGCTGGGCTGGCTCAAGCACGACACAATCGATCGTGCCGGGTTGGGCCAGGCCAGGCAACCCATTGTGCCGAGTTTCCAAGCCCGCACGGCCCATCATTCATGTTGTACCAGCCCAGTCCAAAGACATCTATATTATGCCATGCTTCAAGACATGCTAAGAGCCAACCTAAATTGGCACAGCCCATTGTCCACGTCTGCTTGTTCTTCTCGAGCTACATTGTTTTGACTCGCTGGTATCAGAAATGAGCGAGACTAGCAACTGCCTAAGCTCGTGTTTTATGGTTTTTTATTCCTTCTATTTGGATTGGTTTGTGAATGGTGGTTTTTTTAGGAAGTGAATGGTGAATTTTAATTCACCACACTTCCTTTTGTTTTGAAATTGGTGTATTTCTCGATGTACACAGTCGAACCTTTATATGATCGTATCTTTATAGTTTTTATAGAGAAAGGACCAAAAATGATGATCAGAGGGGGTTAATAATCGCAAATAATTTTTCCACTAAAAGAACCAACCAAAATCTCACTTGATCAAATATGAGCATAAAAAGAAAGTTTTCAGAGAAATCTCGTCTAGGGTGGCACTACCCCCATTTAGGGGGCGGAAGTATCAGATGAACAGTACGATCAGGGTAAATAGTAAAATCAGCACGAGTTCAAAACCAATAATTGATGTAACTTTTGATTGGATGATCCAAAACTCGTGAAACTTGGTATGCACTTTCCTATATATGTTAGGAACCTATTCCAACCTTCAATAGTAAGGATCGACATCAAACTTCCAACCTTTTTCAAGTTTAGAGAAGGTTGTACAAAAATCGGGCTAAATGCACAAACTTCACTTTGAGCTTACTCGTGGGGATTTGATGGTTGAAATGATCTTAGATTATCTCCCACATGTCACAGCAAGCTAGAACACCAAAGAAATAGCGCTCAAATACTCAAGAAAATGATCTACCATGAATCCTTCCTTCTCAAGTCAAAAACCGGTTTCTTGAGAAGAACTTTGGAGATCTTTTTAAATTTTGGCTGGATGATTGGGATATGATCCACAAAAGATTTATCCATCAATATTCATCCTTAGCAAACCAAGATCAAGAGAGAAAGATACCATGACAGATCGAAAAACTCAAGAAAGAAGGGAGATCAAAACTTGAAAATGAATTTCTATTTCAGATCAAAAGGAGTAATTACAAAACCTCTCTAAAGAGAGCAAAGCTCCCAAGGAGTGCTCACACATAAAAAAACAAAAATCTTGCGAAAACTCTAATCCTTCTCCTAGAGTCTTACTTCCCTCTATACCTCTCAAGCCCTTATATAGAGGAGGCAACCCTAACCTGAACAGAAGTGGATACCATCCACATTTACATGGGCTAACCTGCTAACCCAATACATAACAAGTTTTACACACTCACATGCACGCTTTTCAAAGCGGCCTTCTCTATGACGCTCTAATTCACTCCACGAGTCCGAATTTGCGTCCATATCCTCTTTGGCTTGACCTAAACCACTTAGATCACAGCCGCGGTTTTTCAAACCGCCTCGATCTCTAGTAATGGGAAAACTTACAATTTGCCCCACGACCGGTCTTTTCCTTCCTCTCGAAGCATCGCCTATACTCTATCATCTTTCATGTGGTCCCAATGACTTGTTACCAAGCTTCTCACGTATCTGGACTCCCTTGAATCGTCCTCGCTTGCAAATGGGCCCAAGTCACTTAGCGCGCCACATATCCTTGACCGCTTCATCATGACAGCCCTGGATTCCTTTACCGTTCTAGACCTCAATTCCTTCTTGAGCCTAGTCCCAATCCACCTTGCCACTGCCCGTCATGTCTATCACCAATAGCTCCTTGTCTTCTCGGCTTGCACCGACTCCCCGGCCTCAGTCATCTTCGATGTTACCCTAATCGTCTGAACCTCAGCTCTCCTAGCCTAGTCCCAGTTTTCTCCGTCTCACCATGACCTATCTTCGAAGTCGTGCAACCATCATAGACAAGAAAAACATCACATATCATTACTCTACAAAGATATGCAATGAAAATCACTTAAACACAATTTCCAGTTCACAGAATCTATCTTTGGAAAATAACTACCGCCAACCTAGGCTCGGTAGTACCGCTCGACTGATACTACCGTATTTCCAATGATGGTAGTACCGCTACCCCCTCCCCCTCAACATAGAAAAACACTCTTCCTGAAATATAACTACCGCCATTCTCAGCCGGTAGTACCACCCACCACTGAGAACATCTCAAATTGCTTTAAATCAAACATAAACTCAAATCAAACTCAAACCTAAGCACCACAAGCTCAAAATTCAGTCAAATACTCATCACAAATATAGTTAGACCACCACATGGTCTCTCAATAAATATATAATTAAAAATTTTGATTGTCAAATGTGTATATATTAGAGATCATGCTTGACTTCTGAAATAATATTATTTAGTTACAAGGGAGTGTTTACAAGGATGTTCGTCTCGCCCACCAAGTTGTCTAGCTAGCACAAATACATATGCACAATCTATAAAATCTCATGTCCCGTGAACCCTATTAAAGAGAAAAAGCAAGGTAAGGCAGTAAGGGTATGTTTCGTTCATGTACCAAAGCCGTCAAAGTTTGTCTTTTTTTTATGTTAAATGTGCCTAATGTTATATTATTAAAATTGGAACCATACTTTGGTTAGTAAATGCGATCTTGCTACACTTTGAGTCACTAACACGTGAGACTTAGACAGCAGAAAAAGATTCTTGCTACAAGTATGGCTACGAACCAAATGGGCACTTAACTAAGAGTGGGGCAACATATGGCTACGAACCAAATAGACTCTAAATCTCTCATATTTCATCTTTTAGCAAATAAGTTAAATTTGATTCTTCTTTTGCGCTAAGGACCAAGGTACTCCTCTATTGCTTCTTAATTACTACCATGGTGCCAATATCTTGTCATGGATGAATAGGGCACCATAGCCATGGACAGTATTCTCATCTTCACCTGTAGGTGCGGAAACTAGGAACAAAGCAGAATTACAGAAGTATGCAACAATGGGACCACCTGATAACTGTTGTTTGTAGAGTTTTCATAAAATAATTGAGTGCGCGTAGCACAGCTTTTACAGTACGTGCCCTTGCAGAGATACCAGGAGATACTAGTATCTCCCACCTCCAAAGAGGTATGAACTAAATTTATTCAAAAATCATCGCTTTTTTAGTTCCGTCTGCAATTTTTTTTACAAATATAACACCTTATCCCAGTCGGAGATGAGGCTATTTGAAAGACCATGGAGGTCTATTCAGGTTTGTGATGAGTTATTAACAGTGTTTGAGCATGTGGTGTTCAAGTTTGAGTTTGTTTTGAATTATATTTTGAATTTGAAGCAATTTGAGGTGTTGTCAGGTCAATGGCAGCGCTACCGGCATGGGTTAGTGGTAGTGTCGACCCTGCGGAGTTACCGGCCTTAGGAGTGGCAGTCTTTTTACAGAGAGGTGTTTTCTTTGGGTTAGATACAAGCAGCACTACCAACCATCTGGGAGCGGTAGTACCGGGGTTATGGTACTACCGGTCTTCAGTGGTGGTAGCTATTTTTTAGAGAGTGTCTCTCGGGTTGGTTCAATGGAGCGGTACTACCGACCCTATGTGGCAGTAGTACCGAGTTTCCAGTGATGTTGTGCTTAATATTTGCATTAGTTGTTGTTTAATGCATATTGTAACATCCCAAATTTTGTATTTCTTGAATTTAATCTTCATTTTATATTTTTATGAATTTTTTAGAAATTATTTGATTTAATTTGTATTTATTGATTTATGGCTTATTTATAAAGTTATTTAGAAAATGTGAAAAGTTTAAATAAAATTTTGTTGAAAATATTTTATTCGAGTTCTAAACACCTCCCTAGGCCATTATTTAAGGCAACGCTAGCCGCATTGGAATCCCCACCACGCACCACATCTTTTGGCCAAAGCACGCCTGCCGAGATGCGCTCTAGCCGCCGCTTTTGCTTACCGAAGTTCCGCCGTTCATCGTTGCTTGTTTTTCGCCGTTTCCGCCATCGTCGAGCACTATCCGCCGCAACCGAGGCCAGATCCGGACGCATCGTGTCAAGACAAATCGAACCAGCCAGCTAATGTCGCTAGAGCCCCGCCACCGTGCTGTCCCTTTGGTCAGCGTCTTCGTTGCTGGTGAGCTCCCTCCGTCGTGCCATGTCTACCGCCGTTGAAGCTTGGTGACCATCAGATTTGTTATCAATGCTCAGTATGTAGCCATGTTTGCATGCCGCTTGGCCTGGCTGCTTTCATCGTCAGCCGTCGGATCCAGATCAATAGGTCTGGATTTTGCCACGTGTCGCCTCTATAGTACGCCTTGCGTTGCCACTTCGCCGCCATTCCTAACTGCTGGATTTTGATCGCACGGTCCTACCCATGCCGCGTGTTCTGCTCATGTTAGCGTTGCGCGCGCGTCGCTTCGCCTAAATCGTCCAATCAGCGGTCAACACATCAGATCTTGCCGCGTCTGCACTGCGTGTCTCCACTGTCGGATTAATCTCGGGTGGACTGGATCGCATTGCTTAGCCACCGAATCTCAGCCTGCCATGTGTCATCGCCGCAGTAGTGCCGTGTGGCATGCTTGCGTCACTCTTGCGTTAACTAGTCCATGGGCACAGTTCTCTGGTCCATGGTGGACCAAGGACAAACTGTGAATAGGGTCCATGCATCGGGACGTGTGGTAGACGAGGATTGGTCCACGTGTCGTGATGCAATAAATCTACGATTTCCAATAGAAAAATAATTCATTTAATTTGGAAATTTCTATTTTTAGCCTTTTTTTTAACTTTAACTAGCTCGTTCTTGCTCATACGAACTTCAATTGAGGTGATTCCAGTTTATAAGAATTTGTAAAATCGAGCTCTATTTATTGGTGAATTTTATTTAATTTTTTTAGTTGATTTTGCTATCTGTTTTTGCTATTTATTGTTTTCTCGCTCGTTTCAAGTAGACGTCGAGGCGCCCGGTGAGTTCGTGATCAAGGGGCCAGCACAAGAACAAGGTCTAGAGTAGGATCCAAAGCTCTTTGAAGGCAAGTTGTGCTTTGATCATGTTAAACCCATGTCTTAAACATTATATTGTTTCAAAATATTGAATACTAATTCAATTACTACTTGTTTCAATTATGTTGGGTATAGTTATTCATCCAATCATGATATATCCTCCTTGCCATATTGTATGTTGTATGCCATTTATCACCCTAGAATGGTTTTATATTAGTTGGTAGCTATAATTGCCAATAAGGGTAGCTAGAACGAGTGTATTGTGCTTAGCCGTGTAACGAGTCATCATTTTATGTGAAAATGGTTAATCTTGCTAATGAATTATAGAACATGTTTATTAATTTGTGTGTCGGGTGTTGTCATACAATGTTATTGTTGTTGATGGCATTGTCGGGGACTGGTTACCCCGCGCAGGCAATGGCCCGCTGGGCCCAAGCTCACCCGACCAAGGACCAAGCTTGCTCGACCTTGGTCCCAGCTTGCTATTGAGGGCAAGCTCGGAGGACTCAGTTGGATTGCAGAAACCGACAGTTACTGAGTCAAGGAGGGGCCTTAAAAGGTTGAGTTAAGGCGATCTTGGGCAATGGTTCCCAGTGCCATTATTGCCATACTTCATTGCGCATCATGTCCAGATCTGGCGCCACTCCCCTGAGAATCTCGCCTGACCGTTTTCTATAATGAACTCAACATTAGAGGTATAAAAACTTTCCCCCTGCGCGGGGAAAGAGAGGGAGAAGAGACACGACACACAGAACCAGTCCTTGACCTTGGCTCGAACACCTCTTGTATTCAACCACAGCGCATTATCGTCTACCTTTCGCCTCCGAGCAAGACTGGAGAAGAGCTATTACCTGTACTTGGGACTCGAACTAGTATAACTCCTCGTGTCAACCGCTCCCTTTCTCTCACTCCTAACGGCGATCAGAGTTCCTTCTGAGCGAGCACGATCTTGGGTTCCACTCCTACATCACTCCCTCCTTCTCGCGGTCAGGCGTTCCCGATCATCAACAGCTGGCACCCACCGTGGGGCCCGAGAGTTTTGCCTGTTCGAAGGAACTTCATCGCTTCAACGTCACCAACACTTTCGCCTTCAAACGTCAACATGTCGCATTCGGCGAGCACGGACTCGGATGCGGTTCCCGAACGCAAATGCTCCACATCCATGTTCTCGCCCTCACCAACGTCGTGCGAACGCTTTGCCTTCATGGCCGACAACCACAGGGCAAGCGAGGGAGCGGAGGATCGTGACCCGAACACCTCGGAGGAGGCGCGTCGTTTGGCTCAGGTTGCCATCGACCAGGCTATCACCACTCTCCGATGGGAAGATCACGGGGAGAACCGCACCTCGTCCAGGCGGCCTAACCCTGCCCACCTATGCGGTTTCACCAGCAGCTGGGAGTGCTTGCGAGCCATTTCCCGGGTTATGGCCGATCATGCTCGGGCGAGGTCGGCTCTTTTTGGGCGGGCTCTCACCGAAGAGCTTGACAAGGCGGCCGACGAGGTTGAGCCTTCGCAGCGAGGGCGAGGCCAGCGCCCTAGGTCTCTCTCTCTAGCGAGCGATGGCAACTCCTCAAGCGGACATCGACGCTCTCACAGGTCACCTTTGTACAGACAAGCTCGGAGTCCATCCCGATCACTTCTGCGTTGTCAGGCCTGGAACATAATCCATGAACATGCCTGACATCGGCAAAGTAATAGCAGCGCCTATTTCAGCAACAGCACGTCCGGAAGCCTGTCTCCAGACGTCCCACCCAGGCGTCAAAACGTCCACGACCGCCTGCGCTATCACGCCGATGATGCCAGTGCCAACCTGATAGCATCTAGGCACCCCTCAATTTTATTTTTATATTGTTATGGTTTTGGTATTGATGACTAAGTTAGTAATATTCAAAGCCTAAAGAAAGTGAGCTCGAACTTATGATGAGATAAGCTGGGACAACAAGATTAAGGCTTTTGATTTATAATTTATGACTTGGAAAGTGTTCTAAGTCAAATAGCGTAGGTGTTTTGTTTTTGTATAGCTGTCCAAAAGAGGACTTTGCACAAGGAAATAGTTTGTTAGGCAAAGGCAAAACCAGGACCACTTGGAGCAAAAGACACTAAATCTTTACCCTCTTGAAAATATACCTTTGATTCAACAGACCAAAAATTTCCTATCTATATTCTTGATCATTTGCAAACCTTGAATCTATTCTTTGTCAAAACTTCCTTTATACATCTGTTTTTCGATTAAAATATACTCGCTTTCATATCCTCATATTCTGGACAAACATTCCTGAAAATCATCTTAGTCGAAGCTTCGCCTATGTATGACGGACTAAAATTTTTGGTCCAAAGATACATGCATTTTTCACTCCTCGATGTCGGACCAAAGATGTCCTAGGTTTTCGTTCTCGTGAGACCAAAAGATTTGGTCCGGCATTCCTTTTCTGTACAAGTGTTGGTCGGACTAAATCTCGATGTTCTTTTTAATCGAAACCAAAAAAAAGAAAGAGGGTATTCTCTATCTTCAAAAGAAGTTTCTACTCTGAAGCGGACAAAATATTTGTGCTTAATTTCTTTAAAACCGTTGCTAGATTGAAAAGCCGTGATAATTTATATCTATAATAGAAAAAGGTTCTTGGCACAAATCTTACGTGAAGTCCATGCAACACGGACCAAAAATTTGGTCCAAGTACATGTGTCTTCTCGCCAAGACCTATCTTCTCTAAAGTCCATGTATCACGGACCAAATTTTTGGTCCAAAATACATGTGTCTCTATCCTCGCAAATTTGTTTCTTAGTCCATATATGACGGACCAAAATTTTGGTCCGCGTATATAGATCTCTATGTCTAAGCAAAATCTTTTGAAAGTCATGTGTAACGGACCAAGTCACTTAGTCCGATACTCATATATATCTCCCGATTGTATGCGGACCATCTTCTTGATCAACCCATGTATCTGCGGACCAAAATATTTGGTCCGTCGTGAACTCGAAAATTTGGTCCGTCATACACATACCCGATGTCGCTAAGCAGCGATACATAGTCCATTTGACGTGTGTTTTTCTCGTTGTTTCGACATCCGACACGTCCAACGGCTTTCATGCAGTGTGTAACGCTATATTCACTCAAAATGGCTATATAAGCATTTCCTAAGCCATCTACCGGATATATACATGAACTCCTTACATTTTGGCATTGACATATAGCTCTCATTCTCAAAAAGGAGTCTGTGCTTCATTTTCACACAAAAATCTTCATACTTCCCTAAGTGTGTAAGCTCCAAGCAAGTGTCTAGTTTTGTGATTTGCATAGTGAACCAAGAGACAGAACTTGTGCGAGGTTTATTACTCTTGGATCTTGGTGATCCTAGGCGGCTTGGAGGAAGTAAAACAAAGTGACTGTCCAAAGGTGTTTGTGGAAGGCAAGCGTGTTTGTGAGAGGTTTGGAACTCACCTCACCGGAGAAGTGAAAGAGTTACCCGAGTGAACACGAGCTATCATGACTAGCTTTGGAGAAGTGAACTTCTAAGAAGTGCTTCAACGTGGATTAGAGTGCGGCTCTGAACCACGGGATAAATTCTTTGTCTCTCCAAAGATCTTCTCTTTATTGCTTTATTTGTATTTGTTTGTTGCTTGATATCTGCTTTACTCTTGCTATAAGTTTCTCTCGTTAAAATAAGTTAGTAAATTAAAATTGCAAGAATTTGTGAAATTGCCTATTCACCCCCCCCTCTAGGCCATATCGATCCTACACAACCGTCACAATCGATGTGGGCTGCACCACCGACCTGATTACAGGCGCTGCGACGACCGCGACTCTAGCTCCAGCAGTGATGGCCGCCATGCCCGGCGTGGCGCTGCGCTGGCCAACAGCTGCCCAACATATTCCGCCAGCCTCCGTCGGGTGCGCTGGTCGGCCCGATTTAAACTCGCTGCGATCGAGCGGTTTGACGGGACCAAGAACCCCGATGAGTTCCTCTCGATCTACTCGACCACGATCCTAGCAGCTGGAGGGAATGAGGCCGTGATGGCCAATTACCTCCTAACGGTGTTGGACAGCGGATGCGCACCTGGCTCTTCAATCAGACGTTTGGCTCCTTTAGATCATGGCGCCAGGTACGAGATGCCCTCTGCTCTAACTTCCAGAGCTGCTATGAGCGCCCCAGACGGGAGAAGGACCTGCATCGCATCATCCAGGGCAAGAATGAGGCAGTCCGCGACTTCGTGTGTCGATTCATCCGCACAAGGAACTCGATCCCGAGCGTCTCTGACGAGGCCGTCATCAAGGCCTTTAAGTTTAGCGTTCGCGACCGGCGCCTCACCAAGGACCTGGAGATCACGACAAGACTCGACATCAACAAGATGTTCTGGATGGTAGAACGATACGCGGACGCGGACGATGCTGTGCGCTAGAAACACGACTACGACCAGGGCAAGCTTGGCCTCAACTTTGGTGAGGCCGGGCCATCCAACACCAAGGGCGACGGATCAGATCCGCACGCTAAAAAGCGGAAGAGAGACCGCAGTAGTGGCGACGGCCAGCTGCGCTTGGTCGCTGCGATGAACAGTGAGCGCGAGGTGATGGAAGTACGGCAGACCGACCAGGGACGACCGCAACTCAACCAGGAGAGGCCTCGACCTCAGCAAGGGCGACCACGACTTCAACAAACATAGCACTGACCTCAGCAGGGACAGCATCGACCTAGACCCCAGTGGGGTGACACCCAAGCACAAGGCGGTAGAGAGAAACCACATGGTGCCGAGGTGCGACCCAGGTATAATTTAGACAAGTTCTTCCTGTTCCATAAGGCCTACAGCCATGACCTGTGAAACTGTAGGACCTGGCAGAACAAGCTGGACACCTTTTACGATGGGCGTGGAGAGATGCCCACACTCCCAAAGGAGGACGAGCGACCCAATAGGGTCAATGTTGGCGAGGACCTTGAAGACCTCGACCTGAAGTTTCAGCAGGGCGACCGTCGTGCCGATGTAATCTTCGGCGGGTCGTCGACGTATCAATCTCGGCATGAGCTCAAAGATGCCGCGCAAACCGTATACCAAGCCTCCGATGGGAAGCCAGCTGACCAGCCTTGCAAGTGGGCTGGAACCCCGTTACTTTCTCCTAGGATGATGCTTCCCCAGGAATATTCAAGGATCTCAAGACTGCTCTGGTCGTGACCCCGACCATAAGCAATACAGTAGTTGGGCAAGTCATGGTCGATGGGGGCAGCTCCCTCAACTTGCTCTTAGCGAGCACACTAGACAGAATGCAGATTCCTCGATTGAAGATCAAGAATGTAGCAGTTCCCTTCTTCGGCATTGTACCAGGGAGTTCCACCACACCGCTCGGGCAAGTGGTTCTGCCCATCACCTTCGGTGACTCCACCAACTTCCGCATCGAGCTGGTTACCTTTGAGGTGGTAGATAGAGACCTTCCCTACAATGCCATACTCGGGTGTCCGGCGCTGATCAAGTTCATGGCGGCAAACCACTACGGCCACCGCTGCATGAAGCTTCTGGGGCTCAATGGCGTATTATCCATCTGCAGCGACCTCAAGGCAGTGCACGGATGCGAGGAGGAGGCCTTGGTGCTCACCGGCATGCTGCCCCAGCGAGGCTCTGAGGTAACTACGAAAAGTGCCCACCGCAAGATGACGATCCAGCCTAGCGGTGTGATGAAGGCTATGCAGCTCGAAGAGGGCGACTTGAGCAAGAGCGTCCACGTCGCCTCCGAGCTCAATTCGAAATAGGAAGTCAAGCTCATCACCTTCCTTCGCGCCAACAAAAACATATTCGCTTGGGAACCGGCAAACATGCCAGGAGTCCTAAGGGAGGTGATCGAGCACAAGTTACAAATAAGGCTTGGCTGCCGACCTGTACGCCAGAAGTTGCGCTATTTCTCTCCCGAGAAAATGAGGATAATAAAGGAACATCTTGACAAGCTCTTGAAGGCTGGTTTCATCCGTGAGATCGATTACTCTGAATGGCTAGCTAATCCAGTTATCGTGCAGAAGAAAGGCGGGAAATGGAGAATGTGCATCGACCACACGGGTCTGAACTCAGTGTGACCAAAGGATAACTTCCCACTTCCACGCATAGACCAGATCATCGACTCCACTGCCAATGCCAAGATGCTGAGTTTCCTCGACGCCTACTCGGGCTACCATCAAATCAAGCTCGCAGTCGATGACGAGGACAAGACGGCCTTCATCACGCCGTTTGGGATGTTTTGCTACATGACCATGTCATTTGGCCTGCACAATGCGAGAACGACGTTTCAGCTGCTGATGGTCAAGACCTTCGACCCTCAGATCGGTTGCAACCTCGAGGTCTACGTCGACGACATCATCATCAAGAGCTCTTCTGAACACGACCACATCAACGACCTCGCGGAAACCTACGCCATCCTGAACAAGCACGGCATCAAGCTCAACCCTGAAAAATGCGTGTTTGGCGTTACCTCGGGCAAAGTGCTTGGCTACATGATCGGGGGTTCGGGAGTCGGCCCGAAACCGGAGAAAATCGAGGCAATCGAGAAGATGGCTCCTCCGACATCAACAAGACAGGTCCAGTGCCTCACGCCGCATGGCCACTCTCAGTCGATTCATTTCTAGGCTCGGTGAACGCGGACTACCGTTCTTCAAGACATTGCGCAAGCACAGGGGCTTCGAATGGACACCCGAAGCTCAACTGTCCTTTGATGAGCTGAAAGTATACCTTTCAAGCCCACTGCTACTCACAACCCCGTGGCAGGGAGAAACGCTGCTGCTTTATCTCGCTGCCATGACCCAGGCTATCAGCATCGACCTGGTGGCCGAGCGTGACGGTCGACAACAGCCAATCTACTACATCAGCGAGGTACTTCATGAACCAAAGGAGAGTTACCCTGAGGTCCAGAAGCTGCTCTATGCCCTCTTCATGGCTTCGCGCAAACTTCGGCACTACTTCCAAGCGCACATAGTGGTTATCTGGAGCGGATTCCCGCTCGACGAGATACTAAGGAACCCAGAAGCCAGTGGTCGTATCACCAAGTGGTCCATGGAGTTGGCAGAATTCGACATACAGTTTGTAGCACGCACCGCCATTAAGTCGCAAGCGCTCGCCGACTTCGTGGTCGAGCAGACATCGCAACCTACTCCCAGGCCTGAGGTCGAGGAAGAGAAGCCCTGGAGGATGTACTTCGATAGCTCCAGGTCGTTCGAGCGCTCGGGGGCTGGTATCCTCATCATCACACCCCGGGGAGACAAACTGAGGTATGTGATTCACTTCGGTTTTCCCGCAACTAATAACATGGCGGAGTATGAGGCCCTTTTGGCTGGTCTCCGAGCCTGCAAGTCGCTGGGCGTGCGTCGGCTGGTTGTTAAGGGCGACTCCCAGCTCGTCGTCAACCAGTACAACAAAGACTACCAGTGCTCGGAGGGTTCGATGGCCAGGTACCTTGCCAAGGTGCGCAAAATGGAGAAATGGTTCCAGAACCTGGAAATCAAGCACGTTACCAGGAAGGACAACTCCAACGCCGACCTCCTATCTAAGCTCGGGTCGTCTTATGGTGAGATTTCATCAGATGTCATCCGTCGCAACCGAGGTCAGATCTGGACGTGCCGTGTCAAGACAAATCGAACTAGCCAGCTAACGTAGCCAGAGCCCTGCCTCCGCGTCGTCCCTTTGGTCTTCGTCTTCGTTGCCGGTGAGCTCCCTTCGGCATAACATATCTGTCGCCGTTGAAGCTTGGTGACCGTCAGATCTGTTATCAATGCTCGGGATTCATCCATGTTTGCATGCCGCTTGGCCTGGCCGCTTTCATCGTCAGCCGTCGGATCTAGATCAGCAGGTTTGGATTCCACCATGCATCTCCTTCGTAGTATGCCTTGCGCCGCCGCCTTGACGCCAGTCCTGACTGCTGGATTTTGATCGCACGGTCCTGCCCGTGCCACGTGTCGTGATCGCGTTAGCGCTGCGAGCATGTCGCTTCGCCTCCATCGCACAGCCTCATCCGTCCGATCAGCGGTCAGCGCATTAGATCTTGCCGCATCTACACCGCGTGTCTCCATCGTCGGATTAATCTCGGGTGGACTGGATCGCACCGTTTAGCCGCCGAATCTGAGCCTACCATGTGTCGTCGCCGTAGTAGTGCTGCGTGGCATGCTTGCGTCAGTCTTGCGTCTGCCAGTCCATGGGCACAGTGCTCTGGTCCACGGTGGACCGAGGCCAAGCCGTGAACAGGGTCCATGCGTCGGGATGCGTGGCAGTCAAGGATTGGTCCATGTGTCGTGACGCAATAAATCCAGTATTTCCAGTAGAAAAATAATTCATTTAATTTGGATATTTCTATTTTCAACCTTTTTCTTTAATTTCAAACATTAACTAGCTTGTTATTGCTCATACGAACTTCAATTGAGGTGATTCCAGTTTCTAAAAAATTATAAAATCGAGCTCTATTTATTGGTGGATTTTATTTATTTTTGGAGTTCATTTTACTATCTATTTTTGGTATTTATTGCTTTCTAGCTCGTTTTGTGTAGACGTCGAGGTGCTCGGAGGGTTCGATGGCCAGGTACCTTGCCAAGGTGCGCAAAATGGAGAAATGGTTCCAGAGCTATTTGAAGACAAGTTGTGCTTTGATCATGTTGAACCCATGACTTAAACATTATATTGTTTCAAAGTATTGCATGCTAATTCAATTACTACTTGTTTCAATTATTCTGGGTATAGTTATTCATCCAATCGTGATATATCCACCTTGCCATATTGTATGTCATATGTCATTTATCACCCTAGAATGGTTTTATATTAGTTGGTAGCTATAATTGCCAATGTGGGTAGCTAGAACGCGTGTAGTGTGCTTAGCCGTGCAACGAGTCATCATTTTATGTGAAAATGGTTAATCTAGATTAATGAATTATGAAACATGTTTATTAATTTGTGTGTCGGGTGTTGTCACACAATGTTGTTGTTATTGATGGCACGTGGTGCATGGTAAAACAACCGGGGTGGAAAAATGATTTAAACTGTGGCAAGTGGCAAGTATTTATGGTGGGCTAATGTGGCATTTGGGTGATCGCATTGCTTTTAATGGTATATGATGATTTATGTTAATGATGGTTTTTGGTTAGTCTTGCCTTGGTCAATTAAGGACTTAACCTTGCAAGAATTTGAACTGAGTCATTCAAACAATGACAAGTCTGGTACGGGACAAACCTGAATGATTAATTTGTTGTGTCTAGGCTTTGGTACTACTAGTGGTGATGTGAGTCCCGGGTTGTGGTAACCAGCCCTTGCACGGGTAGTCTCACATGGCGTAAGAGAGAGGGCTCTGGATGTGGTAACCAGTCCTACCAGTGTTGAAACCTTAGCGCGTAGTATTGGGTTTAGACAGAGCATTGGAAAGGCTTTGTTGTAATCACTCGCCTTTGTGGTGTATCATTGTATCTTGTGGGTAAAGTTTATAAACCTCTGCAGAGTGTCAAACCTATTTGAATAGCCGTGCTCGTAGTATTGAGTATTGCTTGGTGATTATGGTCAAGGGTTTGTTTTTAATTGAAATAAATGTGGGAATGGAGGCTGTATGCCTATGGAGGTTGGTATATGATTTAAGGTTATGAGTTGGTTTATTTGAAAAATAACTGAGAAATTTAATATTGTTATTATTTGTTTTACTGTCTTTTCAATCTAATTATGATATTCCTTTATAACTGCTGTTTATGCAAAATAATCATGTCAGCCATTCATTTGGAATAAGCTATGCATATAGTATATTAGACTTTCATTTTGTACATAACTTGTTGAGTGCTTTATGTACTCACCCCTTGTCACAAAACATCACCAGTTGGAGAGGAGGCCACGCCTGCTTTTGAGGAGTTTCAGGAAGAAGCGGACAACTAGGGTCGAACCTTGTCAGTTGCCTATGGTAAATTGAAGGGTTGCTACGAATAAATTTATTTTCACTGTAGTTTATTTATTTTTCAATCTTAGCCTTACGAGGCGTATTCATGTAAGGTGGACCATAAGATCGTCTAACAAGTTATACTTAATTTGATGAAGTCTTTATTATGATATCGTTGAGTATGATTGTGATATTCATCTATATTGAGCATGTGTGCACTAGCGTCTCAAGTTTTGATCTTCTTCTTGGTTTACTCTTGATCTTTTCTTGTAGTTTCGTTCTTGCTTGATCTTGTGCTGCCAAGGATGAAAGATTGATGGATGTATCCTTTGTAAATCATCTCCTAATCATCTAGGCAAGCCTCTTTGTGGAATATAAGGATCCGGGTACCCTCACGATCCGCCCAGAGACGTCCGAGGGATGAGCCCAAGAGGAAGGCCCAGGATGATGTCTCCCGCACCAGGCCCTATTGCCGTGCGGAAGGGGGTACATCCTATAGATAGTTGAACATATATTTAGATATGATAGATATGGTTGTAATCCGAGTCGTTAATAGGGTAGATGAAGATGTAAACTCTATCCTGTTAACCGACTAGA
This sequence comes from Otatea glauca, assembly GCA_036346275.1. Taxonomy (NCBI): domain Eukaryota; kingdom Viridiplantae; phylum Streptophyta; class Magnoliopsida; order Poales; family Poaceae; genus Otatea; species Otatea glauca. Next base: position 54,033,925 of record CM070711.1, read on the forward strand.
ATCTTGTAACCGATCGGAATCTCCAAACCGATCAGAACTCTGTAAGCCGCACCACCTCCAGTATATAAGGGGGAGGGGGGGGGGTAACAACAAGGCATCAAGCCATAGAGCCTAGAACACCACATATCGCCCAGAGCATATTGCGCTTTGAGCAACCCCAGATCCAAGAGATCCGCATAATTCTAGCACACAGGATTAGGGTAGTACCTCCATTGCTGAGGGCCTGAACCTGTCTAAAATCCCTGCCTTGTGTGACCTTCGAGTTTGAGATCGAGCGCCTGCCCCATAAATTCATTGCCGACTACAAAAGTCGACAGTTGGCGCGCCAGGTAGGGGAAGCGCTTCAATCTTTTTTTCCATAGACTCAATGGCAGCAATCGGCGGATTCGTCGCCACCTTCGTCTCTGGCCAAGCCTTCCGCTTCGGAAGCCTGGAATTCGTCGCCGATATGCACGGAGAGCTTGTCTGCCTGATCCAAAACCAGATTCAATCTGGTGAAGATCAGGCCAACCCGTCTCAGGTATGCCGCTCTGACTCACCTGGAAAACCAGTCAGCGCTATGAGGAACTGCTGCGATTTTCGTGGCGTCTTCGCGATCGAGGAGCAGAGGACAAATCTCCACCAAGAAGACCAAGAAGCTGCGGAGGAAGATCATCGGCGTAAGGGTAAGGAGGAGCAGACGCGATCTCTGCGGTCTCTCGGCCGCAATGTTCGTGAAGACATCCTGCAATCTAAGTTGGGAGACCAATCCGTCTTTCGCACACCGATGCAAAACGTCATCGCCTCCAAGACGCTCCTGGACACACTGGACCCGATGATTGCATCGGATAGCCCGGTAGCCCCGATTGTGGCCCAGATCAAGGCCATGGTGACGGCGGCAGCAATCCAGCAGAACCAGGAAAAGCTGGTGGGTGAAGCGCACTCGCGCTCCCATGCGGCAACTCGTGTCGCCAGGCCGGCGGACTGCGACGGTCGAATCTGGCGATCGGCGTCACACACCACCAGCCGGGGACGCTCGCCAGATTCTCAACCGCGACCTCCGCTAGGACATCACAGCCAGGCGACAGGAACGGAACAAGGAAAAAAGACGCGGACGCTGCGACGACTACGAGCGTTTCGGCACCGGCCACGATCGACGAAGCGATCAAAGGTATGATAACCACGACGACCACAGAGACCACCACCGTCGGGGTAGGAGCGACGACGAACGCCGAGTCATGGACTCGCCGCGCCGTACACCACCCCGACGTGTCGATGACCATCGCTGAGCCAGAGGCTCGCCACGCCGGACTCCCCCTCATCATGATGAGAGATCTATCGACGGGATCCGGGCGTTCACTCCTCGACTGCGCCGAGTGATATGGCCCAAAGGATTCAACCCCAAGGGCATCGTAAAATTCGACGGGGAACGAGACCCAGAAGCTTGGCTACAGGTTTACGCCCTGGCAGTTAAAGCTGCCGGAGGAAACCAGACTGTCATGGCAAACTATCTGCCGGTCAATCTCACCCCCCCCGACTCAAGCATGGCTCACAGGCCTCCCTGCAAACTCGGTGGACTCCTGGAGTGATCTCTGCGATCAATTCATTGCCAACTTCTAGGGCACCTACGAGAGGCCTGGCACTCCATGGGACCTGTACCAGTTGCACCAAAAAAGGATGAGACGCTGAGGGATTTCATCCGGCGTTTCATGCAGAAAAAGAACACCATCAGGGACGTATCTGAAGCCGTGGTGGTGGCATCTTTCCAGAAAGGAGTAAGTGATCCTGATCTAATTAAGAAAATGTCCAGGAAGTCGCCAACCTCCGTGAAGGAGATGTTCGCACTGGCCGACCGCTACGCCACAACCTCGGAGGCCCTGGCCGAGCGCCAGGAAGATCGCCCGCATTAGAAGAACAAGGGCGACAAGCCCGAGTCCTCCAAGCACAAAGACAAGAAGCGAAAAGGCGAAGAATTAGTCGCAAAGGCTGAGCGCGTCCGGCCCCGAACCATGCGGAGGGAAGGACCTAATTACAGCACCGTCATGGAAGCAATCTGTCCTTTCCATCCTAAAGGAAAACACGCCGCCAAGGACTGCTTCACCTTCAAGCGCTTTGCGCGGGAGAGCAACAAGCAGTGGCTCCAGCAAAGGAGGAGGCGGCAAATAAGAAAGACCTCCTAGACGAAGACGATTTTCAAGAGCCCAAGCACGAGTTGAACTACATATACGGGGGCTCCACCGGATACGAGTCCAAGCGGAAGCAAAAGCTTACCTCTCGGGAGATCAATGCGGTGGAACCGGCCCCCAATATCTGAGGTGGTCCGAGGTACCAATCACCTTCGACCGAACGGATCACCCCAACCGGGTTCTACATCCGGGTAAGTTTCCTCTAGTACTCGACCCTGTAATACGCAGCGTGAGGCTCAAGAAGGTCCTGATCGATGGGGGGAGTGGACTCAACGTCTTGTTCTCCAAAACCTTCAATGACATGAACATTCCCCTCTTCGAGCTAAATCCAAGCATTCAGCCGTTCCTCGGTGTGATTCCTGGAGCATCGTCCCTTCCACTCGGGCAGATTTCCTTGCCTATCACCTTCGGCACCAAGGACAACTATCGGACCGAGTACATAAATTTCGAGGTGGCGGATTTCGAGACGGCGTATCACGCAATCTTGGGAAGACCCGGAATGGCTCGGTTCATGGCAATCCCGCACTACACCTACTTGATGATGAAGATGCTAGAGCCAAAAAGCGTCATTACGGTTGATAGCATCTAGGCACCCCTCAATTTTATTTCTGTATTATTATGGTTTTGGTACTGATGACTAAGTTAGTAATACTCAAAGCTTTGAATAAAGTTGAAAGATCGAAAAAGGCGACTAGAGGGGGGGTGAATAGGAGCCAAATAAAATTTTCGAATAAACTCTCCCCCTAAAATTCAAACCACCAAAAGACCAGAAAGAAACCGCGCCTTTGGTCGGTATTTCTGATCGGATGAGCAGTACCCCGACCTCTGAGAGGTCGATGAGCGATCCTCCCGACACGAAGTGGTGGATGAATAGTACTCGACACGAAGTGGTCGGATGAGCGATGTCGGATGAATAGTGTTGGGTGAACAGTACCCCGACGGATGAGCGGTACCCGACCTCGGAGGTCGGATGAACGGCCTTCGGGTGAATAGAAAAATCAGCACGATCTCAAAAGCAATCGATGTAACTTTTGATCGGTGATCCAAAAGCGATGAAAATTGGTGTGCACCTCCCAAAGGATGTCGGAACCTATTTCAATCAACAATCGAAGGAATTAATACCAAGGTTCCGTCCTTTTCGCTTTAACAAATGCAACACCAAAAACAGAGTCACGAACACAGACTTCACCGTAACTTGTCGGTGGGAGTTGATAGTCGAATATCCTTGGATGACTCTCCACAAATCACAGCAAGTAAGTACACGAAGAAACAACCCTTCAAACAAATAGAAACACCATCGAAAACTAGGCACGAAAATTGGTTTCTTGCAAAGCCCGAATAGAAGAGGTTGTAGATTGCCTAGATGATTGGGATATGATCTATAGGAGATTCATCCGACAATCTTTCATCCTTGGCAACAAGAACGAAGCCAATCAAGACTAAATAGCGCAAGTCACACGTTTACGCACTTTAAGAACACAGTTTACAACTTGCAACAAGAGCGTAAGGATTGCCTAAAAGATTGAAAGCACCAATCCAGAGAAGAGTTCATCAATCATGAATTTCAACAAAGACTCAATAGCATGTAGAAGGAGATGAGGCAAATCCAAATTACGTAAAGTAAATCGCAAGAAGGTAAATGCGAATTTATATAAGTAATTCAAGTGCGTAATGTAAATACGTAAGAGAAATGAAACAAGAATATAAATGAAGAACATTTCATTTACGGAAGGAGGTTTACAAAGCCTCACAACAAAGTGGGCAAAGCTCAAATGAGCGACAAAACCTCGGAACCTTCAAGAGGAGGCTACCCTACCCCTCTATTTATAGTGACACAGGATCAATTCCCACCTTTGGATGTCTGCTTCAATCCTAAGCCAACATCCAAGAGCCAGGATTTGATCCTTACACATCACTCTCAACAACTCTCAACTACTCACGTACACTTTCCTCACTGCTCACCCCCAAGGAGACACCCCTCTCCTGTCTATTCATAGCGGGCTTGGAACACCTACCACCCTTGGATGAGCCTCTAAACCCTAGAGCACTCCATCAAGGGTGAGATTTTACCCACTCACAAAGCTATGCATGGGCTCACCCGAAACCCAACAACACAACGGGTTTTGCATGCTTTTCAACTCACACTAACTTGACCCGCTACTCTATCTTCTGACCGCGATCCAACGGTCCTCCTAGATCGAGCGGCTCCAAGTTAGCATCTCATCCATTCCTTTGTCTTCTCGGCTTGCGGCTACTCCACGGCCTCAGTCATCTTTGGCGACACTTTGATCATCTGGACCTCAGCTCTCCCAGCCTAGTCTTGATCCCCTTCGCCTCACCATGACCTAGCTCCAAAGTCCTGCAACCATCATAGACAAGGAAACCACATCACATAGCAAGGTCCAACAACACATATCCATCTCAACAGAAAGATATACACTACGCTGACCAGCATAACCCCGACCACACGTGGTCTGACCACTGGTCTCCATCCCGACCAACCATGGTCTGACCACTGGTCTCCATCCCGACCAACCATGGTCTGACCACCCAACCACTCGGGGTCGGACGACTGGTCTCCGACCAGCCACAGCCCAGACCTCTCTGGGTCGGACAACTGGTCTCCGACCAACCAAAGACCTGACCACTCGGGGTCGGACGACTGGTCTCCGACCAGCCAAAGCCCAGACCTCTCAGGTCGGACGACCCGACCACTCGGGGTTGGACGACTGGTCTCCAACCAGCCAAAGCCCCGACCACTCAGGTCGGACGACCCGACATCTCGGGGTCGGACGACTGGTCTCCAACCAGTAACTCAAATTGCTCTAGCTCGAAAAACAATCCAAATCAAACTCAAACTTGAGCACACCTTGCTCAAATAAAGTCAAATACTCATCACAAACATGGATGGACCTCCACATGGTCCTTCAATCTCCCCCTTGATGAGTATATTGACAAACCACACAAAAGGCATAAATTTGAGTTTGAATGAGAGAAGAAGAAAGCAATTTGATTGCAAAGCCAAACTTGGTCCAGAGAGAAAGATATAAAATTATGACCAAGTTGGTAGAAAGAATTTAGAGCAAGACCATGAAAAGAGCAAGTTTTCAACAAAAGCTCTAAAAACCAATCATAAGTGTCAAATGTGATTATGATTCATAAGAGATAGCAAAGATTTACAAAAATCATAAGAACCAACAAGCTTTCACATTTCTATCTCCTCCTTTTCTTCATTTTAAATGATGCCTTTTTCTACAATTTCTCCCCCTTTTGGCAATATAGGCATCAAAATAGAATTTTCTCCCTCTTTTATGTATGCATGAATTGCAACCTAAGGGAGCTTTGAAGATTATCCAAATGATCATAATGACAAGATATGACACCAAGTTTATTAATCTCAGATTATGACCAAACTAAGACATGTCCAAGTGCAAATAACAAATTCTGCTCATAAGCTAAGTTTTGAAAATGTATCATTTTTAGCAAGATTTGACAAGTGCACAACTTAGCAAAGTTTCAAAACTAGAAGCAAAACCACTCAGGGATCAAATGGAAAACCTAGAGTTCAACCTACTCAACACTTTGGGAATTTTGAAGTGCATATTAGGTCCTTGAGCCCATTTTTCAATTTATGCAAATTTTCTTTAAGACTTGAAAAACATAGCGGGGTGCAAATGTTTGACATAATTTGCATTCTTTACCCACTTATGTGTTTGATATTTGCAATTTTTTTTATTGACTCAAGTCATTTTCGATCATCTCAAGAGTAACTCTTAAGAGAATGATCTTGGTCATACACAATATATTCCAAGTTCATCCCAAATGCAATGGGAGGCGTCTCGAGAATATAAAGTCTTGAGATCAATTTTGCACAAAAGAGTCAATTTTTTTAAATTTTCAATTTAGCACATATAAGCAATTCAAAGGACTCAAATATGGATCAAGCAAATTTCACCCAAGTTGCTATAGGGACTCTAGAGAATTCCAAAATTTCACAATTTATGGTAAAAGCTCTTAGAGAAGAAACTTAGTAAGTAAAAGCAACATGTTTCATCAAGTTTTCATTTAAAGCTTTTAAGTTTTGATTTCAATGAACATTAGCTTGATAAATGAACTTGGACATATCTAAGCTAGTGATTTTCTTCGAAAGATATAGCATGATGTATTTCACAAAGATTGAGTCAAATGCATAATAGACAAAGCTCATAAAACGGAAAAAGCAGTCTAAATGCAATGCATGAACAGATTCCCGAACTCCCCCTCAACAATTGAATCAATTTTAAGCTCAAATAAGGTTAAAGTTGAGTTATTATCAAGATTAGGCATAAAGAAAACCGAATGAACTCAATAATAACTAGAAAAAGCAGAATGAGGAGAAGAAATCGAGCGCAAAAACTGGATGGCTATAGAGCATAGAAAGATATAAGAAACTCACTACGCTTAGACTCGCTCTTATCTTCCCAAAAGACTGACATAGGGAAGCTGACTCTAGATCCCAACTAAGGAGTGCACACAGACCCCTGTCTACCAAGGAGGTCCAAAACCTGCTAGACTTAAAAGACGTGAGGGAACTCAACCTAGAGAGAAGAGAGAACAGCTAATCACGCATGATAGCAACCTAAAGCACAAGATAAGAGGTCCATGCAAGGCATGCCAGAAGTCTAAGTGAGTGAACTCAACTCAAGAAAACAAGCCCAAAGACACCCAGAAGAAACACAAAGAAAAGAAAAAGCTGGAAGAAAACATATAATACATAATATACAAACCAGCTCCCCCTCACGAAATGCCATATGAGCTCATAAACCCAAGCTCAAATCCCCCTGAACACACTCTACTCCCCTTGAGGCACACTCTAAAACTCTCACCACACAAGAGATAGGTAGAAAGCTAGAGGAGAAGAGATAAGATCTAAAACCACATGGTCTCTAAGGAGCAAGATGGCTCAAGGTAAGAAGCAACCTAACTATGCTAGAAGTCCAACCAAAAGACTCTAGACAAACAGGACACAAGCTCTACCTACGAAAGAACCACAACCTCCTAAGAGACCCATCGCTATCATCAAAATTTTCAGAGGTACTTACCTCTGTAGTGTAGTGCAAGTAGTGGCAAATGACCAAGTGGATCCAAAAGCGAGAGGAAGAAGGCTTAGAGATATTCCTAGGATGATGGTCTCTCACTGAAAAGCCTACACACATGCATCCAACAAATCTATGCTTTGGCAAGGTTAGCGGATCCGGTTCCTAGGCACGAATGGACAAGATACAGGAAAAGTGTGGCAAATGATCATCTAGAGCATGAACATGATGCGAGAAGGTAATGTAAGATCATGATCACAACCAAGCTAAAGATAGCATCAAGATCCATATATCCATAGACAACGATGAAACATATCCACATGATAAACAACGACAAGGTGCATCATAGCAATTGTCATCTTTGGCGAAGAAGCTAAGCAAGGTGCATCACAGCAACAAAATGCTAGCATGGATCATGTGCAAGCCTAGAAATACATGGATCAAGATACTACCCTAAACATGGCAATGAGCATGTAAATGAAGAAATACCATAATGAAGCACAACAACATGCTACTAGATATAACATGAGCAAGATGAATGAAGACAACCAAAGAGGATCATGCATAAAACAAACCAATTAGCAACATCAAGGTCCATTTATCCATAGTCTCAATAACAATATTTACATCTTTGCGAAAAGGCCCGTCAAAGAAAACCAAACAAAGGTCATAGGACACAGAAAGATGAAAGTAAATGGTGACCATGGACACAAAGATGAGAAGCTACTTATGGCAACACTCTATGCATGATGATGAATACATGGCATGAATGAAGAACACAAGCTCATGCAAAATAGGTATGAAGCATATAAGCATGAAGGACAATAAAAGGTGATCATGAACAATATAAGTCATACAGCGGCTGCTAGATCATATGACCCTAATCTCATGAAAGACACTCACATGTAGCACAAAATCTGACAAACAAAGTCTAAACAAAGCTAATCATGGATGTAATAGAAAATCAGGGTCATATAACCTAGATACTACTCATGACAAAATAAAGTAAATGATATATAACACGTGCCTATAGTTAATACAAATGCTCATACCAAATGAACAATATCATGGACAGGATAAAAACAAGAGAATCACATGCTGGGAAAGAGCTCATGAATTTAGGATATAATACATGAAGCACAAAGATGGTTGGGGAAAACATGCTATGGCACAAAAACAAGACAGACAAAAACTAACAAGACCTAGCAAAGTACATATAATACACATGGGAGCAAGAGCAATCACAACATGTCATGGAAATGATGATCACAAGTATAACCGACATGAGGATATGAGATAGCTCACCATGGAAGTGGAAGTCCCCAATGCTGTTATCATGAAGCTCAACACTTGTGGAGCGAAACACGAGGCAAACAAAGTTGAAAGTACATGCAGGTTAACATGATGCTCATGATGGTCATGCAGGAAGATCCATTCCTCTAGAGACAAGCCGCAAAGGCCAACTCGGAATTCACATCGAGTGCCAACATTGAAAAGCGACAAACCGATCCTAGATGAGATTAGTAAAGATCAACATGACCAACATACTTACCTTCAACTCTTGCCGTGAGTGGGTACCTCGAGGAAAACGAGGTCCACTACTTATGTCTGGCGAAGATGATGCCTCGGGACAACTCATGGACTAAGAATCGAACTAAGAAAGGACAAGTCCACAAGATGACCCAAAACCACTCCACTAGGCAGTGATCACATCCTCAAGCTAGCCTCAAGCGACTCATGCCATGAGAAAGGCAAAAGGCACTTAAAAGCATCATCGCATAGACATGACACAAGGAATTGACACAAGAAGGAAAGATGACTCAGTACTGGGATAGAGTGAAGACTTGGGGACCCAATACTGAACCACTCCACGCCTCAGTACCACCATCGAAGAAGGCGTACTCGAGTGTCTCTCGACGCTCAACTCTCACACGATCGAGAGCAACTCGGTAGATAATCTAGGAGTCAAAGCGGGTTGTACGCCATGGTGCAAAAGCGGACCATCCCGATGAGGCTGCTGGATCTCCTACCGGAAAACACCTCACGCGCGATATCTACCTCGATGGGAAAAGCGAGGAATAACAAAAGGGCGGCGGAAAGGCGACTAAAACAGCTCAAGACTAAAACTCCAAGAACCGACATGAAAACCGAGTCTGAGCAGCCGCCCAAAAGCAGCGACTCTCTAACTGTCTAGAAGCGGTGTGTGCCTTAGGAGCACTCAAAGTGCAGGGATGACCACGAATACCCCTAAGAGCAGCAACACGCTCACGCCGAGTGATCTTGGCGTGCCTAAAGCAGAAATCTACTAGGTGACCATCCTTCTTACAGAAGGTGCATGTGTACTTCGCCTTGCTAGAGACAGAAGCTACAGGAGTAACACCCTTCTGGTCAGAAGTCCTATGGACAACCCAAAGAGACCTAAACTTGGTGGTGCTCACTCTGGGAGCTACCACAATCTCACCACTCTTGGAGCCGCGCACAATGGTAGGAGGATGCGTCCGAGCGTGCTCCAAGGGATCAAATCCTAGACCTTGATTGAATCTACTAATCTTGGATTGGTCTAGAATAAGATTGAGCTTCTTCTTGCCTCCAACAAACTTCTCGAGAGTGCTCATAAGATACTGGCAATCTCAAAAGAAAGAGGCACAAGAAGAGCAGGGGGAAGAAGAAGAAGAACCAGAAAGATGAGCTCTCTCAACATGTGCATTTTTCTCCCTCAGCACGGCTGCCTCAATCTTGAGGGCCTCACAAGAAACACAAGACGCATTTCTAATTCTATGGGCTTGGTCTTCTAATTTCTTCCTAAGCTCGACATGGATTTTATCCAAGTCCCCTCAATCCTGAGAACATCGCAAGCAACTTTCTTGTGACTTATCTAGTAAGTCCTTACCAAGTTTAGCACACTTGACATTTAAGGATTCATTGTCAAGTTTTAGTTGCCTCTGACCCTCACATGGTGATTGGTTCCTTAGAAGCATGCATTTCAAGTTCATCGTTTCTAGAAGAAAGCTTCCTAAGGTGATCGCTCATGGCATCAATTTGGCAAGCAATTTAGGGCAATTAGCACAAGAAGGAGTAGAGTGAGCATGAAGAAAACTAGCATCTACGAATGAGTATCAGCAGTTTATTGCTAGCATTCTTCAACCTAAGACTATCTAATTCGGACAACACACTATCATGCATAGTCCTTAGGTTCTCTAACTCCACAAGCAAAGCATCACACAAAATCAGATCATCGATGATTCGGGAGGAGAAGATCTAAGTGAAGCTAATTCCCGAGTCAAGGTACCTACTTCCTTTTCTAACTTCGAACACCTCGACCTAGCCTTAGCATGAAACTTGCCTAATTTACGTAGAAGCGACATTTAACTCGTCGTAGGTGGGTACCTCATCCGTGTCATTTGTCAAATCGGAGTCGCTTACTTCAATGGCGCTGCCATGAAGCACATCTTGAAGTCATCTTTCCCTTCACCTTCTCTTGCGGATCGTCCTCGCTTGCATCACTCCAGTTCTCGTGTCGAGAGCTCGATGTCGTCCAAGCGGCGAGGACCCGTGAAAGAGCTTCTTATTCTTGGCAAAGTTGCGGTACTTCTTCTTCGCGGCTCACGAGTGGGGCCTTCTTGTTGCGGTTCATGTCGGTGTGGTCGTTCTTGCCCGAACCGCCTTGTTCGTTTTGCCCTTCTCCGGCTTGGGACGGTTTGCTCGAATGTGGTTGGGGCCACCACACTCAAGCAGTGATCATCCCACCTCTCTTCCTCTCTCTCACTCTCTTGTATGCATATGAAAATTTACGAGCAAGAAGAGCAAGCTCATTTTCTGAAATTTTTCCGATTGGTCATCGCTTAGCTCGCAAAGGGCGTAGAGAGAAAACCAACGAAGAATCGAAAGAGAGGATCAATGGGATCGGTGACCAAAGCCATCGGTGAGATTTTGTCTTCCGCGAGACGCGTCGATCTCATGAGTCTTGAAGCGAGAATAAAGCCTGTCAAGAGTCAAGGTCGACAGGTCGGTGGTGTCCTTGATGGTGGTCACCTTCATCTCCCAAACACGAAGATCGAGCGTGGTCAAGAAATGTCGAGCATTATCCGAGTCAGGGTATATGCAACCGACTGCTCGGAGGTTGCTCAAAATCTTCGTAAACCGACCAAAGCACTCGTCAAGACTCTCACCAGCGTGTTGTTCAAACTTGTTGAACTCACGCTTGAATTGGTCCTGTCGAACCGTCTTGATTTGGGTAGTGCCCTCAACTTGAGATGCATTTCCCCCATCGTTCTTCGACGTCATAGTCCACCTTGTTATTCACCTTGTTAGAGAGATTAAGATATGTAGACCAATATTCTTACATTACATGTATCCGTTCGAGAGGGCATGGGTATATTAAAGTCATACGTGAGTAATCGATCGAAGTCTGAGGGTAGTATTATTGAAGGTTATGGAACTGAAGAGGTTATTGAGTTTTGTGATGTGACCATACCAGCCCAGCAAGCCATGCTTCTACCTCAAGCCAAGTCAAGGGCCCAACAACTTATGATGCTCCAAGCCCAGCCCGAGATTAAGTCCAATTCGTTCACGAGTCCAGTTCGGCCCCCAGGAGTAGTCCAACTAAAAATGATCATATCTGGGTCATACGAAGTCCGTTTGAGGCGTTCTTGGACTCTATGGACAATCCCGACGAGAGCTTTCCAATGGAAGTAGTTTCACATCAAACTCCTTCTAGATCAACAGAATCATCAAAACTATATAACAAATAGAATCGCCAAGTGTTGCACCACCTCCACTTGGGCCCAAAGGCCTTATGCGACCTAGGGTTGCACGGCCAACCCGTTGGCTGCCTCCTTGCCCTCTTCCTTATATATATTCGATGAGTCACTAGAATAGATGGGTTTTGCTTAAAATACAACTAGACACTTTGTCGGTTTTCACATTCATCGGTTTGTGGAACCCCAACTCGTGTGCTTAATATTATTCGTAATTTCAGATTGCATCTTCTACGTTCTTGCTTATGTTCTCGATTCGCATGCAGGGATAAGCCTTCTTGGCAAGGTCAACCATGTTTTTGCGTGGTTGATAACCAAAGGAGTCGTGGTCAAGCGATTGCAGGGTTCAAATCTGTTCTGATTGGAAGCCGGATCGTCAACATCGAGTTCTCCACCGATCGATTTAGTACTACCTCTCGGAAGATCGGGCCACCGTTCGCATCAAGTGGTATCAGAGCCTCTTTTGTTTTGCCCCACAAAAATTCTTGTATCCACACTTTTGTTTTGCCATCGTCCTAGAGTCCAGAAAAATTGCCCCACAAAAATTTCATTATTGATTCCGTTGTCCTACAACCCCTTGTGCCTTTGCAATTTTCATTTCAGTTTTGCTTTGTTGAATTTGTGTCCATCGTCGTCGTCTTTTTCCTGGTTTGAGGTTGTGATCCTAGTTTTTAATTGTCCCTTTCTATTGCCCTAGTTCTTGTTTGCACCGTTAGTCATCCCACCACTGCCAACCCCAGAACCAAACTGAGCCCTACTCAGTTTGTCCTTGTCGTTGCTTTGCATTATATATCCCACTCGTAAGCCCTAGATAGGTCACGAGCCGTCTTGTGTTGATTGCCCCGCACCATGGACATCCTTTTCGCGCATTCCTCTTGCTATTTTAGCTCTAACCTAAGAAAGAAGTGAAGTCGCAGCAATTCTATATTGCGTAGTGCTCGATAAAATTGGCATAACTTTTGCATACGAACTCCGATTGGAGCGTACTTTTTGTTTGAAGAGGACGATGACGCGCATCTGAAAAATCTATAGTTATTTAGATCTATGCAATTTTTTCCTCAAAATCGGCCTCTAAGACCGAGTTCTAGACCCTAGAAGTTTCTTGTGTTGTTTTTGCTAATTTTTTTATCATCTGTTTAACGTTTTCTCTCATTCCAAAACATGAGATTTTTGTTTTGCCTTTGAGTTAAAAGAAAGAAAAACAAAAAAAGGCAAGTGCAAAAAAAAGAGCCTCACTGAAAAAAATCAGAGAAAAGAAAAGAAGCAAAAAAAAGAGGGAAAGAGAAGTAGATAATCAGAATTACTTGCGTCCTTTGAGTCCTATGTGCTTTGATATATCTCTTGCTAGGTTGAACTAGTTCTAGAAACATATTTAGGCCAGCAACTGTGACAAGTACATTGGACATTTATTCAGCTTGCTAATCTGACTTCGATATTGCTTATTCCTTGCTACTAAATATTTCCTTTCGAGCTCCACATACTTCTTATCAGTTCAAGTTCTCCTTTGCAATCGCATCACTCACAATCCAGTCGCAGTATCATGAACCAGCCACCAGTTGTACCACCCGCTACTTTGGTAAGAACATTTGTAAGGGCGTGGTAAGACGCTTAAGAGTGAGTGATTCCACCTTCCACCACCTAGTAGTTGATAGGGATAATACTTTATGCTATCTTCTGTTTTCTACTAGCAATGGCAGGGGTACCGGAGGACCAGGATGGTAACCAGTGTGTTCTTCATAACGAGCTCCAAGAGATGCTTCCAGAGATAAATGAGACTATGAACAAGCAAATTCAAAACATAGAGAATGCACTTGACAGAAAAGAGCATAAACACCAACCCAACTTTAATTCATCTCCTTCTAATGGTAAAGGTAAGAATTCTCCAGTTCTTCCTTCTTATAGCGAATTTAGTGTTGATGCTTATATTGATTGGGAAATAGAGGTAGATAAAATTCTTTCGCAATGCAACCTCTGTAATAAACGAATAATTAGAGTTGCTGCTAGTGCTTTAACTCGATGTGCATCAATTTGGTGGAATAATTTTTGTGCTTATAAGACAGTACCATAAATATGGAAAGATATGAAATGACTTATGAGAGATGAATTTGTTCCTGCTTATTATTCTAAAAAGTTACTTTATGAATTGCAATGTTTACAACAATGTGATAAAACTGTCTAGGAATATTACGAGGAATTAGAAAATTTAAGGAAATAAGATTCTTAAATAGACTTGACAAGGAAATTCAGAGTATTCTTGTTGATAGGGAATACAATTCTCTCTCTAGTTTATTTAATATTGCATGTGAGGTTGAAACTCAAATTGAACATGAAAGACATATTGCTGAAATTAATATATGTAATTGCAAAAGTGAGCAATTTTCTTTGGAAGAATGGCATCTTATCGAGTTTCCACTTGCTACTAACTTTTCACGGGATATTGAGAACAAGAGCGATAAGGAAAACACACGGAGAAGGAGGAACATGAGATACTTGCTATCCCATGCATGCCTCAAGGATGTCAGATCATGATATGCCTAAATCGGTAGAGATAGAAAACAAAGGTAACGAGATAGGTGCTATTTTCACGAGGAGAAATTACGTTGATGTGTTAAATTTGGCCACTCTTTGGTGCAATGCTAGAACAGCGAGTTAGTGGACACTCAAACTGAATCACCTTTGTCACAATATGATTGTCTTGTTGTCCATGGTGATAAAGAAGAGTTGTGTGATAATATCTCATTTATATCCATGCCTCAACTAGCGAATGAACATGTTAGTTTTATTTCTGATCTAAACATGTGTGCTAAAAATAAATATGTTATTCACCTTGCTAATGAAAAGGATGAGATTAAATTGTTGTCTTCCTTGAATACTTTGGGTTACATTGAATTTGATGTCGTATGTGATCTCAATTGTTTAGAGGAGAGATTTTCTATGCTGCTAATTTGTCATGGTCATCCAGTGTTAGTTTTCATACTATTGGCAAACATAATGATAAATGTTAGTGTTATGCCCTTGAGGCAATCATTTAGATGATTGTAACATGACTATGTTTATGAATAATAATATGATTATTGGTCCAATGAATGTATATCATTGTATTGATCAACAAGTATGTGACTTGCTTATGAAGCTCTTTACTTAATGATGTAATTCGATAAATATCTCTGATCGGATATCATCGTATAGGACAACGATGAATAGATCAGCACATGTAGTGATCGATGATCATGCTTCATAGATCATGGGATATGGAGATATCATCTATACATTGTGGGCGCATGTTGAAGAACATGGGTTAGATAGACCATAATGGGACAACTGCGAGAATGTTTCATTCTTATGTGTCATCGGTGTATCTCATACCTAGTAGATGTATGATCCTTAGACACGAGATTGTCATATTCCCTACATGTGTAATAGTTTTCCTTGGGGCTATCAAACACTACTTCCTTACCGGATAGTTATAAAGGTAGCTTTCATGTTTACTATGAAGCGTGCAGAGGAAGTGGCGATCAAGATGGAATTTGCCACTCCAATGAAACGGAGATATATGACAAGGCCACTCGTGTGATATGATTAAGGAAGTGCATGGCCATGCCGTGATTGAGAGTCAATCACACCTTATTAATATATCACGGATACGAGAGATGGATTGAATCATCAAAGGATGACATGCTTCTGCCTTGAGATCAATCTTCATATACTTGGCAAAGGGATTATTGCATGAGTACTTTTGATAGGTTACATCGATTTGATCATAGTATGTTTGAGAGTTGGCATACTTTGCAAGAAGCGCTACCAACTATTGGATTGAAAAGGAGTTTTCGAATCCATGTCCAAGCGTCACGTGAACTGCAGGTCACACACTTAATGGTGGGGCGCATTAATTTGGATTGGATCCGTAATTAATGGACCTCGTGGGCTTAGCACGATGGGCCCTAGTTTAGGGTTTCATCTTGTGGCTATATAAGGAGGAGGAGGAGGCGCGGTGTGCTTTCCCACGGTTTAGGAGTGATTCACTCGAAACCCTAGCCTACTCCTCTCGCTGCCCTGCCGAGCGACCAGTGCTTGCACACGACGCACGCGGCGTTCCATCTTTGGGCGTGTGGACTCTGCGGTGGCGCTGCTGCTGCGGCTGGGCGTGGGAGGGCGATCCACGGCAAGGCGAGGGCGATCCACTACACCGACGCAACGATCGCGGCGAGGGCGATCCACTACATCGGCGCGAAGGATTCCGCAAGCTGCGCGTCTAGTGGTAATCTTATCTATGATCCCCTTCTTGCGAGTAGCTTTACGGTTTCGCGGTAGTTTTTTTGTGCTAGTGTAGCATACGCGTTCCCCATCGGTGGTATCGAGCCATCTCGTATAGTTTTGTGATCGGATGTTGCACATATGATGTGTAAGGTTAGTAGATTGGATCTATTACATGTTCGGCCAGTTCATGTGATGAATTGGTGACGCGACCATCGATGAGATCGATTGGTTTAGGGTTTGAGGAAAGTGCAAACCGACTCAATCTTGATTTGGGTGAGTCCGTTTATGGTACGACGTTACCCTTACCGGTCGGGTTACCGCCATCAGGTTTTCTGAAACGTATCCATATGGGGACCAAGCCAATCAGATTGAGTTGGATTGGGTCAATCTGGTTGATCCATGGTAAGCGCAAACAGATTCAATATTGATTTGGGTGAGTCCGTTCATGGTAAGACATTACCCTTACCGGTCGGGTTACCGCCATCAGGGTTTCTGAAACGTATCCATATGGGACCAAGCAAATCATGTTAGATCGGATTGGGTCAATCTGGTTGATCCGTGGAAATTTTGAGGGTGTTTTCCCTTATTTTATTTCATTGAAGTCAAAAGAGATGCAAGCTTACTGCATTAGGTAATTCGATATCATGATGTTTTAAATGTATGTCTCCTAACAAAGGAATTGAAAGCTCTTAACTAGGGAAAAAGGTATCGAGAGTAAAATTATGTATCTTGTAACCCGTCCTCTATTTTGCTAAGGTAATTAAATGATGTCTTAATAGTTGAAATAGCTAGCTAGCTGTCGCTCCAATTTTTTGTTAATTTAGTGTCCATAATTTAATTGCGGATGGACCGTGATGAATGAATGTATCAGAAAAGCTGTGTGAGTGCTGAATTTCATAGGGGTGTTAAGGAGTACAAAAACATTACAAAAGAAGATATAGTGAAGAGGGGTGTAAACTACATATATTGTCCTTACTTTGATTATACCAATCTCAGGAGATTTAATAACTAGCCTCAAATTGAAGACCACTTGATTCGATGTGGCTTCGTGAGTAATTACACATGTTGGATCCATCATGGGGAGACAAGTACTACCTATCTGGTATGCAACGAAGACATACTGGAACCCGATCATGAGTTGCAGCGTGATATGTTTGAGGAGGATAATTTAGAGCAAATGTTGCATGATGTGGAGGGAAATTACACGGAAAGAGAGTTTGAAAAGTCTAAAAGCTTGATGGAAGACGATGCCAAACCGTTGGTCTCTAGTTGCAAAGCGGAATACACCAAGTTGGGTTCGGTCATTGCATTGGTCGAATTGAAGGTAAAACACTGTTGGATAGGTATAAGTTTCAATGCACTTTTAGCTCTTCTATCGGATGTGCTTCCAGAGGGAAACGAGTTGCCAACAAGCATTTATGAAGTGAAGAAGCTACTATGTCCCATGGGAATGGAAATAAAAAGGATACATGCATGTCCGAATGATTGCATCTTGTACCGTAATTTGCATATGGAATTGTATGTTTGTCCAGTTTGTGGTGTATCCCGGTACAAACAAAAGGAGAAGCGTAAGAGCCGAGGCGACGACGGTGAAGAGGTCAACAAAGGGGCATTGGCCAAGGTATTTTGGTACTTGCCCATCATTCCCTGTTTGGAGCAGTTGTTTGCAAATCCTAAAGAGGCAAATTGTTGCGTTGGCATTATGAATCTCAAAAGGAAGATGGCAAGCTGAGACACCCGTTGATTTGGCTGAATGGAGAAACATTGATTGAAAATATAAGGAGTTTGGTGCCAAGATGAGGAACATAAGATTTGGATTGAGTACCGATGAAATGAATCGGTTTGGTAATATGAGCAATCGTCACAGCACTTGGCCAGTTCTATTGTGTATCTACACTCTCCCTCCTTGGTTGTGCATGAAGCGGAAGTATATAATGATATTGTTGCTAATCTCAGGACCCAAACAGCCGGGAAATAATATTGACGTGTATCTAGCACTACTGATTGAGGATTTGGTAAAATTGTGGAACGAGGGTGTCACGGTGTGGGATGCATACAAAAGAGAGAACTTCACCCTCCAGGCTATGATATTTTGCAACAAAATTGATTTCCCGGCCCTTGGTAATTTGGCGGGCTATAGTATGAAGGGAGCTAAAGCGTGTCCAATTGTTCAAGAGGAGACTGAGAGGTTATGGCTACCGAATTCCAAGAAAACTGTGTACATGGATCACTATAGGTTTCTACCTCGAAGTCATCGATACCGTAGATGGATGACAAATTTGATGGAAAGAAGGAAGTTCGTTTGACCCTGCAGCCTATGAGTGGAAGGCAAGTATATTCACGCGTGGGGGATATCGATGTTTAGTATAGAAAGAACCATAAATATGTTCATCCCAGGACCATTTGGAAGAAGAGGTCGATATTTTAGGATTTACCATACTGGAAGGAGTTAGATGTTCGGCATTGTATTGATGTCATGCACGTTAAAAAGAATGTTTGCGACAATTTGGTTGATATCCTGTTAAACATACCTGGAAAGACCAAGGATGGTGTGAATGCTCGTTGCGACATGGCCTACATAGGAATTAGGCCCAAGCTTGCAGTGATAGAGGAGGATGGAAAAGATCCGTACATCCCCGCCGCATGCTACACCTTGTCCAAAAAGGAGAAAGAAGACCTCTGCAAGTGTCTCCAATGTATTAAAGTTATATTGGGCTACTACGCAAACATTAAGAAGCTTGTGTCTGTGGATGATTTGAAGTTGCTTGGTATATAGTCCCATGACTGTTATGTCTTGATGACCCAAATGCTCCTTGTTGCAATCATAAATATTCTGGCAGAGAATGTCAGGTTGGCAATCACGAAGCTATGTTATTTCTTCAATGCAATTTCATGCAAGGTTATTGATCCTGATGTACTAGACAACTTACAGAGTGAGGTGGTGTAGACTCTATGTCAACTTGAGATGCATTTCCCCCATCGTTCTTCGACGTCATAGTCCACCTTGTTATTCACCTTGTTAGAGAGATTAAGATATGTAGACCAATATTCTTACATTACATGTATCCGTTCGAGAGGGCATGGGTATATTAAAGTCATACGTGAGTAATCGATCGAAGTCTGAGGGTAGTATTATTGAAGGTTATGGAACTGAAGAGGTTATTGAGTTTTGTGATGTGACCATACCAGCCCAGCAAGCCATGCTTCTACCTCAAGCCAAGTCAAGGGCCCAACAACTTATGATGCTCCAAGCCCAGCCCGAGATTAAGTCCAATTCGTTCACGAGTCCAGTTCGGCCCCCAGGAGTAGTCCAACTAAAAATGATCATATCTGGGTCATACGAAGTCCGTTTGAGGCGTTCTTGGACTCTATGGACAATCCCACGACGAGAGCTTTCCAATGGAAGTAGTTTCACATCCAAACTCCTTCTAGATCAACAGGAATCATCAAAACTATATAACAAATAGAATCTGCCAAGTGTTGCACCACCTCCACTTGGGCCCAAAGGCCTTGTACGACCTAGGGTTGCACGGCCAACCCGTTGGCTGCCTCCCTTGCCCTCTTCCTTATATATATTCAGTAGCCGTCACTAGAATAGATGGGTTTTGCTTAAAATACAACTAGACACTTTGTCAGTTTTTCACTGTTCATCGGTTTGTGGAACCCCAACTCGTGTGCTTAATATTATTCGTAATTTCAGATTGCATCTTCTACGTTCTTGCTTATGTTCTCGATTCGCATGCAGGGATAAGCCTTCTTGGCAAGGTCAACCATGTTTTTGCGTGGTTGATAACCAAAGGAGTCGTGGTCAAGCGATTGCAGGGTTCAAATCTGTTCTGATTGGAAGCCGGATCGTCAACATCGAGTTCTCCACCGATCGATTTAGTACTACCTCTCGGAAGATCGGGCCACCGTTCGCATCAAGTGGTATCAGAGCCTCTTTTGTTTTGCCCCACAAAAATTCTTGTATCCACACTTTTGTTTTGCCATCGTCCTAGAGTCCAGAAAAATTGCCCCACAAAAATTTCATTATTGATTCCGTTGTCCTACAACCCCTTGTGCCTTTGCAATTTTCATTTCAGTTTTGCTTTGTTGAATTTGTGTCCATCGTCGTCGTCTTTTTCCTGGTTTGAGGTTGTGATCCTAGTTTTTAATTGTCCCTTTCTATTGCCCTAGTTCTTGTTTGCACCGTTAGTCATCCCACCACTGCCAACCCCAGAACCAAACTGAGCCCTACTCAGTTTGTCCTTGTCGTTGCTTTGCATTATATATCCCACTTCGTAAGCCCTAGATAGGTCACGAGCCGCCTTGTGTTGATTGCCCTGCACCACTGGACATCCTTTTTCGCCCGCATTCCTCTTGCTATTTTCGCCCTAACCGGAATAAAGAAGTGAAGTCGCAGGCAATTCTATATTGCGTAGTGCTTAGTAAAATTGGCATAACTTTTGCATACGAACTCCGATTGGAACGTACTTTTTTTGTTTCGAAGAGGACGATGACGCGCATCTGAAAAATCTATAGTTATTTAGATCTATGCAATTTTTTCCTCAAAATCGGCCTCTAAGACCGAGTTCTAGACCCTAGAAGTTTCTTGTGTTGTTTTTGCTAATTTTTTTATCATCTGTTTAACGTTTTCTCTCATTCCAAAACATGAGATTTTTGTTTTGCCTTTGAGTTAAAAGAAAGAAAAACAAAAAAAGGCAAGTGCAAAAAAAAGAGCCTCACTGAAAAAAATCAGAGAAAAGAAAAGAAGCAAAAAAAAGAGGGAAAGAGAAGTAGATAATCAGAATTACTTGCGTCCTTTGAGTCCTATGTGCTTTGATATATCTCTTGCTAGGTTGAACTAGTTCTAGAAACATATTTAGGCCAGCAACTGTGACAAGTACATTGGACATTTATTCACTTGCTAATCGACTTGATATTGCTTATTCCTTGCTACTAAATATTTCCTTTCGAGCTCCACATACTTCTTATCAGTTCAAGTTCTCCTTTGCAATCGCATCACTCACAATCCAGTCGCAGTATCATGAACCAGCCACCAGTTGTACCACCCGCTACTTTGGTAAGAACATTTGTAAGGCGTGGTAAGACGCTTAAGAGTGAGTGATTCCACCTTCCACCACCTAGTAGTTGATAGGGATAATACTTTATGCTATCTTCTGTTTTCTACTAGCAATGGCAGGGGTATCGGAGGACCAGGATGGTAACCAGTGTGTTCTTCATAACGAGCTCCAAGAGATGCTTCCAGAGATAAATGAGACTATGAACAAGCAAATTCAAAACATAGAGAATGCACTTGACAGAAAAGAGCATAAACACCAACCCAACTTTAATTCATCTCCTTCTAATGGTAAAGGTAAGAATTCTCCAGTTCTTCCTTCTTATAGCGAATTTAGTGTTGATGCTTATATTGATTGGGAAATAGAGGTAGATAAAATTCTTTACGCAATGCAACCTCTGTAATAAGCGAATAATTAGAGTTCTTTGCTAGTGCTTTAACTCGATGTGCATCAATTTGGTGGAATAATTTTTGTGCTTATAAGACAGTACCATAAATATGGAAAGATATGAAATGACTTATGAGAGATGAATTTGTTCCTGCTTATTATTCTAAAAAGTTACTTTATGAATTGCAATGTTTACAACAATGTGATAAAACTGTCTAGGAATATTACGAGGAATTAGAAAATTTAAGGAAATAAGATTCTTAAATAGACTTGACAAGGAAATTCAGAGTATTCTTGTTGATAGGGAATACAATTCTCTCTCTAGTTTATTTAATATTGCATGTGAGGTTGAAACTCAAATTGAACATGAAAGACATATTGCTGAAATTAATATATGTAATTGCAAAAGTGAGCAATTTTCTTTGGAAGAATGGCATCTTATCGAGTTTCCACTTGCTACTAACTTTTCACAGGATATTGAGAACAAGAACGATAAGGAAAACACACCAGAGAAGGAGGAACATGAGATACTTGCTATCCCATGCATGCCTCAAGGATGTACAGATCATGATATGCCTAAATCGGTAGAGATAGAAAACAAAGGTAACGAGATAGGTGCTATTTTCACGAGGAGAGAATTACGTTGATGTGTTAAATTTGGCCACTACTGGTGCAATGCTAGAACAGCAGTTAGTGGACACTCAAACTGAATCACCTTTGTCACAATATGATTGTCTTGTTGTCCATGGTGATAAAGAAGAGTTGTGTGATAATATCTCATTTATATCCATGCCTCAACTAGCGAATGAACATGTTAGTTTTATTTCTGATCTAAACATGTGTGCTAAAAATAAATATGTTATTCACCTTGCTAATGAAAAGGATGAGATTAAATTGTTGTCTTCCTTGAATACTTTGGGTTACATTGAATTTGATGTCGTATGTGATCTCAATTGTTTAGAGGAGAGATTTTCTATGCCTGCTAATTTGTCATGGTCATCCAGTGTTAGTTTTCATACTATTGGCAAACATAATGATAAATGTTAGTGTTATGCCCTTGAGGCAATCATTTAGATGATTGTAACATGACTATGTTTATGAATAATAATATGATTATTGGTCCAATGAATGTATATCATTGTATTGATCAACAAGTATGTGACTTGCTTATGAAGCTCTTTACTTAATGATGTAATTCGATAAATATCTCTGATCGGATATCATCGTATAGGACAACGATGAATAGATCAGCACATGTAGTGATCGATGATCATGCTTCATAGATCATGGGATATGGAGATATCATCTATACATTGTGGGCGCATGTTGAAGAACATGGGTTAGATAGACCATAATGGGACAACTGCGAGAATGTTTCATTCTTATGTGTCATCGTGTATCTCATACCTAGTAGATGTATGATCCTTAGACACGAGATTGTCATATTCCCTACATGTGTAATAGTTTTCCTTGGGGCTATCAAACACTACTTCCTTACCGGATAGTTATAAAGGTAGCTTTCATGTTTACTATGAAACGTGCGAGAGGAAGTGAGCGATCAAGATGGAATTTGCCACTCCAATGAAACGGAGATATATGACAAGGCCACTCGTGTGATATGATTAAGGAAGTGCATGGCCATGCCGTGATTGAGAGTCAATCACACCTTATTAATATATCACGGATACGAGAGATGGATTGAATCATCAAAGGATGACATGCTTCTCGCCTTGAGATCAATCTTCATATACTTGGCAAAGGGATTATTGCATGAGTACTTTTGATAGGTTACGTCGATTTGATCATAGTATGTTTGGGAGTTGGCATACTTTGCAAGAAGCGCTACCAACTATTGGATTGAAAAGGAGTTTTCGAATCCATGTCCAAGCGTCGTGAACTGCAGGTCACACACTTAATGGTGGGACGCATTAATTTGGATTTGATCCGTAATTAATGAACCTCGTGGGCTTAGCACGATGGGCCCTAGTTTAGGTTTCATCTTGTGGCTATATAAGGAGGGGAGGAGGAGGCGCGGTGTGCTTTCCCACGGTTTAGGAGTGATTCACTTGAAACCCTAGCCTACTCCTCTCGCTGCCCTGCCGAGCGACCGGTGCTTGCACACGCGCACGGCGTTCCATCTCGGGCGTGTGGACTATCAAGGTGACGCTGCTGCGGCTGCGGCGTGGGAGGGCGATCCACGGCAAGGCGAGGACGATCCACTACACCGACGCAACGATCGCGCGAGGGCGATCCACTACATCGGCGCGAAGGATTCCGCAATCGCTGTCGTCTAGTGGTAATCTTATCTATGATCCCCTTCTTGCGAGTAGCTTTACGGTTTCGCGGTAGTTTTTTTTGTGCTAGTGCAGCATACCGCGTTCCCCATCAAACAGTACCCCCGACCTACAGAGGTCGGATGAACAGTACTCCCGACCCGAAGTGGTCGGATGAATAGTGTCCGGTGAACAGTACCCCCCGACCAGATGAACAGTACCCCGACCTCGGAGTAACTTTTGATCGGCTGATCCAAAAATAGTGAAAATTGGTGTGCACCTCCCAAAGGATGCCAGGAACCTATTTCAATCAACAATCGAAGGAATTAATACCAAGGTTCCGTCCTTTTCAGTTTAACAAATGCAACACCAAAAACAGAGTCACGAACACAGACTTCACCCGTAACTTGCTGGTGGGAGTTGATAGTCAGAATATCCTTGGATGACTCTCCACAAATCACAGCAAGTAAGTACACGAAAAAATAACCCTTCAAACAAATAGAAACACCATCTGAAAACTAGGCACGTAAATTGGTTTCTTGCAAAACCAATAGAAGAGGTTGTAGATTGCCTAGATGATTGGGATATGATCTATAGGAGATTCATCCAGAATCTTTCATCCTTGGCAACAAGAACCGAAGCCAATCAAGACTAAATAATCGCAAGTCACACGTTTACGCACTTTAAGAACACAGTTTACAACTTGCAATAAGAGCGTAAGGATTGCCTAAAAGATTGAAAGCACCAATCCAGAGAAGAGTTCATCAATCATGAATTTCAACAAAGACTCATTAGCATGTAGAAGGAGATGAGGCAAATCCAAATTACGTAAAGTAAATCGCAAGAAGGAAAATGCGAATTTATATAATGTAATTCAAGTGCGTAATGTAAATACGTAAGAGAAATGAAACAAGAATATAAATGAAGAACATTTCATTTACGGAAGGGAGGTTTACAAAGCCTCACAACAAAGTGGGCAAAGCTCAAATGAGCGACAAAACCTCGGAACCTTCAAGAGGAGGCTACCCCTACCCTCTATTTATAGTGACACAGGATCAATTCCCACCTTTGGATGTCTGCTTCAATCCTAAGCCAACATCCAAGAGCCAGGATTTGATCCTTACATCATCCTCTCAACAACTCTCAACTACTCACGTACACTTTCCTCACTGCTCACCCCAAGGAGACACCCCTCTCCTGTCTATTCATAGCGGGCTTGGAACACCTACCACCCTTGGATGAGCCTCTAAACCCTAGAGCACTCCATCAAGGGCTGAGATTTTACCCACTCACAAAGCTATGCATGGGCTCACCCGAAACCCAACAACACAACGGGTTTTGCATGCTTTTCAACTCACACTAACTTGACCCGCTACTCTATCTTCCTGACCGCGATCCAACGGTCCTCCTAGATCAGAGCAGCTCCAAGTTAGCATCTCATCCATTCCTTTGTCTTCTCGGCTTGCAGCTACTCCCTGGCCTCAGTCATCTTTGGTGACACCTTGATCATCTGGACCTCAGCTCTCCCAGCCTAGTCTTGATCCCCTTCGCCTCACCATGACCTAGCTCCAAAGTCCTGCAACCATCATAGACAAGGAAACCACATCACATAGCAAGGTCCAACAACACATATCCATCTCAGCGAAAGATATACACTACGCCGACCGGCGCAACCCGACCACACGTGGTCTGACCACTGGTCTCCATCCCGACCAACCATGGTCTGGCCACTGGTCTCCATCCCGACCAACCATGGTCTGACCACTGGTCTCCATCCCGACCACACATGGTCTGACCACTGGTCTCCATCCCGACCAACCATGGTCTGACGACCCAACCACTCGGGTCGGACGGTCGTCTCCGACCACCACGGCCGGACCTCTGGGTCGGACAAGCGTCTCTCGACCAACCAAAGACGACCACTCGGGGTCGGATGGTGGTCTCCGACCGGCCAAAGCCTGCACCTCTCGGTCGGACGACCCGACCACTCGGGGTCGGACGGCTGATCTCCAACCACCAAAGCCCGACCACTCGGTCGACGACCCGACCACTCGGGGTCGGACGACTGGTCTCCAACCAGCCAAAGCCCCGACCACTCAGGTCGGACGACCCGACATCTCGGGGTCGGACGACCCGACCACTCGGGGTCGGACGACTGGTCTCCAACCAGTAACTCAAATTGCTCTAGCTCGAAAAACAATCCAAATTAAACTCAAACTTGAGCACACCTTGCTCAAATAAAGTCAAATACTCATCACAAACATGGTTGGACCTCCACATGGTCCTTCAAAAGTAAGCTAGAATCTATGATGGAACAAGTTGGGATAACAAGATTAAGGCTTTCAGTTTTTAGTTTATGACTTGGGAGATGTTTCAAGTCAAATAGGCTAGGTTTATTTTTCTTTTATGGTTGTCTAAAAGAGGGACTTTGCACAAAGAAATAGTTTGTTTAGGCAAAGGCAAAACTAGATCACTCGGAGCAAAAGACACTTAGTCTTTACCTTTATGAAAAGCATACCTCGTAGTACAACGGACCAATCTTTCCCTATCAATCTTCTTAAGTCCGTTGCATTCCTTGAAAACTATTCTTCGTCAAAACTTCCTTTGAATTCTGATCATCAGATTAAAAGAATTCGCTTTCATATTCTCATATCCTTGATCAAAACCTTCTTTGAAAATCTTCTTGATAGCCAAAGGTTTACCTATGAATGACGGACAAATATCTTAGGTTTCTCTTTTTCAGCAGACCAAAAATTTAGTCCGGCATCCCTTTCAGTGTATAAGTTTTTGGCCGGACTAAATCTTTGATGTACTCTCAATCGAAACCTAAAATGAATATTTTCTATCTTCAAAAGAACCTTTACTCAGAAAACGGACCAAACATTTGTGTTTAATTTTTTTTGTCCGTGGCTAAAATTAAAAGCTTAGATAAAATTTATCTTTGTTGAAAAAGGTCCTTGGCACCAATCTTCTGAAAAGACCATGTATGACGGACCAAAAATTTGGTCCGAAGTACATGTGTTTCCATGCCAAATCTATCTTCTGAAAAGACCATGTATGATGGACCAAAAATTTGGTCCGAAGTACATGTGTTTCCATGCCAAACCTATCTTCTGTGAAGTCTATGTATGACGGACCAAATATTTTGGTCCGAAGTACGTGTGTCTCCATTCCTGGCAAAACTCTTGTTTTATCCATGTATAACGGACCAAATATTTTGGTCCGACATACATATGTCTCATTACCTAAGCTAAAATCTTTTGAAATCCATGTGTAACGAACCAAAGTTTTTGGACTGATACTCATGTATGTCTCTCAGTAGTATGCCAGACCATCTTTCATAATCAACCCATGTTCTACAGACCAAAATATTTGGTCCGTCGCAATCTCTCAAGTTTGGTCCGACATACACATATCCAGTATCGCTAAGCACTGATACTAAGTCCGTTGTACGTGTATATTTCTGTTGTTTCTGACATCGACACGTCCAACGCTCTCTTATGCAGTGTAACGGCTATTTTCACTCCAAATGGCTATATAAGCTTTACCTAAGCCATCTACCAATCATATAGATGAACTCCTTACACTTTGGTATTGAAAAATAGCTCTCATTCTCAAAAGGAGTCTGTGCTTCATTTTCATACAAAAACTTCTCATACATCTCTAAGTGTGTTAGCTCCAAGTCAGTGTCTAGTTGTGTGAATTGCAAAGTGAACCAAGAGACAGAACTTGTGCAAAGTTTATTACTCTTGGATCTTGGCAATCGTAGACAGCTTGAAGGAAGTGAACAGTGTGACCTGTCCAAAGGAGCTTGTGGAAGGCAACTGTATTTGTGAGAGGTTTGAAACTCACCTCACTGGAGTAGTGAAAGAGTTACCTGAGTGATCGCCAGAGCTACTACGACTAGCTTTGGAGAAGCAGAACTTCGAAAGAAGTGCTTCAACGTGGATTAGGAGTGTGGCTCTGAACCACGGGATAAATCTCTGTCTGTCCTGTGCCATTTTGTTTATTGCTTTCGCTGTGTTTATTAGTTGTTTAAATTCTGTATTATTCTTATAGTAAGTTGTTCTCTGTTAATTCAGTTAGTTGCTTAAAATAGTTAGAACTTATTGAAATTGCCTATTCACCCCCCCTCTAGGCCAACTCGATCCTTCAAGTGGTATCAGAGCGAGGTTTTACTTGTCTAGCCTAACTAGCTTTGGTAAATGGCTGAGGGAAATGGTTCTGCAACTGTTAGTATTGGAAGAGTACCTGTTTTTGATAACACAAACTATGCTTATTGGAAAATTAGGATGAGATGCTATTTAGAAGTTGTCGGGTATGATGTGTGGAGGGTTACAGAGAAGCCTATGCCTCCTCGTGTCATACCCGAAGGGCAATCTGCATATGGAGAACCCACTCCTGGTGAAATTCAAAATATGCAATATGATGCCCAAGCTAGAAATGCCATATTTTCCTGTCTTAATTTAGAAGTTTTTGATAGAGTAAGTAATCTTACATCTGCTTATGATATATGGACAACATTACAAGAAATTCATGAAGGAACCTCGATGTAAAAAAGAAAAATATTATGTTGTCAGAGAAAATTTGATCAATTCAAAATGCTTTCTCAAGAAAATGCTAATGACATGTTCTCTAGGCTAAATCCTATTATCAATGAACTAAAAGGCCTAGGAACTAAAATTTCGAGATGTTGAAGTATGCGGAAGATGATCGAGTGCTTCCTCGGGCATATCACAGTTTGATCACATATCTGTCCAACAGTGGTGATCTTAAAAGGCTCACTCCAACCGAGCTATTAGGCAAGATATCTGCTCATGAACTCACTTTGGCTGATGAAGATGCTCCAAGGAAGAAATCCATCGCATTAAAAGCCAAAGAAGTTATACAAGACTCATCTGACGAAGATAATGATGAGTCAAGTGAAGATGATGATGAAGATGTAAAGAAATTAGCTTTACTCATGAGAAGAGCCAACAAACTCATAAGAAGAGTTAATTTCAAAGACAGAGAAAGGTCAAATTCTTACTCAAAGAAAAATCCTTTTTCTAATGTTGTATGCTTTGAATGCAATGAAAAGGGGCACATAGCTGCTCGGTGTCCCAACAAAATCAAGAAGAAGAGCAAGTACAAATATAAGGATGATGAGGATGAGGAAAAGACTCAGGAAAAACCAAAGAAGAAGTTTTTCAAGAAGAACTACTCCAAGAGATTTGCAAAGAAAGGAAAAGGAGAAGCTCACATAGGAGAATGGGTTACTGATGATGAAAGTGAAAGTGAAGACTCATCCTCAGATGAAGAAAGTCCAAAGTCAAAGGGGCTAGCTGGACTCGCTCTAGATGAGTCAACTCCACCACCACCCTCATTTCCTCTGTGTCTCATGGCAAGATCAGATGAGGAAAAGGTTAGTAACTCTCCTTCTTATGATGAGCTTGTAGAACTAGTTGAAGAACTAAATAATGCCTTGCATGATAAAACAAATTCAACTAGAACTCTTAAGAAGACTGTCTCTAGCTTGCTTAATGATCAAAGGATGCTAACTGACAAATATGAAAAACTTATGCATGAACATGAAAAATCTGTACAAATTCATTATGATCTAGTTACAAGTCATGCTTTGCTTGCTAAAAATTATGAAGACTTGCAAATTAACTACTGTGAGCTAGAAATTGAAAATGAAATGATGTCTAACAAATCCAGTCATGTCTCTTTAAGTAATGCATCTATCTTATGTGACTCTTCAACAGAAGAGATCTTGACTAATGGTTCTTCTGATGCTTGCAAAGGAAATTGCAAATATGCCTCCTATGTCAAGGAGCTTGAAACTGAAAATAAAGAACTAAAAGCTCAAATAGCCACATTTGATAAAGGCTTAGAAAAATGTTTTCTGGGAAATGCTATTCTTGACAAAATTCTAGTTGGACAGAGACCAAATTTGGGCAAAAAGGGCTTGGGGTATAAGCCCAACAGTTTGCCAAATAAAAATGCTTCAGGTCATACTAAACAAATATTTGTCAAGAAAAGCACTCAATGTTATTATTGTCATGAATCGAATCATGAATCTAAAAATTGCTATCTTGCAAATGTTTCTCATGCTAAAAGGAATTGCATGGTAGATGCCCATTACATGTTATTTAAAGATTTCAGGGGCAAAGCAAATGTGAAATATGTAGGTCCCTCAAATCTAAATAAGAAACTTAAAGCTGTCTGGGTACCTAAGGCTATGTTGACAAATCCTTTCAAACCTAAAATGGCTGTAACTAACATCAAAGGACCCAAAAGTATTTGGGTACCTAAAGTAAAGAAATAATCTTGTAGGTAAATTATAAGAGTGGAGGCAGACATTGGGTCATTGACAGTGGCTGCACTCAACACATGACCGGTACCTCAAGAATGTTCACTTCAATTGAAGGAGAAAGTGATCCAAGTCACAAAATCACCTTTGGAGACAACAGCAAAAGAAAGGTAAAAGGTCTTGGTAAGATTGCCATATCAAATGATCACTCTATTGACAATGTTCTTCTCGTTGATTCCTTAAATTTTAATTTATTATCATTTGCTCAATTATGTGATCTTGGATTCCATTGCAACTTCTCTTCGATGGGGTAATCAGTATTTGTGAAAATGAAAAGCTTATTTTCAAAGGTTTGATTTCAAAATCTCTATTTAGTAGATTTCAAATCTAACTTCTCATGTATCTCAACATGCCTGTTAGCTAAAGTTTCCCTTGGATGGCTTTGGCATAGGCGTCTTGGGCATGTAGGTATGTCTAATCTGAAAAAGCTTTTCAAAAATGAGCTTGTGGTGGGTTTGAAAGATGTCAAATTTGAAAAGAATAAGCTATGTAGTGCTTGTCAAGCAGGCAAACAAGTAGCTAATTCTCACCCAATTAAAAGTATCATGTCCACCACTAGGCCACTTGAGCTTCTGCATATGGATGTCTTTGGTCCCACCTCATATGCTAGCATTGGTGGTAACTCTTATTGTTTAGTAATTGTTGATGATTTTTCCAGATTCACTTGGGTATTCTTTTTGCCAAATAAAAGTGAAGTTGGAGAAATCTTCAAAACTTTTGCAAAAAGAGCTCAAAATGAATTTGATTATCCCATCAAGAAAATAAGAAGTGACAATGGATCTGAGTTTGTTAACACAAATATCATTGAATACTGTGATGAATTAGGAATTAAGCATGAACTCTCAGCTACTTATACTCCTCAGCAAAATGGTGTTGTTGAAAGGAAAAATCGAACCTTGATTGAAATGGCTAGATCTATGCTAGATGAATATGAAACCTCTGATGCTTTTTGGGCTGAAGCTATCAATGCTGCTTGTCATGCTGTAAATAGACTTTATCTTCATTGATTGCTTAAGAAAACACCTTATGAGCTATTGGTAGGAAGAAGACCAAATATATCATATTTTCGTGTGTTTGGTTGCAAAGTTTACATATATAAAAAGAGAACTCATTTGGGAAAATTTCAAACTAGATGTGACACTGGCTTCATGCTAGGATATTCCTCTAAGTCCAAAGCATATAGAGTCTTTAATAATACCACTGGGCTGGTAGAAGAAACTTATGATGTAAAGTTTGATGAATCTAATGGCTCACAAGGTGAGCATGAAAATTTAGATGATGTAGGAAATGATGGCTTGGCACAAGCAGTAAAGAAGATGGAAGTGGGTGATATTCGACCAAAGGAAGACAAGGATGAACTCCCCACTCAATCAATAGTGCCTCATGCTGGAACTCAAGAGGAAGAAGAAGAAAAAGAACAAGATCGTCCAATCCTCATCAAAAGCCATCATACCATTGCGAAGGATCATCCCTCAAATCAAATCATTGGTGAATTTAGTAAGGGTGTTCAAACTCGTTCTAGACAAGCTTCTTTTTGTGAACATTACTCTTTTGTCTCGTGTATTGAACCTAAAACAGTGGAAGAAGCACTAGAAGATACTGATTGGATAATTGCAATTGAAGAAGAACTCAACCATTTTTAAAGAAACAAAGTCTGGAGTTTAACAAATCGCCCAAAGGATCACAATGTTATTGGTACAAAATGGGTGTTCAGAAATAAGCAAGATGAAAATGGAGTGGTGATAAGGAATAAAGCCAGACTTGTAGCTCAAGGATTTACTCAAATAGAAGAATTTGGACTATGGAGAGACTTATGCCCCAAAGTGGCTCGTCTTGAAGCTATTCGGTTTCTTCTTGCCTTTGCTACTCATTTTAATATCACTCTATTTCAAATGGATGTAAAAAGTGCATTTCTAAATGGATTCATTGATGAAACTGTCTATGTTGAACAACTACCTGGTTTTGAAGATCAAAATTCGCCAAATCATGTGTATAAATTATCTAAGCCACTCTATGGTCTAAAACAAGCTCCTAGAGCTTGGTATGAGCGTCTTAGAGATTTTCTACTCAATAAAAACTTCAAAACTGGAAAGGTTGATCCAACGCTGTTTCTAACAGACATCAATGGAACATTAATGATTTGTCAAATATACGTAGATGATAATATCTTTGGCTGTACTAATATTTCTCTCTGTAAAGAGTTTGGTGACATGATGGACAAAGAATTCGAGATGTCTATGATTGGGGAACTATCATTCTTTCTGGGATTCCAAATCAAGCAGTTGAAGGAGGGAACTTTTATTTCTCAAGAAAAATATACTAAGGATCTTCTCAAACGCTTCAAAATGGAAGAATGCAAGATTATAAAGACTCCCATGGCTACTAACACACATCTTGATCAAGATGTGGGAGGTAAGTCTGTTGATCAAAAGCTTTTAGATCCATGATAGGCTCTTTACTATACTTGACAGCATCTAGGCCTGATATCATGTTTAGTGTATGTATGTGTGCTAGATTTCAAGCTGCTCCTAAAGAAATTCACTTGAGTGCTGTAAAAAAAATATTTAGATATCTTAAGTCTACTTCAAGTATTGGTTTATGGTACCCCAAAGGTGCTCCTTTTGAGCTTCTAGGCTACTCAGTTACGATTATGCGGATGCAAGATTGATCGTAAGAGCACCTCGTGGAGTTGTCATTTGCTTGGAAGGTCTTTAGTTTCTTGGTTTTCTAAAAAGCAAAATTCAGTAGCACTATCCACTGCCGAAGCCGAATATGTGGCTGCAGGAAGTTGTTGTGCTCAAATTTTATTCATCAAACAAACATTCTTAGATTTTGGTATAAAATTTGAAAATGTGCCTCTACATTGTGATAATGAAAGCGCAGTAAAAATAGCAAACAATCCGGTCCAACATTCCAGAACTAATTATATTGAAATTCGACATCACTTTATTCGTGATCATGTTGCTAAAGGAAATGTTATGCTTAGTCATGTAAGAACTGAGGACCAATTGGCTGATATTTTCACTAAGCCGCTTGATGAGGCCAAATTTTTGAAATTAAGAAATTAACTAAATATTATTGCCTTTTCAAATGTTGCTCAATAATATCTGATTAAGGGGGCGCAAGTTTGCTCACTTACTTATCCTGAAGCTCACATACCTTGATTTCTTACCCCAGCTTAGTGTGACTTTCTGTTAAAAATCTCTTTGGTTTCCGTAACCTCCTAGTTTTCTGTATCTTCTCTAACTTCAAGCCGCTTCGGATTATGAGGCATTCATTTCTTCCCTGTCAAAATGGCTATAAAAGGTGAACCAAAGCTCTGAAGATACAATCCATCTCTCAGCTTCTCTCTTTTACGAGTTCTTCATCATGCCTAAAAGGCGTTTCAACGATGATCGGGACGATCCGAGCTTGCGAGCTCGGAGGGAGTTTGATCGCTATCTAGCGAGATGGTGAAGAAAGGCGGTTATCGAGAGCAGTCTGCCGTGGAAGCCTTTCTTGAAGCTTTCCCACTCTCCTCGGGACGAGAGATGCGCTCATAGAGGCTCTAGGGCGCGCGCGGGGAGAAACCTAAGTTCTTGTTCTTGTCTTGTCCCGTTCCCTCTGATCATGTAAGCCGGGACATTGTTTATAAATAAAAATTTGGTGTTCTAAAATGCTCTCTGGATCTTGTGTGTTTTCCAAATTGAATGACTATTCATACTCGTACGTCGCTAAACATAACTTCGACTAATCGCACAACACATTCTGCTGGTATCATTCGCGGCTCTAGTTCGATTACTGTTTCGACTACACGATATGGATAAGGTAATAATGTCAAGTTAAAATAACTCTTTGAATAAAGATCCTTTTAATAATAAAAATGTTTCTATAAGACTCATGTTTCAATGCTCATTCTTATCTAATCAAAAATTAAAGAAACCAAAATTTTCATCTGCCTTTTTCAGCAAAGTGTCCATATTAAAGTACTTGAGTTTCTCAGATAAGCTTAGTTTAACAAAATACTTAAGCTTACTTGATTATCAAACTCAAACATTTACTAAATTTTTTTTTGCCTTTGTTGATTTTGGTTGTCGATCTTAGATATATCTCTTATTTTCAAAAGCTTCAGAAATATGGAATTGATGCAGACTGAGAACAACTTAAAGTTACAGGTTCCTACTTGGATCGGACTAATCTCAAACAAACTGTCAATACTAGCCGGACTAAATTTTTTTTTTGGTCCGACGCTAATGAAAGTTTTGGTCTTAACACTAAGCAAGACTAAAACTCCTCTACAAATGGACCAAATCTGGTCTAGGCTGAGTATAAAAGCTTTTGGTCCGCCCAATCGATGTCTGTCTAAATCCGTCTAAATCAAGTCTGCCTCATGATCAAAATATTTCTAAAGTCATTTCTTACCAAATTTTCTTCTTCTCTCAAGATTTCAAAATTTATTTAAAATCTTACCCATTGCTTTAGGTCTTACCTATTGCTAACCTGACCTTATGTTTGGGACTCTCTGTGCTTGTTCAAACCGCTTCAAAAAGGAGGTCCCACCACCTTGTCAGGACTCCCATTCCTTTTCAACTATCCTGGTTAAAGGTGTCAGTTCCCAAGGCTCATCCACTTCTGCCAATACATTCAATGCAGTAACTTCTTCCATCAAAAACCTCTTCGTTATTTCCTTGCTTGCGCAAAACTTCTCTAAAACAGAAGTTTCCTTCTTCTCTACACCGAAGCAAATCCTGATCGGGTCTTGGCGATGGTGATCCTGTGACATTTTGCGCAAGAATCTTCTTCAAGCTCAGTAAGTTCCTTAGAACTTCTCTTTTTCTCTTCAAAATCTCGAACCCTAGAACTGGTGCTTAGATTTAGTTCTTCCTTTTAGGTCTGTTCTTTTGTTTGAAGAGGGCCTGGTCCTGAGTCTGAGAAATTAGTCTGTGTTTAAGTCAGAAAGCAAAATGAGGTCAAAGAATCCTGATAAAAGGGGTTTGATTGGAAAAATTATTGATAGAGTTAAGAATAAGAAGCAAAGAAGATCCAGTTCATCCTCAGAAACAAATCTGCCTGAACAATCTCATGGACCAGTACTAATTCCAGATGTTCATAGTGCTTCTCGAGCAAACCGAAAAGTAGTAACCTCTCATCCAAGAAAAGGAAAGCAAATAGTTGATTCTGAGTCATCCTCTGAGGATTGTCCCAATGAACCCAACAGTGAATCTTCCTCGAGAAATCTTGAATAGTCTCTGAAATTGACATGATTAGCAATGAAGAACTGGCAAACCTTAGTACTAAGAAGTTGAGAGCAGTTCGGTTAGTAAGTGAAAAGGTCAGTTTCGAGTTAAGGCCAGCCACAGGTGAAAATTTTGTGTCCTTGTTACACAAAAATATATACAATGCCTATCTAAATAGAAGAGACGGAAAAGGAAAGTTGATTTCAGCTCTGTCAAATCACCAATATGTAGAATGGGATCAAGTAAATAATATCATTGGTTCAACTGGACTGTTTGATTGCATAAACTCTACTCCTGGACTAGTAAGAATCATGTCAAACAAAACAATTCCATGGAGTGTTTCAAGGACTCTAGAGTTTTATGCATCTTTACTAGTGAACAAACAAAGAAAATATATCATGTTCACTCTGAATGGAAAAATAAGAAAAATCAAGTCATCCCAGTTTGAATCAGCAATCGGAGCTTCTAGTCCTTTGGTAAACAAGACAAGAATCTTTGAAAAGATGTATCCTCATCGAGGTGGAGGCGAGTGGGGACATGCGGATGTGCAAGTATCGGGACACATATACAAAGACACCTCGGTGAGGATTTTAATCCAAATAGAGTGTCTGCACATGCTCAAGAAGCTAAGGTTCTGCTTTTAATATTAAGGCATACTATATATCCCAAGTCTGGATATAAGGAAGGAGTAACCTCATTATTAGCCTGGTTAATACATCTCATTCTATCAAGACAGCCTGTAGATCTAGTTGACTACTTCTTTGGGCAGATAGAGGAAGCCATCTACAAAAAGTTTAGTAGCTCTTTGCCTTTTGCCCAGTTAATCACTGAAGTTCTGTTGGCCCAAGGCATTATCTCTCAAGACGATTTAAATAAAGAATTCAAGTGCTTTCCAAAGAAATATAGTATGCATCAAGCTACTGGACAAAGTTTAAGGATTTCTGGGTTTCTTCAAAGAGTGACCGAAAATCAACCAATGCAGGATGAAGAAGAAAGTGAAGAAAGGGCAGAGGCTGAAAATGAATTTGACAGAAACAGCTTTAAAGATCCTTCTCAGGCACAACAAAATGACTCCTGGCTTCAGTCTTATGAAAGTTATCATCAAACCTATGAGAGTCATTATATGTCTGATCAAAGTAGAAATAACAGAGAACCTAGTGTTCAAAGAGAAAAAGGGGAGACTCTGAGCCACCTTTCTGCAGAAGCAACTGAAGTAATTCATGGAAGTGAATCATGGGAAATGGACGATGCTGCTACTCAAAAGCTTTCAAGCTCAGTTGATAGAACCTTGGATGAAGAGCAACAATTATATCATCTTCAAGAGTCAGCAGCTGCAGAAAGGTTCATGGAGGCACAAACGTTCAAACCAGGAGCAAATGAAAATGATGCAGGAGGATCTGGAATGCCATCTGAAATGCCCCAACAATTTGAATCCTACTATCCTTCAATGTCAGCTCATCCTGAGCATGATCAAAGGGACACGTTTCCTGGTTGGGAAAGTTTGTTTGATTGTCAATATCCCATACCATCTTCTCCAAAGTATGATGAGCAAGCACAAGATAATCCATCTCGGGCTCAAGAAAATATCTTTGACTCTCGGCCTTCTGGTTTTCCAACTTTGAGCAACGATATCATCTTGATCAAAGAGGTTTCCAAGCAAGATACATGGAAGATCGAAGACAAAGACTCTAAGATATAAGGAAGAAATAAAGTTCCAAAATGAAGTCATGTCAAGATTTGACCACCTAAGCGAAATCGGAAAATCTTAGACAAAGATGTTCAACACTTCGATACTAATCAAAATCGATCAAGGACGGTGTATGACATGAATCAAAAATTGGATGATCAATACAAGAAACCGAGAAATCAAGTGGAGGTGGAAATATATCTCATACAAGTAATCATTTATGGATGAGGCATCAATTGGATCACCTTTGAAATTCATCAAGATGCCTTGCTCGACTATACTCGCTTGGCACATGTTGCATGTATGAAGTAGGCGATGTCCTTGCTGAGACTCGAAATATGAATGAATCTTTGGAACATATTCAGTCAGATCTTCAACTGTTGACTATCCAGCCTGGAGAACCAGACTATCCAAGTTGGCACGAACAAGCCATGTCTCAAAGGCCAGATAATCCAAGCCAAGAAGTCACTGATGATCCACCTGTCTCTCCTCCAAAGAAAAACAAAGCTCAGGGCCAGCTCAAAAGAATCTTCTCAAGGCGCCGATAGGGCCCCTTTTTGGCTATTGATGCCAAAGGGGGAGAATATCCTTATAGCTTATAGCCTTTAGACATAGTCTCTTAAGTTCTGCTCTGTAGGCTAGCTTAACTATATAAATAGTATGTGTATTTGTACTGTTATGTGCAAATTTTATGGTGTGCCTTGTTCATATATTGTTCATATTTAAACTGTTTAGATGCTATATGCTCGGATTCTCTGCTATGATATAAATGCATTCATTAAGGGGAGAAAATTCACTCATCAATTCTGTTTGTCGGTCTATTATTAACTCTCATTTTTGAGAATAAATGAGATATTACTAACTAAAAGGTATGTTGTCATCAATTACCAAAAGGGGAGATTGATAGCATCAAGGCACCCTCAATTTTATTTACGTATTATTATGGTTTTGGTATTGATGACTAAGTTAGTAATACTCAAAGCTTTGAATAAAGTAAGTGGAATCTATGATGGAACAAGTTGGGATAACAAGATTAAGGCTTTCGGTTTTAGTTTATGACTTGGGAGATGTTTCAAGTCAAATAGCCTAGGTTTGTTTTTCTTTTGTGGTTGTCTAAAGAGGACTTTGCACAAAGAAATAGTTTGTTTAGGCAAAGGCAAAACTAGATCACTCGGACAAAAGACACTTAGTCTTTACCTTTATGAAAAGCATACCTCGTAGTACAACGGACCAATCTTTCCTATCAATCTTCTTAAGTCCGTTGCATTCCTTGAAAACTATTCTTCGTCAAAACTTCCTTTGAATTACGATCATCAGTTAAAGAATTCGCTTTCATATTCTCATATCCTTGATCAAAACCTTCTTTGAAAATCTTCTTGATAGCCAAAGGTTTACCTATGAATGACGGACAAATATCTTAGGTTTCTCTTTTTCAGCAGACCAAAATTTGGTCAAACACCCTTTCGATGTATAAGTTTTTGGCCGGACTAAATCTTTGATGTACTCTCAATCGAAACCTAAAATGAATATTTTCTATCTTCAAAAGAACCTTTACTCAGAAAACGGACCAAACATTTGTGTTTAATTTTTTTTTGTCCGTTGCTAAAATTAAAAGCTTAGATAAAATTTATCTTTGTTGAAAAAGGTCCTTGGCAACAATCTTCTGAAAAGACCATGTATGACAGACCAAAAATTTGGTCCGAAGTACATGTGTTTCCATGCCAAACCTATCTTCTGAAAAGACCATGTATGACGGACCAAAAATTTGGTCCGAAGTACATGTGTTTCCATGCCAAACCTATCTTCTGAAAAGACCATGTATGACGGACCAAAAATTTGGTCCGAAGTACATGTGTTTCCATGCCAAACCTACCTTCTGTGAAGTCTATGTATGACGGATCAAATATTTTGGTCCGAAGTACGTGTGTCTCCATTCCTAGCAAAACTCTTGTTTTATCCATGTATAACGGACCAAATATTTTGGTCCGACATACATAGGTCTCATTACCTAAGCTAAAATCTTTTGAAATCCATGTGTAACGAACCAAAGTTTTTGGACTGATACTCATGTATGTCTCTCGATGGTATGCGGACCATCTTTCATAATCAACCCATGTTCTACGGACCAAAATATTTGGTCCGTCGTAATCTCTCAAATTTGGTCCGACATACACATATCTAGTATCGCTAAGCACTGATACTAAGTCCGTTGTACGTGTATATTTACATTGTTTCGACATCGACACGTCCAGCGGCTCTTTATGCAGTGTAACGGCTATTTTCACTCCAAATGGCTATATAAGCTTTACCTAAGCCATCTACCAATCATATAGATGAACTCCTTACACTTTGGTATTGAAAAATAGCTCTCATTCTCAAAAGGAGTCAGTGCTTCATCTTCATACAAAAACTTCTCATACATCTCTAAGTGTGTTAGCTCCAAGTCAGTGTCTAGTTGTGTGAATTGCAAAGTGAACCAAGAGACGAGAACTTGTGCAAAGTTTATTACTCTTGGATCTTGGCAATCGTAGACGACTTGGAGGAAGTGAGCAGTGTGACTGTCCAAAGGAGCTTGTGGAAGGCAAGCTGTATTTGTGAGAGGTTTGGAACTCACCTCACCGGAGTAGTGAAAGAGTTACAGTGATCGCGAGCTCTGCGACTAGCTTTGGAGAAGCGAAACTTGAAAGAAGTGCTTCAGCGTGGATTAGGAGTGTGGCTCAACCACGGGATAAATCTCTATGCATCTGTGCCATTTTGTTTATTGCTTTATTGTGTTTATTAGTTGTTTAAATTCTGTATTATTCTTATAGTAAGTTGTTCTCTGTTAATTCAGTTAGTTGCTTAAAATAGTTAGAACTTATTGAAATTGTCTATTCACCCCCCCCCCCCTCTAGGTCAACTCGATCCTTCAGCGGTTCGCGATGGCGTCAAGCGATCCTCGAGTGCGATCGAGAGAACCATGAGCTCGCCGAGTTGCAGGGAGCCGATGAGAGGAAGAAGATCCAAGCAGAAGCGACCATGATGCGAGAAGAGGGAGATATCCCGTCCAAAAAGCAAGCCACCTCAGGAATGAAGCCCGTCGAAGGAATCGAGAGAATCATTCTCGACCCGTCCGGCTCGTCAAAGCGACTACAGTCGGGACAGGGCTTGAGGACAAATAGGAAGCGAGCTCGTCACCTTCCTCCAAGCTAACAAAGACATCTTTGCATGGAAACCATCCGACATGCGGGTGTTCCCGGGAGGTGATCGAGCATTCTTTGCACGTCAGCGAAAGTGCGAAACCATCAAGCAAAGGCTTGACGGTTTGCTCGGATCGCGGCACGCTATCAAGCAGAGATCACCAAGCTTTTAGCGCGCAGCTTTATAAAAGAAGTGTATCATCAGTTGGTTGGCGAACCCTGTACTTGTTCAAAAGAAGAATAAAACTTGGCGCATGTGCGTTGCCTATACCGATCTCAATAAAGCATGTCCGAAGGATCCATTCGGGTTACCTCGGATTGACCAAGTGGTTGATTCAACTGCCGGGTGCGAGATCCTGAGTTTCCTTGATGCCTACTTAGGGTACCACCAGATTCGGCTAAAGGCGGAAGATCATATTAAGACCTCGTTCATCACGCCCTTTGGGGCCTTTTGCTATACCACGATGGCATTCGGGTTAAAGAATGCTGGAGCGACGTATCAACGCACGATACAGCGGTGCTTTGACAACCAACTCGGACGTAACGTGGAGGCATATGTGGACGACGTCGTTGTCAAGACTCGGGAAAGGAAGGACCTCATCACCGACCTAGCAAGGCGTTTGAAACCTAAGGGCCTTCAGCATGAAGCTTAATCCCGAGAAGTGTGTTTTCGGAGTATCTTCGGGAAAAATGCTCGGGTTTATCGTATCCCAACGAGGCATTGAGGCCAACCCAGAGAAGATCAGGGCCATATCAAATATGGAACCACCGACTTGCCAGAAGGATGTCCAGAAGCTTACAGGATGCATGGCTGCACTCAGCAGGTTTATTTCCCGACTGGGTTTGCGAGGTATGCCATTCTACAAACTC
Organism: Otatea glauca; assembly: GCA_036346275.1. Classification (NCBI taxonomy): domain Eukaryota; kingdom Viridiplantae; phylum Streptophyta; class Magnoliopsida; order Poales; family Poaceae; genus Otatea; species Otatea glauca. The sequence continues at coordinate 54,075,206 of CM070711.1, forward strand.
CTCAAAAAATAGGACAAGTTCCAGTGGATTCCAGAGGCACAGCGGGCGTTCGAAGATTTGAAGATTTTCTTAACGACGCCCCCAATCCTGGTTGCACCGATGCCAGAGGAACCCCTCTTGCTATACATCGTGGCAACGACTCATGTAGTCAGCGCTGCGGTCGTCGTAGAAAGGGAGGAGCAGGGCCATGTGTAGAAAGTCCAGCACCCAGTTTATTTCGTCAGCGAGGTCTTGAGCGAATCTAAGGTGTGGTATCCGCAAGTTCAAAAATTGCTATATGCAGAACTCCTCACATCTCGTAAGCTCAAGCACTATTTCCAAGAACGTATGATTTCGGTGGTCACCTCCTTCCCAATTGGCGATATTCTCCACAATCAGGAGGCCACCGGGAGAATTGCAAAGTGGGCGGTCGAGCTTGGAGCTTTTGATATCTTATTCAAGCCTCGCACCGCCATTAAGTCTCAAGCACTCGCCGACTTTACGGCTGAGTGGACAGAACTCCTAAAACCCGACAGTCACCAAGGAGCTCGATTATTGGATGATTTATTTCGATGGTTCCCTCATGCTCAGCGGCGTGGGGGCTAGAATCGTGCTCATATCACCGAATGGGGAAAGATTGAGGTACGTCTTTCAAATATTTTTTCCCGCATCAAACAACGCCGCCGAGTATGAGGCACTCATCTACGGGCTCCGTATCGCCATATCACTCGGCATTCGACGTTTGGCGGTGCGCGGAGACTCAATGCTTGTGGTCAACCAAGTGCAGAAAGAATGGTATTCCATTGAGGACAACATGGCTGCCTATTGCCATTAGGTACGCAAATTGAAAGGCAACTTTGACGGACTAGAACTCATTCATGTGCTCCGCCGAGATAATGAAGCCGCTAACAAGTTAGTGAAAATGGGAGCCTGCCGGTCTACAGTACCTATAGGGGTGTTCGTTGAGGAAATTCACAAGCCCACGACTAGCACTCGGACAAAGCCGGACATCCCGGTAGAGAAAAAATTAGAGGCTGAAGTCCTAGTCATTACCCCCGATTGGATAGTTCCATATCTGGATTACTTGATGAAGGACAAGCTACCCGAAGACCGCGTGCAGGCCGAGCGAATAATGCGCCGAAGCAAAAGCTATGTGGTGATCAGGGAAGAACTCTATCGCAAGAGCAGCTCTGGTGTTCTACGACGGTGCATATCAGAACAAGAAGGAAGAGATCTCCTCAAGGAAATCCACTCGGGAGTCTGCGGCAATCATGCGACGTCAATGTCCCTAGTTGGCAAGGCCTATCGTGAGGGTTTTTTTTGGCCGACTGCCGTCACCGATGCAGAGGACGTCGTTCGGACGTGCGAAGGATGTCAGTTCTTTGCACGATAGATGAACAAACCGGCACAGGAATTACAAACCATCCTCATAACCTGGCCGTTTGCGGTCTGGGGGCTCGACATGGTAGGACCTTTGAAGAAAGCCCAAGGCGGTCATACTCATCTCTTCATAGCCGTCGATAAATTCACCAAGTGGGTGGAAGCAAAGCCGGTCGCCGCAATTACAGCGGTCAAGGCCAAATAATTCTTTCATGAATCGTGGTTAGATTCGGTGTCCCGAATCGGATCATCACGGATAACGGCACCCAATTCAAGAGCGGCGAATTTCAAGACTGGTGCGACGAACTCGGGTTAAAGATCTGCTTTGTGTCAGTAGCGCACCCTCGGAGCAATGGACAAGTCGAGTGTAAGGTCGAGGATGCCTACTAGAGGGGGGTGAATAGGCGGCTTATTCACCCCTAATTACCCTTATGCCAAAACCTTATCAATAATAATGCGGAAGCGATAAACTAAGGTTTTGACAATTAAAGCCTAAATAAACTAGGCTCACTATGTGCACTAACTAATTATGTCTCTAACAAAAAGCAATTCTAAAGACAAGCAATCAATCAATTTAATTCTATGAATGTAAATTGCTTGAATATAAATAAAGAGAACAAGGCAAGCACAAGAGACACAATACTTTTTACCGTGGTGATCGGAGACTTGCGGTCTCCCTAGTCCACGTTGAGGTTAGCCCAAACACATTGGACCGGCTCCACGAATTGAGCACCCACCTCGAATCCACTAGATGTGGTTTTCACGCTTCGCGTAGGCTCAACTGAACCTTCACAAACTTCGCCGGGCTTCTCACAACCTTGAGAGCTCCCGCCTGACGACGCCTCACGCCGTCTAGGAGTCGGCAACCTCCAAGAGTAACAAGCCGAATCCTCTCGCTTGAACTTCACCAAGCACAACACATGTGCTTCCGGTGATCACCAAGTGCAACACATGCACAAGGATCCTCCTTAAGTGCAACACATGCACAAGAGACTCTCAATCCTCTCCTAATTGCAACACATGCAATTAGAGGCTCACACTAGCTCAAGAAGCAAATGGGAGAAGGCAACACATGCACAACACCCCCAAGAACTCACACTTCATATCAGCACACAGCCAACACTAGCCGTTGGGGCGAAATCTGGAAAAACTCAGCAAACCCGGTGCTACCGCCCTACTGGGACCGGTAGCACCGGCCTCCTCGCTAACGGCTACAAAACTAGCCGTTGCAGGAAAACCGGTAGCACCGGCCAACTGGGAGCGGTGCTACCGCTCGGGCGGTAGCACCGGCCTCAACCCCGGTTGCACCGGCCTCAGGCCGAACTCAAAAACACCTCTCTCTGGAAAAATCACACCGGCCAGAGAGACGGTAGCACCGGCCTCCCGGTGCTACCGTAAATCTATGATAACACGGACCCCGGTGCTACAGGCCTTAAAGGGCTGTGACGACCGGCCTCGGGAGAAAACACTGCTTTTACACAAAACTTTTCTCCAAACCATTAAAGATATATTCTTGGAGCTATGTGAGGATCAACACATGATCACAACACTATGCAAAACACATTTGCATATGTTAATCACATACTCAAAGAATCTCATTAAACACAACTTATTTGCAAAACACATTTGCAAATAAACCAAGAACTTATGAGATCAATCCTCTTAGCCATGTGATGATCAACACATGATCAAGTCAATTTGCAAAACACATTTGCAAACCCTATTCACATGCTCTAGGATCGAAACCCATAATCTCAAGTTCATTTGCAAAACACATTTGCAAACAACAACTCTAACTTATTTGCAAAACACATTCGCAAATAAACTCCGAACTTATAAGATCAATCCTCTTAGCCATGTAAGGATCAACACATGATCCCGACACTTTGCAAAACACATTTGCAAATGCCAACACATGCTCTAGGATCGAACCTTATAACTTTCAGCTTATTTGCAAAACACATTTGCAAATAACAAACCAACACTTTGCAAAAACACATTTTGCAACCAAACCAAGCTTAGCCTTGTGATGATCAACACATGATCCAATCACAAGCTAAAACATCAAAGCATGAGCTCTCTATTTGCAACACATGCAAATCTCTAGCACCATGCAAACAACCACAACAAATTCAAGTGCATGAGCTCTCTATTTGCAACACATGCAAATCTCTATCTCCATGCAACCACTTTAAACCAAATCAATTAAGATTCAAATAAGATGCAAGCATGAGCACCCTTATTTGCAACACATGCAAATACTTTGCTCATGCAAAATCCAATGCACAAGCTTCACCCATTTGCAACACATGCCAAATGGTTAGCTTCATGCAAACACCAAACCAAGAGAGTGAGCTAGAGTGAACCGGATCGAGTTCATCAACACATGATGAAGCTCAAGCTAAAAGACTCAACCCCTCTTAATAGTACGGCACCTAACAAGCAACCCGGTCTCACAACCAAACACCGAGACCGGTAAAAGACTAGGAACACATCCTTAGCCCTAGCTAGTTATACCTTTGCCGCACTTGATCCACTTGGAGCTTTTATGATTTCCAATCATCTTCTCTCCAGGATCACCTCTTCTTCTTCTTCTTGGCCATCAACGCATGATGAACCTTCTCTAGCCCTTCTCTTCACTTCGGGATCACCTCTTGAAGCTCATCAACACATGATGACTTCTTCTTCCCGATTCTTCATCATCTTGGACTTAACCTACTTCACAACTCATGGAAGATGTTAGTCCAACAAACACGGTTGTCTCAATCATCACCGCACTCCATTAACACATAATGGATGCCTCCAAGATCGATTGAGCACAACCCAAATTAATTTGAATGATTAATTGTTGTCTTGAGCACTTTGATGCAACTAATGCTTCATTATACTCAAGAACCTTTCGCTTGTCTTTAATCAACAAGGAAACACCATCAACACATGATGAAGTGTTCTTTGATTGATTTAGAGACAATCGAACTCAATTTAAACTCATTTAAATTGACATGAGCATATAACTACACAAGTCATATATACTCAAAAGATTGTTTCAAGGTCTTGATCCTTTATATTGTATGACAAGAGGACATGGATCAATACAATTGAAACATCAAGTTAAATTATAAACTCCCCCTAGATGTGTGTATTCATGTATATATGAATTAAAAACATAATGCACATATTTGGTCTAAAGCAATGGAATAGTTCATACTTTAACTTGAATTCTAAGTATGCATTTATATAATAGAATGAATACGAGTGCATACCTTGGGTTTTCCATTTTCCATCCAAGTATGAGACTAATAAGAATAAGACTTAATAAAACATGTTAGTCTCATAATGATTAGATTTGTCATTAAACAATGATTAAACATTAATAGTAAACCAATCACCAAAACCAATAGAGCTTGAACTTACATCGAGCGTGCTAACGGCATGGTGCTACAGGGCTTGAAGGCGAGAATTTTCGATCGGCTAAAGCCGTACGCCACTCGGTGGGTGAAAGAATTACCTTCGGTACTCTGGGGGCTGCGAACCACCCCCAGCAGAGCAACCAGGCAGTCACCCTTCTTCCTGGTGTATGGCTCAAAGGCAGTCCTTCCCACTGAGTTACAGTTCGAATCCCCATGGGTTCGGAGCTATGAAGAAATTGCTTCGGAAGACAGTCGGCTAGAAGACCTCGATCGACTGAAAGAAGGCAGGGACATCACAACAATTCAGTCGGCAAAGTACCTTCAAGGCCTACGCCGCTATCATGATCGCAATGTAAGGAGCCGCGCGTTCTATAAAGGAGATTTGGTTCTAAGAAAGAATCAGAAATACGAGCATAAACTCTCCCCAAGCTGGGAAGGCCCTTATGTCGTTGATAAAGTGGTTCGCCCCGGAGCTTACAGACTCAAGCGCGAAGACGGCACGGCGGTCAACAATACTTGGAACATAGAACAGCTACGTCGTTTTTTCGCTTAAATTCTGTAATCCAATTGTTTTTCCATGAATGAAAGTTCAATTTGAAAGTTGCTTTTATATAACCTTCCCTATAATCATCCATCCGAGTGCTTGGCTCCTACGCTAAGACTCAGGGACATGCGTCATAAACCATGCCCCAGAGCCTGGGGGCTGAATCAGTCGGACAAGATGCCTAGTTGGACCGAAACTCTAAGTTGTCAAAACCACTCGGGCATATACGCATGTTACATTTTGATAACACAAGAGTAAGGAAACACCTTTATACATTTTCAATTCACAGGTCTAAAGTTTCTACAATAGACAAAGAGGTGTCCCTGACTTCTTCCCAGAGCTCAGCGGCTCGGTCTTCATCTACGTTGCGGGCGTAGCCTTCCTTGATGGCCTCAAGATCCACTCGGGGATAAAGTGACTTGGTAATCGCCAAAGTCTGGCTAGCGCCATTGGCCGCCGTCTCCTTCAAAAGGTTCTTGAGCGCCACGGGGGCTTCCTCCAGCCGAGAGATGACCTGGTCCCTGCTAAGTGGTCTCTCACCCACGGGACGAACTCAGCAACGGCCCAGAGGCCTCCTGAAGCTTGGCGCAGGACGCCTCAAGGGCTTCGACCCTCTCACTGAAGACGGCGTACTGCACCCGTGTTTTGAGTTTATAATCTGCAAGGCAAAACATTAGAAAGGGCAATGAAGGCATGATAGTGCCGAGACGTCGGACGTACCTTCAAAATCCTTGTCCAGCTTTGTCCTGGAATCTTCCGCGGCTCTAAGTTGCTCTTGGAGCTTTGCAAAGGAGTCCCGAGCTGACATGGAGACCAGAAGATCAAGAAGCCAGTTGATTAAATAAAAAAAACAGGGTAGCCCAGTAAATAGCTACCGCGAAGGGAGCCAACGATGTCAAGCTTCTCCTGGCGCAAAGCACTTTGCTCCTCCCGCGACGCCTGGACCTCGGACCGAAGAGATCGCAGCTCGGTCGCATGCTCGGCCTTGACGTGTTCCAAGTCGGCCAAGTATTCCTGGCGCGTCCTGATTTCAGGGAGCATCTTCTGGAAGTATTCGGCTTTCTGTTTGAAACGCTCCCCTATTTTCTGTAATCGTCATGAGGAAAAGTAACCACATGACAAACGACGGAAGCAGGAATACAATAGTTGTAGAGGAGTGCTTACCCGGGCCGCTCGCGCGCAAGCCGCGGCGTGGATATAAAAGTCGTTCCTCTCCTTCACCTCCTCCTCTGGGTCTTCTAGGAGCTTCAAGCCTTCCTCCTCATCAATCCATGCGGCCTCCGTTATGAGCCGGGGCGAGCAGGGGCTGGTGGGACTCGGTGGATCTCTTCGACCTCGAGGGACGGGCAAGAGGCCGGTTCCGGAGCAACAGGATCCGGCACCGAAGTAGGAGGAGTAGGAGACGATGATGGAGGACTGGGAGGCACTTCGATATCCTCGAGTGCGGCCCCCACAACCGGAGCGCAAACTTCCGGGGGCTCAGCCTCCACAGGGGCCATAGACAGTGTCCCGACGGGAATATCGAGCGAAGGATCCCTATGAGGAGACTTGTCAGCGAGCCTGCAAAACGAGCCAAATAGGAGTCGGCAAGGTAACAAACCTGTCGGACTTCCTCATCTTCATCGGAGGGTTCTTCCGAGTGGTCGGGCCGCCCCCGGAAGGACCACTCGGGACGCTACTGACGGGTGCCCTGGGCTCCTCTTAAAAACCCGAGTCCTTCTGCGTAGGACACGGTTGAGCTACAGGCTCACGGGGAAGGGGAGCCGAAGGCGCTGGGGCTCGCGCTGATGGGTCCTGAATCTTAGGACCGCCGGCCGAGCGTCAGGACGTCATGGGGTCTTCGGTCAATGTCTTTTTCCCCTTCTTCGCAATGGGATTTCCCGCAGGAGACCTCGCTCGTCGCTTCGGGGAATCGCCTATGCGAGTAGGCATTTTCGGAAGAGGTGCGACGCTGAAGAAGGCAATACGATCCTGCAAGTGAAGGTTAAGAGTTAGAAGATATTCAGAGACAAAGGGAAACAAAATCAGAATGCCAAACCCGCCTACCTCAGGAGGAGGGTGTGAAGCGGTGAAAGACTTCGGGCACCTAACGGAGAATATGTCGACGCTCGGGATGAAGAATTCTCCTACTGGCGCATATCTGCTCCTTCGACGGCTCGTCGGGCGGCTTAAGGTCGGGTCATCTCTCCTTCAGACGCGAATCCTAGATGAACTCGCTCCTTCGTGGGTCGGGTCCGCGAGCAACAAAATGGAGAGCCAGACCTACCCCTGTGAGACCATCCTCCTTCAACTTCCCAATCAGCGCCAGGAGATCAAACACCTGGTCCATGTCGACGGAGTTAGGGGTAGACATCCAGGAAAGAGACGCTTTGGGTCGGCCGAAGAAGGGAGATAGGGCTGAATCGAGGTTGGCGCAATAGAACCACTCCCGATGTCAGCCTTTGTTGGAGGTTTTGAAGGGGATTGCGAAGTAACTCTTCTTCAGCCCCTCCCGCAGCTGAATCCGGCTCCCCCGACAACCTTGGGGTCGCTCTTGGAGGGATAAGGTTTCAGAAGGTAAAAATGGCGAAAAAGATCAAAATGGGGGCTGATACCCAGGAAAGCTTCACAGAGATGGACGAAAAGAGAGATTTGCAGAATGGAATTGGGATTCAAGTTCACCAACTCGATTTCATAGAAGAAGAGAAGGCCGCGGAGAAAAGTGCTGGCCGGAAGACCCAGTCCGCGGTGGAAAAAGGATTCGAATACCACTACCTCTTCGGGACGAGGAGTGTGGATGGATTCGCCGGCGGCTGGACGGGCGGAGATCAAGGCTAAGTCCGGGAGAATCCCATCTTCCACCATGGACTGTAGCCTCTCCTCCGTCTTCATCGAGGTCGCCCAATCCTGCGGCGAAGGCGGAGAGGAAGAGGAAGACATCTTCGAAAGAGAAGTCGGAAAGGCAAGGGAGAAAAAGGAGCGAAGGCGCAGCAAGAGAGTGAACCGTCGGGCGTCGTACGGCCGAAACCTTTAAAAAAGGGGGAAAATTAGGTCTCCACCGAATCGACGGGAAAAAGATTACGAAGCGTCATGTCCTTCCGGATTCCCCATAAATGATTTGCAGGCCTGTCGTTTCGACTCGCAGAGTTTGACAGGGTTTGACCAAGTTATATTGGGGGCGCGTCGCTCCACGCAACGGGGCATTTTCTCCACTTTCCGTGTTAAGCGGGACGTGGACGGTCTCCAATTTGGATAAAAACATGTCTTCTCGTAGTACGCCCCACGCTGGGTCGTTAGGTGGTTACCGCACGACGGAATCATGTACCACGAGTCGAGCCTAAATAGGCACAAATCCAATGGTATGCCCCACGAGGGTTGGAAAATTGTGCATCATATTAAACAAGTACAGATACCGTTCGGATGAAAACGCGATACGCTCCAAGAGAGCCTAAGCTGTGTCCACCATCGGTCGGATACGAGTATCACTCGGCCAAGAGCCATGTAAATCCCGATACGCTCCAAGAGGGCCTAAGCTGTGTCCGCCATCGGTCGGATGTGGGTATCACTCGGCCAAGAGCCGTATAAATCCTGATACGCTCCAAGAGAGCCTGAGCTGTACCCTACACCAGTCGGGTACAGGTATCACTCGGCCAAGAGCCATATAAGAATGGTACGCTCCAAATCGAGCCTAAGCCATGTCCTAGGGATGTGGGTATCACTCGGCCATGAGCCAGGAGAACCTTGATACGTCCCAAGTTGGACTAAAACTATATCTTACAGCAGTCGAATATGGGTGTCGCTCGGCCGAGAGCCACGATGCGCTCCAAGTTAGGCCTAAGCTATATCCGGTAATCGTCAGGCATGGATATCATTTGGCCTTGAGCCAGATGGACGCAGACATCATCAGAATCAAGTAACATGCGAGTTCCAAGACGCCCTAGAATGGGTCTAATCCATAATCAGATGACAGACAAGAACTTCATGGACAAAAGGTACTTCTTTATTATATACAAAAAGTTCCCTAGGCATTACGCCTAGGAAACTATTACATTTATAGGAGAGCTACACCTCCCCGCGGCGCGCCCGGCCGAGCTCCTCGACAAGAGCCTCCCTAACCCTGTAAAGGGCAGGGAAGACCTCAAGGAATGCATCGACGACCGCGCAGTCGCGCTCCATCGCCTTCTCCTCAAGCAGCTCGTCCACGGCCCGGTCGAAATCCTCCCAGAGCTCGGCGAGTCTGGGGTGCACCCTTGCTTGATGATACCACCGTGGCATGACATAGGTAGAAGCTTGAATCAGAAGAGTGGAGGGCAAAGAGCGAAGGGATACTTCCTAGAAGCGCTGGTCTGCCTTTTATAGCTGATTTGGCGAAATTCTAGTAAATGCGAAGATATTTAGTATCGGAAGCCAAAGAGCTTTGGAGTTAATGTAGCTTCAGAAGCCGAGGAGTTTTTCAGCAAGCAAGTTGGCACAGGAGAACAAGACGACTTCGAAGACTGTTCAATAGTTATCTACGAAGAGGATTAAAGCTTCGGGCGGGAGAAATATCCAATCTACATTCGAAAAACGAGGGAGGTCCACGAGGCTACTCGCGATAAAGCCTGCCCGATAGAAAATTACACTTAGGTGAGGCAAACATTAAGGATCATATTCGAGCCCTTCATAATTCGCTCGCTGTAAGAAGAAGCCTTCCAATCGAATGGCAAAACCAGTCGGAAGCTCAGACAAGAAGTCAGGAACAACGATTCAAGCAGAAATTTAAATTGGAAACATAGCGATCGGATCATGAAGCACTCGGGGGCTACTGTGGAATATAAGGATCCGAGTACCCTCACGATCCGCCCAGAGATGTCCGAGGGATGAGCCCAAGAGGAAGGCCCATGATGATGTCTCCCGCACCAGGCCCTGTTGCCGTGCGGAAGGGGATACATCCTATAGATAGTTGAACATATACTTAGATATGATAGATATGGTTGTAATCCGAATCATTAATAGGGTAGATGAAGATGTAAACTCTATCCTGTTAACCGACTAGAATCTTGTAACCGATCGGAATCTCCAAACCGATCAGAACTCTGTAAGCCGCACCACCTCCAGTATATAAGGGGGAGGGCGGGTAACAACAAGGCATCAAGCCATAGAGCCTAGAACACCACATATCGCCCAGAGCATATTGCGCTTTGAGCAACCCCAGATCCAAGAGATCCGCATAATTCCAGCACACAGGATTAGGGTATTACCTCCATTGCTGAGAGCTTGAACCTGTCTAAAATCCCTGTCTTGTGTGACCTTCGAGTTTGAGATCGAGCGTCTACCCCATAAATTCATTGCCGACTACAAAAGTCGACACTCTTCTTGACCATCCAAGTTTCTTCAAGAAACTGGTTTTTAGGTTAAGAAGAAAGATTTTGAGGTAGATCTTGATGTTGGATATTTGGGAGCAATTTCTTTGGTTTTCTTACTTGCTGGGAAAGGTTGGAGGTCATTTAAGATCATCTTGATCTTTAAATCCCCACGAGCAAGCTCAGGGTAAAATTTTGGTTTTTGACCCGGTTTTGGTGCAACCTTGGTATTTTTGCAAAAGGTCGTAATTTTAACGTCAATCCTTGCGATTGAAGGTTGGAATATGTTCCTGACATCCTTAGGAAGGTTCATACAAAGTTTCACAAATTTTGGATCATTCAATCAAAAGTTACGTTAATTTTTTATTTGAACTCGTGCTGAAATTACTGTTTATATACCTGATTTTACTATTCATAGTGGTAGCACCGCCCCTACATAGGCGGTAGTACTGGCCTTGGGCTAAAAACTCTAAAATTTAATTTTTTTTCGCTTCCATTTGATCTCCAGGGGCTTTGGCTTGGTTTTTTTGGGGGTAAAAATTAATTTGTGATCTTTCACACCCCCTTTGATCGCTATTTCTGGTCCTTCACTATTTTTGCAATTGCGTTCGCGAGAGAGTTAGATTAGCCAGAAAAAATTGCTATGAGCCTAGAAAATTATGATTTTATCCATCCATTTTTATAGGTCTAGGATAGGTACTTCGTAGTCCGATAAAATTCCCATTCCTCTCCTGCTCTCCACTGTGGCATGCCTCAGTCGCCCGTGAAAACCGGTCTGAAAGAAGAAGCCGCCCCCTGAACTGAACGCTGGGTAGGGATCCGCTTCAGGCGCGCGCTGCTAAAAACAATCCAAATACTCCAGGCTTTGAAAACGGTAGAAATATATGTGTACATATATGCATCTCTTCCATGGCCACGATCTAATAGCAACAGTACAAGTACTAAATCGGTGAACGGTGCCACCACGAAGGTTAGCATATGCCAAGCTTGTTGTTATCTCTTGGAAGCGATAAGGTACAAAGTGTTGAAAATTAACATGCCATTTCCATTGAATTAATTCCAACACAACGCACACAACAACAACACAAAATAAGCGCATGAGTGCAGCGCGGCGCGCTTGATCACACCCAGCTTCTGTAATGCCTTCCGTACACATAACTAGATTTTTCTTTTTTTTTTTGCTCGATGGCGATCGAGGCAGCTCGTAGGAGGATTCTGACCGGCGCATCGAGTTGGTTGATTCGATGGGTCTCATGGTCTAGCACTCTAGCTGCTGTTCTGTTGAGTTGCGCCTCCTTGAACCAGCGTGGTGCTCGTCCTCGTCGGAGAAGCCGAACTCGGCGGTGGAGAGGTCGTTGGCGAACGCCATCCGCCGGAAGAGCTCGATGTCTGCTGAGTACTGGCTGGAGTCGTACGCCGTGCTCTGCCCGAGCTTGACGCCGTTGGTCAGGTCAGTCGAGCTCCCGTACACGTCCAACGATCGCCACACCTAATTCCATAAAACCAAGAAGTGTTAGCAAGTTTCTTTCTCTGTTTGTGTTGTCAGAAGAAAAAGGAACGAAGAGCAGTCCAGTGATGCTGAAAACCTGTAATGATTCAGCATTGACACAAGCAGTTAAGCTCGACAGGATCAATTACCTGCACCATCCTCGGTCTCTTGGCGACGGAGTGGCGAATGCAAGCGGCCGCCGCCTCCACCATCCTTCGCATCTCGGTCTTGGAGTACCTGCACTCCAGTGCAGGGTCAGCGATTTCTCTGAAGTCGTCCGTCTCCAAGGCGTTAACGAGCAGAGGCCGAGCCTGCAAGACAGATTTGGCACATTCAGGAAGATGATCAGCTGTGATAAGCCTGTAGTAACGCAAGATAAAATTGAAGATTTCCCATCCCACTATACAGCACACCCACATACCCATTCAACTAAGCTTTCTTCTCCTAGGGGTTGAGACGCGTCCACAGGCTTCCGCCCAGTGATAAGCTCCAGGAGCACCACTCCAAACGAAAACACGTCGGATCTGTCGGTCAGTTTGCCGCTTGATGCGTACTCTGGTGCCATGTACCTGTTTTGTACTTTGACACTCAGAGATGGATTTGGCAGCAGTTTCAAACATTCAATTCAGCGACAAGGCATTTTTCTGGGCAAAATAAAGGCCAGGTCAGTAGCCCAAAATTGGCTTGGCTAGATTCTGCCGAGGCCCGTACCGGCCCTAAACTAGTAATCGAACCAATTAAGATGTCTGTGTAGCTCAAGCAAACACTGCTGAATTTGAATACACTTGCATAAGCTGAGTTAGCACGAAGTTCTTACCCGAATGTGCCCATCACGCGCGTGGAGATATGTGTCAGCGAATCGTTGGTCAATTTAGCAAGACCGAAATCTGCAACCTGTTTTTTCCCCCAATCGAAGTCAAGAAATGAAACCGAAATCAATCGTCAGCAAGCATTGGTACGAGGAATTTGATTTGTGCTGCAAACCTTTGCCTCGAAGGCGTCATCCAAGAGAATGTTGGCTGACTTGATGTCCCTATGTATGATCCTAGGATGGCCTGCAAAAGTACAAAACAAGTTGATAAAACAGTCACTTAAACTGAACAATACACAAGCAAACTGTCACATACAGTCTTCGTGCAAGTAGGTCAGTCCACGGGCTGACCCGATTGCAATCTTCATCCGCTTCGGCCAATCCATCACGGGAAGTCCTTTTCCTGTAGATCACATTCACAAATTCATGCAACGCAGTTGCGCAAGACGTACACGTGACGTGCAAATTCATACGAGGAAGGAAAGTGAGAGCAAGATCTAGGCTGACCGTGCAGGTGGTGCTCGAGCGTCTTGTTGGAGACGAACTCGTAGACGAGGAGGCGATGGTGCTCGGTGACGCAGTACCCGACGAGCGTGACGAGGTGGCGGTGGTGGATGCGGCTGATGATCTCCACCTCGGCGCGGAACTCCTTCTCCCCCTGCCCGCCGCCCACCTTGAGCTGCTTCACCGCCACGCGCCGCCCGTCGCCCAGCGCGCCCATGTACACCTTCCCGAACCCGCCCTCGCCGATCACGCTCTCCGCCGAGAACCCGCCTGTGATGCCCACCAGCTCGTCGTACGTGAACCACGACTTGGACCCCGAGAAGTCGTACGAGTTCGTCCCGCTCGGCGACGCCGCCCGCCCGTTCGACGGGTGGTACACGTCCGGCGACACCACACCTGCATGCATGCATGCACCCGCGTCTCACATGACATACGTACGTAACGTACACACGAGGACATATATGGGCCGCAACGCAAATGCGAGGCCAACTTGTTGGTGGACACTCACGTTCCGACACGACGATGGTGTTCTTGCGCGTGGGTTTGTTCATCTGGGCAGGCCGCTTCTTCCCCCGGTTGTTGAAGCACGCGAACATGAACAGCGAGGCCAATGCCAGGATGAACCCGGCCACGGCTACCCCAACGAGCACCCCGCTCGGCACGTTGCCACCTGAGCCTCCCGCCGGTGGAGCCAGAGGCGGTGCAGTCACCGTCCCCACCGTGGGATCCGGAGGGTTCCGCCACGTGCCAACAGGAGGTCCGGAGGCCGGCATTATCACCGTCACGCCCATTGGTGGAGGCAGCATTTGCGGGGTAGAGGAAGGGGTCGCCGAAGCCGGAGGTGCCTGAGCTGGGGTGACCGGCGGCGACTGTGGCGTCCCAGCCGTTGGTGTTTCCACCGGTGATGGTGGTGTTCCTGCCTGTTTGGGAGGTGCGGTAGCCGACTGCGCGTCGGGGGGAGGTGAAGGGGTTGGGGTCGCTGGTGCGGAGTTCTCTGATTGCGAAGGTGGTGGCGACGCTGGGGGTGATTGCTCTGATGGCGGTGTCGATGCCTCAGGCGACGGTGGTGTTGATGACGCAGGCGGCGGCGACGAATGAAGCGGAGGTGGAGACGTGGACGATGGCGGAGGAGAAGAGGGAGGAGGGGATCGGCTTGTCGGCGGCGGTGAGGGTGGAGGCGAAACCGGAGGAGGTGTGGACGATGCAGAGGACTTCGCCGGCGGAGGCGATCCGGTCGTCACGGGAGATGCTTTTACCAAAGATTGTTCGAATTGTGAAGTCGGACTGTGGTTTTGGCTGGAAGGTGCCGGAGGAGGCGCGGACGGTGTGGCTGGCGGGGGCGGGGGCGGAGGCTGAGGAGGCGACGGTGTCGGCGGTGGAGGAGACGACGATGCCGGCGGCGGCGGAGAGGCTGACGACTGCGGCGGGGGCGCAGGCGGACCTCCCGCGGGGGCGGAGGCCAAGTGTTCGGCGGATGCCATGAGGACGCGCGGCATTACACAGCCGCGCGTTCAACTGAGTCGTCGCCGATGCCGACGCGTTCCGAAGACCCCCTACAGAAGCAAGAATGGCATCTCGCGCGTCGGCGTGGGCGGCAGCCGGGCTCTCACACCGGCATTGGTACGTGCGGCAGATGGAAGCAACGTTGGGGCGCGCGCCAAGGGAGACGACGGAATGCGCCACGCCTTGCCAAGAAGACGGGCGCGGTGCAATGTCGTCGTGCCTTTTCCGTTTTCCTCTGTTAGATTTTTCTTTTTTGCCGTTTTTTTTTCTCTCTTGCTTTTCTTGGATGGGTGGAGGAACAGAGCAGCTGCAAGGGGCGTCGAGAAATCAGGGCGGCCGTACAAGGAAACTGGCGCCAACCTGACTGTTTTATGCTCATGACGAAGGACACCGCAACGTCGCTTCTCCCCAGCTAGATTTTTATCTGCTAACCTCTCCATGTAAGTGCCGGCAATGCCGATCGATCTGAACCTGGGTTCGTGCATCTCCACACTCCCTTGATGCATTCAGATTCGTGCTCAAAGAATTAGTTTGGAATTTCGAAAACAGTAATGTCCTGTTAGCAAATTTAATTGTCCCAATCACTCCTAACTTTCCCTACTGTCCGATTGAAATTGAATGTCAGGTACTTAAGGTATGTACAATAAGATCACCTTAACTTACTCTTAGTATGTCCACGTTAGTTTTGTCCTATGCGAAGAGTGAGAAAAGAGGAGAGAGAAGAGAGTTGGCTTTTAGGGCAAGTACAATAGCAAAACCAACTACTGGCTAATAGTAAGCTAAAAGCTAGCTTATACAATAACTGTCTCTAAATGTTGTCCCTAGATGTTGTGTAATAATTATCTCTTCTCTCTTGTACATAAATGATCTACCTATGCTCCCGTGCAAAGCTGGCTACTAAATAAGAGCCAGTTCTCTTCTCTTTCCTCTTTTCTCACTCCTCCATATAGACCAAAGCTGATGTATACAGGTTAAGAATCAGCTGACATGGCCTTATTGTACATGCCCTTATTTAATATTAAGCATTGCACGGGAGTATAAGTAGATTAGTTATATACAAGAGAGAAAAAATAATTAATGTATGGCATCTAGAGCCAACCTTTATAGATAACTATTGTACAAACTGGCTTTAATGTTTACTCTAGATGATATGGATGAGAGATAAAGTAAGCATCTGGCTTTGCTATTGTATTTACCGTTACGGTGCATTTTTTAGGGAAACATATGTATCGTACACCAAAGCATACCCACTCGCTCCTAGAAAATTGTAGGGCGGTATTTGGGAGGATCTCAACTGCTCAAAGACCAATGACCAGCACAATTTTACCAGAATGCCAATGGGTGTGTATATAGCCAAACTCGGTTGCTTTCACACAAAAAATCATCCAAATTTTGAACCACTGAAAATACTGGAGGAACCGTCGGATTAAATCCATGGTCCTACCACCCGTTCTCACATGCCTCCATTTTATGCTCGGTTCGAATAAATGGGCCTGCCAACACAACGGGCGCAGATCCAATTGCTGGAAGAAAATGAAAATGGGATAAACACAAGATGAGCCCTTTTTTAAGGTGAAAAAATATATTAGGAAAAAGAAATAAAACAGTCTTATAAAAATCACTATCAAATCTGTGGCATCAGTTATATGGACTGCTCCTAGAACATACAGACTGAAAAACTCTTGTGCTTCATTCAAAATTACAAAAACTGAACATGTAACAACACAAATTCAGAGTGCCACAAAAATCATGACAGCCGTTTAGAGCTTAGGAAATCTAAAAAAAGACTATGCTACATATAAAATACATAATATAACTTCGAGTAGTACTGGATGAAGTTGGGCAACTTTACAAAAAGATTGTAACATACCTGAAGGACCATGTGGAGGTCCATCCTTGCTTGTAATGAGTATTTGACTTTATATGATCTAGGATAGCTTAGATTTGAGTTTGTATTTAAATGTGATCTTCATGTGTTGGCCGGACCAAATTTTTGTGATCTTCATGTGTAGGCCGGACCAAATTTTTGTGATCTTCATGTGTAGGCCGGACCAAATTTTTATGATCTTCATGTGTAGGCCGGACCAAATTTTTTTGATCTTCATGTGTATAACGGACCAAATCGCGATGGTTTTCATGTGTATAACGGACCAAATCGCGATGGTTTTCATGTGTATAACGGACCAAATCGCGATGGTTTTCATGTGTATAACGGATCAAATCGCGATGATTGTCATGTGTACTACGGACCAAATCGCGATGGTTCTCATGTGTACTACGGACCAATTTTACTCGCGTGTAGTAATATGTATTTTTGAAAGTTTTTCCATGCTCAAAAAATTATTTGCTCTACATGAAAGTTGTAGAAAATTTCAAGACGCATCTTTTTCATGTTGACAAGATTTTCATTTGAGAAACATAAAAAATCATATAAAATCAGGAAGGTTAACAGAGATTCTCACGTGTACTACGGACCAATTTTCCAGCGTGCAGTAATATGCATTTTTGAGGGTCTTCTCGTGCTCGAAAAATTATGTGTTCTACATGAAAGTTGTAGATAATTTCGAAACACAACTTTTTCATGTTGACAAGATTTTCAGTAGAACAACATATAAAATCATAACAAATTGAGAAGATCATGCTGTATTGAAAACAGCTTGTCTGCATTTGGTTGAAATGCTTTGGTCCGTTTTTGGTTCTTCTTTTCTAACCCCAACTCGTGATCGAATTGTTGTGATGGGTTCATGGTGGAACCAAGAAGGGATTTCTTGTCTTTGTGATTGTAGGACTTCATTTGGTGGTCATGGTGAGGCGAAGGGAGGCTGGAACTAGGCATGGGATAGCCGGAGGTTCAAGTTGGCGGAAGTTCGCTCTAAGATGACCGGAGATGAAGTCGGTGCAGTTCCAAGAGACAAGAGATTAGTGGAGAAGCTAGCTTATCACTACTTGGATCAAGAAGAGCTGTAGGGTTGCGATTACGGAAGATAAAGTAGTGGATAAAGTGTAGTTTGTCGTTAGGTGTACTAAGAAAGTACACGAGTGTAGTTGAGAGTTGTTGAGAGTGACAGTGTAAGGATCAAATCCTGGCTCTTGGAAGTTGGCTTAGGATTGAAGAAGACATCTAAGGGTGGGAATTGATCCTGTGTCACTATAAATATAGGGTAGGGCAGCCTCCCTCTTTGAAGGTTCCGAGGTTTTGCTTTGCTCATTTGAGTTTTGCCCACTTTGTTGTGAGGCTTTGTAAACCTCCCTTCCGAAATGAAATGTTCTTCATTTATGTTCTAGTTTCATTTCCTTTACGCATTTACATTACGCACTTAAATTCTCGCTATCTAAATTCGCATTTACTTACTTGCAATTTACTTTACGTATTTTGGATTTGCCTCATCTCCTTCTACATGCTATTGAATCTTTGTTGAAATTCATGGTTGATGAACTCTTCTCTTGATTCGATACTTTCAATCATTTAGGCAATCCTTCTGTTCTTGTTGCAAGTTGTAAATCTGTGTGTTCTTGAAGTGTGTAAAACGTGTGACTTGCAGTTCTTTAGTTTTGATTTGCTTCTGGTTCTTGTTGCAAAGAATGAGGGATTGATTGGATGAATGTTCACTCAGAGCATATCCAAATTCTCTAAGCAAATCTGGTTCAAGTTCTGCAAAGAAACTGATCTTTTGTTCCTTCATGATGAATTCTTAATTGATCGAGATTTGGTGTTTACTCTTGTGCTATCTTGCTTGCTGTGACGTATGAGAAGGCATTCAAAGTCTATCTTGATCATTAGAATCTCACAAGCAAGCCAAGATCACAAATTGGCTTTTGAGTCGTCTTGGTTTGAACACCGCTTGTGTTTTTCTAGTCTCTGTTCTTTACAAGCAGTATTGAGTCTTTTGACTAGCATTTGTCCAAGAGGTGGGAAAATTATTTTGGGACCATTCACCCCCCTCTGGTCGCCATCTCGGTCTTTCAATTTGTATCAGAGCCGGTTTTGCTCTTTCATAGATCTTGACCGGTCTCAAGAGCCATGGCGATGGACAAGTATTCCACCAAGCCACCCATTTTCTCTGGAGTCGATTTTCCATTCTGGAAGTCACGCGTGGAGTCATACATCACGCCTGGGCTTCGATATGGCGTAAGGTGAAACTCCCATATGAGGTTCCTCTGGATGAAAACGCCACGGCCGGCAATATGGTCGACGTTGAGGCGAACGCTAAGGCAAGGAACATCCTCATACAGGGTCTTAGCCGAAGTGAGTATGACAGGATTTCTCACCTTCGTTCTGCTCATGAGATTTGGGTAACCCTCGATGCTTACCATGAGGGCACTACCCAAATCAAGACGGTTCGACAGGACCAATTCAGCGGGAATTCAACAAGTTTGAACAACATGGTTGGTGAGAGTCTTGACGAGTGCTTTGGTCGGTTTACGAAGATTTTGAGCGACCTCCGAGCAGTCGGTTGCATATACCCTGACTCAGATAATGCTCGATATTTTTTGACCGCACTCGATCTTCGTGTTTGGGAAATGAAAGTGACCACCATCAAGGACACCACCGACCTGTCGACCTTGACTCTTGACGGGTTGTATTCCCGCCTCAAGACTCATGAGATCGACGTCATCTCACGGAAGACGAAATCTCAGTCGATGGCCTTGGTCACCGATCCCATTGGATCTTTCTCTTCTGACTCTTCTTGTGGTTTCTCTCTCTCCACCCTTTGCGAGCTAAGCGATGACCAACTGGAAAAATTTCCAGAAAATGAGCTTGCTCTTCTTGCTCGCAAGTTTTCTCATGCCTACAAGAGGGTAAGAGAGAGAAAAAGAGGTGGCGTGATCACCGCTTGAGTGTGGTGGCCCCAACCACATTCGAGCAAACCGCCCTAAGCCGAGAAGGGCAAGAGCGAACAAGGCGGTTCGGGCAAGAACGATTACACCGACAAGAACCGCAACAAGAAGGCCCACTCGTGAGCCGCGAAGAAGAAGTACCACAACCGCCAAGAACAAGAAGCTCTTTCACGGGTCCTCGCCGGTTGGGCGACATCGAGCTCTCCGACATCGAGAACTGGAGCGATGCAAGCGAGGACGATCCGCAAGAGAAGGTGAAGAGCGGCGACGACTTCTCGGCATGTGCTTCATGGCGGCGCCATTGAAGTGAGCGACTCGAGCCGTCTGACACGGATCGTACCCACCTACGACGAGTTAAATGATGCCTTCAGAATTAGGCAAGTTTCATGCTAAGGCTAGGTCGAGGTGTTTGGAGTTAGAGAAGGAGGTAGATAGCCTTGTCTCGGGAGTTAGCTTTACTTAAATCATGTTCCTCCCGAGACTCGATAGATGTACTCTCGTGATGCTTTGCTTGTGGAGCTGGAGAACCTAAGGAAGTTGCATGATAGTGTGCTTGTTGATCTTGAGAATCTGAAGTTGAAGAATGCTAGTTCTGTTACCTTTGATATTCCTGCTGATGCTAGCTTTTCTCTTGCTCACTCAAATGCTTCTTGTGACAATTGCCCTAAACTGCTTACTGAAATTGATGCCATGAGCTCACACCTTAGAAAGCTTTCTGCTAGGAATGATGAACTTGAATTGCATGCTTCTAAGGATCCAGTCAGCTCATGTGAGAGTTGTAGGCAACTAAAACTTGACAATAATGCTTTGAATGTCAAGTGTGATCAACTTGCTAAGGACTTACTAGTTAAGTCAAAAATTGGTTGCCTGCTGTGTGTTGGGGTTAAGGATGATATAGATAAAATCCATATTGAGCTTAGAAAGAAGTTAGAAGACCAAACTCTTAGGATTAGAAATGCCCCTTGCATTTCTTGTGAGGCCCTCAAGATTGAGGCAGCCGTGCTAAGGGAACAAAAAGCACGTGCTGAGAGATCTTCTCTTTCTGGTTCTTCTTCTTCCTCTCCTTCCCCATGTTCTTCATGTGCCTCATTCTTCCGGGAGTGTGAGTATCTCATGAGCACTCTTGAGAAGTTTGTTGGGGGCAAGAAGAAGCTCAATCTAATTCTAGACCAATCCAAGATTAGCCGATTTAATCAGGGTCTAGGATTTGACTACTTGGAGCACGCTAGGACTCATCCTCCTACCATTGTGCGTGGCTCCAAGAGTGGTGAGAATGTGGTAGCTCCCAGAGTGAGTACCACCATGTTTAGGTCTGCTGGGGTTGTCCATAGGACTTCTGACCAGAAGGGTGTTACTCCTATTGCTTCTGTCTCTAGCAAGGCGAAGTACACATGCACCTTCTGTAAGAAGGATGGTCACCTAGTAGATTTCTGTTTCAGGCACGCCAAGATCATCAGGCGTGAGCATGTTGCTACTTTTAGAGGTTTTCAGGGTCACCCCCAGACTCTGAGTGCTTCTAAAGCACGCACTGCTTTTAAACAGGTTAGAGAGTCGCTGTTTTTGGGCAACAGACAGACTTGGTTTTCATGTTGTTCACCGGTTTTAATCAGTAGTCGCTGGTGGTCGATCTTTCCGCGTCCTCTTGATATTCCTCGTTTTCCCATCGAGGTAGATATCGTGGCGTGAGGTGTTTATCGGTAGGAGATCTAGGCAGCTTCTGGGGATGGTACGGCTTTTGCACTACGGCGTACAACCCGCCTCGACTCTAGATTATCTACCGAGTTGCTCTGATCGTGTGAGAGTTGAGCGTCGAGAGAGACACTCGAGTCCACCTTCTTCTCGTGGTGGTACTCGAGGTGTCGTATGGTTCAAGATTGGGTTCCTAAGTCTTCACTCTATCCCAAGATCGAGTCATCTTTCTCTTGTGTCTTGATCAGTTCGTCGGATGGGGAAGGGCGATGTTTGGATTGTTGACTCGGTTGTTCTCGCCATATGACCGGAGATTCTCGTTGGTTCTCTTCCCTAGTCCGAGCCCCCGGTGATGAGTTAATCACTTTTGGGGATGCATCTTCAGGTAGAGTCATTGCTAAAGGTACCATCCGCATTAACCAAAATTTCATTCTTAAAGATGTTGCCTTAGTAAGTAAGTCGCAATACAATCGCTCTCTGCTTCTCAACTTATCGATGACTCTTTCGAGGTAAGCTTCAAGAGTAATGCCTGTAGAATTCTTGATTCATCAGGAGGGTTAGTTTGTGGGATTTCTAGATTTGGGAGAGTCTTTCGTGCTGATTTTTCCGCTTCTTCTGGAGACTCTCTTCGATGTTTGATTGCTTCGAGTCCGTGATCTCTCCTTCCGGCATAGGAGACTTGGTCACATTGGTTTTGATCATTTGACCCGAGTTAGCGTACCACGATCTCATTCGGGTTTGCCCAAACTCAAGATGGTCAAAGACTTAGTTTGCTCTCCTTGCCGACATGGCAAGATGGTTATCGCTTCTCATCCTCCACCACCGTAGTGATGATGATGCACCGTGACAGCTTTTACATATGGACACTTTGTTGGTCCAAATAGAGTGCAATCGGCAGGAGGGAAGTGGTATGTTCTTGTCATCGTTGATGATTTTTCTAGATACTCTTGGGTATTCTTCATGGCCTCGAAGGATGAGACTTTTCTCACTTCAGGGTTTGGTCAAGAGGTTGTCCATTGAGCTCCTGTGTGCATTACTGAACTATCTGCAGTGATAATGGCACGGAGTTCAAGAATTCCTACTTTGAGAGTTTTTGTGTAGAGTCTGGTTTAGAGCATCGCTTCTCTTCTCCTTACGCCTCTCGTGAGAATGGCGTAGTGGAAAGGAAGAACAGGACCACGTTGAGATGGCGGGACGATGCTAGATGAGTACAGTACTCCTAGGAAGTTTTGGGCTGAGGCTATAGCTACTGCTTGCCATGTTTCTAATCGCGTGTTTTTGAGAGCACATTTGCATTGCTAAAAACCCAGTGCAACATTCCCGGACCAAGCACATTGATATTAGATATCACTTCCTTAGAGACCATGTGGAGAAGGGAGATATCGCGCTTCAGTTCGTAGAGAGTGACCTTCAGTTAGCCGATAACTTCACCAAGCCTTTGGATAGCTCCAGATTTGTTGCCTTGAGGAGTGAGCTTGGAGTCGTGAACCCTTACGGCCTTTCGTGAGGGAGAGCTGGTTTGTATATTATGTATTATATGTTTTCTTCCAGCTTAGCTTTTCTTTTCTTTGTGGTGATTTTGGGCTTGTTTTCTTGAGTTGAGTTCACTCACTTAGACTTCTGGCATGCCTTCCATGGACCTCTTATCTTGTGCTTTAGGTTGCTATCATGCGTGATTAGCTGTTCTCTCTTCTCTCTAGGTTGAGTTCCCTCACGCCTTATAAGTCTAGCGGTATTGGGCCTCCTAGGTAGACAGGTCTGTGTGCACTCCTTAGTTGGGATCTAGAGTCGCTTCCTATGTCACCATCGGGAAGATAAGAGCGAGTCTAAGCCGTAGTGAGTCTCTTCTATCTTATCTATGCTCAATAGCCATCCAGCTTTGCGCTTTCTCGGCTTCTTCTCCTCATTCTGTTTTTCTAGTTGTTATTGAGTTCATTCGGGTTTTCTTTATGCCTAATCTTGATAATAACTCAACTTTAACCAGATTTGAGCTTAAAATTGATTCATTTGTTGAGGGGGAGTTTGGGAATCTGTTCATGCATTGCATTTAGACTGCATTTTCTGTTTTATGAGCTTTGTCTATTATGCATTTGACTCAATCTTCGTGAAATACATCATGCTATATCTTTTAAAGAAAATCACTAGCTTAGATATGTCCAAGTTCATTTATCAAGCTAAGGTTAATTAAAATCTGAAAAAAAACTTAAAAGCTTTAAATGAAAACTTGATGAAACATGTTGCTTTTGCTTACTAAGTTTCTTCTTTAGGGGCTTTTACCATGAATTGTGAAATTTTGGATTTCTCTAGAGTCCCTATAGCAACTTGGGTGAAATTTGCTTGATCCATATTTGAGTCCTTCAGAATTGCTCATATGTGCTAAATTGAAAATTAAAAAAAATTGACTCTTTTGTGCAAAATTGATCTCAGCACTTTATATTCTCGAGACTGCCTCCCATTGCATTTGGGATGAACTTAGAATATATTGTGTATGACCAAGATCATTCTCTTAAGAGTTACTCTTGAGATGATCGAAAATGGCTTGAGTCAATCAACAAAAAAAAATGCAAATATCAAACACATAAGTGGGTAAAGAATGCAAATAAGTCTTAAAGAAAATTTGCATAAATTGAAAAATGGGCTCGAAGGACCTTATATGCACTTCAAAATTCCCCAAAGTGTTGAGTAGGTTGAACTCTAGGTTTTCCATTTGATCCTTAAGTGGTTTTGCTTCTAGTTTTGAAACTTTGCTAAGTTTTGCACTTGTCAAATCTTGCTAAAAAGATACATTTTCAAAACCTAGCTTATGAGCAAAATTTGTTATTTGCACTTGGACATGTCTTAGTTTGGTCATAATCTAAGATTGATAAGCTTGGTGTCATATATTGTCATTATGATCATTTGGATAATCTTCAAAGCTCCCTTAGGTTGCATTTCATGCATACATAAAAAGGGGGAGAAATTTTCTTTTTGATGCCTATATTGCCAAAAGGGGGAGAAATCGTAGAAAAGGCATCATTAAAAATGTGAAACCTTATTTGGTTCTTATGATTTTGTAAAATTTTGCTAATTCTTATGGATCATAATTACATAATCACTTATGGATCATAATTACATAATCACATTTGGCGCTTATGATTGGATTTTAGAGCTTTTTGTGAAAAACTTGCTCTTTACTTGATTTAGCTCTAAAATATGTCTTACCAACTTGGTCATGTTCTCAGTCTATTCTCTCTAGACCATGTGTGTTTTTGCAATCAAATTGCTTTCTTCTTATCTTACTCAAACTCAAATTTATGCCTTTTATAAGGTTTGTCAATATACTCATTAAGGGGGAGATTGAAGGACCATGTGGAGGTCCATCCTTGCTTGTGATGAGTATTTGACTTTATATGATCTAGGATAGCTTAGATTTGAGTTTGTATTTAAATGTGATCTTCATGTGTTGGCCGGACCAAAATTTTGTGATCTTCATGTGTAGGCCGGACCAAATTTTTGTGATCTTCATGTGTAGGCCGGACCAAATTTTTGTGATCTTCATGTGTAGGTCGGACCAAATTTTTGTGATCTTCATGTGTATAACGGACCAAATCGCGATGGTTTTCATGTGTATAACGGACCAAATCGCGATGGTTTTCATGTGTACTACGGACCAAATCGCGATGGTTCTCATGTGTACTATGGACCAATTTTACTCGTGTGTAGTAATATGCATTTTTGAAAGTTTTCCCGTGCTCAAACAATTATTTAGTCTACATGAAAGTTGTAGAAAATTTTAAGACGCATCTTTTTCATGTTGACAAGTTTTTCATTTGAGCAACATAAAAAATCATATAAAATCGGAAAGGTTAACAGAGATTCTCACGTGTACTACGGACCAATTTTCTAGCGTGCAGTAATATGCATTTTTTAGGGTCTTCTCGTGCTCGAAAAATTATGTGTTCTACATGAAAGTTGTAGATAATTTCGAAACACAACTTTTTCATGTTGACAAGATTTTCAGTAGAACAACATATAAAATCATAACAAATTGAGAAGATCCTGCTGTATTGAAAACAGCTTGTCTGCATTTGGTTGAAATGCTTTGGTCCGTTTTTGGTTTTTCTTTTCTAACCCCAACTCGTGATCGAATTGTTGTGATGGGTTCATGGTGGAATCAAGAAGGGATTTCTTGTCTTTGTGAATGTAGGACTTCATTTGGTGGTCATGGTGAGGCGAAGGGAGGCTGGAACTAGGCATGGGATAGCCGGAGGTTCAAGTTGACCGGAAGTTCGTCGGAAGATGACCGGAGATGAAGTCGGTGCAGTTCCAAGAGACAAGAGATTAGTGGAGAAGCTAGCTTATCACTACTTGGATCAAGAAGAGCTGTAGGGTTGCAGTTCTGGAAGATAAAGTAGTGGATAAAGTGTAGTTTGCTGTTAGGTGTACTAAGAAAGTACCTGAGTGTAGTTGAGAGTTGTTGAGAGTGACAGTGTAAGGATCAAATCCTGGCTCTTGGAAGTTGGCTTAGGATTGAAGAAGACATCTAAGGGTGGGAATTGATCCCAGGTCACTATAAATATAGGGGTAGGGGCAGCCTCCCCTCTTTGAAGGTTCTGAGGTTTTTGCTGCTCATTTGAGTTTTGCCCACTTTGTTGTGAGGCTTTGTAAACCTCCCTTCCAGAAATGAAATGTTCTTCATTTATGTTCTAGTTTCATTTCCTTTACGCATTTACATTACGCACTTAAATTCTGCTATCTAAATTCCGCATTTACTTACTTGCAATTTACTTTACGTATTTTGGATTTGCCTCATCTCCTTCTACATGCTATTGAATCTTTGTTGAAATTCATGGTTGATGAACTCTTCTCTTGATTCGATGCTTTCAATCATTTAGGCAATCCTTCTGTTCTTGTTGCAAGTTGTAAATCTGTGTGTTCTTGAAGTGTGTAAAACGTGTGACTTGCAGTTCTTTAGTTTTGATTTGCTTCTGGTTCTTGTTGCAAAGAATGAGGGATTGATTGGATGAATGTTCACTCAGAGCATATCCAAATTCTCTAAGCAACCCTGGTTCAAGTTCTGCAAAGAAACTGATCTTTTGTTCCTTCATGATGAATTCTTAATTGATCGTGTTTTGGTGTTTACTCTTGTGCTATCTTGCTTGCTGTGACGTATGAGAAGGCATTCAAAGTCTATCTTGATCATTAGAATCTCACAAGCAAGCCAAGATCACAGATTGGCTTTTGGAGTCGTGCTGTTTTCAGAACACTGCTTGTGTTTTTCTAGTCTCTGTTCTTTACAAGCAGTATTGAGTCTTTTGACTAGCATTTGTCCAAGAGGTGGAAAATTTATTTTGGGACCATTCACCCCCTCTGGTTGTCATCTCGGTCTTTCAATACCTCAGAGACTTTTCTAAAAATGGAGGTGTCAAGGTCGAAATGATAAGTTAACACTGCATCGATAACATTCACTCTTGCCCAGCATTGCTCGACAGTAACTATAACACAATTGTCGATTAACATTTCATGATTTTGATGATTAAAAATATTTATCAAGTAGCAGCTTTATTCCATGAACAGACAAAAAAAAAAGGTAAATCATTCATCATTAGCCGGACCGGCAGTTGGATTCGCCACTGATACCTATGCTTGAGAACCTTATCATAAGATTTTGCATTGGTTATATTGTGCCTTGCCTCCAAATTGGCTTCGTCTATTCGAGTATCAGAGTACCATAAGCTTGTAGGCACGACAACAGAAAGAAAAACAAAGATCATGACAGCCATTTTGAACTTCTTAGGATTAAGTAGGTAGTCATACCTTCTTAGGATTAAGCAGGTAGTCATACAGAGTGTTCTTCCCCAGACCACAGCCATGTTCTTGTTGCCACGGAGTAGGAGTAACTAGTAATTGTAGTACCACACTGCTGCTCCTAAAAAGAGAATTCAAGTTTGGACCGGCAAAAGTATAAACACTGTTCTTATTATCAACTAGACCAAAGTATCTTCCACATGTTCTTATAGCCATATTCAGACATGTAACAAAACGGCTTTTATCGAGATTGGACCCCGAATGGATCATAAGTGGAAGGCATAAACCAATTTGACATGACACATGGCAAAAACACTATTCTTCCCAACAATGTTGTGAAACAGGGAAGCTACTAATAATAAACAAAACTACTAATCTGCCAAATTTTCTTGATGCTTATTGCTAGTTCCGTGTAAGTAATAGCAAAGCAAGAGCGAAATTTCCTTATAAATTAAATCCAAACATTAGCAGATCATATCTGTTTACATAGGAGGTAGGAAACTCTGCAAAACACACATAACATTAACCTCTCCACTTTCCAGACAATGGAATCCACATTTCGCTTAATACCTAAAACTTGAAATGCTTGTGCTTAAGAAAAGCCTGATAAACCAGCATGCTTGCTATAGGTACAACGACAAACAATCTACATTTGGGCATCAAAAAGTTCTTGTTTTAAACTAAGAGATCTCTCACCTTGTGATCCATAAAAGGAGCGGCAAGTGATTCGATTAATCCAGCAAATAGACCAAAATTTTAAGTGAATATACTTACAATCAGTAGGCACAGGACAAGGAAATCAAGAGTAAGCATGGGCTGAACTGATCAAGTAATATATTCCTACACACAAATGAAATATTCATGTACACAATGCTTAATATGCTTTAAAAAACAAACTATTGGGAAACAAAGACAAGAAAGATCGGAACCTAGCTTGGATTAAACTGAACAATAATATATTGTTTCATTATACAAACCAAAATTTCTAAATAAACAAAACCTGTAGGAGGTAGGAAACCCTACAAAACTAACAAAACAGCCTTCCAACAATTCATATACATTATTTCATCACATGAACCTTAAGTAAAAAGAACCCGTGGTTGGTACAAAATACAAAAAAACTATTGACAGATAAAAAATCTGACTAAATTGTTCCCAAGAAAATAAAATATGCAAAGTGCAGCAATCCTACGGTAGCAAGGAAATTTCAATAGTGCTAATGCTATTGCTAGTACTTATATTGCTTAAGGGCTTCCATTGAAAGCTAACTGTAGTCTCTTATCAATTCAATCTAGAAATGGGTTTTACAACTGAATAAAAATTTAAATTTGCTTGGAGAATATCGAATTTGATAAACTATCACACATAAACTAAATGCCATCTTCACATCTGTAGAGACAAATCAATAGTCAAGTTCGAAAGTAATTTAAAGACTAGTATGATTTTTACCAAACTATATTGTTTAGGACAAAAACCACCACCAAAATTAGAATCCGACTTATCGTTTTCCTTCTTCACCTAACTCATAAACTTGGCACACCACAACAATCTGATCAAGCACTAAAACTCTCTTCTCATATCACAACCGTAAGTGTGAAGCTGACCTTGTATTTACTTAAGCCAACAAAACAGCTTGTTTGAGTGAGGCTGACCTAGAGTTTTGAATTTGTTTTAGTAGTTTAGATCTATTTTCTTGCCAGGTAACAAAACAATTATTGACCCATACAAAAACTATACTTCCAGGATAAACAAAACTAGTACATGTAAAATAAATACTAATGGGAGTCATTGTGCATTATGTTAGTAACTTCATATTACAAAAGAACTGTAAAAGTAGCTTACAAAACTACCCACTCTTAGCTAAACCTACCACACTCTCAGCTTACAGAACATTAGGATTAGCAAACTAACAAAACATTTGAATTAGTGAAGTAACAAAACGTTATGATTGGTCAACACAAAACCAATCACTCAGCAAGTCTTAGACCTAACTGACCATCTATATAGCTTGGCTGGGTAAAATTCGAGGATTAGGAAACTGCTATTGTAAGAAGTGGAGCATACCAACAAATATACCATTTTAAGTACACATAACATTTGAAATTAGCAAACAAAACTTGTCTGCTAACGAATACAAATTCCAGAAGCTTAGCTCATGTTGTAGGAAATACCAACTTAGTATTGAACACTAAATACTCGAATATATAATTGTAATAAAAATGTAGTAAGGCTCATCAATCTAAGAAAACATGTCTGTCCAGTTAAATCATCGAAAGGTTAGTTAATCTAGTAGGTCTCATGTTACTTCATTTAGCAAAGTTGTTTGCTAAGAAGTACAAATTCCGGATGTTCAGTTCATGTTGTTAAGAAAATAAAAAGTGTTTGAACACGATATAGGAAAACCTATACTTAATGGGAGCGAAGCCTCCCAACATGTATCCACCTTGAAAAAATTGCCCACAGATCACCCCTTTGAAACAAAAAAAAGGCATCATTTAGAATGCTCAAAACACAAACTAACTTAAAAACACCACATAAGACCTAATCAGTCCCTGTCCAATCACCTCACCCATCCTACTCTCTCTTTCTCACACACACAATCATGCACAAATCTGGTGGGGGAAAGGCAAGAGACAGCAGAGTAGGACATAAGCAACACTATATCCTCACCATGTCTCCGGCGTCGATCCGGTTGAATGCTGGCATTCTCCGATACCCTCTGTTCCTCTCCTCTCACCTCCCCTTTCACACACACAAAATCTAAAAGGGAAAGGCAAGAGACCATGGAATAGGACACAAACAACATTATCCTCACCTCACCGTCGACTTCGATCTAGTTGACGCTGGCCATTTCGCCGATAACTGCCCTCCCCCTTCTCTCAATCTCGTACAGAGCACACTCTGTATTGAGTAATAGCACTAGTCAAGAAAGAAAAATAAAATATGTACTACAAAATCTTAACCGGTATGAATTCCAAAACGGATCAGATAGAACATGGTTAATGCACGCGCGTCTGTTTCATCAAACATAGAACATACCAATCTCAAAGAAGATCCAACGTTCCAAAATTTGAATGATTTTTAGCAACCAAACGTTGGGTGGTGCTTATCAAAACCCTAAATTAAATAGTATTTTATCCATTTAAAAATATAGTATGTATTTTTAATGATCTTGTCTACAAATATAAGACGCATTTTACATTACAATACAAAATTTGTAAAATGTTCCCTCTATGCTTTTAATAAATATCTAGCTTTACTCTACATATATATAATGAATATAGTGCTTAGAGATAATAATTAAGGATAGTTTAGTCATATTCAATATCTTTTTGGTCTATATGCTAAGGGAACATATACCTTATAAATTTGAATGGCGGAAGTAATAAACTCACCAATGAATAATGCACTAGGAAGAGGATAAGCTCACAAAAATAGTAACAAGTCTATGCACCATTTTGCCAATACTAACTTCTTGGTCCTCTAAAAAGGTTCACTATGCATGAATAACAAGCACATTGTTTTTCTTCCCTCTCTCTTTCGACGTCATCAAAAGGTGATGTGGCGCAATAATAGTAACAAGTAGAAACAGTTATTCAAATAGCTCGCGATAGCTTTGCTATAGTTTTTCAAACATAAAACGCTACGCGATTTAATAAAATTTCACGAACACAGCTATAATTGCTATAACCTCTATATTGATCGCTATTTTTGCTATTTTTGTAACCAGAATAGCTCCACTATGCTACATGTGTCAATTCTCTTTATATTTCTAAAATTAATTGTGTTTTGTTCATGATCTTCTTCTTTTATCATATTTGTTATATTTAGATTGAATTAATTTGGTTCCTAGAAATAATAAATATCAGTTAAAATCCAAATCCATCTCCTAAATTTACATAATTATATATTTTCTATTACACATTGTACGACTAATATATAACAATCATAACATATACTCCAAATTTAAATATAATTCATAATATAAATTACCGATATCACATATTTAAAATAGTAAAAAATATATATATTATAGTTAACCACGACATGTAGCATAGCTACAACGATATCCCGCTATAGACATAATAGCTTTTTTATATCTTTCTCTGTGTAACAGATCGTGGCCCATGATTTAAATCCTCGAGTAGAAACGATTGTAACAGATCGGCAGGACGACGGCGGCAAGCGGTGTGGGGGATAGACCTCCGCGGTTGTGTACTGGAGTTGGCCGTCGTGTCCCCCAGATTTGGGTCTAGACGTGCCACTGCCGGCGAACCGTGCCGCTTCCCTTCGGGATGGCACGCGCTGCCAACAGCCGCTTCGTTGTCTCGCCCATGGGGCCTACATGCACTGTGCAGCTGTCAATGTCTTCTTTTCTCTCATGCATTATGTCCCGTGAAGGCAATTTCAAAATGCAATAGCTAATTGAAAGGAGTTTTAGCACGAATCTCGCAAAATTGTACACCGTTGGATAGTGGATTCACGGTTATGCATGCTAAATTTATCTACAAGCAGCATGTGACGACATGACATTTTTCTCCAGAACAAGGTTGACAAAATGATGAGACCTGTTTGGATGGAAGATTGGTAAACCTTTTTTTTAAAAGGATTTGTTCTGTTTCCTACCAAAAACTTATGCAACTCCCCAGCGTTTCCAAACAGGCATGCATGTATGAGTATGAGACTAGATGTGAGAACACGACCTCCAGGCTCCAGCTCGAGCAACAAAATTTGTAGGAACAATGGAATTTTGCAGGAATTGAATTCTATGGAAACTTTTTCTGCGTAGTCCTTTGGAACAATGGAACGAGTCCCTAGGATTCCTATGAAATTTCTATATTATTGTTCATTCTAGAGAAATTTTAGAAGGAAAAAAACATGTGGTCAGGATTTTTTTCTTTGTCTCTTGAGAAAGCTAACCTCTCTCCGAATTCTCGAGGTCTTTCCTGTGATGCATCTAAACAACCACCAGGAACAATTACTGTGTTTTTCTTTCCCTATGATAGTTCACTCCTATATTTTTCCATTCCTACCTTGCAAACGGGAGGGGGCAGAAATAGTTTGAAAGTAGGGTCGGCAAAAAAGCTCGTTAGTATTCGAATAAAAAAAACTCAACTCACCGGTGCGGAGAAACATGTTAAGAAACCAGCCAGGCTATATCCTCATGTAAACAGGCTAAGTAGGCCTGACCTCGGGCTGGTCCACAAGAATTCCAAGAGCTATAATTCTAATCGTTTTTTCTTGAAACATAATTCTACTCCTCCAAAGTCCAAACCAAACCCTAACAGTATAGTAAATGCTGATGTACAATGGGACTTATCTAGTGCGAACCCCTGTCAAGTGCTATTGTAAACTGGTTCTTTTAATTAGTATATGAAATCAATTAGGAAAATATACGGAGGTCATTCTAAATATTTTATATAATATTTGCGGGGTAGTCCTAAAAATTTACTTCGCTAGTAGAGCACAATGAGAATAATGAAATATCGGACAAATCATAAGTAAAAGGAACGAAATGTAAAGTACAATTCAAAGTGAAGTATTCACTTTTCTTTTACTATTGGTTTGAGTTTGAATTTGAAAGTGTGTAGGATAGCATATCGCTGTTAAGCTACTTAAATTGATTTGATGCCCTAATCATGAGGGTTAGCTTAGCCCTAAAAGAAGGTTACTCTGGTACGGGGTTTCACCTAGATTTGTCCCAAAACTACTCTCTCTATTTCTAAATACAAATCATTCTAGCTTTCAAATTTTGTTCCTAAATATTAGTCATTCTACAATTTCGAGATAATCTTAACTGTTTTTTCCTTTGCATACTTGTACTATTTATTATTGTAGATTAAAGTGATATATCATCTAAGAACAATAAGTTAGCTAATAAAGAAAGACGATTTGATCATTTTTACACTATCTTGATTGAAATACAAAATCCTAAAACGTCATCTGTTCAGAAATGGACGGGGCATTACATGCTGTGTTCTGCATATACGTATCTAAATTTCGATGCAAGCTTTCAAAATTTCAATGAAAAGACATGTAATGTGTACGAAGCTCCGATAATCATCCACGTCATAGTACTTCGATTGCTTATGAATAAATAAATAGTGCTTTTTTAGGGTGTGTTTGGTAGAGCTCCAGCTCCAACAGATCCACGTATCTGATGGAGATAGGTATTCCTAATCCACTCTGTGAGTACATTAAGAGTGTTTAGATGAATCATTTTGTTTACATTTTAGACAAAAATATAAATTTAATTCACTTTATTTTAGCCTACAAGTTTCAGATATTAGATGAAGTTGAGATCTGAAACACTACCAAACATGCTCTTAATCTCACGTGTTGTAAGCATATTCCTCTCCGTTGCCCTTCGTTTCGACGGTGCTAACTAATCTAGAATGTCAGAGCCCAATTAAGGCGCCACTTAGTACAAAAATAAGGGCCGGGCATCCCGCTTAACTTTAGAACGAAGTACCAGCTAGTCGCAGCGACTAACACGAAAACCATATCAGGTCGTTTACTCCTCCGTTACAAGCTGGCATCCGCCAACACAAGCCGGCGAGCCGCAACGCTAAGGAATGCGAAGCAAGCGATGCTCAGAAGTCAGGATTCGGAAACTTCGTGCTGCTTGGCCCGCAAGCCGGTCTGGTCTGATCTTCATCTGGAAGCAAGCTTATGGCTCGATCATTGGAATATTATTAAGAGCTCCATTGACAAATTGAGAGAAGAGCAGAGAGTGTGACTCCAGCACTCTACCCATGGAAGGTGCTGTGTGGGGCCCGCTCGCCTACTTATCCGTTCTGCTGGCCCAGCTCGTGCGGGTCCTGTCGGATTTATCGGATTTTCCCTGCACGTCAACGCTCAAAGATGCCGGTAGCCCTGGTCCAAGGTCAAGCTCCTCTGCAGATGTGAGGGAACTGCTGCTCAGGCTGTTATCGTTCGTGGGTACCGTTATTCGATCAAGGAACGAACGTTCGGATCACCAAACAGTGTCAGTTGCAGTGTTATAGACGATCTAGATCATTGATTTTTTTATTCAATGATCGATGGACAACCGCTAAAGCGGTAGTCATTACATGATCATGTTGGATCTCTTCGCGTGCAACAATACTCCAATTCTCCATCCATGTCTGGGCTGTTTGGCACGGACTGGTAGGTAGACGCAACATGCGCGTAGCTACTGGAGCAAATTCTGTGCTGGCAGCAGTAGGCGTGGTTCAGTTGTTGGTGGATGCAGTAGACTTGTCATTCGTTTTCCTCGTCAACTGGGCGTACTTGATCGATCAAGAGGCTAACCCTGTTCTAGAAACCGCGACTACAGCACTTAACCAACATTGGCTTTGTTCTTTTCCCCTCCTTTCAGTAGTGGCCGTACTCGAAGCTAGGTGTGTCAATTTCATGGCTGCTGGCTGCTCTTTTTGGTCCCGCGCGATCATGAACGCCGGGTCTAGAATTCCTAGTTGGGCAGTCAAATGCATTGTATCGCAGCCGAGCTGGAACAAAACATTCCATGCTCGCGTCCGGTGCATGCATGCATTTGTGACAGGTGAATGGCCTAACTCAAAAGTGGCCGGCCGGCGGGTCATGCTCCGATGACCGCCTGTTGGAAAGATGCACCATGCTTATCGGTAGGGGTGAAAACGGATCGGATAAAGACGGATATTGCTCTTCTCTTATCTGAACCTATATTTTTTCCCGGATTCGAAATCGGATACGAATAGCCGGATACGGATTCGGGTTATTCGGGATACGGATACGAGACAGATATGTGACGGATTCGAGTCGGAAACGGATAAAGATATACGGATATTACACGTATATATGGAGTAACATATATTGAATTAAAACCATACGAGTACATGACTATAATAACAAGCTCACTACTACAGAATGGTACATTACTATCACTTCATCTGGGTCGGTTCTTAAGTTTCTGAAAAAAACGATTGTGATAGATGATTTAGGAGGGGTGTTAATAATAATCACTATCGGTTCTCAGGTTAGAAGCGATTGTGATGTAGCACTAGGCATATCACAATCGGTTCTTATGTGACAAGCGATAGTGATGAGCACGCTCATCACTATCGATTTTCACAAAAGAACCGATAGTGATGTGCAACTGCTCATCACTATCGCTTCTTTTGTGAGAATCGACAGTGATGTGCATGCACATCACTATCGGTTCTTATGTAAGAACCGACAGTGATGAGCGTGCACATCACTATCGGTTCTTATGTAAGAACCGACAGTGATGAGCGTGCACATCACTATCGCTTCTTAAGTGAGAACCGATAGTGATGTGCAACTGCTCATCACTATCACTTTTTAAGTGAGAACCGATTGTGATGGCCTCGCTAGGTTATTTATGCCCTTCGGGCTGAACTCTCCTTTGTTGTTGTTGCAGAGGAGATTTCTCTACCGTTACCTGAAAAAATAGCAGATATTCTGGTTAGAAGCAATACTTGTGTGAGAAAATTTGAAATCCTCAAGAGTGAGTGTTAAAAGGGTTCTTTGCACAGATGAGAAGGAGCATACCCATCATCACTATCGGTTCTTTGCAAGAAGCGATAGTGATGAGTACCTCATCACAATCGGTTCTGAGATAGAAGCGATAGTGATGAGGGCCTCATCACAATCGGTTCTTGCAAAGAACCGATTGTGATGACGATATCATCACTATCGCTTCTTGCAAAGAACCGATAGTAATGAGAGACTCATCACTATCGGTTTTGACAAAGAACCGATTGTGATGATACATTTATCACAATCGCGTGATCTCCTGCTATTCCCTTTCAAAAAAATATAATCAAGGTAATTATTGTTGGGAAATTATCACAACTAGGTAGAAACACGTGCTATACCATATGTGATCATACGGCATAGAGAACTATGTGCATGCAACGATTGCACTTTCAAAGGCGTGTATAAAATAAAAAGTTGCTCTTTATCATTTATGCGTATTGTCCATAACAACAGATGTGGCCTATAGGTTTTGATTGCGCAACAAAAAAACGCTCACATATTGAGTACATGTCAAAGGATGTTAGCTGATCATAGACCATCGATATAGAGCACAAAAGGGCTCTGCTCTATATAGAACGACAATCGATCAAAGGTACAGGTAAAACATTTAATTGTGTCGGTTCTGAGTGAAACCTGAAGGCTTTAATTGTATCTGGTTTTATATCAAACCGACACAAATGACTACTTTAATTGCATCGGTTCTTATAAAACACCGACACAGATGACACCTTAATTGTATCGGTTCTTATAAACAACCGACACAGATGTCTCGTTTAATTGTATCGGTTCTCACAAAAAAATGACACAGATGACTAATTTACTTGTATCGGTTTTTATAAAAAAACTGACACTAATGACACCTTAAATTGTATAGGTTCATATCAAAAACTAACACAGATTATTCTTTACTTGTATCGGTTCTTTTAGGAAATCGATACAGATGACAGAGTTATTTGTATCGGTTCTTATAGAAAACTGACACAAATGACACAATTACTTGTATCGTTCTTATTAAAAGTGACACAAATGGAAGTTTCTTGTATCGGGTCTTTTAGAAAACCGACATAGATGGGAGATTATGCCGCATAAATCACCTACAAACTTCACTAGCTCCTCCCTACAGATTTCACTCGAGCTAGCTCTAGGCTCGTACTCACCCCGGCCCCGGCGCCGCCGTCTTGCTCCCCCGACCCCCGGCGCCACCGTCTTGCTCCCCCGTCCCCTGGGGCCGTCGTCTTGCTCCCCCACCCACCGGCGTTGCCGTCGTCCTCCTCGGCCAGCTCCACTTCGGGCTCCAACCCCAACTGGGCTCCGCGTCGGCGGCTGCGTTTTCCTCTTCCAGGTTTGCTCCTCACTGCTATATCCCTCCCACACCTAGTCTCTTTTCCTTGTGCCAAAAGGATAGATCAATACTCCAATCTGTAAACTATGTAGTTAGTTCTGTTCCGAATCGATGGGCCATGGATAAAGAAGGGACTCTTGATCGGTTCTTGAGACGTTCTACCAGGAATTTTTTTATTGCTATTATTTTTATGTGGGAATTTCTTTCTTTAGGATGGATGATTGGGGAAGAAAGAATGCTGTTGGATCGTGAGAGCGCGCTCTCTCTCTCTCTCTCTGTATCAAAGAATGCGCTAGCAAAACCAAAAAGAGCCTGTTAAAACACAAAGGTGTCAGGCTATTGACACATGACAGTAAATTTTTGTCAATATTTCAGTGAAGGATAAATTCAGAAATGATGCCCTATATAAGCAGCATAATGACTTAACTGATAAATGAGTTTATAGTGATTTAGCTTTTAATACCATAAAGAAGTGTTCTTTATATGAAAATGCATAAAGATGTGTACAGCTACATTTACTTAACTGTCCCTCTACAGGCTCGCCAACCTGGTGGAGCAAATTTGTTCATCTGTTACGCTGTTGTCCAGATGAGAGAAGCAGTTGCAGCAAAAGCCGACTGGGTCATCTTTGAATTTCAAGAGCTAATTTCCTAATTGCCATAGTTTGATTCCTCCCAGCAATTCTGAATCTTGCATTGTTCCCGCAGTGTGCAAATAATTGTAGCTGTTATTCAAGATCTAGGTTTCACAGGCATGCATGCATTTTGCATTGGATTTCTCTTTGCCCCAATAGTTCTAGCCTGGTTACTCTGCATGCATGCTCTTGACCTTTAAACTATCTAGCTTGCCTAATGGTGCAGGATCTAAAGCAATGTTTGTAGATCTTGGACACTTCTCATATAGTGCAATCCAGGTAATTTTTTTGATCCTGTATGGGAATTCCTACATAACATTTTATATATTTTTTTGTGCTGATCATTTAGTTTTTTTTACAGCTTGCTTTCACTTCTATAGTTTTACCCTACGCTGATTTTGGCGTATATGGGTCAAGGTGCTTACTTATCAAAACATCATGACTTCTACTCAAGCTTGGGATGACTTCTACTCAAGCTCCCAAGTTGGATTTTACATTGCAGTTCCAGGTATATTTTTGCATTTTAGCTCATGTATTCATATGACAGGAACTAGTATGTACATCTTGAACATCAGACCATATTACTTGTTGACAAAAATTACATCATATTCCTGATTCATTTTACTGTCAATCATTAGATATGAAGAGATCTTTGATATTTTAGATCATCTAAATTAGAAATTAGTCTGGTTAAGTGCGTTGTATATTGTGAATTCACTCTCAGTCCCCCACCACTTCGTATGATGATTATTAGTTCTCTATTTGGAGAGATTTATCTTAATACCGTTTATAAAAATAAGGATAATTGTATTATTAAATAGCCCAATGATGAATATTTTGTATTGGGTACTGCATAAACTCATAAAGTTCCTATACACGGACTATGTTTATACCCACTCGTAAATGACCATATAATGTGTGCTATTAAATGGCAAAATAGAGCTCAAAATATGATGGATACCACATTACAATCGGTTCGAGCTAGAACCGATTGTGATGTGCCCCTCATCACAATCGGTTCTAGCTCAGAACCGATTGTGATGAGGGCACATCACAATCGGTTCTTGAAAAGAAGCGATAGTGATGAGGGACACATCACTATCGGTTCTGAGATAGAAGTGATAGAGATGACTACCTCATCTCTATCGGTTCTTTGTAAGAACCGATAGAGAAGAGGTCTATCGGTTCTTACAAAGAACCGATAGAGATGACCCTCTCATCACAATCGGGCAAGAACCGACTGTGATAGCATCGTCTCATCACTGTCTAAACCGACTGTGATGACAAAAAAGAACCGATTGTGATGTATATTCCTGTAGTAGTGAAGTTATATATCAATCAAACTCAATAGACTTTATAGAAAGAATATGCTACTTGAGGATTAATAGAACCAACTAATTGTTAAAATAAATGGGCTGATATGGAAAAAATATGATGAAAATGGGCTAGACCTTGCTGATATCCGAATAGGAAAAATCCGAATATCCGATCTGATATCCAAATAGGAAAAATCCGAATATCCGGATCTCGTCCCGTATTTACCGGATATTGGATGCTCCGGATCCGATCCCGGATCCGACCAGATAGTAAAATC
The DNA here is from genome assembly GCA_036346275.1 of Otatea glauca. NCBI lineage: Eukaryota > Viridiplantae > Streptophyta > Magnoliopsida > Poales > Poaceae > Otatea > Otatea glauca. The sequence goes on from CM070711.1 coordinate 54,114,552, forward strand.
CAGTCCCGACCGGATCCGATTCCGGATCGGGCGGGAGATATCCGACCCGTTTTCATCCCTACTTATCGGAGTATCAAACTGCTCACCTCCGGTTTCGGGCGAGACTGACGAGAAGAAACCGCAAGTCCACCCATCTCCAGCTGCGACGGATCAGTTACCCCTTCATTTTTTTTTTTTGTGGCTAGTGTGGAGTGGTGGCCCGGGATTTGAATTAAATTTGTTTTGATTATAATGGTTAATAGATCTAAAATTGAAATGAGTCAATTTCAAACGAAAAACATTAACGAGGCAAGCTCGACAGTGCCTCATTAGCTCGAATTTGAAATAATTATTTAAATGATAAATAAAATAATTTTATATCAAACTATATCAACTTCGAAAGAAACTCGATAATAACAAGTTAAGCTCGGTAACCAGCCCAGCTAGTGGATGAGGGTCGAGGCAGCTGTCTGGCCTAACCCAGGGTTCAACTTATCGACGATAATCGCTTGATTATCGTGATTATCGATCTTACTGAGCCAGCACGAAATCAGAAACCGCTAGGCAAATAAGTCCAATTAAAAAAACAAAAAAATTGAAAAAATTTATGCTTCGTAAACCGATCGAAAATTGGTGAATATCGAGCGATTATCGACGAAAATCGCTAAAAAAATCGGCCGCCAAAACAGTTCACTTGGTCGGTCGAATATCGACCGATAATCGGTGAATATCGACAGTTTATCAGTGAAAATCGATTTTGTTTTAATTTTTTCTTCAAAAAATTTGATTCCAAAACACTTTGATTTTTGATGATTTTCGATTGATTATCGATGAAAATCGATATCGACTGGGGGGATGATTTTCAAGGTTAAATCGATAATGTAAACCTGGCCTAACCTACTTAACTCATGTGCAGATTTGCATGTACCTAGTGATCTATGATATGAAATTGAGGGAATAGTGGTGTCCCTGTCAAAAAGATCAAGTATTGATCTGATTGGTCCAACCAGTGAAGCATGGGAACTCGATGATGAGACAAATTCCAACTAGCTGGATTAGATAGAATCGAGCTACAAAATGGTGCGTGCAAATTTTCCACTAACACATGTAGTAGAAAATGATAAAAAAAAAGTCTAACGGGCGGAGTACCCGGGTATAATTAACTGGACGCAGCAGCTTATACCAGCTGATGGGGACAACACAGGAGGAAAGGGAGTTTGTCAGAGACAAACTTTCCACAAGTGGACAAGAACAAGAATTTTAGGATCCAATTAAGAAGACAACATTTTGTTAGTTGCCTTGCAAATTCGGCCAATTCACGGGGCCCATGGCAATGTGCGGATGTGCCAGCGTCAATAAATATCATTATAGCTTATTGTTCTTTCACCGACTGTATAACCCCCTCTTTATTATATTTTATATGATGTCTTATTGTAATCCATAATAATGAGTGATGTTGGGAATAACTAAAAGTGTTAGGTATAGAAGGAAAAATGGTAAAAAGTTACATCAAAATCGTAGAATGACATGTATTTAGCAACAAAATGTGAAAACTAGAATGACATGTATTCGAGAACGGAGGGAGTAGATAAAATATCGGATCTTTACGCCTGTTGACACCAAAATTTGGCAAACGTAGCTGATTTAGGAAGATAGAGTTAAGCATGGATAATCTTGAACGATATCGGTACAAAGGAATTTATCTCCCGAATGTTTAGGCCGATATGAATTGTAGATTTTAAGTAATCGGAGAATGATACAATCGGCCTAGGCACTATAGAAAGGGTCGAGAGGCAAGACGAAAAAGATCATCGACCAATCAATCAACTATTGCATTTACTTTTATTTGCTTTCCATCGACTAGAAATAGTTTTAGACTTAGAATTTCTCTATGTAATTCACTTTTGATCAATAAAGTTGCGCATCGCCGCTTTTTGTCATCATCAACTTACATCAATTATGTCAGTTTTGTTTTATACCGATCTTGTTGCGCATAGCCTTTTTCGGGAAAACAAATCTTTATCGATAATCTAATTGGCTATCTCAGCTGCTTAGATTTATCTTGCCGATTGTAGGAACAAATCAGCTTGCACGCCTAGAACCTGTTGAACTCTACGTTCGCATGTGTTGAAGCTGATTGGCTCTTTTTCATCGCCAACAACGTCCAATCCAGAATGGGTCTAGTTTCCCTACCCTAGGACGGCTCTGGCTAGGGATGACAATCGGGTGGGTACCTTCGGGTACCACTGCCTTAAACCCGAACAAAGTGCCATCTACCCGAATCTACTAAGCTTCACGGTACAGATCTATGCCCACGCCCAAACCTGATGGGTACCCGATACCCAATGGGTACCCACGAGCACAGATCTGTGCGCGAGCACCGAAGGGTGAAGGCGGAGAGGCGGGGGCACCACGGCTGCTGCACGCTCCCTCTCACAGACACCGGAGGCCGAGGGAGGTGGCCATGGTGGAGGAGACGGCGACGTCGTCGGGGGGGAGGGGTGTGATGACCGCACCACAGGAGCAGGGAGAGGGATAGAGAGAGAAGTACCTCGAACTCGAGTAGGGCGATGTAGGTGATGAGCGCTGCCTTGTCACAGCACCTAACAGACTCCTCGTCGAAGCTGGCCTCGCGGAGCTTCCTCCATATCGCCTCGTCCCCGGTGACGCCACCGCCTTCGGTCGGCTGCGAGCTCGCCATGGCTCTGCCTACCAGAACCCTAGACCTCAGGGTACGCGTAGGCAGGCGAGCGACGAGGCGGCCCCGGCACGCGTTCCTTGGGGGCAGTGCTTTTCGGGTGAGTAGGGGTCACCTCTCCATCTATCTCCTTCTCGCCTCTCCTTTCTCTCTCTTCTTTTGGGCACTGCGCGCACCGTGGTGAAGGGAGGCGAAGGGAGGAGCCGGTGCTGAGGGAGGCGAGGTGAGGTGAGGGGAGGGGAGGCCGAGGCAAGGCGAGGGGAGGAGCGGGCGTCGATCGCTGAGGGAGGCAGAGGCGAGGGAGGTCAAGGCGATCAGGCGATGGGGGCAAGGGGAGGGAGGCGATAGGGGAGAGGGGAATCAGCAAATTGGGAGGAGCCGACTCAGGCAAGGAGTTAGTGAGTTAGGGTTTTGTTTTTCTAATATATCTCATATAAAAGTGGTCCCACATATCATAGGATACGCATTGGGTACCCATGAGTACAAATTAACACCCACGCCCATCCTATGGGGTTATCGAGTATGCAAACCCAAAAACCTATGGGTCTAAAGTGCTACCCAAGCTCGCTCTTATCCACGGGTACTCAAATCCATGGATAAAAGTGCCATCCCTAGCTCTGGCAATTCTAGGGTTCTTCACAGCCTCCAGCTAGAGTTTCGATCCTACATTGGGTTCTTCTTCCTGTCCAGATCGTGTTTCTCTTGTGTGTTCCTTGATCTTGATTATATTGTTTGGGGGGTTAAAGGGCAAACCTAGTTTGCTTCTCACAATTGGCAACGAGTTGAAATCGGTTCACGTAGGGGTGATCTGAATACGGGAGGTGTAGTGGCATGGAAGATATATATATATATATATATATATATATATATATATATATATATGCAGGATCGGGTGGAGGGAGATGACTATAGATGCACTGTAGCATATCCGGCAAAGAAGTTGTACACTCGGTCAGCCCTTCCCATGCTATCACTACTACAGAACTGGGCATCACAACCGGTCTATTAGAAGCGGTTTGGTGCGAATCCGTTGTGATCTTCGCACCAGAAGCGGTTCGTTGGCAACGGTCCAGAGAGGGCTTCCAGAAGCGGTTGGAAACACGAACCGCTTCTGAAGGTTGCGTTCTAGAAGCGGTTCTTTTCTCAAACCGCCGATTTTCGAAGCGGTTTGAGAAAAGAACCGCTTCTAGAACGCAACCTTCGTGGCGGTTCGTGTCTCCAACCGCTCGAAGCCCTCCCACACAGCGCATTTAAACCCTTCTTCCTCCATGCGCCAGCAGAGGTACGAATACGATCGAACAGAGAAGGCCGACCAAGCGCTGTTCTTGGGGAGGTGCTGTCCAAATTTTTAATTGGAGGTGATTAGCTCTAAATTAAGTGTTTCAAAGTTAGTAACATCATGTGAACATCCTTCTCAACTAGATATTGCTATTTTTTCAATGGATGTGGAGAAATCTTGAACTTTTTAAGCATTATCGAAAATTTGTTTTCCGTGCCTTGTTTTATTGTTGTATAAAGATGTAGATGGAGATCTAGTTCAAAATGACATTACAAGGTAAAGGTGATTGGAAGCTTTAGATCTATGTGGTTGTTAGCTTTAGAATCTTAAATATCACAATATTGAGAGAGATCTAGGTACAATATTGCAAGGAAGTAATTATTGGTGTATGAAATAAAATAGAAAAACATGTAGAAGGATAAAAAATAATTACAAAGGTAGGAAGGGATACAAAATAATTAGAAAGGTAGGTCTTTAATTGGATGACGGTGTAGGTGGAGTTTTTTTGTTGGGTTTAAATGTTACCGAAATTTAAGTTAGGTTATAATTTTTCTAACGGAATTTGTTATAATTTTTAATGAAATTATAACTTGGTATAGATGAATCGGCAATGGATGTACAATGCGGACCGTCGCTCGAGAGAGTTCATTGATGGCGTGCGAGCTTTTCTCGATGCGACCGTTGCATTCTTGCCTCGAGCGACTTCATATGTTGTCCGTGTGTAGATTGCAAGAACGAGAAGGAGCACTCCAGCGATGGCAAGTTATGAACCACTTGATCATGAGAGGTTTCGTGCCAAACTATACATTGGAGCAACCATGGCGGTTGAGGTGATTAGCCAGAAGACGATGAAGAAGACGAGGAGAGGAAGATGGATTCAACGAGATCCCGGACAACACGCACATCTTGTTCCGTGGAAGAAACACTTGGTGACTTTGGTGATGATGAGCTAGACCGGATCTTTGCGTGGAGAGGGAGACTACACAGATGAAAGATAGCTCGAGAAGTTCCAGCGCATGTTAGAGGACCACAGAACTCCTTTGTACCCAAACCGTAGGCGGGGCCACAAAAAGCCGCGTACCACTGGAACTCATGCAATGGAAGGCTAGAAATGGTGTGTCGATAAGGGATTCGATGAGGTGTTATCACTCGTAAAGAAGTTGCTTCGAAGATAACACTCGCCTGAATCTACATATGAAGCCAAGCAAGTTGTCCATCCTTTGGGATTGGAAGTACGAAGATACACGCATGTCCTAATGATTGTATCCTCGTATCGTAATGAGTATGCCGATTTGGATGTTTGTCCAGCAGCGAGAGAATCACGGTATAAGGTGAAGCGTGACGATCCGGTGAAATAGATGGGGAGCGTAAGAAGAAGAGACCTCTAGCTAAAGTGTTGTGGTATTTCCCTGTGATCCCCCGATTGAAACGTATGTTTGCTAACAAAGCGCATGCCCAGATGATGCGTTGGCACAAAGAAGAGCGTAAGGACGACGGGATGCTTAGACACCCTACAGATGGCTCACAGTGGAGGAAAGTCGACCGGACGTACCCGGACTTTGCAGATGAGGTGAGAAACATAAGGTTTGGGTTGAGTATCGATGGGATGAATCCTTTCGGAGAATTGAGCAGCAGCCATAGCACCTGGTCCGTTACACTATGTATCTATAACATTCCTCCATGGCTGTGCATGAAGCGAAAGTATATCATGATGCCGTTGTTGATCCAAGGCCCCAAGCAATCCGGAAATGACATCGATGTCTACCTGAAACCATTGGTTGAAGATCTTGTGACGTTGTGGGACGATGGTGCAAGGGTATGGGATGAGTACAAAAGGGAGTATTTCACCCTACGTGCATTGTTATTTGTAACAATCAACGATCGACCGCTCTCGGTAACTGTCCTACCTAACTATCAAAGGATATAGAGCCGCATCCAAAGCTTAGATGAAACGGACGACACGTGCACTGAAAACTCTAAGGTTGTGTACATGGGTCACCGTAGGTTTCTTCTTACGAGTCACCCGTTGCGGAAGGAAGGCAGGAAATTTAACGGGCAACCAGACCTTCGTGCAAGGCCTCATCATCGTAGTGGGCCACGTGTGTTTGCTATGGTAAAGGATTTGAAAGTAGTATTTGGAAAGGGTCCTGGAAGCAAACATGTGCAGAATGAGGATGGTCATGCACCCATGTGGAAGAAGAAGTCAATATTTTGGGACTTGCCTTATTGGGAAGTTATGGAGGTTCGCACTCACTTGACTTCATGCACATCACGAAGAATGTCCGCTTGAACTCTGCTAGGCTACATAGATATGTACGGAAAATCGAAAGATACACCGCAAGCTCGGAAGGACCTTAAACTCTTGGGCCGAGGAACGACCTACATCCCGAAAAGAGAGAGAAAGGACAACATTACCTACATCCTGCGAGCTACACTCTAAGCAAAGAAGAGAAAAAATCGTGATAGAGTTCTGAACAGTGTGAAGGTCCTTCCGATACTCCTCGAATGTAAAGAGACTCGCAAACACGAAAGAGAATAAAATCGTACACGTGAAATCCCATGACTGCCTTGTGTTAATGACACGCTTGCTCCCGATGGTCGTGAGAGGCATACCGCCCGAGTGGGTACGAGGACAATCACAAAGTTGTGTTCTTTTTTCAACGCGATTTCACAGAAGGTCATCGACCCAGATAAACTAAGTAAGCTGCAGGATGACGTGGTACAAAGTTTGGTTAGTCTTGAGATGATCTTTCCTCTTGCATTCTTTGATATTATGGTTCATCTCACTGTTCACCTTGTCAAAGAGATAGGTATCCTTGGACCCGTGTATCTACACAACATGTTCCCTTTCGAGAGGTACATGAGTGTGCTAAAGAAGTATGTTCGTAACCGTTCTCGTCCGGAAGGATGCATTGCCGAGAGTTATGGGACAGAGGAGGTGATTGAGTTTTGTGTGGATTACATTAATGATCTAAACCCGATCGGCGTCTCTATATCACGCCATGAGGGGAGGCTACAGGGAAAAGGGACACTAGGAAGGAAAGCAATTGCATGCAATGATCTTCTTACATTTAAGCAAGCACATTTCACGGTTTTGAAACAATCAACTATAGTGGCCCCGTATGTCCTTGAGCACAAGAGTATTCTACGCCGCGATTTCCCGGGGAGGTCTGAGGATTGGATAACACTGAAGCAAATGGATTCTTTCGGCGCTTGGTTACAAAAGTACATCCTTTTGAAAGGGTCAAACAATGAACAGTTAACGCTTGGCTCGGGACCATCTAGTGAAATCGTGACATTCAAGGGGTACGAGATAAATGGTTACACATTTTACACCAGATCGCAGGATAACAAGAGCACCAACCAAAATAGCGGTGTCCGTATAGACGCCGAAGACAACAAAGGCAAGGTGGATACATATTATGGTTTCATAGAAGAGATATGGAGCTTGACTATGGACCTTTGAAGGTCCTCTATTTAAGTGCCAATGGGTCAAACTGACTTCAAGCGGTGTGAAGGTAGACAAATATGGTATGACAATCGTGGACCTCACGCAAGTCGGCTATAGGCGCGAACCATTCGTCCTCGCGAACGATGTGATACAGGTCTTCTACGTAATGGACATGTCAAGCAAACCTAAGAAGCATAAGAACAAGCGTAAAGATTGTAGTACTAAGCCAAAGCGACATGTGGTTCTACAAGGCAAACGAAGGATTGTTGAGTTGAGGACGCCACAGACGAGGAAGAGTATAGTCGGCTCGACGAGATCCTCCTTTCACTGTGGATGTCGACATAAGCCTCTTCAATGACACAGACGTGGATACTCCTTTCATACGTCGCGATCATAATGAAGGAACACTTGTAAAGACAAAGTACGCATTACTTAAGATGTACCCCTCTTGTATGAACTATGTATATGTAAGTCTTTACAAGATGAAGTGTTTATTTGGAATGAATGAAAAGTGCCAAAATTCGAATGAAACTAAAGTGATCAAAGCATTTTGTGAAAATTATGGAATGAAAGTAAAGTTCTAAAAGCTTTTAAAAATTCAAATGAAATCAAGTGCTAAAAGTTTTTCAAAAATATAGAATGAAACTAAATTGCTAAAAGCATTTTTAAAAATTCAAATGAAATCAAGTGCTAAAAGTTTTTCAAAAATATAGAATGAAACTAAATTGCTAAAAGCATTTTTAAAAATTATGAAATGAAATCAGAAAGTAAAAGCACGCTTTAAAAATTATGAAATTAAATCAAGCGGTTTGAGAAAAGAACCGCTTCTAGAGCGCAACATTCGAAACGGTTAGTAATAAGAACCGCTTCTAGAACGCAACATTCGTAAGCGGTTTTAGAAAAGAACCGCTTCTAGAGTGAACTATTCGAAAACGGTTAGTAACACCAACCGCTTGTAGAAGTCATCCTCTACAAGCGGGTTGATCTAAATCCGCTTGTAGAGATATTCTACAAGCGGTTCGTTCTGAACCGCTTGTAGAAGTCATCCTCTACAAGCGGTTGGTTCTAAAACCGCTTGTGGAGATTTGCTACAAGCGGTTGGTTATTAGAACCATTTGTAGAAGTGCTCCCTGTATAAATTTGAAACGCCCGGCCCTTTTCTCACACCCGAAATTTTCTAAGTCCCGGTCGACCCCGCGCGCCTGCAGCTCTGTCTCTCTCCGCCGCCGCCGCCGCCGCCTCCGTCCGGACCAGCGTCGCCGTCCTCGCCGACGCCGCTGGCCTCCTCCGCCACCTCTCGACTCCTACTCACCACCTCGCCGACGCCAGTCCACCCGCGTGCGCTAGCTGCCCTCGTCGCCGCCGTCACTCCACCCCGGCCGCCGAAGCCTTCTCTACCACCCCGCCGACGCCTACTCCACCACCAAAGTGCCGCCACACCGCCGTCCACCCAGGAGGACCGAGGTATTGAGTGCACGCGTCGTCCTCCTCTCTAGTTCTACCGCCCACCACATGTTCGGTGAAATGCCCACAAGTGCTGTGCTTGCTTGAAATTTTAATTCTAAATTAAACCAAAATGTATATTTTTCACTTAGTATGGAATTACAGAACAATGCATATTTTCTTTTTATTATTTTGTTGTTTTTATTTAATTTTGAATTTCAGTTCTAGTTTAGGATTTGTATATTAATTTAACACGGTCAATGTTGCACATTTACTTTTGACACATAGTCCCTGTGTGTATGTTCTTGGTGTATTTCTTGTTCTTGTGTCCACGAGTTCGTGTTTGATCCTTGGGCTAGTTCCAACACGCCGTAGTACTTAATGCTTGCTGTAGAAATTTATGTAATAATATGCTTGTGTTGTAATCTGTAATATGGTTGTTTCAAAGTAATATGATATTTATGTCAACATTTTTGCGGAATTAGTAGAGATGGCGCAACCAGGACGTGGTGACCCTACTTTCGATGAGGGAGAACAGTTCCTGTTGGACTCCATCGCGCTGGGTACCATCGAAGGTGATGGTAACGCTGCTGCCGCTGGGGCTAATGGTGGTTCCGGTGAGGCCGTTGAGGCTGCAACTGATGAAGCCATTGACGCGGGAGCCGCTGAGTCCGATAACACTGGTTCCGGCCAGGATGAGGTACAGGCAGAAGAATATAATCCCCGTAGACATGTTAATTAATCGCAATTCATTAATATAATACACTCTGACACGTTTGTACATATGTTTATGTATTTCAAGCCCGCATCGAGCAACCAATCCAAGCATCGGGACCTAACAAGAAGCCGCCCACGAAGCATGTGTTTACCGATGTTAACAACGAAGGGATGCGGTTGCCCTCTTTTGGCGCTTGGGCGCATAACAACGCTATGCGGTTACCACGTGAGGGATCACGTCCCAATTAGCATCGTAAAATGGGCGAAGTTCCTCAAGCTACCAAGGACTCGCTCGGCAAGATATTAAGGAAAATTTCACATTTCCTCAAGGGTCCAAGACAAGGCCAAGAAATTTACTTTGAAGAAGATGGCAACAATGTTTCAGGCTTGAAGACGTCTCTCACCGCAAGTACGTGCGAGAGGGAGAAAGACCCGACTTCAACCAATTTCCTAAGTTGGCGGATCACCGAAGCATTCGAGGAGTTCAAGTCCACCGAGGGTCGCCGCGAGTCGGAAGAACAAAGCCAATTCACGGATGAAGAAATACCACCACCATCTTGGCATCGGTGGTTACATCAAGGTGTACCAAAATGGGAGAAGCGGAAGAAGAATTAATGGTGAAGGACGCCACACCGCTACCGCTCAGGGGAACAGCGCTGCGCAATTGGTTCATGGATCATGGGGAGCCTTTCGGATGACGGCAGCTTGGTGATGGCACCAGAGTACAAGAGGTCGCCAAAGGATTGTACAAGCCGTTGAGCGCCTCAGCGGTACATTGGTGCCAGACAGGAGAATGACGAGCTAACACATGCCCTTGAAAACCCTGAGCACCCAAGACGGACACGAGGTATGGGCAAGCTGACGCCGTGGAAGTATGGTTTCGCTAAGGACGCACATACGTACAGGAGCCGACATAGAAGCAAATCAAGAGAATCACGTAAAGTGTACCAATTGGAACAAGAGCTCAGAGCAACCCAGGCTAGCATCGGCGACATAGTTGCGCAACAAGTACAAATTGCCCTTAGCAAGCTTCAAGGATTAGGTCCGAGCAATCAGCCGGACGCCGTGATCAGCCCCTCCGCGCGGCGAAGTAGCTGCGCGTCCACCGGGGCCCCTGAAGCGGACACCTTGCTATCCCGTTATCCTGTGGATGACATAAGGGTTCGCCGCCGATGTGTCGCACGTTGATGCGCGTAACCTCTCCATCAAGGTGGCTTACAGCATGGCATATCCGGTGGAGCTGGGCCAGATGTTCCACTACAACGAGATACCCCCGGGTTACTCAAAGGTCACGGTGGAGGAGGTGCTGAGCGGATTTGAAGAACTTCACCTCGATATTGCTGGAGGCGACGACGTGACCAAGCTTGGACAGGCCCTCCACAATATCATCCTTTGGCGCAAACGGTACATCATATTTTCAGCTGCTATGGACGCGTCATCTCCACCACGGCAACCCACGCCTCCTCCAACGTCACCGCCACGCAATGCCTCGCCAATAAAACAGCAGGCGAAGCCCTACTCCACCACCAGCAGCCTCCTGTGTCTCCACCCGCTCCACGCAGAAGCCCTACTCCACCACCAAAGATCTCAAACAAAAAGAACCCTCTAGGAAAACCACGCCCACCATCTCCTCCGAGGAAGAAGCTCGATAACAGAATGAAGGCTCCCCACCGCTCCCAAGAAGGCGGAGTCCACCGATCGGCCAAGGTAAAGGAACCTCCAAAGAGGGCATATGATATGAATAAGGAGGAGTGTGACGCGGTCACTAAAGCGTATGGCTGCACACTTCGCAAAAAGAAGGTAGAGCCAAAGGTACCAACCGATCCAAAAGCGCAGAACACTTCGCGACATGCCGCAAAGTCATTGCTGTGCTGGCCCAACTATGAACGGACAATAATTAAGGCTACGGAAGAATAAACGTGGTCGCGGTGGCAAAGAAGAAGAAGAGAGACCAAGATCGGAGAACCTCGAGAGGTTTATGAAGGAGGCAGACTCGGTTCCACACCGCAGCTCTTGGATTAATAGATGATATCCCAATGGCAACAAAGGTCGATGGCAATTTCGGTTGGGCCGGAGCCGATTGACCCAAATGAGATAAAAGATCGCCAACCAAGATGCGGCAATTTCACGAATGGTACATGATAGAGTCCGCTCAAGGAAGAACGATGTTCCTCCGTATCAAAGAAGATGATTTTTATCGCGGGGACAGCACCATATGGCTCGAATTTGACGACTTATACAATATTTACCATGCCGACTCCATCAACGTGTCTCTCATGAGCTCTTTGGTGCCCGTAAGTGTCAAGCTCATACCTTTACTGTGTGCTTCCTCGCATAATAAAATTGCAACTATTAAACTTATACCTTTCTATGTAGAATAGAGATACAACGATGTAGAAAAGAGAATATCTTCAACGTGGGCTTCATCGACCCGTAGATTGTTAACGAGTTCGTCTTTGGATACAACCGAAAGGATCTTGAAGATTACATTCTCGATGCATTCTTGGGACAGACTACAAACCGTACATACTTACGCCCTTCAACTTCGAGTGCGTATATATACAACCTCTCGTTCTTATATTTTCCAAGGCATTTATAATACTACTAGCTAGTTACATATATGTTGCAATACATGAATAGGTTTCACTCGATCCTTCTTGTCATCAAGCTTGATAGCAACGGATCATTGTTCAAGACTCAAAAGGACTCGGTGAAAAATATCAATTTATCATTGACACCACGAATGTATATAGCACATATATATACGATAGTTTTCCTTATTATATATATTGAAATACCTTGCTAATTCCAACTCGATAATTACCATTCATACTAACGCATCACACAGACATTCGCACGGTTTGAAAGAAGCAACAAGGAGATTTCGAGAACGAATTTGATGTACAATTAAGCACTCGAGTACGATAAAGAATATTAATATGCCGTAACAGTTTTTCATCCCAATAATCGTGTTCTTTTCAAATTTCATCGCAGTTCTACAACAGACGGTGGAAACAACCTATGTGGCAATTATGTGTGCCACTATATGCAAAGTATTACCCACGGTGATGTGCCGACAACCAACGCCGAGGTAGTGTGCACATGTCAATTTCTTAGTACTTACACTTTAATAATTACATGTCCAAAGATTTATTTACCTCCCGCTTTGTCAGCCCAACATCGATGTGCAAGACGTGATCCCGCCGCACCGGGTTGCAGCAATCCAAGAACAACTCATCGGCTTTATTGTCGACGAGATTGTATCCACCAAAGGCGAGTTCCACGCAAATGGTTGGAGAGATTGTCCTGAAATAAGGACAGGTGAACTGACATCAATGTCGACCAAGGGCACAAAGAGCGACGCACGCAAGAAATAAGCTCATTATTCGCCCTTTTATTCTTTGAAACTTGTAAAAGTGGCTTATTATTTCATGTGTTCATCAACTTGTTCATTTTTTAGTCTGTAATTATCTGAATGAATACTCATGACTAATATATATATATATATTTAAGTGTGTCAAAAAAAACTCATGAAGTTCTATTTATTTTAATTGTCAAAATATATATCAAAAACCCCTCTGAAAACATATTCTATATTGAATATAATCAAAACGCTACGCTGTCAGACTCTTCACAAGCGCTTGGTAACTCCAACCGCTTGTGGAGAGAGCCTCTTCACAAGCGGTTCGTAACACCAACCGTTTTTTGAGAGAACCTCTCCACAAGCGGTTGGTAACACTAACCGCTTATGGAAATGTCGAACCACAAGCGGTTTAGAGAATTTTTACGGTGCATTCATGCTTTTTATGTTGAGGCAAACAGATCTCTTAGGTTCAAAACCTGGGAAACGGATCAAAGGAATATAATTTTATCGATGTATATATGAGCATCTTTAATGAATAAAGTCCCGCTTTCTCTCAAAAAAAAAATAGATAGATAAATGAATAAATTTATTCCTTGCTCACAAAGTCGTATCATTAATTATTTTGCATGGATAAATGAAGCTCGAAATAACCTGTCAAGTTGGTTTGGTTGACGTACAATATAAGTGATCAACATACGTACGTAGTCAATGGCACATGTACGGTACGCACAGCGTACGACACTGTACACTGAAGGTACGTAGAATTTGCACGGTACGAAGTCCTTTGCAAATATCGGGATATAGAATTCGACGCCTGTGTAGGAATCCCTTATTCCAGGCTCTGTTTGGATGAAGACAATTAGGTCATGATTCAGTGCCTTCAACGATTTTGGAAGTTCCATATGTTAGCTTGGCGAATAAATACCATATTAATCAATTATATTTGTAGTATAATACCAATGTGTATGATTTAATTTGTAGTATAATACCAGCGCCTATATAAGAATCTCATTTTAATCAATCATATTTTTTACGCCTATATAAGAATACCAAGGAGTAACAATGTAGTGCTACAAAAATATTAATTGTTTCGTGCTATTACCTCATTCTTTTTTTACTTATAGTTTCGGACATTGACACGGTCTTCTATACTTATGTTTGGCAATTAGTTTTTTAATTATATGTTATTAAAATTTATTAAAAATATAATAATATTGTTAAATATGATAACTCATATATAGACTTTTAGGATTTAGAAAGGTGTACTAGATGAATCCTAATAGGATTAGAATTCTTATTTGCTTTGGAGGAGAACTAAGGGAGCTATATATAAATCTAGGGGATGATCACAGAGAACACAAGCAACTAAGAGGCCATGAGCCAACTCATCCAGAACAAAAGGTGTACGACAGAATTAGATACTAGGTTATTCTTTAGCACTAGATTCTTGTACAGGGTAAGAAACCGAGGGTCTTAAAAAGTTCGAGAGGTTGTGAGAGAGCAACAATACCTTGTACTCTTTTAAGGTTGTGCTTAAAGAATTTACGATCAAATCTTTCTCTCTCGTTGTAGTTGCTTCGATGTCGTTATTTTGATTTTCTCTACGAGATTCTTCTGCTTTGTTCTTGAGATCGTGCATGCTTATGCCTTATCTTACAAAACTTTGATCCGATCCAGGAACTGCTGTGCATAAGAAAGGGTATCAAAGTATAACAAATATAAAAACATTTTTATGATAAATCTAGTGATAAAATTTTCACATGATAATTCAAAATATTTTTTTTATATTGACGATCAAAGTTTTAAAAGATTGATTAAACGTACATATTCTAAAACCACGTTAAAAAAACTCGAGAGAGTAACAAACAGTCGAATAGATAAGTCGTACACTCACTTACAGCTACTCCGAGAGCGAACGAGCTAGAGATCTTCACCGGCAACTATATTCTGTTGACACGTAAATTCGGATGCTTGAGTTAAGAAGAATTGAATGGAGGTCGACCGATGCGACAAAGACAAAGGTAGCACCACGGAGAGGTGCACGAGATCATCAGAACGCGCTCGCTTCGTTCGAAAGTTTAACGGCTTAATTAACCCTTTCAAAGAGATCGCGAGCACGATTTCCTCATTGAATAGCCTTCCGATCGATGAACAGACAGCCGTATGTAAGGAGCGCTTTAATCAAGCTGTCCATGGTGACGGGAAAAGCCATGCATGCGTCGGATGATAGTTCCGGGCTCTCAATCTCACGCGGAGATGCAACTTTTTGTGCCCGAATTTATGTCAGGAAAACGGACCCTCTAAAATTCTGAAACCACACTTACAAGCATGTGAATTTTGAATAACCAGATACTAGTAACTTTTAGATACCACAACGTACTTCGCCCGTTTCGCATCCATACATATAGACTAAAGAGACACTAATTTTAAGAAATAATTAATATATAATTACTATACATATCTCTATTAAATAAAATAGCACAATCACTTAATCTCTTTCAAAAGTACAGGTAGTGGTCATAAAAACTGTAACAACTACACTTTCATTTAATGGATAAATATATTGAAATGGATACTCCGAGAACATAACAAATATATTGAAACGGAGGCACATAGATTAAGAAGGTTGCAAATCTAAGAGAAAGATAAGAGGAAATGACCATGCTATAAATACATGAGAGACAATAGTATGTGAGAGTGTTGCTTATAAATACAAGAGAGATGATAAATAAGGGCAAGCAAGGAAAGACATTAATAAATTTGCATGCCCGCTTATATTTTGAAACAAATTTAAAAAATGTATGCCTTATATTTTGTACTACCTCTATTCTTTTTTTTTACTTATCATTTTAGACATTAACAAGGTCTCTAATACACACATTTGACCATTACTTTTCTTAATTATATGTCATAAACAATATATTAAAAGTATAATGATCTCGAAGTACTTTCGATGACTTGAATCTATTCACATATTATTTTCTTGTGGCAAATCTAAAATATTGTTTTAGTTATTAATGGTCAAACCTTTTAAAAATTAATTACATGTATTCTAAGAGGATATCTATTTCAGAATGGAATTAACCCCTCCGAATAGATATCTATTTCAGAATGGAATTAACCCCTCCGAAATTAATTACATGTATTCTAAAAGGATATCTTGCCTTGAGCTTCCTCCGAAAAAAGGAAACCTCACTTTTTTTCGGTGGAATTAATCCCAAGGAACTAGCTAGACAGAGGACAAACCTATTAATTAACCCTTTATCAATAATATTTCAGAAATACCCTTTATCATAACTTATTTTAAAAATAACCTCTATTTAGCAAAAACAACGCTGTCACTTCGCCACTGATGGAGTGAAAAGGGCAGCTGTGCCATTGCACCATCCTAGCCTCCTTTGCCACGTATGGTTGTATTGTTTTGGTCACCCTCAAGCGTGTCGTGGCAAGTGCCGCATGGGTCATTTTTTTAAAATAAGTTAGTGTGAGGTTAATTTTTAAAATATTGTTAAAGATAGGATTAATCAATAAAAATGCTCCGGGCAGAAAGAAACTTCCACTCGCGAGCCTGAGCCTCTAGAACAAGCCTTAGTGCAGATAATCGGATGTGCAGTACCGCGCATGCACGGCACGGACCGCGCAGATTGGCCATTTCGGGAGCGTCTCACACGAACGCGCCCCTTCCTTTCCAAGCAAGCGCAAACCGAAAACAATCCAACTGTTGAACAATGATGACAAAAAGCTATAATATGCCGATCAAACAAATAGAATAATCACGAAGAACACAATAATATAGGGAGGCATACTAATCAAACAAATAGAATAATCACGAAGAACACTATAATATAGGGAGGCAAACCATTTTCTCTTTATTGGTAATTGATTATCTTGTACAATGGGTTGATATATTTATAGCGAAAACCCCATCAGGGGTAGTTTCGTAATTCGCTCACAAAAACTCTAGAGTTTGATTATATCTCAACACTCTTTCTTATGCGAATATGCATCATGCATATGCCTTACTGAAAACTCCTTCCAAAAATCTAGTGGGAAAAAAGAAGGAAAAAAGAGTGCATTAAATCTGCATATTATGTTACACTCGTTGCCACATTAAAAACTTTCATATGAGAAAACTTAGAAAAGCACTGAGGGGGAAAAATAGCAAGTTGCAATCTTCTGGATTATAGTAGCTAGTATCTTTGGGATCATACTATGGATTATGGTTTAGATATTTATGTCTCATTTCAATGCTGTCGATGTCTGAGACCTAGGGTCCCTTAATCGAGCTTATGAAAATATGATTGTGGGCTCCTAGTAAACAAAATGAGGAAAACGAAATATAGGGACTGCTTCTTTATTAGCCAAGTGGCTCCACAGAGTATACAGATTACAAAATGATTACAATTATCTGTCCTGATTACGAATGCTAATTGCCTTAAATATCTCTTTTTTTGTATAGATAAGCTCTCTATTTATGCTCGATGAAGAGGCTGTAGTTGTTCTCCACAGGGGTGTCCCCCAGAGATGTCTTCCTGCTAAATGGTGTCTTCTCGTCAAATGTGTATTTTCCAGAGATAACTTCCAGGTAGTTACGTGTACCTGTTAGATAACTGTTTGCACGGAGACATATGCGGGGATAATCGCTTGTCCTCGATCAGTTCACTAGTCGGGGTGACTATTTCACTAGTCAGGGACGACCAATATAAAGCAAAGTTATTAACCACCTTAACTGAACTGGTGAGAGACTTAACCATTCGGATAAGGGTGGATTTCGTTCTATATATTATGGATTGTATGTATTGTAGACCCATTAATATAGTATAGTCATGAACAATTGAGGGCTCAAATAAATGATAGACTTTTAATCCTCGTCAGTTAGCCCTCAAGTCTTGAGAAATAAGAGTTTATTACTCAAAGTTTTTCGTCTTTTGTGATCTTATAGGGTTATGCACCAATTATCTAACCGTTTTAAGTGCTAATAATCAAGAAATCTTTGCACTTCTCTTGGTAACTGAATCGGCGCTAACCGTCTTTAATGTGTAATGCATATATAAAGGGGGAAAAGCTTCCTTTATACACTTCATACTTTACTTCTGAATCAAGAAAAAATTGCTTTCAAACTTTTTCTTAGTAGTTGAAGCTTTTCATCTTTCATCCTTATTTCTTTTCTCATCAATTATGATGAAGAGTATGATCAGATAAAATAGGTGAAATGCTTCAATATCGGAAAAGAAGTTTGAGGATAACATCCCTGATTTCTTTGAATTCTATTATTTTCAAACTTTTTCTTAATTCTTCAAGTTTTTCATCTTCCGTCCTTTTTTCTTCTCCCATCAGTTATGATGGAGAGTATGATCAAGGAAAATAAGTGAAAAGTCTAAAATTCTGAAAGTAAGTTCGAGAACATCAATCTGGTGTCAGTTATTGTTTATTAAAAAAGTTAGGATTTATTCTTTCTTGGAAACTGATACGGTCTCCAAAACTGACACAGGTTAGGTTATATAAAAGGGGTAAATCCTCTTTGATTCCTTACACTTTTGCTGTCTTTGAGCGTAGAAGTGAGTTCTTAAGACCTTTGCAATTTCTGAGCTCTTGCCTTCAATCCTTTTCTTTTCCCCTAACTAATGGTCATGGACAAGTCGATCCTCACTGAGGAGAAGATTAAGGAACTTGAAGATCAAGGTTTGATCCCTCCCCACGAAATGCTGCGATGGGTCATAGCTGGGAGGATACGAAGCCAGTGCCTCAGGAGGGACGTCTCGTCCTCTTTACTGCTTTGGTAAAGATAGGATTTCGCCTCTCCGAGAGCGAGTTTTTGGCCGATATGCTAGATTATTATGAGATCGAGCTGCACTATCTTTCCCCAAATTCTATTTTGATTTTGAGTGTTTTATCCCACCTTTGCGAAGCTTTCCTTGGTATTCCCTCACCAGTTCAACTTTTTCACTATTTCTATCAATATACTAGGAATAGCAAAAGTCAAGATCTTTTTGGGAGCGCTTATTTTAAGGTCCAAGATAAAAATTTCGGGGGTGGTAGTCGTCTCCGATTTATTGGGAAGACGGCCCCAATATGGACAAGGGCTGAAGCGAAGAAGGAGAAGGATTCGCTAGTCCTTACCGACGACGAAAATGACATCGTTAAGGTCATTACCAAGTTGCTAAAGGGAGGCTTGATGGGGTAGAAGATCGTCTTTGATTTGTTATACCACAAAATGATCCCCCTAAACAGGCGATTTAGATTTGTCTAGATGATAAAAGACGACCAGGATCCAACCAAGGATGAACCTGGAGGTAAGTGAACTCTTAATTATTGACCTTTTCCTTTCTTTATTAAAGGATTTTTACTGACATTTATGGATAGTTTTACTGATGTTTTGACCACCAAAGAGACCTGATCAAGAATCGCGTACATGCTACGTGTTTCTTCAGACATATCTAACCAGGCTACTTTGGATATGCAGCCGTCCAGCCTGATCGGGCAAACCGATGAGTTCATTAATGAACGCATCATGGTAAGTACCAAGAAATATCTTTGGTTATTTTTGTTAATTCCTCGAATTAATAGATAAACTCGCTATCAGATGCATGATCGTAAGTGAGCTGTTGACCAGTCTGAGGTCTCAGCGTCTACTCCACCGACCAAAAAGCCAAGGACCTCTACTAGAGGTGCTTAGAAAACGGTAAATCTCACCACCGCTCCGGCTAGTGCTGACCCGACCAGCACTAGTCAGGCCTTGGTATCAGCTAGCTTCATACGCTCTAAGCATGTGCATGATTAGTCTCAGGGGCAAGACAAGAGGGTAGCATTTGCTTCGCGGACACAGACGACGAATGTATCCCAGGTGTTTTATAAAAATGGTTCAATCGCAATTAGGATTGTCCATATAGAAATCAGATGGCGAGGCGTGGCGTCCAGGTGTGCTATAAAAATGGTTCAATCGCAATTAGGATCGTTCTGGTGTGCTATAAAAATGGTTCAATCGCAATTAGGATCGTTTTGGTGTGCTATAAAAATGGTTCAATCGCAATTGGGCAAGATAAGAGGGTAGCATCTGCTTCGTGGACACAGATGGCGAGGCGTGGCGTCGGGCTATGGCGCAGTTCGGGAGACCGACGTTCAGCGAAATTTCCTTTCTTAAAACCTGTGAACAATAACTAGGTAAAATCCTAATTGCCAAGGGCTTGCAGTAGATTAATTGCTTGATGCCGATCAAAATTTGATGCAGAGTAAGATCAATGTAGGTAGAAAATCCTATTCGGCCTCATATAACTTCCTGCTGATAACGTGTTGAATAACGATGACAACTGCTGTGTAAAGTAATCACAATGCACCGATCGAACCAATAGAACAATCATGAAAAACATACATAATATAGAGAGGCAAATCCTTTTCTCTTTATCGATAATTGATTATTTTATACAGTGGAATAATATATTTGTAGCGAAAATATCTCAAGTAGTTTCGAAATTCGACGGCAGAAACACCGACTTCCATTATATGTCAACACCAACAACGCTTTTGGCTTTACCTCGTGGCTCATGCGACGCAAACCGGCGCGCGAGTCAAGGCGACACCTGCCCAAAAAGGTTGGCATAGTTGGCTGCCGTTCGCCAGATTTTTGCGTCCCCGTCCACGGCGAGTTGGCGATATCGCCGGCGGTCCAGCGCTCCAGTACAACAAATATTGTCGTGAACAGGACATAGGGATAGTTGGAGAACTGTGCGTGCGCCAGCTTGCCATGCACGACATTAGGACAACTGTACAGTGAAAACGCGCTATGGCAAAGTCGATCGTCCACTTGTCTTTTCAGGTAAGCTGGGACTCACGTTTTGTAATGCTTTTATGTATTACATTACGGAGGTAAAATATTTCGTGTAATTGTGAATAAAAGCACCCAACAAGTCAAAAGAATCCTGGCTTCACTACTTACCAGGCTGCCAAACCTCATGTTAACTCCTTCACGTACGTTTACTCCCACACAAGGCAACTGAATCTACCATCAAAAAGAGGGCCACTAAATTTTTAGCGACTCCCGTGATCGGAGGCCGAATTATCCTACAGTGCACAGATGATTAATGACCGGAGCTATGACAAATTGACAATAACATTTGGCGATCGCTGGCCGGGGTGAAGTAGTAGATTTTATTTCATCAGTTCATGAATATATATCATTCTAACTTTTAAATTTTGTTTCTAAATATATGTTATCTTATAATTTAGAGATATTTTTAACTATTTTTTCTTTACATACACCTGCTATTCATTATCCCTAATTTTATTTATTATTATGAATTAGAGTAATACACACCATTCAAAAATAATAAATGTGCTAATAAAGAATGACGATTTAATTATTTATACATATGTTTTGATTAAAATGTAAAAACCAAAAACGATATCTATTCAGAAAAACCAAGTAGAGTAAGCAGAGAATGCCCACGTGTTCGATGAGCTTAGTCTCGGTTTCCTCCTGGGCACGAAACTAATATCCGCCTGCCCAGCCTATCCTACAAACCGACTAAATTAACTCCTGCTTGTCTCACAAGCAAGCGCGAACGTTGTGTTTGTGTAGGGCGGGCGCTTCGAGAAATATCGCAAGAAGACAGGTGTAGAACCGAAAAAGAGATGAGGTTACACACCGCGTGCCTCACGAGTCACGAGTGACGTGTGCGGTGCACCGTGGTCACCCAGCGCGAATCTGAAGCCAGCGTCCAATAGTGTGTACAATAATAGAGATGATTTTTTTTATTATTTAAAAATAATTTTTATAATAATAATATCTTCAGTTTGTCTCCACAAGGTTCTATAATCTTTTAATTATAACATGCAAAAGTATTTATTATAGAAATAACTCATATAATGGTGTTTTATGCTAGCTATATGCATGTCTCTTCACGAAAAGGTAGCTATACTCTCTCCTCCTTCTCTCTTTTCCATATCAGCAAAAATCTTACGTACCAAAGCATATAGATAGCTGATATCACACTATTGTATATGCCCTAAATGGTATGTCACATTTCTTTTTTTCTCTCCAAATCTAGTGAACAAAATTATAAAAATAGTCCTATTTTCGACTGCAGAAACATCAATAGGTGACACGTATCATCTACCGCGCTTGTGTACGGCAATAGGTGGTTGGACCTGCGGTAACCTGGATGACCGCAACACCAATTGATGGGCCGCCATTGCAGGCTTGCTGTTGCGCACCCCTAGCTCGGCAGGGAGGTGCTAAAAACCATGAGCACGGTAGCAGCACGCGCCAAGGTAGGATTGCTCGATAGAAGATAGGAACAATGCTGCTGTCAAGATCTACAGATATATTAGATGATACGTGTTATTTACCGCTCATTCTATGGTGGGGGCGTAGAACCATTGTACTAATTTATTCGTACGCATCAGATTTGCAAAAAAGATATGTCCAGAGGCTAAGGGCTTGTTTGGGGCTACAACTAGATTGAAAAATTACTTTTAGCTTGTTGGACTGTAACGTAGCTGTAGGTTTTTTTAAGAGGCCATTTGGCAAATTAAAACAGCTGCAGCTGTGCAAAGAGAAGAGGTGGACATCGGACAGAACGGAGGCAGCTACTGGGCGGCGGGGACCGAGGAGAAGGCGGCCACTGGGCGGCAGGGAGGCGTCGAACAGGCGGAGACCAGACCGGTGGTGAACAGGGGGCGGAGACGCTCGAAGCCGCCTGGAAGTTGGGGTTGGCTGGCTTGGGCTTTGCCCTTAGACCATCTCCAACTGTTTTCCAGGGTTTCATTCCCTTCCCAGCCCTAGAAGGGAATCCCTTCCCAGATTCCATTCCCTTCCCAACAATGCACTCCAATAGATTCCCTTCCCTTCCCAGAAATACCTAACTTTTCCTCACCCCTCTCATCCAACCCAGCAATTCTATATATTGAGGGGTTGCATTAATCAGGTTAGTCACCCACAACCCATTGCCAACCTCACAATGAGTCAGTTCATTTCTTCCTCAAGTGATGAACAATCCTTTATCGATGATGAGGACTCCCTTCTCTTAGCAATCGCAGAGGAGGAGGAGATAGAAGCGCGAGGTAACAACCGTCGACGGGGATCTGTTCGAGGTCATGCGGTGATCAACCGAGGTCACGTTGAAGGGGCGGCTCGGTTTTATGGTGATTACTTCGCTTCCTCCCCCGTGTACGGCGACGCATTTTTCAGGCGAAGGTAACAAACCAGTAGTCCTAACAAATATGAATGATGTACTTGTAAGGTTTCATTATGTCTAAAGTCGTTTCGCATACGCAGGTTTCGGATGAGCCGCTCCCTATTTTTGCGCATAACGAATGCTGTCGAAGGACACGACGTTTGGTTCCAGCAAAGTAGGGATGCAACCGGGAAGCTTGGTTTGGCACCTCTTCAAAAAGTAACAACAGCTTACGGTGTTCCTGCTGACGCTGTGGACGAGTACCTCCGTATTGGGAAAAGTACGACCATTGTAGCTCTCAAGAAGTTCGTGAAGGCGGTGGTCCAGGTTTTCGGGGAGGAATATCTTCGATCTCCTAATGCAGAAGACATTGGTAGACTCCTAGTTGTTGGTGAGCACAGGGGTTTCCCTGGAGTGCTTGGTAGCATCGATTGCATGCATTGGACCTGGAAAACCGCCCAAAGCATGGCAAGGGGCTTTCACAGGCATACTCGCAAGCCTTCCATAGTCCTCGAGGCGGTTGCTTCGTATGACCTGTGGATTTGGCATGCTTTTTTCGGGATGCCAGGAAGCATGAACGATATTAATGTGTTGCACCGTTCTAACATATTTTCTAGAGAAAATGATGGTACAGCTTCGGAGGTAAACTACATCGTCAATGTCAATCAGTACGACATGGGCTACTACCTCGCGGATGGCATTTACCCAGAGTGGGCTACCTTCGTTAAGGTGATTGCAGCGCCGATGGGAAACAAGAGGGTCTACTTCTCGCAGATGCAGTCCGTTGCAAGGAAGGATGTTGAGAGAGCGTTTGGAGTGCTCCAAGCTAGGTTTGCCATTGTACGGGGCCCCGGCCGATGTTGGCACCAGAGTACGTTAAGGAATATAATGACTGCATGCATCATTCTTCATAACATAATCGTGGAGAATGAGAGGAATGGGACATCACAGGGCATTAACTTCGATTTTATGGGAACTCCCGTCGTTGTAGGGACGTCACCCAACGGGTCGGTCTTGCACTGCATACAAGCAACTGAAAGGCGGAGGGATCGCCAACTTCACCATCGGTTGCAGGCGGATCTGGTCGAACACCTTTGGTCACGGCACGGGGGATAATGCAAGTGTAATAAGCTATGTTTCGGTGTGAGATTGTTATGTATCATTGTTAGGTTCAATAAATAAGTGCTCGGTAACCTTTCGTAAAAAGTTTGTGTGAAATCATGTCCTAAAGTTCTGAAGATTGCTGAAGTTCTGAAGATCTGTGGTAGCTGAAGTTATGAAGATTGGTCTGGCGTAGCCTTGCAAATCAATTTCCGTCATCACCTGATTCAGTCATCTTACGAAGGTAATACCTTTTGATCCGTAGATCCGATCGAGCTGATTTTTATTGGGCTAGATTCATAATTGAATCTAGTTTCTACAGTTAAAATTTCATGTCAATCTAATAGTTGGATCTTCGGTAATCTTGTTTTTTAAGATAGGTCCGACGTAGCCTTGCAAATCAGTTTCCATCATTATTTGATCTAGATTTGTTTCAGCCATCTTGTGAAGGACATAACTCTCGATCCACAGTTCTGATTGAGTTGATTCTTTTTGGGTTAGCTTCGTAATCGAATATAGTTTCTACAGTTAAAATTTTACATCGATCCAACGGTTGGATCTTCAGTAATTTCTATTTTAGGTAATATGTGTCAGGCTATTTTCAAGTGGTCCGGCGTGAACTGAATTTCCCTGCTCCGAAGCGAAGTTTGGTCCGGCGTGAACTGAATTTGCCTACTCCGAAGCAAAGTTTGTTCCGGCATGAAATTAATTTCCCTGCTCCGAAGCGAAGTTTGGTCCGGCGTGAACTGAATTTCCCTGCTCCGAAGCGAAGTTTAGTCCGGTGTGAACTGAATTTCCCTGCTCCGAAGCGAAGTTTGGTCCGGCGTGAACTGAATTTCCCTGCTCCGAAGTGAAGTTTGGTCCGGCGTTAACTGAATCTCTGTCTGAACTCCGAAACGAAGTTTGGTCTGGCATATATGTGCAAATTTGGTCTGGTGCAAAAAGGTTCTTGTTGAATACAACTCAAGTGATCTGAGGTTGTTTGGGGTATTTCAAAAGTCAAAAAATTGATTTTAGCTTCCGCGCAATCATTCACCCCCCTCTGTTTGCTAGATTAGTACATTTCGATCCTACAGTTTGTTCGAAGCCTCGAACCACAAGTCTAGAATAAAACTAGATAGTTCAAACATTAACACAACAATACAACAATAGTAAAGGCCCTCACTCAAACAGGGATGACATAAGGCAACAGTTATTTATTCATTTGACGACAACTCATCACAATCTCAATCTGTCGACTCTCGTAGTACTCGCGAAGCAATACGGTACACGAGTTCAAGTCGACCTTCATAATTCTTTCATTCTCCGCTTCCTTGGACATGACCAATTTTTCACGCTGTATTTCTACCATAGCAGCTCTGGACTCATTCATCTTGTCGAAATGGTCGGAGTACACACCCACAGATGACATACTAGACGAACTAGCACGCTTCCTCACGACCTTTGCAGCGTCCCGGCCTGGTGGCCTTTCCCCCTCCTCAGAGGATGCTTGGGAGGCCAGATCGATAGGAATGTCATTGGACCCTTCATGCGTTGCACCATATCGTACTGTCTTTTGCTTCTTGTGGGACAAGTGCGAAGACCACTTCGAATGATCCGCCAGTAGTACCCAACAATGGTGGAACGCGAATGGCTTGCCCTCAATGTCCTGGTACATCCTAGCAGCATGGGCCATCTGCAAAATGAGATAACAATTATAAGACTCGGGAGACACAGTTAATTATGAAGTGACTACAAGTGCTGACTGAAGACGGGGACATGTTCTTACCCTATCACGCTCGGTGCTCCCACTCTGATGTAAACCGTCGGTCTGATTGAGATACCCAGCATATTTGCTACAAACTCATTTATCAATGACCAGTGGTTAACCATTCCTTTCTTCGGTCTTGCCTTCATGTGTTCCTTGCTATTGCTTTTGTAATAATCTGCAATTCTGCTCCAATAGGTATCGGACGATTGGTCCTTCCCAACAATGGGGTCTTGGCTCACATTCAACCAAGCTGAGACTAGAACTTCATCCTCCTGCGCACTCCATTTGGTCCTCTCTGTTCTGGAGTTGTTTTTGGTTCCCTTCTTGACGTGCGTGGACCGACTTGGGGCAAGATCACCGTGCCCATGCTCTGAGGT
This sequence comes from Otatea glauca, assembly GCA_036346275.1. Classification (NCBI taxonomy): domain Eukaryota; kingdom Viridiplantae; phylum Streptophyta; class Magnoliopsida; order Poales; family Poaceae; genus Otatea; species Otatea glauca. The sequence goes on from CM070711.1 coordinate 54,140,883, forward strand.
GTCAAGGGGAGATAAGCCGTGTACCACAAATCAAAGTCATCCCAAGGTAGTTCGATAAGAAAGGGTCTATGTTGTCCTCCCTGATCATTGAAAGCACAGACATAGTTTGTTATTACTGAATCATGGCAAAGCAATGTGGGAACAATATAAGTCAACATGGAACAGACATCACATTGATGTAAATTACGGTAAGGATTACAAGTTCATAGCCAGATGGTGCAAAATACAATAAAGCTCACTGAGCAATTCAAAGCCACATGGTACAAAATAACAATATGACTGAGCATGGAACAGACATGTAGATCTAAACAAGGTGGTCCGAACAATCGGACTCGATGGACCAATCGCTAAGTAGACAATCCGTGGAGTAGTCGCTCAGCAGGGAATCGTTCGAGCTCTCGTAGTCCGCAGGCACTATGTTGTCCGGATGAACGCCCTTGACAGATGCAATGTCATCCATCACAGTCGGAGGAGGTGCAGTGCTAAATTCTATCGTGTCGAACGACATCTTCTCCATGCTCTCGGCTATGGACTCGACCTGAAGAAGTGCGCTGTTAATGTCAATGGCCCAAATTTCATCACTTGGACTGAAGTTGTCCCGAGCGAGCTTCCTGAGGTGCTCGGCCTTATCCTCCAGCATATCTCGCAGCTTGGAGATGACGTCTCGAAGGGTCTCCGAATCCATCTAAAACAGCACGTAATGACAATACTTCGCACAAGTTATGGCAATATTGAATCATACTACGTACGAACCAATTAAATATAAGCAATTCGAACTAGTCAGATTCACTAATTCGAACTAGTCAGGTTCACCCAGCAGGACAACACATATGAACTGTCAGGTTCACTAATTCGAACTAGCGCTCATTCAATCAATCTTCTACACCAATCGGTCATCATCACCCAACGCAAGTTTCCCCAATTTTCCCTATCTATGTTCTGAACTGCCATTTCGGTGAGGACCAAATTACTTGTCCCTAACGGCGATTTCACCCCATCCAGGTTTTTCCCCCACTGAATCGAAGATCCCACAACCTAAATCCATTTCAAATCGGCAAAGATGGTGGTCCTCGATGCGTACCTGAAGGTCTCGATTTCCGTCTGCTCGTCCTCCTCTCCGGCTCGTGAGGCGGAGCACCTTAGCTCCTCGCCCGCAAAGCCCTTGCCGATTGCAGCCCTGTTCGTGCCGCCGCGCGAAGCCTCGGCAGTTGACGACCACAACAACGGGGCAGCGTGAGGGGAATGGGGAGCGCAGCCCTCGGGGGAGAGATCCTCTCTCCTATCCCAGGCTGCGTCGGTCGGGGAAGGGAAGTCGTTGGAAGAGCTGGGAACCCTCTCTCTCCGGTGCTTTCCCATACGGATAGAATCGGGATGACCGACGGGACTCGGTTGGAGATGATCTTAGCTTTTGTCCGGACTTAACTTTCAAGCGGCTTCCAAGCTAGGGTCTCCAAACAGCCCCAAAGAAAGGTAAGAACTCGGCAGACGGAGACCTTCGAAAAGGTCGCCTCCCTTTCCCCTATATAAACGCCGCTCTGTTTCCCCCAACTAACTAGAGTTGGCTCCCAAATCCCCAAGAAAACAAACCGAACAAGCATGGAAGAGAGGCTCAGTGGTCGCCAGGAACCCACCGTCGCCAGAGAGGACGACGCCGTGGTCTCCGGCAACGAGTCCGACGGCGAGTTCGAGTTCCCCTTCGTGAGCCGGGACTCCGCCTCTGGCAGCACCGCGGCTGCGGCGGCGGACGAGCTCTTCGCGGCCGGGCGCATCCGGGCGTTCTACCCGGTGTTCGGCCGGGCCTTCGACGACGGGCACGTGCCGCCCGCGCCGGAGCGGAGGCCGCCGCTCGGGCGGCTGTTCCTCGAGGAGGAGCGGAACTCGTCCATCGGGTCCACGTCTTCGTCGTCGTCCTCGGCGGCCACGGACGCTGCGGCCCTCGACGGCGTGTCCCCCGACAGCTACTGCCTCTGGACGCCCGGGTCGTCGCCGGCGTCCTCGCCGTTGCGGCCGCCGCGGAAGAGCGTGTCCACGGGGTCCATGGCGCGGTGGCGCCGCATCAGCGAGCTCGTCGTCGGCCGCAACCACAGCGACGGCAAGGAGAAGTTCCTCTTCCTCTCCGCGCCGCCGTCCCCGGCCAGGGAGTCCAAGGCCAACAAGCCAAGGGCTCGCCAGAACAAAGCCGCCACCGAGCTCGACACGGTCACCGCCGGCCACCGGATGTCCTATGGCGCCAAGGCCCCCCCCGGCGCGGCGAGGCGGACGTTCTTGCCTTACCGGCAGGACCTCGTGGGGCTCTTTGCCAACGTGAACGGGCTCAGCCGGAGGCACCGCCACCCGTTCTGAGTTCCGAGTTGACGCGTCGGCGTCGCCCCGCCATGAAGGACCGGTTCCAAATGTGAGATTTCAAGTTTGAATTCGGGGGTTCGAATTTCAAGCCTTTGACTCGGAGCTTCCTTTGATTTGAAGAAGTTTGTGCAATTAGCAATACTATAATTAGATTGACGCACGGGATTAAGCAAGTCAAAGGAGGAGGCGTGAAGTCAGAGCAGGGGAGATGTGGTGTGGGCCTTCATTTTTGGATTGGAGTTGGAGCTCTGCAAGTCGGTGTGAACGACATGAGAACGTGCTTGGCGAGTAACATACGGACGAGCTACTAGTAGCTGAGAAAAGTTTGCATGTGATTATTTGTATTTGTACCTGTACATATACATGTATAATGTATTGGAGAAATAGATTGATTTTTTCTTCTTTTTTTCTAATCTATTTGTCTTGTTCTTTCTGTACGAGTTTCTCCTCTCTAAATGACAATGCGTTTTTCTTTTCTTTTTTTGGAAAGAAGATTTGCATGGCATTCTGCTGCTCCTTTTGGAAAAGTTGTCTAGATTATTTTGTGAGTTCCCCCTGACTTGGTCATTATCGTAGGGATTTCAATTCAAACCGTTCGCTCATGTAATTAAGGGTTTGAATATCTTCACCTGATCCATATTCTAGAGCATTATTTTCCCTTTATTAAATGAAGTGGAGTACCAGGGTCTTCTTGTGTCAAAGACTTCGTAGCCTGTGAACCACCTGAACGGGGAAGGAAATCCTATGCAGAGAAACACATTTACGTGTGGCACCAAAGCTGCTAAATTGATTTGCTACAGTAGTCGTATTGATCCGAACCCTTGTTTCTTGATTCAATGCCCTGTGAATAAAGACACCACTCACGGACTTGAAGATTTTCAACAAGGGTGTGTTCGCTTCACACGTATAAGTGTATAATCTTGTATAATAGTTTTATAATATCATAAATTTAATATATATATATATATATATATTTAAAAATTACTAAAAGTACAATATAAATAATTGTAAGATCTTACAAATCTCAAACCATCAAAATTAAAATTAATTTAATTAATAAATTTGATCAACTAAAGAGATAATGTATGATATTTTTCAAATTTTTAGAAGCGCCGCTGCCGATGTATACCTGACACCCCACCTAGATCTGCTCCTGAGAAGCATCGCGCACTTCACGAAGATATACAGAGGATCCAAACTGCTTGACCAGATATCAATTCTCGGCTTTTTCATTGCTACCTCTGTTTCAGAATATTCGTCCATTGTGTATACTATTTCACACGGAAGTCGACCTCACACGCATTGTAACGTAGCTACAGCTTGCAGGTTCGCTACACCTTCGTGTTACCCCGAACCGGATTCAAGTTGGTACCCGGCACGGGCATGAAATGTGATGTACCGCGGTTGCAGGTAACAAAACTGTGAGCCTTCTAACCTCTCGGAAAAGCGAGGCCCCCCCGCCAGCCGGCGCTCGCTGATGGCCGCGTTTTCCTGCTCTATTCTCAACGCTCCTTTATGTCATACACACACGGACCCTGACCACAGGCCGGATTCGATACGTCGTACCGACCGTCCTGCTTGGTTGCTTCAGGCCTGTTTTCTTGTCTTTCTGGACCTTTCTTGCTTCTTGGAAAACAATCATATCTGAGCACTTGATCAAGTAGATTCCACCCCTACCATGGCAGTCCAGATGTTACAACCAGGGTTCTAAATCTTGCTGAAATTTTGAATTTCGGATCATCCCGAAATCCAAACTACCGGCTGCAAATTTTTTTAAAAAAAAATTGAAATTGCTATAGTAACCCAAAAAATCGGTTTTTCTCGGCGAAATTTCGTGTTTTTTTGACCGGTTTTGAAACTTTTAGGGCCGGATTTGGTCCAATAAACCTTAGGAAAGTCATCTCCTATGAAAATTTGTTGAAAAACCGAATTTATTAGACATTTTAAAATTTTGGCAGAAACACTATTAGATTTTTATAAAAAATTTACAAGCTTGATAATGAGCTGAAACTTTTATGGTACTATATTTAGTAGTTTAGGATCATACATAAAAAATTTAAAAATAATTTAACTTCATTTATTATTTTTAAAAAATCAAAAACTGAATGAACATAATTGGGACAGTTACATTGTCAGAATTTATTAAATTTTCTTGAGTGTGATTATGATCTAATTTTTTTTGTGAGATTAATAATTTACTCAGTACCATTATATAAATTTTAAAAAATCAATTTTTTTGTTTGGTCAATCAAATCTATGTAAGCATTGAACTTCGTTTGTTATATTATATTTCAAAAATAAAAAAGAGAAAGAACATAAATGCTATTGTGCATTGTAAGAATTTTATAAATTCACTGGAGTGTGATCGTGATTCAAAAATTTTATGAGATATTAAGTATTTCCTTATTACCCTTATGTAAAATGTTCAAAAATTTTAAACTTTTTTTTTATTGCGAAAGCAAATCTATGTAATGATCATCAGGCTTTTATTAGGACGTAGCACTGTCTGAATTTTTAAAAATTATTTACGAATTATAATCATCTTAAACGTTTACAGAAACATTAATGGTACATCATAACCATCCACAAAAAATTTCAAAAATTTTAACGTGGTTTAGATAATTTTTCATTTTATTCAAGTTTGCGGGTAAGCCTTTTAACAGGGCAGTAGTACTGTTCGAATTTTTAAAAATTTATGAAGCTTGATCATTATCTGAAAATTTTATGAGAACATTAGTGATGCATAATAACCATGCAAAAAAATTCAAAGTTTTATAACGTGGTTTGAACCATTTTGCATTCGGTTCAAAATTATGAGTGAGCGTTTTATCAGGACTGTAGCAATGTTTGAATTTTTATAAATTCCACAAACTTTGGAATAATCTGAAATTTTTATGGAAATATAATCAATGTCTCAGGACTCTCCAAAAACAATTTCAAAATTTTTTGACATCGTTTGAACCACTTTTTTCCGTTGCAAAAAGACCACAATTTCGTAATTTTTTGGCGAATTTCGCTTTTTCTCGGTAGAAAACGAACCGGATTTGAATTTTGGTTTTTGAATTTTGAACGAGATTTGTCCAAAATACCCGAATTTCACCGAAAATTTGGATTCCGGTCCCAGGCGGTATTTTATCCGAAAACAAAATTTGAATCCTTGGTTACAACCTCTAAATCAGGAGAGAGAAAAGCTACTGTTCTGCTTCTACTCTTTCCCTAGACCCGTGCGTAATATTTTAATTTCGGATTTTATTATAATGTAAATAACACAAAATACTAGAGATGTTTAAATCAACAGGCAACATATTATATTTTGAATTATGCTCAAGAATTGAAAATAACAGAGTCTATCGGTCACACGAACAACTTACAATTAGCCTTGATGAAGAACAAGAAGTAACGCAGACGTGGTCGTAGACATATTCGACGTCAAGTAAGAAGCCGAGCGGTCGTGTGGATGTGCTGCTCAGAAACCTTATTATCGCCCTGTGCAAGTGACCTCTACGGCAACGGCTCGGAGATACCGCTCGCCATCCTTCTCGGTGTTTTTCGAGGAGAAAGGCTACCGCAGTTCGGCTACTCAACACCGCAGCACAGGTATCCAGAGAGGAGGAAGAAGAATGGAGCAGAAATTCGGTGTCTTCTGGCCTGATGTCTCTAGATCTTTATATAGACGTGCATCAGTTACCAACTAGTAACTTACAATATTATGTCAATTATAAGTGGCAATTACCCACTAGTAACTGATGACATTATATCAATCAAATGCAGCAATTACTCACCAGTAACTGACGGCATTATGACAATCAAATGCATCAATTACTCACTATTAACTAATAGCATTATGACGATTAAACCGAATTGAAACAGATGTTTAAACCGTATTTAAACAAAATGATTAGAGAGATAATTGCATGATTCAGCAAAAAAGAAGGTGGATTCAATACAACTCTATGACGCGGCGAGGTGTGTTTAGCTAAAGTCCACCCCATGATATCATCATACCATGTGTTACTTATTCAAGAAGTGGCAAAGACTTCACGTTATAAATTGGCTTCTCTCCACTTACCTAGGCAATATGATACTAAACCATACATGCTTTAAAAATTTAAAGGAAATATGCCTCTCATAGGCCAACTTCTAACAATTCACCACTAATTCCAAAGAAACAATAGAAAAGATGTCAAAGATCGTTTTACTGAAGTGCTGTTAATATACAAGTCTTTTGGTGTAAACTCTGTACGGGTTGAACTTGCACATAGATTAGCAAGATTTATCCTCTTACAGCCGATGAATAGACTACGCCTTGAATTCATAGTTTTTCATGATCAGACTCCACTTGAAATCACAATTTTGATACTACGCTGCCAATTAACCACGTCTAAATGGAGTGTTATATGATCATGCTCCCTTATATGCTCATGAGTTTTCTAGAGAATGCCCTGTTCTCGTGAACTGCGACTCCATAGTTATTATGCTCAGATATGTGTATTTATTATAGGTATCTTATAGGCCAATACCTTTCTCTCATTTGGCACTAGAATACGTTAAGTCTTTAAGCCAAACTTTCATATGGTTGAGAGTATTTTGCCTATTAGGACATAAGTATAATTTAATAATATGTACTCTCTTTTACAACGTTAACTTGTTTTTTTCATTACCTAATTCACAAAATCTCTAATCAAGAAGATATGGGTTACCATTGTGATGTAATTCAAATGGGCCTCATACCCATATCCATAGACGCAACAAAAATTGTCATCCTTCCAAGACCTTATGTAAAAGGATCCGTAAGATTTTTCTCAGTATGAATATAATTCACAGCAATTACTCCTGAGCTTCTCAATTTTCTGATAGATTTAAACCTATGCTTCACATGTCTAGAGGAATTCATGTTATCCTTAGTACTTATAACCTTAGTCAACACTGTTTGGTTATTGCAGTATATTAGGATTGCCGATATTGGTTTCTCAACCAACGGTGAGTCCAACAGTAGCTCTCTAAGCAATTCAACCTCAACAGTAGTTGTGTTTGTTTCTATGAGTTCAACTTTCATGGTCGACCTTGTTAATATGGTCTGTTTGCAAGAACTCCATGAAGTTGTAGCACTGCTAAGGTAAAAACATAACCACTTGAAGTTTTGATCTCATTTGCATCAGAGATCCAATTGGAATCACTATATCCTTCTAATATGGATGGATACCCAGTATAATGAATTCCATAAGAGGTTGTGCCTTCCAAGTAGCGCAACGCTCTCTCAAGTTCCTTCCAATGATCATCTCTTGGGTTAGATGTAAACATGCTTAATTTGCTCACATCAAATGAGATGTTAGGTCTTGTGACATCAACTAAATATGTAAGGGACCCAATAATTTGTGAATACCTCAATTAATCTTTTTCTAACCCTTGATTCTTTAGAAGTATAACACTCGCATAATAAGGTGTTGGAGAAATTTTGCAATTCTCAAAGCCAAACTTGTTCAATATTTTCTCAGCATAATGGGATAGGTTTAAAATGATCACATCCTCATTCTTAATCAATTTAATATTCATAATAATATTTTCCTCTCCCATGTCTTTCATATCAAAGCATCGAGATAATAAAGTTTTGACCTTGTCAATTACGGCAATGTTTGTCCCAAATATAAGTACACCAACAATATACAAAGAAAAAATCACCTTGACTCCCACCATAACGATAATATACACACGTATATGCCTCATTTACAGCAAAACCAATGGATGTCAAAGTTTTATCAACCTTTTCATTCTATTTCTTAGGTGCTTGCTTTAGGCCATAAAAGGATTTTAATAATTTGTACACCTTATTTTCATGTCCAGTAATCATAAAATCATTTGGTTGCTCAATATAGATTTCATCATTCAACTCTCCGTTAAGAGAAGCTATTTTTACTTCCATTTGATGGACATGTAGACTATGGGCAGCAGCTAATGCAATGCAAACTCTAATGGTGATTAATCTAGCAACAGGAGAATAAGTATCAAAATAATCCCCTCCTTTTTTGTAGGTATAACCCTTAGCCACAATTCTTACCATGTACTTATCAATAGTACCGACAGTAGTCATTTTTGTTGGTGATATGCCCTTGAGGCAATCATGAAAATGATTATATCACGTCTTATGTTTATGAAACAGTATAATTTTTTGTCCTTTGAAAAAATATCAATTGGATTGATAAACAAGCACGTGACTTGTTTGTGAAACTCTTTTCATATATCGATGTTATTCAAGTTATTCCTAATCGGTTATCATAATATAGGACTATTATGTTTTATAAATCAGCACATGTATTGATTGATGACCATGTTTTAAGGTCATAGGATATAGAGATATCTAATTAATAATGTGGACACATGTTGGAGAACATGTGTTGGATAGATCTATATGAGACACTGCAAGAATTGTTATATATTTTTATCTATCATCAGTTGATCTCATACTATAGTAGGTTCGTTCGATGCTTTATGAATATTTGGGAATCGATATGTACTGCTAGGGACCGCTATCGATTATCGGTCGAAAAGATGTTTCTGAATCGTGTCCAAATATACATGAACCTATAGGGTCACACACTTACGGGGTTTAGAACGGTTACAATTGGTTATCAGAGTTCAGATTGGATTTGTTCTAATGGGCCGAATTGAATATAGACTCAGATTAAGCCTAAGGGTTGGGTGCCACCGAGGGCTATAAAAAAGAACGTAGGCTTAGGGTTTGAGGTAGAAGTTGTATGCAAGAGTTGCACCACCACCGAAACCCTAGCCATCCTCCACCATCTCTGCCGTGCGTACAGTGCTAGCACCCCGGCGCTCGGCGTTCCAACCCTGAATGTGTGGATATCGATAGAGGTACTCCTATATTGTGGTGCTATTCGAGGACGACTGTTTGGACTGATCAAGTAGTTGATTGTACCGATCCAGAAGCCAAAGGATCAACTTGCTGCTCGGCTACTGCTCAAACTGATTGCACTGTTCGACAACCATATCAGGACGCGCAACGTCGATCTGCTTCGACATCTTCTTCTGCTGCATAGCGCGTCTAGTGGTAATGATCTATAATCCATGATCATTTACTTGCGTGGCCTTTTGGAATCAGTAGAATTTTTAATTTGCGCTAGTGTATCCTACCGTAACCCTTCAATTTTCTTTTTGAAGATCCACTTGCACCCAACGAGTTTGCATCTACTAGGATGATCAGTGATCTCCAAAGTCCCGTTAGCTATGATGGATTCCATCCGCTACAGATTGCCTCTTTTCAATACTCAACATCAGGTAGTGCATAAGCCACTGAAAAAGTTTTTGGCACACCATCCATGAGGTATATAATAAAGTCGTCACCAAAGGTTTTCTCAACTCTTTGTCTCTTGCTCGTATAAGGACCATCTACGACTAAAATGTTATCCTCCTTAGTAATATCTTTGACTGGTGGTATATCACTCGTTGGTTCAGAAATGATGGTAGGTTCATCATTATTGATATTTTTCATTTGATCATTATTAAGGTCTCATAGGGTAAATATCCTCAAAGAATGAAGCATCTCTAGACTCCATTATTATGTTAGCAATAATCTCAAAAGTTTATGATTTTATTATTAAAAATCTATAGGTCGTGCTGTTATGGGCATGTCCTAGAAAAACACAATTGACAGTTTTAGGTGCAAGCTTAGTTTTCTTCCCTTTCATCCCTCATACGAAGTAATTTGACGCTTTTAGCGATTACTCTGTTTAGGACGGAAGTTGTTGTTAATACAGCTTCCCCCATCACATCTTGGCATATCATCACTCTCCAACATAGCATTCACCAAGTTTGTTGGTGTTAGGTTTTTCCTCTCAGCTACCTCGTTTTATTGGTGTGAATATGATGGTGTCACTTCATGGATTATGTCATGCTCAGAACAAAACTGGGAGAATAGAATTCATGATAGATATATTCTCCTCCACGATCAAAACTTAGTCTTTTAACTTTCATTTCTAGTTGGTTCTCAATCTCATCCTTATACATTTTGAAGTAGTTTAAAGCTTTACCTTTTGTTTTCAACAAATACACACAATAATAACGCATGGCATCATCTATAAGCGTTAGAAAATTATATTTTGCCTCCTTTTGTCAACAATCCATTCATCTTACGTAGGTCAGAATGGACAAGATCTAATGTTACCAAGTTCTTTTCTTCCTCAAATCCCTTAAAGATTTTCGAGACTACTTTGCTTGCACACAAGATTACCACTTTGGTCCTTTTAACAATATCACATTTAGGAATTAATTCTTAGCTACATATTCGAGCAATGCTATCAAAACCAATATAATAGAAGCGAGAATGGCAAACATTAGCTTCACATTTATTCAAACCAGTACAATGCTTAGAGTATAACAAGATTCTAGAGTATTTAGGCGAAATAAGCATCCGCTCTCATAGCCTTTATTAACAAAATTCTCAAACTTAGATATTACAACTTTATTTGACTCAAATACTAGCTTATAACTATCCCTACATAGCAGAGAACCACTAACGATTTTCATGCTTATTGTTGGCTCATACTGCATGTTCTTCTAGTGGACAATCTTTTCAGAAGTAAGCCTTAGATCCACCATACCAACACCAAGAATATAAGCATGCGATTTGTTCTCCGTTAGGACGGAGGAAGCCCTGGCTTCCTGATGAAAAGAAAACAAGAAATCATCATAATACACGTGAATATTAGTACCAGTATCAACCCCCTAATAAGTGGATTGACATGTTACAAAAACAACAGAAGAATTACCATACCCTATTGAAGTCGAGGCTTCACCTATGGTCATGTTGGCATTTTTCTTGCCCGGTTCATTTGTCCTGTCTTTGCGGTAGCGACAATCTTTTATCATATGACTATCCTTGTCGCATATGAAATCGGTGATGTTTTTTATATCCTTATTCTCAATTATTTTAGAAAAGCTAGTTATCTTTTTAGCTTAGAGCTTTTGAATTTCTTGCCATATGGCTTGTTTTTGACGATGTTAGCATTGTTCTAGTTGGAGATACTTGGTGCATCTTTTGCTTTTGTCTTTTCTTCCACATCAAAGGCTGTAATGAGATCCTCAACATAAATCTCTTTCCTCTTGTGCTTTAACCTAATTGCAAAATCTTGTCAAAATATAGAAAGTTTGGCAACAATGTCCGTAGCCACAGACTTATGAAGCAATGCACAACCCAAGTACATAATCTCGCCAACTAGTAGCTTGAGGTTATGTGCTTGTGCAACAATCGACTTAGCATCGTCTATGCTAAAATCAAAAAATTGCTCACACATGTACAACCAGCGACCAACTTAAGCTTCTACATACTTTTGCTCATGTGCATCCTACAACTCAGTGGAAGACGTGTAATTCATATACATATCATAGTGCTAATCTGCCAAAATGGTCAGAAGGCAGCCTAGTGCGGTGTTGTTCGCATTATTGAATTGTATGTGTTCTGGTCAATCGTAAATAGATACTACGGGTGAATCACCCACCACAGCCCAAATGACATGAACCAAAACTTGACCCTTGTCTGACGCCTATGGAAGTTTTCATCAGAAAACCTCTCGTTTCACAGCATCAGGAGCACCAACCATTGTTGAACCACAAAAATATTCGCAATGACGTTTCTGTGCAGCGCATCTGCGTGACCTCTCAGCTTCTTCCTTGACGTCGACTACTTCTATGACCACATCTACGCTACTTCCTTGTTCTTCATCTAGCCTAACGGTAAGTCATTCGTGTGACCGATTGACTCTATTATTTTAAATTCTTGAGCATACTTCAAAATACAATGCGCTACCTGCTAAATTACACATCTTTAGCCTTTTGTGTTATTTACCTCGCAATAAAATCTAGAAGTAAATTCCTGTGCATATTTCCAACAGTCTGCACCCTTCAGCTCGCATGGAGATGCTTGACAGCACGAGTATTTCGGGCCGATCAAAGTTATCTCCATGACGACATAATCGGTCGCTGAAAAATGTATTTGTCAATTGTCAGCGATATATTTAAGAGCAGCGTGCGTCCCAGGGAAAAGAAATAAATTTCGACATGTGTGCCAAGATCCACATCCATTATGATGGCAACAACGAACCAAACGGTACCGTATATAGGTTAATCGGAAAGCCATAATGATACGGATATAAGTCTCTCATGCGGCTCCATCATGTTAATTCAGGGTTGCCTAACACCCAAATACCTAACTTTAGGCTTATATGTTGACGCTCTACTACCTGCTGGTTTACGTAATCAACGAACGTCACCCGTAATTATCGCTCCATCGCAACATCATCCAATTCATCCCCTACCATACCATTAGCACTGAAAACTGGTCCTGCCCGCAGTTGCTCGAAATAGAGCAGTAGGAAATGTTGGAAAATTAACATGACATAACATTAATTTAATTCCAAAATACGCAATAGGAACATGATAAATATTGCGTCTACAACATGGTTACTAGCAGTCAGTAAATTGACAAAACATGCTAGTAAATAAAACATACCTACAGATGCTAGATAGCCCAAAAGAAACATAGATGTAAACAAAACTATCATAGCAGCATGCATTCTCAAAAGATCTAATCACAAAAGGGATCACTTGGACTAAGAACTGCCTAGTCCAGAACACTAACTGAGGGCTTGACGAAGAACGGGAAGCTGCACAGAAGCGATACGACGAACGAAGAAGAAGACGAGCGATCGCGCGGTGCGCGCGCTTCCCGAAAACTCGATCGCCGGTCTCCGTGCAGGCGCCAAGTTACCGGCGTCGAACGGAGACATCGCTCTCCTCAAGCTTGTTGCACGACAAGCGAAGGGATCGGATGACTCAAAGCAAAGAAGAATCGGAGGAAGCGTTGGAGAGAACGAGATTGATTTATGTCGCGCATCTCCTCACGAACAGGACGCTCTCCTTAAGAAATCGTGGAACCAAATCGCCTCGCGAAAAACAAGCCGATCTGCCACAATTCCAGGAACCGCCCACGGAATCTCGCAATGTGGGCGAACGGACTAACCGCACGAAAACGTGCGTCTCCCCGAGTCCGCAGCGCCACGTCAGCAGTCGAGGTGTAAGGTGATGTGGCATATCCGGTACACGTGGCAAAAAGGTTATGTACACTTAGCACGTCTCAGTCACAGTCGCGCGTACGCGCGCGCGTGCGTGCGTGTACATAGCTTAGTAAAGTCAACCATGTGTACCTCTAACCTTGCCATCAACTCATACTAGAGTCAATGCATGAACTCCCCTTATATGTTGGTTGCACTCCACCTAGCTAAGCAATATGGTACTAAAGACTATACACTCAACTCAACACCCCTTTGACTTCTTCCAATGAATTAATTCAGCATTAATTCCAACAGGAAATTAATGTCAATGGGTGCGTTTCCGGTATAGTATCATCTAGGTTTCTGAATAGTTGTCATTATAGATTTTTATATTTCTATCAAGATATATCTACGAAAGAATATATTACTATTCTTCATTATATATGTGATAGTGTATCTTACTCAAATCTATAGCAATAAATGTCATTTGAGATAGCTAAAAGAGGGGATATAGAATAAAAAATAGTAAATCAAATGACCTCGAAGCTATAGGATTATATGTATTTAAGAATAAAATTTAAAAACTAGAATAGTATGTATTTAGGAATGGAAGGAAGTATCAATTAATAGTGGAACACTTCTCCAGTTTATGTATTCTGCAAGCACGTATGTTGGCTTACAGATGTAAAATGTACATACTCTTGGACCCGTCCTTGCATCTATCTCCTAGATTGTGTTTGGTACCATTACCATACAGGTTTGGTTGGTTATGGGTAAGAGAAAATTTATTATATACCATCCAATAACTTCCTTCCTTACGATATGTCATCTAATAACCCCTTTTTCACAGCATGCCACTAGGTTATAAATTTTCTTCACAATATAACAGTCCCGGTCGCTACTCCATCCATACTCCTCCGTTAAAGCGACCGTCCGACGAAAAAAGCGACGTGCGAGATTTTCCCGAGTACTGCAGTAAAAACGAAGCAGCAAGTACTGTATCCAAAACACTGTAGCAAAATTACTGTATCGATGTTTTTGAACAATCCGGGCCGTCGATTCACTCGATCCAACGGCTCTAGCGAATGAGGGCTGCCAAACTTGCAGTCCCTATTCAAACTTCACCTGATCCCTATCTATTGAGAGCACTGGTCCGAGATCCCTTTCTACTCTCAATTTATTAACTAGAAGAATTAAAAGAACTTCTCGAATCATCCATCTATTATAGATGGAAGAGTTCACACCTTTAGATAGAAGAGTTCACACCTTTAGGAGGCTTTGAGCCGGCTCGTTCGCGGCTCGAGCTGAGCCGCGAAAAATTTTTACGTTTAGATTCCTTTTTTGAAAAAAAAATTATAATTAGGTTCTTTTTCGAGAAAAAAGTTACGATTAGGTTCTTTTTTCGAAAAAGAATATATATTACGTCTAGGTCCTTTATGCGTTTTTAAGCATTGCGCTCGGGTCCTTTTACGGAAAATTAGAATTACGATTAGGTCTTTTAGGAAAAAAATACGTTCAGGTCCTTTTTTTTGGAAAAATATACATTTCATTTAGGCCCTTTTTTATTTTTCTAGCATTACGTTTAAGCCCTTTTGCGGAAAACTCAAAATTCTTTTTAGGTCTTTTTCGCGTGTTTTCTCGATTTACTCGTGTAGGGAGCGGCAATCGCGCGTTTTTTCGATTTGCTCGCGTGTGGAGCGGCGCCTGCGGCGTGGCACGCCGCGTATAAGTATCTAGTCTCATTTTATTCCCAGCAGTGTGTACCGCATACATGAATTTTCAGAAAATTTGGAAGCCACGATAGCATACTGTAAAGAAAATTTGAAACCGGATGACATATTACGAAGAAAGAGTTATTCGGTGACGTATGGTAAAGAAAGGAGTTATCCGATGACATGTAATAAATTTTGTAATGCAAAGACATATACGCACGCTACGTTATGGCTAACAGAGAACTCCACAAATCCGAAAAGGACGGGTGCTGTGCCGCACCAAATTTATCAGAACTTGTCAAGGCGAACGGCTAGAGCTCGATCAGGATGACAATAGCAGCTTGCACCAATGCCTTTCTTGCGATCTACGCCCGTCAGATTGGTCTCGCGCGGATAAATTCAAGGGCAGAAATGTGTGATCCATGCGTTCGCACAGTGCCGCGGAGAGGAACGCTTCGTCTCGTGGTTTTACATTGGAGCCGCAACACATAAGGCTTACTCTAATCTTAATGCCGGTTTCCTTCCGGTGCAGTAGCGACGGCGTGCGTGCGTGCTAGGGTATATACAATAGGTTGATATCAGTTATCTATATACTTCGTAATGTAAGATTTTTAATAATATAGAAGAGAGAGAATAAGGAGAGAGAGAATATAGCTGTCTTTTTGTGAAGAGACGATCATATAGACAATATAAAACATCATTACATGAGTTATTTTCTATAATAAGCATTTTTTACTATCATAATTAAAAAATTATAGAATCTCGTAAAGACAAGCTAAGATGACATCTATTATAGAAACTATCTTTAGTTATGTTTTTAGTTGACATAGAGAAGTATATAGACAATAGTCGCTTCTACTATTGTATATGCTTTTATGAGGTATGAGTTGTTCAGCCTTCAGACACAACTGCTCTCAATACTATAGAAAGGCTTATATTAGACGTCTCAACACAGACGGTTGAAAAAAATCGTCTATGATAAAGAACATCACTGACAGTTCTATAGTGAAATCGTCAGTGATAAAATTACAGACGGTTCTCTTCATGATCCATCAGTGATGAGCTTTTGTGGTACTCTAGATGCAATTGCTTGGAGCACAAATGTTCATATTTTATGACCCTCTCATCAGACAAGCTGTTGCCTCAATGCATTTAGGATGTTTTGATATTGAATTGCAAAATATATAATTGATTGTGTCTTGTAAATGTCATTGCATAAATATCTAAGGAGAATAAAATTTCAAACTTTAGATAGTAATCATGAAAGTTCTACCAAGAAAGTTAGGGGGAAACCGATATCACAGACGGTTCTAATTAAAAACCGTCTGTGATAACTTATCATCAGAAACTGTTATATCATAGAACCGTCTAAAACAAAAGATCATCGCAAACGATTCGTAGATAGAACCGTCTCTAATATTTGTTTTACTGACGGTTCGAAAACCGTCTGTGATGTGCCTTCTCATCACTAACACATTTTTGCAGACGGTTCACAAAACCGTCAGTGATGAGATTTTTGAACTGTTTACGATGAGTTTTTGTGTAGTAGTGTCTCTGGTTGGTGGCTTAATTGTTTGAGCGTTCAATCGATGGAGTCCTACCACCACGTGGGGTTAAAAGTAGGGATTGATTTGGCTCGTTCTTGGTTTGACCGACCAAAGTCAATATTTCTCGGTTGAGTTCTGCAATCGCAAAGAAATGGAAACATCTAACGGGGGTGAACAAGAGTCGTCGCAGTAAGTAGTCAATTGCTGCGATCGATCGAGCGTCCGACTCTCCACGTCTTGACTGGCATTATGCATCTCCAGATAGAGAAAGAACATACGCGCTTTACCTACTTCCTGGTACTGTTTTTTTTTTTTTTTTGGTCGAGAGATTTATCTAGAAACCATTTCACATCCTGGCAACCTGTTCGTTTAATAAACTGGACAGCCTACTCAAATAGGTGCATATAATACTACTCCCAGAAATTACTGCGAACCCTCTCGGTTGTTGGTGATGTAATAAAGTTAAAACTGCCATACAGTGGTGACAGCAATGAATTTAAATTTCTAAGAATCAGTGGGGCATTATGCTAAACAAAATGAACAAAATCTCCAGTTATGGATTAATGGAACAGGTCAACAGGTAGTTTTGGGCTGCAAATGAGTTGAATGGGCCAGGTATACTCTCCATAAAACAAAAGAAGATGGGCTAGGTCATCAGAAGGCACACACATTCATGAGGTAAGATTTGGATCCTAGGCAAGATATCTTCTAGCTTTGCTTGGCTTTGCTAGCTGTTTGGAACCACAAAATATTCTAGATTTTGGGAGCTAGCTGGCTTTAGGAGTTTAGGGTATATATACGATACAAGATACTTCTATATGAATCATTAAAGGGAGAATGCAGACATGTCAGGTATTCATGTAACAATTATTTCCTCTAATAAAAACATCTTTTTTTATAGATGCTTAGATGTCATATTATGTATTAATTTGATATAGTTATATACATATAAGCACCGATGCTTACTTAAGCATCTATACTACAAAATAAGCACATTATCTATCCTATACAGCAAGAGAAATTAGTTTTTTTTCCTCTAATGGCTTATTTGTTTAGGTTTAGGTTTTTCTATCTTATAGTTTAAAGCAAGCAGTTTAAAAGCAATCCGTTTTTATATACGGTGGAGGGGTGTAATTTTGCCCTAACTTTAGCAACATTAGTCTAAAATCAATCCTCAATGAGTTTAAAAAGCACAACTCTAATGGTTTTTAGCTTTTAGTTATATGAAGATTTATGGTTTTTGAAAAAAAAACTAGTTAAAAGCCACTTATTTATTTAAGCTTTGACTTTTAGCCTAGAGAAAAAGCCAAAGCCAAATCAAACAGACCTAAGCATCTTTCTAACCTTCTGCATTGCACACGTGGGCCAGGAAAAAACTTGCTTTTGAGGGGCTCTCCTCCGACGGCAAGAATGAATTGCTCGTACCGCAACCGCTCGCCCCTTTCTCGGTCGTTCTCTTCACCGCCCTCTGAGGCTCTGATTGACTGCTGCATACTATACTATTACGCCATTAAAATCGATCAAGAAGCATCGCTCGCGGACACCACCAAGCCATTCTTCCTCTTCCAACATTTGATTGGTGCTGGAGGCCAGCAAGATCGATTGTTCATGTTGACCGTGTCTGACACCTTTTGCAAGGCGTTCGCTGGATCTTTCGTTCTCTCGTCCGCAAGCGTTCATTTCTTCTTGTTAGCCTGTGTGTGTGTGTTTTTTTGGCAAAGATTTGTTCTTTTACTCTCGTTTATGATGCTACTTTCTTATTTTTGTCTAGCGCCAAAGGTTATGGACAGGATATTATATGTGGTGTGTTTGGTTTGCTTCTAATAGTTATCATTTTTTGTCTTACTAAATTTTAGTAGCGTTGATCAAATTTAGCAAGTATTTGATTTGCTAATAAATTTTAGCAAGATTCCCTTCTCCCAAATTTTGGTAGCGTAGATCAAATTTGGTAAGCATTTGATTTGCTATCAAATTTTGACAAAATTCTCTTCTCTCTTGGTTCTCTAGTTTATTTTCTTACCAATCTTTGATCAAAACATTGGCAGTCAATTTGGTAACCAAATTTTAGTAACACTAAATTTAGTAAAATTTAATAATTCTAAATTTTAAAAAAATAAATTTATCATCAAATCAAACAGATCCATAATTTAATTGCTCTTAGTCGTACTCTTGGTTTTGCTAGTACCAAAACCAAATGACTAGACACAAAAGCTTGCTGTCAAAACTGAAAGAACCAAACGTTGGGCAAGGCCAGGATGGCATATGAAATGGGCTTAGCTTGCCTAGCCGAGCTATATACCTCTGCTGAGCGAGACAACTAAACGTTTTGGATCATTGAAAATACGTCGCTTAGCCAAGCAAACCAAGATTTTTTTTTAATAATACTTTTTTTAAAACTAATTGCGACATTAATACGCGAGTTAAAAAATTTGCAAAAATAATACTACGTCGCCGTACAGGTTGGCGAAAATTAGGTAGTCGCCAAACGGTGCGGCGAAAATATGGTAATTGCGCAATTAAGGACATCTTACGGATCAACCGGCCGGGACACCCTATTTTCGCCATACCAGTTGGCGAAAATAAGTGGGCTTTTTTAAAATAAATGCGAAATATTTTCAAATAATAAATTTGTCAATGATAATTCATGATAAATGAAGAAAAATTCATATTTGTAGGTCATAAGTCATGTAGGAATTTATTTTTGTAAGCAATATATTTTTTTATTAAAATTGAAGAAAATATATCTTGCGCTTAAAAAATTGCAAGAATACACCTCAGTCGCCTGACCATACGACGACAGGAAGTAGTCGCCCGGAAAAAAATATAAACTCGATCAAAAATTTTTTAGAGGAAATTTAATTTTTGAGAAAAATCGTCAGTGTTATTTTGATGTGTCGTAGAATTATATAGTTCAAAGTAGGGTCAATTAATTCAAAAAAATTAATTAAATGTGTCGATAGTAATTAATGTAGTACTTTGCAAAAAAATTTGTCAGTTAATTATTTCCGGGAAAAATACCAAATTTCCTTGTTCGTCTTGCGATGTGCGACAAATATGACGATAAATAAAACCCAACATTGATATTCATAAAACTGCGATACAACATAGGTACATAAGCCATAAAACCATACATTCTATGGCCATAATCTTCGGTATAGGGTATGTTGACAAAGATAAAAGTCATTTATTGGTGGTAGTGCTTGAACGTCGAGGTGGAGGTGATATAAAATCGTCATCATCGTCATCGTCATTTGTATGGTTGGGAGCTAGCCCGCCTCTAGTTCTGGTTGAACGTCCTCTTCCATTGTTTCTTGAACGACCTGCTGTGGAAGTGCTCGAACGTCGCGGTGGAGGTGATACGAAATCGTCATCATCAGCATCATCGTCATTTGCATAGTTATGAGCAAACCCCCCTCCGGTGGTGGTTGAGCGGCCTCTTGAACTTGATGTCGCAGAAGTATTGTGTTGATCTCTACCCCTCCAGTTAGATCCGCTTCTGTATCTTCTACGCGAACCAGGCATTACACCCCCGTCGAAGAGCATATGCATCGCTAAGAAATATGGGATATCTTTGTTCAGCAACTCTTCATCCTCTGGGAATGACTAACACACAAGACGAGTATATGAAGTAGTGAACTTATGTATAATGGTAAAAAGATTAGTAAGGTGAACAAATATAGAATTACTAACCTTAATATGCTCTGCATACCGATCAGGCAGCATCAGTACCCTGTAAGATCTTCTAGAGAAACATGTAGTAGAAGGGTGGTCGGCTAGTTCGCACACCCTGAAATACCTTTGATGCCACCATTGCAAGTGCATCTTCAGGTCGTCGGAGGTCACGAGGTTTAGGCCAGAGGTTTTCAAGTTATGCCTCCGTAATATCGGGTGCCACTCTTGCAATTTGGACACCACTTTACTTAGGTTCTCCTCCTTGAATGGATCATCCTTCCCAGCACGCGTAACCTTCAACGTGTAATTAAGAGCTACGCTGCTCATATCGGGTGTCCACGAAAATGCTCTGCTAGAGGATGCAGAAATGGCGAAGAAGTGTGAGTGGGAGCTGCGGTTGTGTGCGTGCGATTTGGCCTTTTATAGACTCGAAGTGGTGGTGTATGGACTAAGTGTTGGAATGTAAGATTGAAACATACGGAGGGATAGAAAAGTGCTGGAGTGTGTTATCAAGTCAGGCTGAAAAGGTAGTCGTGTATGAATTGTGTTAGGACTGACAGAGCTTTCTCCGCGTGTTGTCGAATCGGTCTGGCAAAAGTGATGGTCTCGTGTTGTAAAATCGGCCTGAAAAAGTTTAAAGTATTGGGCAGTGTTGTAACTTGTCACTGCAAAAGGTGATGGATGGTACCAGTGACTTGTCTAGTCGGCCTCAGGGCCTTTTTTCAGGCCGATGTGAGAGCAGAGATGGAAAAATATGCAGAACTCCTTTTTCGCACAACGTGGATCCGAGAACCTTATCATACATCGAAACGCCTAGTGGAAATGCCTATTCGTAGGGCGATGAAACAGATTACGATGAATAAAATAAAACACGATCACAACACAATAAATGGTGTGAAATAGTACATCATACATTATAACATGTATATGATGACAACGAAATGAGGTACTACCTCTAGCCACCCCCTAAGCACCCCTACCCCTACCACGACCTCTCTTTACCCTACGTACTGAAGCCGGTGCATCGTCCAGAGGTCGTGTGTGAAGCTCCTGGGATGGTCGCGCGCTGCCCGTGATCTGAAGGGCTGTACCGCTGCACCGGAGACGGTCGCGGGGAGGCAACGCGTACCTGTAGGAGGTGCCGTAGTCCTGCTGCGTCATTTGCGTCGCTGGAGGGGGCTGCGTAGACTGTGTCGCTGGAGGGGGCTGCGTGGACTGCGTCTCCGGACGTGGCTGAGTCCACTGCGTGCCGGAGAAGAACTGATCCGCCCAAGAGAACTGATTGGCGGCGTGCCCTGACAAGTGAGGCGACGAAGAGAACTGAACTCCAACCTGCGGGTAACCTGCAATTCAGTAGTAACAATTAATCATAAGCAGGTGATACTTATACCAATTGTCAAAAATCGAATATCGCTCGACTTGCCTGGTGTGGGGACCATGGTGGGAGCGTGTGGTGCCTGCCAACTAGACCCTCTAGCCACGTCTGGGGCCGGAGGCACAGGGGTATGGAAGCTGGACTCTTCCTCCACTGCGTAGCGAGGAGCTGGGGCCGGTGTGTGGTAAGAAGGCACGCGTGGTGCCCTGGATGAGGTACCACGGTCAATCGCGTCCTCCTGCCGATAAGAACCGAGCTCCACGATCCATCGAGTCCCGACCACCACGCGTCTCCATGCATCTGTCATCTCGTCCAGTGTGACAGCGACTCCGTCCCGTAGCCTATTCAAAATGTTGTGGCCATGCTTGTGCAAGTCCCTAGCGTGATCCACCTGCCACGTACGAACAAATCA
This sequence comes from Otatea glauca, assembly GCA_036346275.1. Taxonomy (NCBI): domain Eukaryota; kingdom Viridiplantae; phylum Streptophyta; class Magnoliopsida; order Poales; family Poaceae; genus Otatea; species Otatea glauca. The sequence continues at coordinate 54,163,010 of CM070711.1, forward strand.
TAAAAACAACGACAGCGTAACGAACACATGATATAACATACGAAGTAAGACTTACCATCGCGTGTATGGCTGCCCCTCTCGCCCGGGTACAAGTCTGCCACGCTCGGAGCGTACGTGTGGGTGGGTGGCTCCTCCACAAGTACAAGACGAGTACGCGTCCGTGGCACGTACCAGGCTAGGTACTGCTGGTAGGAGGAGTAGTCGTATGGCGTGTCCTCGTTGACGACACCCTCTAGTGCCCTATCCCACTGGGCGAGCCACGGCTCCATCCTCTGAGCCAAGGTCGCCATGGTCTTCTAAGGTCTCTAGGTGGCGTACCTGAAAATAAATTCACATTATTACAAATATAACATAAGTATTTATCATAATTGTAGCGGGCGAGTAACTCACCAATGCACTCTCTCTGGCACAAGATCCCCTGCAGGACCAGCTGGCGAAGTCCAAATTGCCTCATGACTCGCTGCGGCGCATAGTCCTCCACGAAGACATCGAAGATGAGCTTCCTCCTGGTAAGCCAATAAGCCTGGTCCCTGTAGCATAGTGCAGAGACCCCCCTGCCATGGCTCTCTCCACTACACGACGCTCGCTGTAGGGGTACCAGATCACCTGCTCCGCCCTTAGGTGGTTAAACGCCTCTGTGAAGGAGTGGTACGCCGAACGTACCTGCAGTCCTGCCCACTGGGGCCACAGTACAAAAAAAGTCAGTAATCATATGCGATTGCAATTTGAACTGGAGAAATACACAGAAGGATGTACCCGTCGCCTAGTCCAAAGGGATCCCATCGTGGGACGGTCGATCGCATCGCTTCCGTACAAGTCGACGGTGTAGTGTCGAGGCTCGACATAGGGTCGACCCACAGGGAAGCGCTGAACGACCAGAGCTGAAGAAGAAGAGGCATCCCAGCGAGATTGGCGGACTTGCTTTTCTTCACGCACGCGTTGCAAAGGGCACGGTACGTAGCAGCAAGAACCGCCGAACCCCAGGATACCTGTGGTACATCGTCGAGCTCAGCATCGGCAATAGCCCGTGCATAGGCTATCCAACGCGCGTCGACGCTGTCGTCGTGTGTCGACGTGAACATCACGCATCCGAACAACCAAAGCAGATAGGCCTCAAGGTGCCGTGCAACCTGGTAGACCGTGGGCATCGCCGCCATTCGTTGCACCTGTGACAATTAAAATAGTGAAATATCAGGTTAATGTTACATAAAAACAGAATCATATGTTATGTACAAGTACTAACCTCAAACTGGGCCAACCACCTCCTTGATGGGGCGTGCCTCTTGCCGATTCGTATTTCTGGATCAAGGGGCACCACTCCGACGAACCTTTCCTCCAAGTCCGCCACCCACCCGGCAGGAGTCACCGATGGTCCGATCGGTGTCCTAGCGATCGGCAACCCAGTAAGCATGGTGACGTCCTGCAGGGTCACCGTCACCTCGCCGAAGGGGAGGTGAAAAGTGTGCATCTCTGGCCTCCAATGGTCGACCAAAGACGCCAGTAGGGAACGGTCGAACGGAAAACGCCGCGATCGCTCTGGACCATCCTCACCCTCGACCTGTTCATCAGGCACACCTGCGTCCTCAGCTGACCCCTCAACCATGCGAACAAGAGGAAGCAAGCCAGCACGTGACAACCTATGGATGCAAAAAAAACAGTTGCATTATTTAAATATAAGTTATACAACCTAAAATTATGTGAACAATAGAACATGTAAATGTAGTACAACTCACCTAGTGTGGAAACGTAGGTCAACGCACTATGCCTTCCTAGGCACTCGGATCCGCAGCAGAGGCACCTTGTCATTGCCTATTGTCGTGTGGATGAACGCACGGTGCCACCGGTCCAAGGCAGAGTCCAGAAGTGACTCGGGCTGCTCCATCCCTGCAAAAAAATAATGAAATATTTATTACACAAGACATATAATAAACACGATATGTATATAAATAGAAGGACAGAAGTGTACAACATAAATAATACTACGAAACGTATGACAAACACTATATATATATATATATATCGAAAGACATAAGCGTTCAACTTAAATAATATTACATAACATCCCACATACATGAATAAGATTACATAAATAAGATTACATAATTCGATACATAACTGACAGTACACATTACTTCGACAGACATCACATAGCATAACCACGACGAGTTGATGGATTCGACCCATCCCACATGCTACCAGCATTCCTTTGACTTATGCCCATACTCACCGCACTCAGAACACCTCCTAACATAGCCACCCACTTCAGATTCATCAATGTCGTTGCGAATACGCCTACTCTGCGGACGACCAGACTGACCTTCTGCATACCTCCGCAAGGTTAGATCTGGTAGATAGATGCGCTCATCTCTGTTAATCACAGTGAAATCACCGTGTGTATGGAAACCACGGAACTCACCAGACCAGGTATGGACAACATGATCCTTCAAGTAGAAAGAGGATACGTATTGGGACATATTCATCCCAATTTGCCCACAAGCAGCTATCACATGTGAGCAAGGAATATGAAGAAGTCTTGGCTTATTACAGGTGCATTCACACCATCCAGTGGCTCCTTGGCCTAGATTAATCTCGTGTGTAATAATCGTTGTATTGGTTCCAAATCCCTCTTTGCACCGAAGAGTCACTTCAAAGCGGTACTCACTAATCCCGAAGCTACGCACTATATGCTGCTGAGTTTTAATGGTTCGTTCGTCCATGTAGGTCATCATCCGCCAACAATATGGCGTTTGCAATGTCGTGGCATTAAGAACAGCCTCTGCATGCCTTTTCTAAAAATAGGCAACGATATCGTGCAACATGCCTTCCAAGATGGCCACAAGAGGTAGCGAACGGAGACCTCTTATGACCCAATTGTAAACCACGGCTATATTCGTTGTCATGACACCAAACCTGAATGACGCAATACAAAGACCCAATGAAAAAAACGCACAACGAAATGTGCAGATCCCATTACCATATGCTTCACTTTCGTTGAAAGCGGTGTATGTGACGGGGTTCGTTTGCTTCAGGACATCAAGCACACGAGGTACGTTGCAATACGAAGCCTTGTATATACCAAACCTTTTCTCTAATGTTTTTGCTTCGCACGCCAGGCCATCGAGTAACTTATCCAGTACTTAAATGTTCCTAAGATTACTTTTTGAATATACAAACACTCAATGTCCCGCTTCTCAATGATTTCATTAAACATCACACTAGCGATTACAGCTGCATTCAGGTTGCGGTGTTTCACCAGAACATTTTCTAGTCTGCATGTGTGCTCCTCTACTCGTGAAGCAATCCAATACGTCTCGTATTTCGGCTTATGTGCATGAACTCGGAATTCACATCCTTCTGTTCTGCACTTCATTGTGTACCTATCTGAACTGGACAAGACCACCCGGAACTCTCTCTGCTGCGACAATGCCCAAAGCCTCACTGTCAACTTCAATTCTAAATTGTTCGGGAATATTTGATTGAGCCGAATGGCACTGGTACCATATTCCCAACGTGACTCATGGCCCCACAAAACTTCTATACCAGATTTGTTTTGCTTGTTCCATTCGTCAGGGATGGGTATATCCGCTACCCCAGTAGTATCATGCATTTCATCATCATCCTTATCCTCCCCTTCGTCATCTTGGCTGATGTCATCATCACACATTCAAGGCGAGATCCCTTGCACCACCTTAACCATTTCTGTCACAAGTATGTCCGATCTATTTTCTTTAACTCCCAAATAGCCGGGTCACTCTTGCTACGCGTGAATAGGATTTGAATGGTAACAGAGTAAACACTTGGATCCAGAGAAAAATATTGGGTCAACCAAAATTTAATATCATGAATGCTAACACTTTCGGGGAACAAGTGCTCGATCATGGTGACGGAAAGTTGCTTAAATCAGCACCATTCTGGGTATTTTTTAATTCACCATAGTCATAATATACCCTAAATTTCACGGGATCCGACATCACTGCGATCATATATACAAAATAAATTTTTAGATTACTACTAACATTTAATCTCACTAACCTAAATTAAAGAACGCTAATTAACTATCTTGCTGCGGATACTACAACATGAAAGTACACATCCAATATTACTAACCTAAAATACATGCACTGATTAAATTAAATTTAACAACAATTACAATATATTCCTACAAAAATTTTCCACGCAATTACAAAAATTAAATATTACAAAAATACAAACTTACCTTTTTTTTTCCTTTCTTCTTCCTCCTCTTTCTCCCCCTCTCCTCCCCTCTCTCTCTCCCCCTCTTCCTCCTCTCTCTCTCCCTACCCGAGCAGCACTCCCTCTCCCTCTCTCTCTCTCCCCCCTCTCTCTCTCCCCCTCTCCTTTTCTCCCCGCCGCTCGCTACCTCCCCTCGGCCTCCTTTTTTTTCCCTGCGCGCAAATGAGCAAGCCAGCCGGCTGAAGCAGCCAAAAGCCCACCTATTTTCGCCAACTGGTATGGCGAAAATAGGTTGTCGCCATATCAGTTGGCGACGACCCTATTTTCGCCATACCAGTTGACGAAAATAGGGTGTCTCGGCCGGTTGCTCCGTCAGACGTCCTTAATTGCGCAATTAGCATATTTTCGCCACACCGTTTGGCGAAAATACCATTTTCGCCGCACCATTTGGCGACTACTTGATTTTCGCCAACCGGTACGGCGACGTAGTTTTATTTTTGCAAAAATTTTAACTCGCGTATTAATATCGCAATTAGTTTTAAAAATGTATTATTAAAAAAATTCAGCAAACCAACTAGCTCAGCTAGGCGCCTCGGCGGTAGCCCTAGCAAGCGAAACCTTCGTACATTTGACCCCTTACACACTTTTAGTCTCCACTAAATGAAATTACAAATTTAACTTCTTTCACGACTGCTGACACACGTTACCTACCATACTCTCTTACCTCGATAGATATCTACCGAGCTTAGAAACCGCGGTAGGTACTTGTTGAGCTCGAATACCGTTGTACTATGTGTTCCCGAGCTTAGGTACTATAGTATCTCGTCCTGTTGAGCTCGGATCGGTGTCGGTGACCTGTCATGATAGATGACATATATCGTCTGCTGATGTTTTTACGGTCAAAAAGAGAACTAAATTTATAATTTTATTCGAAAAAATGACAAAAAAAAAAGGCCAAACGGAGCAAAGCTTACAAGCAAGCTGTTTGATTCTATCACCTCTCAGACTGGAAAGCATACGGTTTGTTAGTTAGGATGTGGCCCACGTAGTTACCAGCCACGCACGGTACTATTAGCAGCGGAAAAAAAACCCATCCCGTCGGGCTTGCTAAGGTTCTTTTAGCCCGACGAGGCTAGGGTCTTGGCATATTTTCTGGATTAATTTTTCTCTTGAGGAAGTCATAAGCTATATTAAATAACTAGTTTCTAGTTTAATTTTTTTTATATAAACCTAAGTCTAAATCTATTTGTGAAGAGAAGTAGAAATTTCTGAAAAATGACTTTTCAAGTCAGCTAGCTAAAAGTTGATTTTTGCATAAATCCAAGCCATACCAAAAGGGGCTATATGGGTATTTATATTCTACGCATGCATGCGTGTATCATTTTGTTCAGGAGAGGGAGACGCGGCTGCTCCCCCCACACACAAACTCCAGCGATCTACTGTCCTCCCCGCCTCCAAGGCACAGAGATGTTACTGTAATTTTGTAAGGTGTACGTGGGCATTGATCAAAAAGTGATGAATCGGATCTTCTCAAGCACCGCTCAAAATATACGGGTCAATATTTACGCTATAGGTACATTGTAGCAACACTATAGTTTACTATTGTTGAGCGATTCAGACCATTTATTTTCTCTATATAATGATCTAAACGGATAAAGACGGTTTAAGTTGTAGTGGCCTTCAAATTGCAGGTGAACCTTTCCGGCTCCAAGGCACCGCTTTTTCAAAAAAAAAAATGCAAGCTTTCAACCATGGGAATCAACTTTCAATAACTTTCAACTCGGAGTATCCTCAACTTTCGACTCAGCTAGACCCACTTTCAACTCAAAGATTTCACTTTTCAACTCCCAAAAAACTAACTTTTAACTCGGTGATTTCTCAAACTTTTCACTGGAGACCTCAAAAAAATCCCTAAAATCCGAGACTTTGAACCATAGATATGAAAAATTTCCAAAGCAACTTCCAACCCAAAACAAATTCGACTTCCTACTTCGGATTTTGAAGCTTTGAAACAAAGAATCTCACACTTTCTTCTAACAAATCACAGAACTTTGAGCTCGAATTTCATTGCTTTCAAATGGGGATTTTTTTATCTCTTACCTTGCAGTTTCAAAAAATTTGAAATAGCCCTCTCCTCCAAGGCGATGATTGCGGTGGCGCTGGCGAGTTAGGGGTGGTAGATCTGGAGTAGGCATCGAGGATAGGTGGCGCTGAGTGATGAAAGGGGAATAGAAAGGTAAAAGGAGATAAACTGGGGAAGGGTAGTGGCAGGGTCAGTGGTCGATTATGAGGCGGGGGAGAGGACGGCGCTGGTGCATGGTGGGTGTATGGTGCCACTAGTGGTGATCGCAACTATCACGGAAGAAGGGAAAAAGGGAGAAGAATTCTGTTTTTTTTCAAATATATCTTCCATGCAAAAAAATTGCAAATCTAACCTCCAGTACGCGCGAAAGAGCTGATAGGGGACACGCGAGGAAGGAGGAGACTTGCCTTGGCAAGACAGCATGGGAGCTCCAGCTACAGTAGGGAAGCACGATATGAGTAACCTGCCGTGGCAAGCAAAAGGTATCGTGCTTGCCTGCTGCGGCACGAGTAGCCTACCGCCCTTCCTTGTCGTGGTTGGAGCTCTCGCTGGCAGGTCTCCTCCTCCACTACCATCTCTCTACCGTTGTTGCATAGCATGGCAGAGGACAGGTGTTATTTAGGGGTTAGATTTGTAAAAAAAAGTTAAATTTATAAAAAAAAAAACAGAAGTTACAGGTCTATACACGCAAACACTTCTGAGGATGACGTGGTCTCCGTGACGTGGGCCCGGCCCCGGCATCAAAAACTTTGTCGGCCATGCGTTGGAACGGGTATGTATTTTTGAACCTTGCTGAGCGAGGCAATGCCCAGGCAGCCTACCGGAGGATCGCAACGTTGATACTCACTCCATTTATAACTATAAGTGGTATTTTGAATTTACATAAAAATTAAAGTTATAATAACATTGCGAAAAATTATTAGATAAAGAACCTAGATATTTTATTTAATTATCTTAAAAGATGAGTGATAATATTATCAGTGGTAATAAATAAATGCATACGATTAAGAGAGAATAAACATGTGTATAATAGAAAAAGACTCATTAAATCTATATACGAATCTCATATTTTTAAATAATATCATTCAAACTATATAATATATATTTCTAAATGACGGAGTATTTTGCCACAGCCACCGCTCTCAACAAACTGAGGGAGTTCTGAATCGCGCTTTGAGAGTTGTGACTTCCCTTTTATGTTGCACACGCTTCAACTGTGCACATAGGGTTATCTTTGTTCCTTGAGGGCGACATGAAGTTTTTTAAGGGTGTGTTTGGTCGTTAAGTGATATATGTACGAGATGATTTAAAAAATTATTTATATGTTCGGTTGTTTGAATAGAATCATCTCATCCTGAATGGTAGGATACAAATTTAAGTAATATTCCTTATAGATGATGAACCATTCCATTCATCAAAAATAATGAAACTAAATGGTATAGGATATCCCATTATATTCAATCTCATTTTACCAACCAAACACAATTTTATATTTATACAAGAACAAATGAAGTAACAAACTTTCTTTTGAACAAAAAAAATCAAACTTAACAACACCGAATTAAAATATACGCACAGTAATTAGTATGCGAATCGAAACTAGAAGCTGATCAGAAGGCTATAAGCGTATCACAAAATACTCTTTAAAGGAATGGGAATTTTATGAATTTGGGTTCATGTGGACCCGTTATGATTTGTGCACTTTGTATTTCAAAAAATTCTAAAAAAATTCATAAGCGTAACAACAAGTTAAAGGATGCGTAACATTAGTACCCTCTCTGTCCAGGTTTGTACGGCGTATTTTCTCTTAACACATAGACTAATAAAATATTAAAAATAACTATACTTCCTCTAATTATTACCTCTAAGCACTATAGTCAATGCTATATGTAGAGGATATTAATTAAATTTGAATATTTATTAGAAATATAAAAAGAACATCACCCAAATTTATATTTAAATATAAAATATTATATATATAGTATAATTACCTAGGGCACCATGGTACCTAGTCACCATGGTACCTAGGCACCATGATCTAAAGAGGATATTTTCTCTATGTATTTTCATGCAAAAATTTTAGGACGCTGAGTTTAACTAGTTCAAACAAGTTTGAACTGAAATTTAAACTAGAGTTTCCTTTTTTGATGATATTTTGGTTGTAGGTATGTGCTGATTTTATATATAAATCAGCAAAGAATGTGATCCAAACTCATTCAAAATCTTTGAATTCGAGTATATTTTTTCAAAGGTATGTGTTTCATTTGAATTATTATAGATAGGTATATACCCTAAAACTGAATTTTAAAAAAAATATACTCGAATATAGCTTGAATTCGCGCGTTTGAAATCATGATGCCTATATATATACACATATACATATACTATACATATACATATTGTTTGCACCAAAATTTGGCAAGTCTAGTCAAAGTCGGCAATAAAGTCAAAGATATGGGAATTAACGGACATGTTGGAAAGGTTTGGAGATATTTTGGTAACGGCAAGATCTTTAAGGAAATAACTGTCCAAGATAAGGACGATACGGATCAAGACTTGAAACGTGTTGTAGTCGGACACATCGGCCGAAGGGTATAAAAGAAGGATCAGAGCAAGCTGCAACAACAACACAACACAATCAACCAGCTTTTACTTTTTCTACTTTTTCCTGTCGACTAGGAGTAGCCTCTGTAATTTAGATCTCTCTTTGTAATCGATTTTGATCAATAAAGTTGCGCATCGCCGATTGTTGATCTTCGTCAATTACACCCCCAGGTTTGATTTGTTCTGATTTTGTTGCGCATCGCCTTCTTCAGAATCGATCTATCTTTATCCTCTGATTAGCCTTAATCGGCTAATTAGACTTACCTTGTTACCTTGATCTTGATCGGCTTCAAGCTGATTAAGTCTAAGCCGATTGATCTCCACGATCGGCTTTGTGTGAATTTTATATTTTTACCTTGTCGATTCTGAGTCAAATCGACCGCACGCTCAACCGGTGTTAAATGCGGTGTCTTCTTTGTCAAAAACCCTACATCAAGTTTTTGACGCCAACACACTCTTAGCATGCCGGTGGGACACATGATGAAACGTTAAGCACAAAAATCGGCTAGCCCGATATTTAGGAATGGCGTTCTCGGATTGTCTTCTCTTGGGAAAGTCAGTATCTTGGTGAGGTTCTAAGTCAAAAGGTCGGCTAAAAAGCAACATAGCCGACTGAATAAACCATTGGGGACCTCCTATGTTACCCACGGTGAAGTCGGCAAAACCCGTAAAGCCGACTCCTAATAACATGCATCATCCGTATCTTGCTCAGGAATGTTTTTTCAAGTGCAAGCCGACGCCCTCTACTAATCATACGCAATTGTCCGATATACTTGGGTTGGTCCTAATGAAGCACCGCAGAACAAAACCGATCAAGCCACGAGTTAAGGAAAGCAATATGCTTTTCGTCCGATACCAATCCATTTACTTTATTGTTATTTGCAATATACTTGGGCCAGCCTTCACCTTTTGATTGGATAAGCTTATGTTTGGGTTTGGCACTAAAGGCCGACACTTGTTCCCCGTCTGGTCTCAGGCAGTAGAGTTGAGCGACGTCCAGCAAGGTTGGGCCGATCATACCAGTGCGAAACATAAAAGCATTAAACGAATCCGACCAGAAATAACAAACCGTGGCCACTAAGGGCTCATTGGCCTCTGGATCGGCTAAACTCAAGGGAATGTATTCTGCGATGCCCATTCTCTCCCAAGACTCTCTTTTCTGGACTGCTACTCGATTGTACCAACTCTTTCAACCTTTAAGTGCAGTCGGCCAAGCCCTAAAACTCTTACTCCAACCCTCAATATTATATCCTCTAGCCGATAAGGGGAGACGAGTTACTTCTTGATCAATAACTGTAGCTACGTCTAAGTTTTCTAATATGCCGAGAAAAAATTGATCAACACTGTTGGGGATTAGGATGAGTACCTGAGAGGGATCCATTCAGCCGATCTTGATGTGAAAGCCGACCGAAGTCAAAAGAGTTGGCGTGCCAGTGAGAGAACAAGATGCGGAAGGAAGAAGCCGATTGTGAATGGCGTGAGAGCTCGAGCGCGTGAGGAATGACCGAGTGGGGACTACATTTTATAGCGAGGTGAAAATTTGAAGCGACAGAAGGTGAATCTCAAAAGACGTGAGTAATTAAAACGCACCACCTGTGTGTCAGAAAATTACGGCGCAAATAAAGTGGCAGTTATTGGGCGAAGTTCAACAGTTGGCCGATGGGAAAAGCCGATTATTGCGATTTTTGACAGATGACAAGTCATCTCTCAAAAATAGGGGGCATATGTTTGCACCAAAATTTGGCAAGTCTAGTCAAAATCGGCAATAAAGTCAAAGATATGGGAATTAGCGGACAGGTTGGAAAGCTTTGGAGATATTTTGGTAACGACAAGATCTTTAAGGAAATAACTGTCCGAGATAAGGCCGATACGGATCAAAACTTGAAACGTGTTGTAGTCGGACACGATCGGCCGAAGGGTATAAAAGAAGGACCAGAGCAAGATGCAACAACAACACAATACAATCAACCAGCTTTTACTTTTTCCTGTCGACTAGGAGTAGCCTCTGTAATTTAGATCTCTCTTTGTAATCGATTTTGATCAATAAAGTTGCGCATCGCCGATTGTTGATCTTCGTCAATTACACCCCCAGGTTTGATTTGTTCTGATTTTGTTGCGCATCGCCTTCTTCAGAATCGATCTATCTTTATCCTTTGATTAGCCTTAATCGGCTAATTAGACTTACCTTGTTACCTTGATCTTGATCGGCTTCAAGCTGATTAAGTCTAAGCCGATTGATCTCCACGATCGGCTTTGTGTGAATTTTATATTTTTACCTTGTCGGTTACAGGTCAAATCGACTCGCACGCTCTTGAACCCGGTGTTAAATGCGGTGTCTTCTTTGTCGAAACCCTACATCAAGTTTTTGACGCCAACACACTCTTGGCACGCCCGGTGGGACACATGATGAAACGTTCGCCAAAAGATCGGCTAGCCTGATATTTAGGAATGGCGTTCTCGGGATTGTCTTCTCTTGGGAAAGCTGTATCTTCGGTAGGTTCTAAGTCAAAAGGTCGGCTAAAGAAGCAACATAGCCAGACCTGAATAAACCATTGGGGACCTCCTATGTTACCCACGGTGAAGTCGGCAAAACCCGTGTAAAGCCGACTCCTAATAACATTCATCATCTGGTATACTGCTCCGAGGAATGTTTTTTCAAGTGCAAGCCGACGGCCCTCTACTAATCCTTCTGCAATTGTCTGATATACTTGGGTTGGTCCTAATGAAGCACCGCAGAACAAAAACCGATCAAGCCACAGGTTAAGGAAAGCAATATGCTCTTCGTCCGATACCAATCCATTTATTTTATTGTTATTTGCAATATACTTGGGCCAGCCTTCACCTTTTGATTGGATAAGCTTATGTTTGGGTTTGGCACTAAAGGCCGACACTTATTCCCCGTCTGGTCTCAGGCAGCAGAGTTGAGCGACGTCCAGCAAGGTTGGGCCGATCATACTAGTGCGAAACATAAAAGCATTAAACGAATCCGACCAGAAATAACAAACCGTGGCCACTAAGGGCTCATTGGCCTCTGGATCGGCTAAACTCAAGGGAATGTATTCTGCGATGCCCATTCTCTCCCAAGACTCTCTTTTACGGATCGCTACTCGATTGTACCAACTCTTTCAACCTTTAAGTGCAGTCGGCCAAGCCCTAAAACTCTTACTCCAACCCTCAATATTATATCCTCTAGCCGATAAGGGGAGACGAGTTACTTCTTGATCAATAACTGTAGCTACGTCTAAGTTTTCTAATATGCCGAGAAAAAATTGATCAACACTGTTGGGGATTAGGTTGAGTACCTGAGAGGGATCCATTCAGCCGATCTTGATGTGAAAGCCGACCGAAGTCAAAAGAGTTGGCGTGCCAGTGAGAGAACAAGATGCGGAAGGAAGAAGCCGATTGTGAATGGCGTGAGAGCTCGAGCGCGTGAGGAATGACCGAGTAGGGACTACATTTTATAGCGAGGTGAAAATTTGAAGCGACGGAAGGTGAATCTCAAAAGACGTGAGTAATTAAAACGCACCACCTGTGTGTCAGAAAATTACGGCGCAAATAAAGTGGCAGTTATTGGGCGAAGTTCAACAGTTGGCCGATGGGAAAAGCCGATTATTGCGATTTTTGACAGATGACAAGTCATCTCTCAAAAATAGGGGACATATGTTTGCACCAAAATTTGGCAAGTCTAGTGAAAATCGGCAATAAAGTCAAAGATATGGGAATTAACGGACATGTTGGAAAGGTTTGGAGATATTTTGGTAACGACAAGATCTTTAAGGAAATAACTGTCCGAGATAAGGCCGATACGGATCAAGACTTGAAACGTGTTGTAGTCGGACACGATCGGCCGAAGGGTATAAAAGAAGGACCAGAGCAAGATGCAACAACAACACAATACAATCAACCAGCTTTTACTTTTTCCTGTCGACTAGGAGTAGCCTCTGTAATTTAGATCTCTCTTTGTAATCGATTTTGATCAATAAAGTTGCGCATCGCCGATTGTTGATCTTCGTCAATTACACCCCCAGGTTTGATTTGTTCTGATTTTGTTGCGCATCGCCTTCTTCGGAATCGATCTACCTTTATCCTCTGATTAGCCTTAATCGGCTAATTAGACTTACCTTGTTACCTTGATCTTGATCGGCTTCAAGCTGATTAAGTCTAAGCCGATTGATCTCCACGATCGGCTTTGTGTGAATTTTATATTTTTACCTTGTCGGTTACAGGTCAAATCGACTCGCACGCTCTGAACCTGGTGTTCGTCTGGTGTGCTGCTGTCGAAACCCTACATCAAGTTTTTGACGCCAACACACTCTTGGCACGCCCGGTGGGACACATGATGAAACGTTCGCCAAAAGATCGGCTAGCCTGATATTTAGGAATGGCGTTCTCGGGATTGTCTTCTCTTGGGAAAGCTATATCTTCAGTAGGTTCTAAGTCAAAAGGTCGGCTAAAGAAGCAACATAGCCAGACCTGAATAAACCATTGGGGACCTCCTATGTTACCCACGGTGAAGTCGGCAAAACCCGTGTAAAGCCGACTCCTAATAACATGCATCATCTGGTATACTGCTCGGAGGAATGTTTTTTCAAGTGCATGCCGACGGCCCTCTACTAATCCTTCTGCAATTGTCTGATATACTTGGGTTGGTCCTAATGAAGCACCGCAGAACAAAAACCGATCAAGCCACAGGTTAAGGAAAGCAATATGCTCTTCGTCCGATACCAATCCATTTACTTTATTGTTATTTGCAATATACTTGGGCCAGCCTTCACCTTTTGATTGGATAAGCTTATGTTTGGGTTTGGCACTAAAGGTCGACACTTGTTCCCCGTCTGGTCTCAGGCAGCAAAGTTGAGCGACGTCCAGCAAGGTTGGGCCGATCATACCAGTGCGAAACATAAAAGCATTAAACGAATCCGACCAGAAATAACAAACCGTGGCCACTAAGGGCTCATTGGCCTCTGGATCGGCTAAACTCAAGGGAATGTATTCTGCGATGCCCATTCTCTCCCAAGACTCTCTTTTCTGGACTGCTACTCGATTGTACCAACTCTTCCAACCTTTATGTGCAGTCGGCCAAGCCCTAAAACTCTTACTCCAACCCTCAATATTATATCCTCTAGCCGATAAGGGGAGACGAGCTACTTCTTGATCAATAACTGTAGCTGCGTCTAAGTTTTCTAATGGGCCGAGAAAAAATTGATCAACACTGTTGGGGATTGGGATGAGTACCTGAGAGGGATCCATTCAGCCGATCTTGATGTGAAAGCCGACCGAAGTCAAAAGAGTTGGCGTGCCAGTGAGAGAACAAGATGCGGAAGGAAGAAGCCGTTGTGAATGGCGTGAGAGGTCGAGCGCGTGAGGAATGACCGAGTGGGGACTACATTTTATAGCGAGTGAAAATGCAAGCGGCGGAAGGTGAATCTCAAAAGACGTGAGTAATTAAACGCACCACCGTGTGTCGAAAAATTACGGCGCAAATAAAGTGGCAGTTATTGGGCGAAGTTCAACAGTTGGCCGATGGGAAAAGCCGATTATTGCGATTTTTGACAGATGACAAGTCATCTCTCAAAAATAGGGGGCATATGTTTGCACCAAAATTTGGCAAGTCTAGTCAAAATCGGCAATAAAGTCAAAGATATGGGAATTAACGGACAGGTTGGAAAGGTTTAGAGATATTTTGGTAACGACAAGATCTTTAAGGAAATAACTGTCCGAGATAAGGCCGATACGGATCAAGACTTGAAACGTGTTGTAGTCGGACACGATCGGCCGAAAGGTATAAAAGAAGGACCAGAGCAAGCTGCAACAACAACACAATACAATCAACCCGCTTTTACTTTTTCCTGTCGACTAGGAGTAGCCTCTGTAATTTAGATCTCTTTTTGTAATCGATTTTGATCAATAAAATTGCGCATCGCCGATTGTTGATCTTCGTCAATTACACCCCCAGGTTTGATTTGTTCTGATTTTGTTGCGCATCGCCTTCTTCGGAATCGATCTACCTTTATCCTCTGATTAGCCTTAATCGGCTAATTAGACTTACCTTGTTACCTTGATCTTGATCGGCTTCAAGCTGATTAAGTCTAAGCCGATTGATCTCCACGATCGGTTTTGTGTGAATTTTATATTTTTACCTTGTCGATTCTGAGTCAAATCGACCGCACGCTCTGAACCGGTGTTAAATGCGGTGTCTTCTTTGTCGAAACCCTACATCAAATTTTTGACGCCAATATATATATATATACCCCTTTATAATGTACCTAAGCAAATTTTCCTACGTCCACCCTAAATAATGCATCTCATTAGAGATGGCCAATGTTCGTGCACCCAAAGAAACGTCCCGAAACTTGCATTCATCAAAATGAGCGTCTCGATCTTTCCTCGCTTTACTCACCCACATCCGATGGTCATTATTTAGTGTGTCTAATCATCCTGTGGCCCACAAATGACCTCCCCACCTACATATTTGGAAGGAGAGCGAATCAAATAAGGAAATAAATAAGGAGGATCCGCATGCAAGGAAACCAGATTTGAATTTTTACTCGCCAAAATTATACGTACTACATATTTGGAAGGAGGTGAATCAAACAAGAAAATAAACAGGAGGATCCGCATGCAAGGAAATAAGACTTGAATTTTTATTGTCCGGCATTGTGATCGTATTTTTTCCGAATATGACCCTTCTCGAGACTTTTTACGGATCTAGCCCCATAGAGCCTAATTTGGTATACGGAGAGTCTTTGAATTTTTGTTTTCATTTTTATCTAAGGAACCAAGCATCTGTGAGTCTTTGCTTAATTTTTTTAATTTTTTCTCGCGGAACCAGTAGTGAAAGCATCTTTTTTAATTTTATCTTTTTTCCTTACGGATCCAAAGATCGTGAGCGCGATTTATTTTTCCATATTTTTCAAAATCATCCCTATGGTCCACAATGACCTTCCTCATCTCCAAAGCATCAACAAGGAAAAGGAAACAAACGTCCCGAAAAGGAAAAGGAAACAAACGTCCCGAAAAGGAAAGGACCATACATTACGTCTTTGGGAAAAGGAAACGGGAGATGGGGCGTGTGGCGGGAGAACGTGGAGTCCGCAATGGCTCCACTGCCGCCATCGGTGGCGTTCTTGCGCGGCGAGGTTCTTTGTTAGCGACCTCGCGGCGTCGTGCCTCGGCAAATTTATAATTTAATTTTTTTTTGAAAATAATTTTATTAAGTACAAAATAATCGAAAGTTTTTTTGAGAATTTTTCTAGAATTTTTTAACCTAATGTGCTATCTTTTCAAAAATCCTTCTATATTTAAAAAAAATGAAGGCAACTCACTGTAGCTTCTTTTAGCTGCAACCCAGACCAGAGAAGCTTCTTCTCTTCCCTCCCTCCATTAAAGCAAGAAAGAAGCTCCAAAGCTCCATCAATCCCGCACCAAATCTCCTCTTTCCATCTATGGTGTTAATTCCCCAAATTTCGTGTTCTATTGCCAAAATTTCCTTCCAATCTGATTTGATCCCAAATTATGGTTTCCATAAATATGCTTGTTTCGGTATTATAAAAGCCGACGAGCTCTCCTTCACCCTATCGTATTGCGTAAATCCCCAAGTGCTCCCTCTTGTAAAGATCACTGGATTTTGGAGATAACCCAAGCCATCACCGTCATCTTTCCCAACGAAATTCACCGCAACAGTGATTCCTCCCCCGCAGGCGTCGGTGCCGGCGATCTTGCCACACCAGTGCCGACCCACTGCGACCGGCCGGCCACCCCTAGCCTTCCCTCTCCCTTGCCCTGGCCAAGACCAGAGAGCACGCTGTGCTCTCTGTGGAAGCTGCAAAAAAATAATCTAAGATCAGAAAATTCTTTTTTCTTTCTCTTTCTTGATTTAAAATCTTTTGGGAGCCCGTTTTCGCCTATTTGACCTCCATTTAGTTCCGTTTTTCTTTCTAAATTCATTTAAAATTCTAAATTTCTCTTTTATTATTAAGTGTTGTATTCATACTTATCTTCTCATTTAATGGATAAGCGGGTGTACTGCCGTCGTAGCGTTAGCACAGGCACTATACTAATATGAAAATGGTTATATACTCACCTCTACTCCCGTTCCATCTAATGTCGATTTGCCTCTCCTTGATCAAACCCATCCCACAGGCATCCTATCGGGTTGCAAAGCACAAACCCGTTTTTATTTTTCGTAATAAAAAAATACCGACCAAAACTCCTCGTCTAGTTGGTGATCCCCGAATTTGTTGGATGGCAATTCGCACCTCGGAGCGCTCGTCAACTTCGCTTCAGCGACGCTGCGCGCCTGCATCTCTCCTCGCGCCCGGCGGCAGCGTCCATACCTCCTCACTCTCGGTGGCGGCATCCATACCTCCTCACGCCCGGTGGCATCATCAACTACCACCTCGCATCTTCTCACAGCCGAAAAAGAGAAAACAATTGTTGTGCTGGCGGCCGCCATGTGCACAACAAAAGGTATCTTCCCATTCTTGCATATTTTTGCATCTACGTAATTTCTTAGAGATTTCCATTCTATTCCTTGATCCTCTTGCAGATCAAAAATTTATTCTCACATTTTCTTTTAGATCTGGAGGGCGCAGAAGCATCCATTCCCCAATAGGATCGATGACACTTCAGATATGTAGTTCTGGCCTTTAGGACGTTGGGTTTGAGGTGTAGTCTTTTCTATTAGATAGGAACTCCAATCTATTCATGATTCCGCTGATATTGGTGTCCCTTGGACCATGGGGGTTTGTTTAACAACCCCATCCATGTCTCTGGCTTCTTCCGAGATCAATTGAACCAGATCATTTTTTCGTTGATTGCAGCGGCTGGGCTAGAGTATGATGCCGATCGGGAGAGTACAAAGCCGCCCCATTGTAGAGCACGAGGTGAATCAACATGCAAGGATTCTTAGCTGCAAAGCC
This sequence comes from Otatea glauca, assembly GCA_036346275.1. Taxonomy (NCBI): domain Eukaryota; kingdom Viridiplantae; phylum Streptophyta; class Magnoliopsida; order Poales; family Poaceae; genus Otatea; species Otatea glauca. The sequence goes on from CM070711.1 coordinate 54,180,812, forward strand.
TTTAGACGATGTGAAGCACGAGGTGAAAGTATACTCCCTTTTGGTGTTCCCCTTCTTGGCTTGAACTTTGTTATATGATATACTTGATGTAGTTTCTAGAGTCCCTGATTAAATTTCCTATTGGAGATTAGTCTTTTGGAAAAGGGTATGTGCAGTAAGTGAATTGGGTATACTGAGTACTGACCAAGGATATGGTACTATAACCTTCCATTATATTGGTATTTCCTTATTAATTTATCCATAATGAATTTTCAGTTCTCCCATCTTGGAAAAGTTCAGTAACCAGTAGCATAGTCCTAGCAGTATGATTTAAGCAATTTATATCAGGAAGTTTCGTAAAAGGATATGTGTATGTGCTCCTATTCAGTCAATTGGCGTACAGTTTTTTCTTTCTAATATACTTGTATTTGGAAGAGTGACTGGACAATCCAATTATCATCGAAAGTTTTGTTGGAAATTGCTGCTTCAAATTTCACTTTGGATATTTCCATTTGGTAAAAGGATACGAGTGAGACAAAAGGGTATACCGATAGAGAAACAACTTTGCTTAGTGAATGTGAGTGCAATTGAGATTAAGCTAGAGAGAAGTGCATCTTATAAGATGTACAACATTTAGCCCATTAATTAGGATTATAATTAGATCAAATGCTATTACACGTATACTGTTCCTGTTGTGAGTATACTGATTTTATCAACCAAGCACAAATTAAATTATTCTTTTGTACTATGGTAACCTTTAATAATTTTATAGACTATCTAGTTTGCATTGCAATTAACAACTACTTATCACATACTTCTAAGTACATGTATCTAGTAGATACCTGCATCTAGACAGCACAATGACTAGAACCATCCTGCCATCCTCTTCTTGTTCATTGTTGTCTTAACTTTTTGAAATTGTTGCTTGAATTTTCTTTGGAGGTTTGTCTATTGGAAAAAGGGTATGTGTTAATAGAAAAGGGTACAATGATAGATTAAGGATGAACACTTTTTTTGTTGGAGGAATTATACTCTTCTTCTATCGCATTCAGTTTTGTGTTGATAGTCATTTTTGAACCAATCAATTACTTATTAATGGTTATGGTCTGCAAAATGCAGGCATGCTATCATCATGAAGCTGCAACCAGTAGAGGTGCACGGCACCTATTTGATGAAATGGCATGAACAAGCTATGCTCACAAATGGTAGTCATGGCATGGGCATCAGTCTTGAGTAGGCTTCTGAATAGTGAATATTAACTAGTGCAAATGAGCTCCTGATGTATATACTCCTAATTTTATTTTGAGTAATTGAGTGGAACATATCTCTTTTCTAGCACTTGTGTTAGTTCAGTTCAGATCGTGGACTTGTGATGTTGTAACTTCAATTTTGAAGCTCTTATTGTTTCTCTTCTACGAGTAATATACTTCATTTATATTAATACTCTTTTTCATTATACTTTTTTGATTAGTCCCTATTTCAGTATACTCCATACTCACTTATAGGATTATACCCTATTTTTTAGAATACTTCAGTATACTTAATACTCTATTTTTTAGAATACTTCAGTATACATAATACTCTCAGTTATGGGATCAATAGTATTGTACTACTTCCTTAAAAAAGCACTACGCTACATTGAAGCTAAATTTGGTATTATGCTACTCTGTGAGTATCATGTACCACCATGAATGAACTGCAAACGGTGCAATTTGAATGCACTTCATACGAGGCAAGCAGGCACTACTTTCCTCGTTGAAGTATACTTCTATACGGTGTAATTTCGAGCATCAAGTTTGGCAAATACATATTTTATTGCCTCCAGATACTTCATCAAGGAGTAAAGTTTGCATTTCAAATTTCAAATCGGGCTGTTCCATCTAATCCTGAATCAGTTGTGCATGCATGTAGCAATTAAAGAAAAACAAAGGTATTTTATTTGTTCTCATCCGGTTCGTCCACTACTAATGGAGGTATCCAATACCAAAGCACCCACTAAGTTGGCTCACATCAAAGCACCCACTAAGTTGGCTCACATTTTAAAATTGATCAACGTCAAAAAAAAAGTGGGAGTATGTACTCCCTATAGTACCAAACGGGCTTCATATACATATACTAATCATGTGTCCGTGCGTTGCAACGAAAACTCAATTTATGATAAAAAAATTAATTTGCAAAGAACACTAACTTTAGTTATGTTTTAATAGTAGGAAAAGTTTGTTCCTCCGAAGAGATTTAACTATCGGGTTAAATCTCCTTCCATCTCAACTGTTCATATTAGATTCAACGAACGGCCTGTCCTCCTGAAGATGAGAATGTGTGCCCTCTAATAGAGAGTAGATGAAAGCAGAAGGCAGTGTACACAGGCGGATGGAAGCTAGGTCTCCCCAACATCTTCGTGATTGGCACGTGATTTGGTTGCGTGATTCTTTCCTTTTAATCTACGCATTTGCAAATATGATGAGATAGAATTCCCGTATTATGGGATATGATGAGTATATCCTTCTATCCATGCAGAATATGATGAGAAAATCCTTTCATTTATAAGATATATGAATAACATCTTTCTATAGTAAGAACATGTGAATAGAGATATGTTAAAATAATATTTTTATTCAAAAAAGATATGATAAAATCTTTCCATTTAAGATATGATTAAATCCTCTTCTATCTCAGCCGTTTATATCAGATCCAACGAATCAAATACTCTAGAGGAAAACGGACCACTACCACCAACTCCTAACTAGAAGTAGTAGAGATATAACCATTCAAAAAATACTCACGGAACAGGCCTACGGGTCCCCTTCCAAAAACAAAAAAAATAGGACCCAGGTCTACATTTGGCCCATCTGGGTGTATGGCATAGTTTATGGCCCACTTTGACCATTTAGCAGAGCACTGATCAGTGAGCACTACATCACTTCATTGCTTCTTCATTGATCCCTGATTCCCTCGGACTCACTCTCGCTACCTCCTCTTCTTCCCTTGTTCACCATTTTGGGGTCAGTAGATCCCCGACTCACGAGTGCTTCTTCTGTCCGTAGCATGCCAGACTCCCAAATTCTCACCATGCCCTCTCAACTGGTATCGGAGACTGCTCCGGTGGTCTGGCTGGTGGCTGTTAGGTTGAAGCTTTCATTTACTGGCAGCAGCTTCTTGCCATCTGGCCATCTCGGAGCTTCGTCTCTTACTTAAATACTTCCATGTAAGCCAAGAAACCAGTTTAAATTTATAAGAATCAAGGTTGATTGGGGCAGGGCTTATGCTAGTTAGGTCTTAATTTGGGTAGGAATATATTCTGGACATGATGCTTTGGATTCTAGAGGTGCGCTTCTGTTAGAAAATTGACACCGACTGTGAAGCTAGAGATTTTTCTGAAGTATCAAGTCTTAGCCCTTATAGTTACTCTGAAATGATCTTTAGAGTAACTAGCAAGGTGAGCCACGCATACGTGTGGGCATCCTCTTAAGTATGTTGAAAGTTTTGGGACCATCCAGATCTATCTTATAAATAATAATAAGTGTTTGAGTTGAATGATTACTTGATGAGTAGTGCTTCAATGCTTTCCCTTCTAATACAAGTTACACAAATTTTGAAGTAAGCGAAGGGGTAAGTATTCTCTATCTACCCTTCATTCATGCTTTAATATTTGTGCAACCGTAAAAATGAAAAGCATTGAAGCACCTCTCTTACTTGATACATACATACATACATACATATATATATACATATATATATATATATATATATATATATATATATATATATATATATATATATATATATGTTAAATCTATATTCTAAAACTAACTTGACTCCAGAACTTCCTTGTTCGATAATCGACCATAATGGATATGAATGTACAATACACAAAGTATGTGCTCTAACAAGGAAAAAAAGGCACTTAGTTAGTGGCCGAAGAAGCACATCTACGATAAAAGGATCCGCTCATTTGTACGTTTAGATTTGTTAAAAATTTTGTAGTAAAAGAATATAACTTTTATGCTACAAAATTTACCTGGGTTTTTATATTAATAATTAATGTTTTGAACAACTTTTATTTGAGAACGGAGGGATTAGTTTATTTAGATTTTTTTAATGATAAAATTGGAAATGATAGTTGAACTATGAAATTTGTTTGGTAGGAACCCATTGTTTTGAACAATATTAGAGATTTATCTTGATTCTCTCACTACTACAAATCTAGACGTGCCAAAATAAATATTTTTAAATTATGTAGGAAAAAAATCTTCAGATTAAAATGAATATAAAACACTTACTCTAGTTGTAGAATTTCAACCTCATGGATATTTGAAATGTGTTCTGTGTTCTTGTTTACCAACCTTTGATCTATCGGGTATATTTGGCTAAGCCAGGGACGGATCTACAGGGTATGTCGGGTGGGCCGGCATACCCGGTAGATTTGGTCCAACCTATACATGATCCTCGTCATAATCTGGCATAGCAACCTTGTAGGATTTATAACTTTTGATCTGTAGGTCCGATCGTGCTAATTCGTTTTTAGTTAGATGCGTATTTGAATCTAGTTTATTTTGTTCAAATTTCAGGTCAATCCAATGGTTGGATCTCTAATAATTCGTGATTTACCGAACACATCTACTCTGTTTGTTGAATACGAAACAATTATTTGAGTCTGAATTGGGGTGAATTTTTTGTAGATCGAAAATTTGATTTTAGCTTCCGTGCAATCATTCATCCCCCTCTGATTGCTAGTTTAGTATATTTCGATCCTACACATATACTTTATTCGACTCCTACTATAGCTGACATAGTTATATCCTTATTTATTGCTTATCTTAGTTAGTATTTTAACCACTCAATGGACATATTTTATTTGCAAGGTTTTTAAATTATGAAGAGGAATGGAGACATTGCATCTCTTTTTCCGAAACATGCAGCAAAGAAGGCTGCTGCTGCTTCACCTCCTCCCCCGTCACAAACTGCAATATTGAGCGAGAAATTTTCTTCAAAGTAGAAGAAGATGATATAATCAAGAGTTTTATGGCCATTAGAAGGTGTAGACCGAACAAGAAGAAGTAATATTATAGGTATATAAGCTTCTTTTAAATATATCATCTTGTTTTAATTTTTTTATTTGTATACCAAATTGCTCGATAAATTTTAAATCGTTTACCGAATTATTATTTGATCGGCATACCTAGGTTTAAATCCTAGATTCGCCTCAGCAGGCCAATAACATCTATTGGAAACTAAAATTTAGTCCTTGTTTACAAGATTAAATCTTTTGAGGTGAATCATTTACATTTCTCGTTAAGGTATCAGTATCAACAAATTCAAAATAGTAGTCCAAAAAATCTGCTGATTCTTTCTTAACCTCCTTCGTTGATGTAGTACAGAGGAAATTGATCTTAAGGTCATTCTTCAATGGACGATACTTTGTATACTCTTGAACTTTGATGTTCTTCAATATGTAAATGGACTTTGATATGCAGTGTCAGGAGATTTCCTAGATGTCATCGTTCGGTTCAAGGGAATGGTTAAGGAATCAGGACATGCTCGGGAATGAGTTCTACGTTGGTGCTTTCAAGGAACTGGACTGATTGCCATCATTTGTGAAGGATGGGCATTTGGTTGTTAAGCTGAAACAAGTTCAATGCCACATCGGTGTGATTTACATCTTTGGGAGCGCCATCTCTTCCACTGTGTGCCTGTATGTTAGTGCTTCCATGAGCACTTTGTTTTTCATCTCTTAGTAGTCCTAGAAGTCAGTTGTTGAAAAGGCCAGCCGGTGGAATTCACCTGGATCGTCTGATTGGCTTCTTTCAGGTGCCTGGACAAAATTCTTGGACACTGGAGCCTTCCCTTGGAGGCCTGGACCTGACTTGTGCCGAATGTCGAGCTGCTTGACGTCTGAATATTTCGGTTGGTTAAAAAAACCGAATTAAACGATCGAAAATATTTTAGCTAATTTGGTTCGATGCTTCATTTTAGTCAGAGAAATTCAGTAGCCACTTTCAAAAAATTGAATTATTTTAAAACTAGATAAATCGAACCGATTTCGTCTAAAAAAAGAATCCCCACCCCTACCTGTACTAACTAATAAAGTATGCCTTATACGAAGAAATGGTGAGAGTAATAGATTTATTCGATATTTGTTCAGACGTTCTGGCGTAGTTGCGCTCACGTGTAACTTAGGCAGCGCTCCACCTCTTGATACGTTTCTTGATAGCGTGAAGGGTATTATTTGCACCCTCTTAAAAAATACCTAAACTAAAGCGGCATTGATTGGATAGGAAATGGGATGCACCATCTTATCTTTTTTGTCAGGGGGAAATTAAGAGTTGATCCCATGCAGACGAAGCTACAGTATACTCTGATTTTGAGCAAAGGTGAGGTCAAAGTTTCAAATTTTGGTTTCCGATCACATCTCGGAGGCGACCGAAATCCGAAATTTTAGATAAAATATAGTTGAAATTCAAAAAGCAAAATTCAATTTCAGTCCAATAAAACTTGAAATTTAGTTAAAATATCAAAACAAAAAAAAAAGGCAACGCAACTGGCTGACCGAGGATTCGAACAACATGTAGGTAGGCCATCTGTCCCTCTACCAACTGAGCTACAGAAATGTTGTGAGTACACTGTAAATTTTTTTGTATGTATTCCTTATAAATCGCATTATAATTATCCACACTCAAATTGACGTTAAATCCGTTCCAAATAAGACAAAATCAGGTTAAAATACCCTAAATTTTAGAGAGAAATGTGCAAAATTACTGTAGGAATTTAAGCTGAGATTTTTAATTTCGTCTCCGGTCAGAAATCCGAAATTTAGTCAGGAATTTGAACTATAGGTGAGGTTTAGAGAGAGAGATGCCGGGAAGTTTGTCTGCCGTTTAGTGGTTTAGTCCAACGAGCAGTTGTGTCGGTGATGTCTCTCTTCCCTGTTGAAAACGCGATGCAAGAAGCCAAAAATGATGATGAGGAAGCTGCGGACGATAGTGTGTAATGGAAGACAACTCCTATCTTATTAAGATTCATCTAAAATTACTTATATCATATATTTTCAAATCCTAAAAATACTATATACGAGTCATCACACTCAATGGCATCGTGCTTAGGTCGCCGCGCGCCTTGTAGTCCTGGATGCAGATCAATGCATCCAACGGACTCAACCGCGCCACGGCTCTCATCTCCGCGGACGCCGTCATACTTGTGCTTCTCCAATGTGGCAACAGAAGCCGCCGAGGCAGGCACTGCTCCAAAGAGGCTGTTGCCGTACACAACTAATTCGGCCAACCTTTGGAGATGACCTTCTCGAATCGCATCACCGCTTTCACGGGCTCGAGGTAGCTCTTGTTAGGATGACGCCATTGTTTGTTCTGCATCCGGCCTGCATTATTATGCGGTCGTAATCGTGCGGGAACACGAAGCGGGCGCCCACGTAGTTGTCGTAATCGTGGCCCCTCCGAATGTCGTGTCTCCAGCTGGTACGGCGCGTCACCCGTTGGTTCGTCCTCACCGGTACGCCTGCCATGCCCAGTCCCCGATTGTGCCTTGGTTTGTCTCTTTTTCCCTGAGTACTCTATTAGCGTCTCCCTTGCCCATTTGCGATGTCGCTTGCTTTTCTTCTGCTTCGGCGTCCTCGCTTTCGCTTGGGTTTCGCTTCTAGACCGCAGTCCGTGACAATCGCCGTCCTCGTTGTTTTGTCTTGTTGGTTCTTGCTTCTGGCCATGCCTTCTCTCCCAGGCGATTGCGCTCCCCACCTCCGTGCATGCTGTTTGGGCTCTTGTGCTTTCTCTGTTCACTTTTGCTCTTGGCTACGCTCCTGGGTTTTGTGTTCTTTAGTTGGTCTTTTTACCGTTGCCATTCCTCTGCGATTTCTTCCTTTTCTTTGTGTGTGCTGTTTGAGCAGCCATGCTAGATCTCTAATCGGCATTCGACTCTTTACTTTTGTTTTTATGTAGTTGTTTTTGGTTCGGCTGCTCTCGATTCGAATCGATTTCGTTCCGGTATGGCGCTTCGGCGTCGCCGCTTTCGATTGTGTTTCGACTCCCGGGTCGCAGTTCGCGACATTCGTTGTCTCAGTCATTTAGTTCTTTCGGTTCTTGCTCCTGTCTTCGCGTTATCTTTCCAACGAATGTGTCTCTGGACTCCTTGCGTATTGTTTGCGCTCTCCTGCTTCCCTTTTTCTTGTTTACTATTGCTAACGACCTTGTGTTTTGCGTTCTTTGGTTCTTGGTACATCTTATTTCCGATTCTTATTAATCTTGCCCATTTTTGCAATCAATCAGATGCTCTTCGTTCGTACCTATTCATTTACTGTTTGTCGCTCTACTTTCTCTGTGGTTGCCCTGTCTTTTTGTTCTTTGTTCTTTGTTTTGTTTTTTGCTTTCGACTCTATCATTTAGACTGTAGTGCTTTGCTAGATCTGTTGTTCTTACGACGTATGTCCTTCCCCCATTGGATGCAGGTCTGCGACGCTCCGTTGTTTGGTATCGATTGCGTCCTCCAAACTCTTCTTATTTGCCTGCTAACCAAAGGTAGCAACGATGTGGGCTCTTTATGTCACACCGATTTCTAATTTGTCCCGTCACTGCTTATCTTACTTATTTCCTTACGCGTATTTGTTATGCATGATACTTGCTGTTGTCGCTTTTGTTATGGCAAAATTTCAAATACAGTTCAATTTTGTACCGTGTATTATCAGTTTTGGGCAACTTTTTTCGTATTTTTCGAAATAGCGTCAATACCTAGCATCTGACGCGACGGCAGACTATAGCCGGCATGTGGTGCGCCGGCTATGCCATAGCCGGCATCCCACACACCGGCTATGGCATAGCCGGCGCACCACATGCCGGCTATGGCCTGGCTCGGCCGATCGCGTTGCGCGTGAAGGTGATTTGCATGCATGCTTTGCTTTGATCTGAAGCCTCTCGTCGTGTTAATCCTTGTCTGTCTGCACGTTTGAACTTCCCGTGAAATGCCGTAACTATTAAGTGGGGTCTTGACATTTATCTTGACGTCGTTTAGGGTTTAAAATCCTCAAATCTATACTTAAGATCATGCATTATGTCAAATTAAGTTTCCAATTGAAAATTCTATGAATTTTAAAGGAAACTTTAGAGAGCTCGGTGCTCCGCTCATGGTAGCTCGGTGCTACCGGGCATGAGGTAGCACCGGCCCCCAGAGCGGTGTGTAAAAACCCGAGAATAGTATTTTAGGGGACCTGGCAGGGCGGTGCTACCGCCCTTAGTACCACGGAGCTACCGGACGAGCGGTAGCACCGACCCTCTAGAGCGACGTGAAAATTTCAAGGGGCTTGCATTTTGGGCACTTTGGTAGTCCGGTGCTACCTCCCATGGTAGCACTGTGCTACCGGACGAGCCGTAGCACATGCCAAATTGCCCAGTGTAAGAATTTCTCTCTTTTTATCAGCTATGCTCATCCATCTCTTGTTTTTGTTAAACTAATCGAGGACTATCTAATCAAGGGTCAGATGTTTTTTTTTTTGAGAATTGTAGTATATTGCTATTTTTTAAGCTAGCATCCATCGGTTATGGTTTGTTAAAAATAATTGAGTAAATTTTATAAAACTATATATTTTTTGTATAAATTATTAGAAAACTACATATTTTAGCTTCTATTTCACAAAATTACATATTTTAGAAAAACTTGTTTCACAAAACTACAAATTTCTTGTACAAACTATCAGAAAATTATAGATATTAGTTTCTATTTCACAAAATTATAGATTTTAGGAGAACTTTTATCACAAAACTACAGGTTTTAGAAGAACTTGTTTAACAAAACTACAGGTTTTAGAATTGACCGTTTCTCGTAACAGGTCTGATAGTGTGGGTCCACATGGTGGTCTCACGCGTCCTTATTTCCCGTTTCACTCACACTTGAGGCTGTCATATGGGTACAGATTGTCAGACTCATTACAAGAAATGATTAATTCTAAAACCTGTAGTTTTGTGATACAAGTTCTCCTAAAATCTGTAGTTTGTGAAATAGAAGCTAAAATCTATAGTTTTCTAATAATTTGTACAAGAAACATGTAGTTTTGTGAAACAAATTCTTCTAAAATCTATTGTTTTGTAAAATAGAAGCTAAAATATGTAGTTTTATGATAGTTTGTATAGAAAACCTGTAGTTTTGTGAAATTTACTCAAAATAATTAGAGACTATCTAATCAAGGCCAGATGTTTCTATTATTTTTTTAAAAAAAGTATATCTTTTATATTAGAACTTTTGAGTACGTTTCACGAGCTTTAAATATATAATAGATTTATCCGTATATTTGCTTTCATACAATATTTTCTGACCGAAATATGTAGTAATTAATACTTCCTTGATTATAAGTTCTTCGATGACTTCTTTGTTGATTTAGCACTTGTATAAGTGTTGAATGTTAGTGGGCAACTGGCCTGACCTTGTTTTTCCCCTCACGCTCCGCCACTGTTCTTACTTTGTCGTACTCGTCGTACTCGATGATGCCAACGTCTTGAGACTCTTGACCCTTCACCTAGGCACCAAAGCAGCACTATGGGGTTATCATGTCGCCAAAATGAGCTCATTTTTGTCAACTTGTCAACCTTCCACACGCAAGTCGTTCCATGTGTGCCAGAGCGCCCTGCAAACTTTTTAAGTATCGCACGTATAAAAAGTTCCCGGAAGGAGCTCGGATGCAAGGTTTTCGCCATGGCCAGCTACGTTCTTCACATTTGGATCCCACGGACATGTAGCAAACGCATATCTGCAGAGCTTGGGCTCGGAGTTTCTGTAGGAGATAGATTCAGAAGGAAAAACTGTCCGTGTGGCTAAAGGTACACATATACATACTCGACTCACTTCTTCTGCCGTTCCTTCTCTCTTCCATATATGGCTGTTGCAGATGCGACATGATATCTTTGTTCTTATAAACAATTTCGTAGCTGTGTCGCAGTATGATATATCTGCACAACGCATTTGATGTTAATGCTTCGGTAGTCTGTGCGCTAGCTAGTTCAGTTGCTTGAAGCAGCTGTATGCTACTGGCCGGTATTCGAAGGCATTAAGGGTCTGGTTGAAATTTCAAAAAATCCCTCTTATCCAAGCTAGAACATTGGATGAGGCTCCAACTTGACACAAAATCTCCCAAAGAGAAAAATGCAGCGCCACCGATCGACCTCATCGCATGCCATTTGGTTCTTCCTCACATTCAGTCACCATCTACATTCATCTCACAGCCGCGCTACTTATGAAAGCCACTGTCTCTGGGTTCTGCCCTGCAGCTGCAGATCTATGCCATACCACTATGATCTTGCTCGAGAGTCGAAAGTCAGTCTCGTAGGGGCAAAGGTAAAACACCGTGCTTTGGGTGCAGGCGGGAGCTAACAGCGAAGAATCTCAAAGCTCTGTTCCCCTAGTTTTCTTCCTTGGGCATTGGCCCAGCACAATTTCAGTTTTCTTGTTTTTTCACTTCGTTGTACAGTTTTTTTGACCCCCTTAATCAAATGAACAATGGAAGCTCTCCTGTCATTCTTAAAAGAAAAAAAAGTTAAAACACTGTGCTGGAAAAATGTGACATGTTATTACAGTTTTGGTTTTTAGCGGCCATTTTTCACATCTGCCACATGCTTCCATCAGCTCTCCGCACAAACTCGGCTATACATCCCTTCGCAGGTCGCAACCATGCTCAATCAAATCTACTCTGCTCAGCGAAGTGTCGACGACGTGGGCCAACCTTCAGCACTTGGTGTGGCACCCCAAGGTCGTGCATCCGAAACGGCTGCACCCGATCACCATCAAACCATCCAGGCATCCAGTGGCGGAGCGAGGAAATTTGGATAGTGCGATCAAATCTGACTGGACTATACTGGAATTTCACTACTCGTCACCGGTGAGTCTGGACAGTCATCCACATTATCCGGGAGGTGGCTCCGTCCCTGCAGGCATCACACAGTAGTTAACATGCAGCAGCCACAGTTGTGACCAAAGGATATCTATTTACTGTACCGACGCTAGTCGCTTGGCTAAACCCCGATCACACACTTTAATTACACCTCGCACTGCAGCACCGGCCCAGGACAACCCCTTGATCAGAGGCGGGCAATCACGCATCACATCCGCATCCACCGAGATATGATCCACCACAACGGAAGCCAACATCCCACCGCCGCGCATTCAAATCCTTCGTTTTCCGCCGCCCCATCCTCCCGCGTGTGGACCAGGATGCGCGCGGTGCGGTTGGCGCGCGAACCGTTGGCCACGATGGAGCGGGGCGTTATCGCGAGCCTATCCGAGCTCGAGTGGCGAGCTGGAGGATGAGGCGCCGAGTGGCCGTGATCCACCGGCCGAGCCGAGCCGCACGCCCCCGCGCGAGCGATCGACGTCGCGACATGATCGCCCGCATCCGTCCCGGCTGGCCTTGTCGGCGCTATTTGTTGCGCGTATAAGGAGGGCACCCAGCACTGGCCACTCGCACAATGTCGACCGCCGCGTGCTTCGCCACTGTCGCGCCCCGCGCCCACGCTTCCGCCGTCGTCGCCAGCCTCGGCACCCCCGCGCCGTCCTCCTCCTCCCCCAGCAACAACCCCTCCTTCCGCCCCAGGCTCATCAGGAACGCCCCCGTCTTCGCCGCCCCCGTCGCCGCCGCAGCGGTACGTCTGCAACTGCATGCATATACGTCGGCATGCACTCCATTATAGCTAATTAAGCTTGAAATGTCCTTACTATTTTGGGCAACACTCACTGGTCCGTCTACACGGCCGAACATGCATGCACAAAATCTTCTTCCCATAGTATGGGAGAATGCGGGGCAAAGGTGACCCCTCTCAAAAAGAAAAAAAAAGGTCGAACTCAACCGAATTAATGCACCGTAGTTTCAGGCTCAAATTGCATTCGTGATCTAGGAAAGTGTCATCTCATAACTTCGTTTCATCTGTAGGAGCATAGTGGCGCTGCACTGTTCTATCTAAGACTCACACTGATACACATCGACACATGGGGCATGCCACATGACGACCTACTCTCTCGTACTAACTTTTTTTTTTCTGAAGCAATCATTGAATAGTGTATAGAGCAAAGACATGTTTTTTAATTCTTTCTGTATCAACCATCAACATGCATGTCAACCAATTCAGGTGCGCTTAGTTGCCTAGATAAGGTTGGATAGGATATGGCCATCCGGTCTGGGTAGGATAGAGCCATTCAAGTGGCTGTTTGGATAGATAGGGATGAGCTAAACTTTTTTTTGGTTGGATGGATGGGATGAGCTAATTTTTTTGTTTGGTTAGATGGATGAGGATGGATAGGCTAGTTGTAATTAAAGTTTAAAATTTTTGTTTAAAATTTTCGGACAATATTTAACTGCAATTTGAATTTCGGACAAAGTTTGATCGAAATTTGAATTTTCAAACAAACTTTGAATTTTCGAACAAAATTTCATCAAAAATTGAATTCTTGGACAAATTTTGATTGAAATTTGAATTTTTGATCACATTTTGACTAAAATTTGAATTTGACCGAGTACACTTTGGAGAAATTTGAATTTGACCGAGTACACCTCTTCATGCAAAAAACTGGATGAACCCGTCTGGCCTTTTTTGGATGGCTATATCCAGTATATTAAAGTAATATTTTAAAAAACTGGATGACCATATCCTATCCATCCACTCATCCAAACAATATGATGACTCCAAATCTATAGATGGTCATATCCCATTTACCTTTATCCGTGTAAACAAATATCACCTAGAATATTCGGGAAGACAGGGTTTCCCAAGAGGTGGCCAATGATAATTTTAATTAAAGATAAGCAGGTGCTTTGGATAAAAAAGAAGTCCCCAAAAGTCTCAAGTGGAAAGAAGAAAGTTCCAAGTACAAAAAGAAATCAAACGTTCAGTGGCTTTTCCTTAAAGCGATAAGGTGGAGGTGGAGCCCTACCAGGGATAGCTACAATTCAAAGCGCTGAAGTGAAGCAGGGTTCTGTCTATGTTTCTTTTTCTTTTGAAGAGAAGCGTCCGACTTTTGGCTTTTGAGTAGTTTGATTAAAACTCTGCAGTAATTAACGGTCGAGTCACTATCAACTTCGTCATTTTTAACCCTCCTGTATTTTCTTTTTCTTTTTTTCTAGTTCTCATTTCTCAAGCACTATATATACACAGTTTTTTCCTTTAAAAATGCTACTTCCTCTGTTGAAAAATATAAAGCCTATTATTTAAATAGTTTTGTTGAGACATATAAGGCTTACATGTAGATATAATGAGATACTTAAGTCATTTTCCATCGTAGCTTCCTTCATTTTTTTCATGTTTTCAATCCTTGCGTAAAGTCAAAATACTCCACGTATTACGCACAGAGGGAGTACGAATTAATGCCAAGTTTGTGATTATTAGTAGTATTTCAATTCCTTCAAGATGCTTTAAGGGGATTCACCGTAATTTATTGAACTCAACTGAATTTTTTGATTTTATTTATGTTGTAACCAAACTTGTTACTCCCTTCGATCGTAAATAGATATCGTTTTGAATATAAGTACGATCTAACTTTTAAAACCTTGATTGTCAATATCTTTTTAAATATTTAAATTGGATACATACATGAAAATCATATTTTTAGATTTATCTCCAAAAGTATTTTCATAATATTACAATTTTATTAAGTTTTATAAATATATTATAATAAAAATTAGTGATTAAACTTATATTTTAAATACTACGTCGATATTCAAAATGAGAGGGAGTACTTGTTGCTGCTAGCCATAACGAGGAGCCCTGGTCTTCATTGCTAGCAGCGTCATAATGATGTGACGCACAGCTTGACGCTGATTGCACCACAACTATGTGGGACAAGACCTGTAACCAGGTTTTAAAAACCGTTTTTAAAAATCGGTTCGAAATTCGAAATTCAAAAACTGCAAAAACCGTCAGAAATCGTAGGGTTAAGAAATAAAAATTTTAAAAAATTTTTTTATTTTTCTCCCACGCTTGAATTTTTCAATGCCACCAAGCATTTATTTTTTTATTAAAATTATTAAGAAAACCATTCAATCGGACATTCCTTAAAAACGGTTAAAACCGATTTCAAGACGTTTGTTTCCTTTCCTTGTTGATGCCGGAGGTGAGAGAAGGTCAGATTTTCAACGGTTTTTCCATGAGAAAAATTGAAAAAATTAAGCAAGACTCACGGTTTTCAACGCATAAATTTTTAAATTTTTTTTCCTTGTCGCTCTCCTTCCATATATGTATATCAGGTTGTGGGGCCACGGGATTTTTAATTAGACCAGTTTGATGAATGCAAGAAGCGGTTTTGAATCTCAAATTTGAAATTCAAAAGCGGTAAGATCGAAAACCGCAGTTTTCACCGATTTTTTGAACCCGGCCTGTAACTGATATTAGATGGAATAAAGTTGAGATGTTTGAAATACTGAGTAATCTTCTAAAAAGAATAGCTTGAAATATTGACTTTGGCATCATATATAATCTATACCCCTTTATAATGCACCTAAGCATTCTTTTCTACGTCCACCCCAAATAATGCACCCCACTAGAGATGGTTCAACCTTCATGCACCCAGCGAACCGTCCCCAGAAACTTGTCTCCATCAAAATTAACCTCTCAGATCTTTCATCAGCTTTACTCATCCACATCCGATGGCCATTGTTTAATGTGTCTAACTCATCCCTGTGGCCCACAACAGATCTCCCCCCACCTCCAGCATCATCTCAAGAAAAAGGAAACAAATATCCTAGAATTAAGGAAAAGAAAACAAATGTTCTAGAAAAGGAAAAGGAAACAAATGTTCTAGAAAAGGAAAAGATCATATATTACATACTGGAAAAAGAAAACCGGAAGAAGGACACTATACTAGTGCTTGATGGTTATAGCAAGTAATTACAATTTGGCAGTACGTATATGCTTTGACAGCGAATACCGGATTAAGAGTGCAGATTAGGGAGCAACCGTCCCTTCCCTCTTGGCACCAGTAGTACCTGATGGGGAGCACCATTCCAATAATTTAGTAAGCGGTGGTCTAGCAGTTGGGTGCGGGATAAAAGCGTAATTTGAGCTCATCGATAACGAAAATTCCGTGAAGGTGCCGTACATGGTGTTGATGGCCCTTCGCATCGTGTTATGAACGGCAGCTATCTATAATATATCTTCATATTATCTATAGACAACACTAAAAATAACTCATACAATGGATCTTCTATATAGTTATATGTAACGATATCTTATTCAATTAACAGACTGTATATATAATGGCACAAAATGGAAAATTGCCTATAAGACTGTCTGTTAAATAGTAGACACTAGTTTTATCTCTCCTCCACATCACCTAAAATTCTACATGGTATAGTCTTACAGACAGCTGACATGTACCATTGTACATGCCCTAAAACGACCTTGCGGTGGAGAAAACTTCCTTGTCGGACATGGATCAGCCAAGTCGTGGGAGTTGGGGCAGGGTTTACAAAACCGAATCGAGGTTGAAAATCGTCAAAACCGTAGGGTTTTGAAAAAAAATCAAAAACAAATAAAATTGATCGTTTTTTATCGATAATCGATCGTTCAAGCGAAATTTTCCGGCGACCGATTTTTGAGCGATTTTCATTGATAATCGAGAGGTTTATCGCATAAATTTCCAAATTTTTTTTGAATTTGATCGGTTTATCGACCGGTATAGTTTATCGAACCGGCTCGATACGGTCTAAAATCATGATTTTTGAGCGATTTTCATCAATATTTGAAACCCTGACCAATGGAGACTTGTTTTTATTCAAGTGAGTGGATTAGCGCACCAGATTGGCCCTAATTCGGCATAGGCAAGGGTAAATTCCGCCGAATTCGGTTCTTTCGGTGGTCCCGAAATACACTTATCCCTCTTACATTTCGGTAGATTTATTTGAGTTCTGTCAAAAATCAAATTTTATCAAAAAAATTGTTCAAATGTTTCGTACCGAAATTTTTGAAATATCTAAATTTCAGTGGGTGCTGAATAAAACTCAAAACCCTAGGTAGCATATTTATTGAAGTATATTTAGTAGTAATGGACAAATATTGCTTGGGATGCGGGAATCCCGGAAACAAGAATTGGAAGCCCAGCCTGGCAGGCAGAAAAAGATTGTATGATTTTGTGGTGTACTGTAACTTCAGAACTGTTCACTACGAGTGCAATTGCATCTCACAGAAATAGCTTCTTTGGTACTCCTCCTATTGATCAGTAGTTGATATTTTAGGATTTTTTACACTTCAATAAAGACAAGTTTATAATTGACCAAATTACCCTATTTTTTAGGTTATTTCTATTGAATAGTGTGTACTACTTTTAGTCTACAACATTAAATGATCTTGGAAATAGCTAATCGATCGGGAGTATATAAGCAAAGAGGGGGAAAATCATCTCAAGATTATAAAAAAAATATTTATTTTAGAATAAATTTTAAAAGCTAAAATAACATGTATTTATGAATGGAGGAAATTTCATGCGTGGTTAATTTGTCCCTTAGCCCTATCGGATTTTTTCTTTAGTTTACAGGCCAAATATATATCTTTTGGGTTACCAGAATTTTCTGAAGGAAAACTTATTCTACCTTTGTATAGGACGTAACAAGGAAGAAGACACTGTCGATGTCAGTAAAATAGGAGCGCCAGAATTCCGAGTTTGTGAAGCACTCTCGGTTTATCTTGTAGAGTTGTAGTAACAGCACACTTGATCAATAAACTTTTCTGTGGGCACTTGCTAAAAAACAGTCCATTGTTTTTCGAATAAGAAATTGAGTACTCATGCTATTACATCTCTGCGATCGATACAGCTCACGAGGGTCTGCTATAAGTACATTATATACTACTAGATGTGCTGATCTGGATTTATCGAATTGAGAGAAGGCAGGTGAATCATCATTTGATGACTTACCTAAATGTTTCATTCAGCGTCGTACTACTACAGCTCATTGCACATAAAATATAACGTAACAACCCCATACAAAAAGGAGAAGATAGTACGTATATGCCCCCAATAATGTCCAATTCACATGCTAAATCTGATCTGAGTATCCGTCCGTGAATATATGTTATTCTAGTTTTTAAATTATATTGATGAATACATAATATTTTATAATTCCGAGACAATTTTTGACTTTTTTTTTCATTGTATACCCCTGTCATTCATTATTCACAATGTTATTTATTGTTATAGAATAGAGTAACACTCCATCGAACCATAATAAATAAACTAATGAAGGAAGATGATTTAGTTATTTCTACATATAATTTAATTGAAGTACAAAATTCTAAAACGTATCTATTTAGAAACGGAGAAAATACTTAAAAAAGAAAGAAAGAGCGGCTAGCTCTTGCCATTCCGAGAGGCCATTTGGCCACAAAACCAGCCGCTCCATTAGTTCTTTTTTCCCCCTCTTTTGCTCCTCCTTTTCACTGATCATCGCATTCCGCGTGGCATGTTTGCTAGTAACTCAAGAGGTCAAAACTGCTACAGCGATAAGAGAGGAGAGGAGGGGAGATGAGCGGCAGCTGCGTGCGCCTCCCCTGCCATAAAAAGGCTCCCCTGAGGGGGGAGAACCAGGGCCAGAAGCAGAGACCATAAATTCTTTCTCTTCGTCACTCCTCCAGAAACCCACCCACCCCACCCTCCACCACCTCCTCCACCCTCCAAGGTCCGTCCTTCCTCCTGTTCCTCCCACATCATACATGCAGTGCTAATCCCGTCCATCCGTCGTCTTTTCCCTCTGCTTTTCATTTCCTTTCTTGCCCCCTTTCCAATTCGATTCGCTGCTAGATTAATTAGCTTTCTACTTTTTTGCTGTAAAGGGGATGAGATACTTGCATCCACTTTTGGATCACCTTTGTGCATGCTTTGTGTGGGCAGGGGCACCCCAAACACAACACGCGATTCATTCATCTCTCTCTCTCTCTCTCTCTCTCTCTCTCTCTCTCCAAGAAAGTTATATGATGCATACCAAGGGTATATATGTGTGGATGTTCTTCCAGTGGATGGCAACGATTGATGGGTGATTGGTGATCCTTTTTTGCAGATGGACGCCGCCGTCGAGCGCTTGAAGACCGGGTTCGAGAAGTTCAAGACCGAGGTCTACGAGTAAGCCTTCCTAATCCCACCACCAAGAGATAGATTCCTGAGTTTAACTCGTGATGTTTGGTTTGGTTTGAGGTTAATTTGGCTTGGCGAAAATTGATCCTCTGGTCCTTTCTTTTCTTCTTGGCAGCAAGAAGCCCGAGGTGTTCGAGCCGCTCAAGGCCGGGCAGGCCCCTAAGGTATGCACCATCTGAATGACACCTGAGTACCTGACAAACCCAACATTTGTACAGTCGTAGGAGAAGTACAGTACAGTACTGCACAATGCTGGTGCTAGCGCTAAGCCTCTGGTTCCCATTTGCAAGCAACTCTGCCATCCGGTGTACACTCCGGGGGTGCCCACAGCATTTGCCTGATTACCGGCTTGTCCTAACTGCATGACCTCGATACAAGGGGAACAGCTTGTCGCCATTACCGGCCGGCCATTTGGTACTAGGTTACACGTTACTGGATAAATAAAAAAACAAAAAAATTGGTCTGTTCATTAGCTCACCACGGACAGCACAATCTTCAACTAGTAGGACAAACAAGCAGTTGTGGAATTCTTTCACAGCCCCCGCCGGCCATGCACCGCCG
Source organism: Otatea glauca (assembly GCA_036346275.1). Classification (NCBI taxonomy): domain Eukaryota; kingdom Viridiplantae; phylum Streptophyta; class Magnoliopsida; order Poales; family Poaceae; genus Otatea; species Otatea glauca. Next base: position 54,200,447 of record CM070711.1, read on the forward strand.
GGAAACTATACTAGTACACGTACCCATGTACCTGCCATGTTGGGGATTTGGCGTAGTAATTATTGAGATGGCACCGTCCCTGTGTGCTTTACTACTCTATAGATGCTGGATACCCAGTATAAACCTGACGTTGGAATCCTACAAGTACAAGCATTTTTTGTTTATTTTGGGACTCCCAAATCAATTGGCATGCACCCCGTTTGATCCATGCATATGCCGTAACTAGTTGTTTGTTGAGGTTCTAGCCCTAAGAGTAGTCTAAATCGGCATACATCCTGGTTTTGGGTAAAAATATATAAGACCAACCAACGACCTAGCCGTGTTGAATTTTGAAGTCCAAACTTCTTCCCAATTGAAATCATGGTCTCCTGTGTATTATCACAATTGAACACGGACATCGTGTGACGATGTCCATTTTACAAATCTCATCATCTTGGCACCGGTCGCGTGCGTTAGGCCCACACAGGAACCGTGAACCTCAAGTCTTCTTCGTTTATGGAAACAAAGAAGAAAATAGGGCATAAATAAAGCCATTCTCATGACTGTAGCTAGAATACTAAAAAAGAGGTGCTTCGATGTTTTTCTTTTTGACAGTTGCACAAATATTAAAACATGAATGAATGGTAGATGATAATTACTTACACCTTCGCTTGCTTCAAGATTTAAGCAACTTGTATCGAGAGAGAAAACATTGAATCACTGCTCGTACTTAAAATTCCATAGCGATCTTCTTGCACACATAATTAAGCAGGCCCTACCATGGAGTTAGCTATCTAGCAATCAATCACAAATTTGTTTGGACGTCGCCTCACAACCTTTAATAAAGTTAGGCGCATGTATATATATATGTTGGCCAAAACCATTATGCTATCTTAAACCTTTTAGGCATTGCGTATTTGCATCTACTTAAGTACTTATCCCATTGGGCAAGCTGATCCTCGCGATGCTAATATTAATGCGCAAGCACAAAACCTTAGCAGCACTTCAAACCGGCTAAAGTTGCAGGTTACGTTACACCATGCATATATGCATCTCTAGTCTCCTGCCTTTTTCCCCTCCCAGCAAATCCTGACCTCCACAAGTGTTAATTCAGGACACAATTAACAACCTAATTTAATTTTCCTACATATACATGGTCCATGTTGTCTTAATCGGAGCAGCAATTGTGGGCCTGTTGTCATAAGAATAGAAGTGGACTGCAATTGCGTCAATCAAGTCTTGAACACGAGACCTCTTGGCTCTGATGCCATATTGAGTTGTATGCACCAGACAATTCATCTAAAAGCTTAAGCTAATAAGGAAATGTAGGCAATTCACTTATACTGCAACACTGGTGTATCTGCTGTTGATCGCCATAAGAGCCAGACTGCCAAAGACAGAAAAGCCTGCGTAGAATATGTACGATCTCTCCCCACTCGAACGCGTGGATCAACCTACCGCGGAACCTTCCCGTTACTTATTTGGTTTTCTGTTTCGCTCATGCCATCTTGTCCTATGAGTTTTTGGGATTTTTTATAGCTTATTTGTATAAAATTATAAACCTAAGCTTTTCTTGACTGTGAAAAAATCAGAATACGACACATGTCATCTGTCACAGCATGGGTGAATGACTTGCCGCCGTCCAGAATAAACATCCAAAACAAGAAATTGAAAAAAAATGCTTCATGTCCGAGCCCCTAGCTTTCCGTGGTAAAAAGCGGTTCGGAACAAAGGCAGACAGGTCAAAAGTTGCAGCCTTCGTCACAAAGAGTACTCTCCTGCTTCCATACACCCCCCGCTCCCCGCGGGAAAGATGTCAGAACTGTGTAGTCCACCTATCAGTATCTGCCTACGCCCTTATCAATAAGAGCTGTGAACTGTACAGTTATCACCAACATGATGGTGCCCAATTAGTTAATTGTCTGTGGTTACTCGCTGTTGCAGTACATGGTGTTCGCATGCGCCGACTCGCGCGTGTGCCCGTCGGTGACCCTGGGCCTGCAGCCCGGCGAGGCCTTCACCGTCCGCAACATCGCCAGCATGGTCCCGCCCTACGACAAGGTACGCGCGAGTCCACGTATATATATGCTCGTCGGTTAATGATTTTGGCCGGTCGCTTCGGTTCATTGACGTTATGGTTTGCACGTTCACTTTTGTCAACTGCAGAACAGGTACACCGGCGTTGGGTCGGCCATCGAGTACGCCGTCTGTGCCCTCAAGGTCCTCTCTCTCTCTCTCTCTCTGACTTGAGATAAGCAACTGCAGATAGTGCTGTCACTTCAATTATAGGAGTGTAATAATGCATTGGCCTGGATTAGTAGTGAACAAAGGAGATTGGTTAGATTTAATTTCTTGTGGCCTTTTTTAAAAGAAAAAAATGGCTCCAGATCTTATGCCAAACTGGCTTACAAGTTACAACTTAAGGTGAAGAAGGATCTTGCCTTCCCACAGGCCACATAGGTGTTACGTACGGTGTTCGTTCATGGGGAAGGTGATATGTAGTAGTGGTCAAACCGAGCGCAGGAGAATGAGTGCCCTCGTTGTAATACTAGATAGCATTGCGCGCTACGCCGCGCCGCGCAAATCCCACTCCGAAGTTTTTTATTGCAAAAACGGTAAAAGGATCTAAATGTAATTTTAAATATTTTGGGATTAAAGAACCGGCGCTGATGTAAAATTTGCGGAACCACTATTTTTTTTTGCAAAATAACGCAATTTTAAATCTTTTAGGTTTAAAGGACCGGCACCCGTGTCGATTTTGCGGAACCACGGGATTTTTTCGCAAAATAACTGGATCTAAACATAATTCTAAATCTTTCAGGTTTAAAGAACCGGACCACGGATTTTTTCGCAAAATATTCGGACCTAAACGTAATTTAAAATCTTTCGGGTTTAAAGAACCGGCGCTCGGGTTGAATTTACGGAACTACGGGGTCTTTTTTGCAAAATAACCGGTGGAAGGACCCGTTCGCGATTTCAAAATTCTAGGAGGGTTTTTTCGCAAAAAACGGTACCTTGTGACCTAGAATCGCCCTAATTCTTCCGGCTGTATGATATACATTATTTGTACTTTGCCGTCATTCCATCGACACTAGTAAAGTTCTAAATGAGATCTCCAAGTACAGAGTATGTGCATATGAAAACACTGCACTTTAGAAAAGTTCTTTTTGTACATGCATAAAGCAGAGAGCATGGCCTGATTTTTAGGCATACATCGAATTTAATCGGCAGGTTGAGGTCATCGTGGTGATTGGCCACAGCCGCTGCGGTGGAATCAAGGCACTCCTCTCACTTCAGGATGGCGCACCCGATTCCTTGTAAGTACTAAACGGCTCAAATCTGACTAGCTCCTGTATGCAAATAAACATCTCTTATCTGTTGCTGACTCGTTTGATCTGTGTCTGTTTGATTGGCCAGCCACTTCGTTGAGGACTGGGTCAGGATCGGCTTCCCCGCGAAGAAGAAGGTGCAGACTGAGTGCTCCTCGATGCCTTTCGATGACCAATGCGGCGTCTTGGAAAAGGTACGCATGATGAGCCAGCATGATGATTTTTTCTCGCACAGTATTAGCAACAGTGCTATTTAACTACTACTCATGGACCTTCGAAAAAAACACACAAACTAGTAGTACTCATCAACTAAACCACTTTGTTCTTTCCTAATCAAATGTGAAGTGCCCTGCATGGATTGATTTGCTCACGGAATATTTTTGGATTTCTGAATATTTTTTCAGGAGGCCGTGAACACGTCCCTGGAGAACCTCAAGACCTACCCGTTCGTCAAGGAAGGTCTTGCGAACGGGTCCCTCAAGCTGGTCGGTGGCCACTACGACTTCGTCTCCGGCAAGTTCGACACTTGGGAGAACTAAATCCATCCGTCAGTTAACTCCTACACATACATAAATACATACAGATGTATCGCCCCGATCGATCGAGTGAATGCATGCCATGGAGTACTTACTATCTACCAGAACTATTACAAACCGGATGGCTCGATGTGAATTGTAATAAGAGAAGTTTCTTCTACCTTTCTGATGCAGAGTTGATTGTATGATGCATAATTTGGTCGCCTTGTGATCAAAAGATATCAGCTATAATTAATAATATTATTCTGAAGGGTTTATCTTTTTTACAGCCTTTTGCTCTTGGCTGTTTTGCTAACTCTTCAAGTAAAGGAGGAGATATATTGTTCTAGAATACCAAAGATTTTAACCATTAGCGAAGAGATGGCTGTGATGGCAAAAAAAAATACTAACACACACAATTTCGACCTCCGTCCACTTGTATGAGTGCCTGAGTGGTAGATGATATAAGAACTTATGTTAAGTGTAAAATTGATAAAGAGTTTGCTTTCTTTAAAGAATACAGGTAAAATTAGTAAAATGACTCATGTGTCTATTTGTTAGTGATCACCACATATTGGATCATACTCAAACGAAAATATTGGATCATAGCAATAGACTCCTTAATATTTTAGAGAAATTATTACTCCTTAATTACTAAAGCAATTCTGTGGAGCAAGACCAATTTGCAGTTGTTGCGTTGTCAAGTCTAGTTAGTCATAAGAATCTTTACCTTTTAGAATATCTTCCATGCTTCACCATAGACACTCGCTCTGGCATTTATATACGCGACAAATGACATGTTTTCTAAGATAAAAAAAAGGGAACGGTATATCATTCAAACAATATACCATCCCAGCTTCTCTCTCTCGTTCACTCCCACTCATGTGACGGCTGACGGGGGTGGCGCCACAGCCGCCGATGGGTTCACCGCACCCCCGATTGTAGAGGAAAGTCAGAGCAGCCATGGCTCGGTGGTGGACGATGGTGGCGGGCATTGGGTAGCGGTGAAGGACGATGGGCAATGCCAAAGGGCAGGCCAGTCGGCGAGGTGAGGGATGAGAAAATGTTAGGTTGGGTGGGGGTGACTGATGGGGCGGAGGAGCCGACGGCACGACGAGTAGGCGAGCTCTGCACGGGGAGGCAAAGATGGAGGAGGAGGCGCACAAGCTGCAACTGGCACAGTGGCTGCAGCGATGAAGGAGGTTGGAAGTTAAGGTAAGGGGGAGAGAGAGGAAGAGGACGGGACGGCAGCTGGAGAAGCAGGAGTATCCCCTAGTACTCCTCCTTTTCCACTACGGGATTTGTCCCCATTTCTCATTGGAAAACGGACGGGTGATACTAGCGTTCGGATGTCCAATTACTGTTTATTTCGTCGGACGCTCGGTGCAATATTTTTTTTAATATCCGCAACATTTTTTTTCAACGTCTGCAACATTTTGCTTCGCGCGCATATTTTTACTGTTATCGAAGGAAAATATTTCACATGTAGGAAAAAAATGTTTCACATGTAGGAAAAAATGTTGCAGGCGTCCGAAAAAATCGGACGCCCGATCACAAGTCATTAGGAAAATGAAAACATAGCTCATACATAAAGGGAGAAAATTCATGTTAGTAGGAAAAACACTATAGCTTGAATTAATTCGTGGGGACTCAGATTGGGGCAAGGATTAAAATCTCGTTTTTGCTCCAAATCTCGTCCATGGCCGAAGAACGAAATCTCGGTGAGATTTAAAAATTTCAAACAAATCCTGGACAAAATACAAAAAAAAATTCAAATCCGGATTTTTTTCTACTGAGAAAACCGAAATTTCGGCCGGTTTTGCCGAGATCTCAGCAAAATTACACAGAGCGAAAATGGATCAAATGAAGTCCAAAAGTTTTGAATTTTTTTTGTATGTTACTGGCACATCAGTGATGTTCCCATAAAAATTTCCAATAATTATAAAATCTGAGGAATGTTTAAAAATTCAAACATTGCTACTATCTAGATAAAACACTAGCTAACAAGTTTGAACTGAATGCAAAATGAAACAAACCATGTTAGAAAATTTTGATTTTTTTTTCATGGTTACTATGAATCAATAATGTTCCCATAAAATTTTCAGATAATTATCAAGTTTTATGAATTTTTAAAATTTTGGATAGTGCTACTGTCTTGATAAAAGCCTTACTGACAAACTTCAACCAAATGAAAAATAGTACAAACCACGTTAGAAAATTTTGAAATTTTTTTTGTACGGTCCTGATGTATGATTAATGTTTCTATAAAATTTTAATATGATGATCAATCTTCAAGAAGTTCTAAAAATTCTAATAGTACTACGTCCTGATAAAAGCCAAATGATCAATACATATATTTGCTTTAGCAATTAAAAAGGATTAAATTTTTTGAAAATTTTGGATAAGGTTTATAAGGAAATTATTAATATTTAATAATTGTTTTGAATCATTATCACACTCCAGTGAATTTATAAAATTCTTACAAGTGCACTGTACCATTTATGTTCTTTCTATTTTTGATTTTTCAAATATAACAAATGAAGTTCAATGCATACATAGATTTGATTGAGCAAACAAAAAAATTTAAATTTTTTTTAAACTTTTATATAATGGTAATGAGGAAATTATTAATCTCTCATAAAAATTTAAGATCATGATCACACTCGAGAAAATTTATAAAATTCTTACAAGGTTACTATCCCAATTATGTTCATTCTGTTTTTGATTTTTTAAAGATAAAAATGAATATAAATTATTTTGAAACTTTTTTTGTATGATCCTACACTTCTTAGAATGGTACCATAAATTTTTCACATAATGATAAAGCATTTACAATTTTATAAAAATCTGACAATGTTTCTACAATTTCTTAAAAATATCTCAAAAATTCGGTTTTTCAACAAATTTTCATAGGAGATGACTTTCTTGGGGGTTATTGGGCCAAATCTGATCAAACAAAGTCAAAAACTAGTCAAAAATCCAGAAAACTCGCCTAGATTTTTGAGATACTGTAGTAATTTGAACTTTTTTACTCCGGTCGGCATTTCAAAATTCGTTCACGTCCGAAAACCGAGATCTCGATGAGATTTTAATCCTTGGATTGGGGTTGTACCTCTTCCTAAGTGAAAGAGAGGTATTATAGCTTCAGTTCTTTATGGCCCAGCTTAAGCTGCATCGAAGCAAACAGTCTTTGGTATAGCTTCAATTGATGTGATGCCCTCTCTCTTTTCAGTTACCACTCAAAGCAACTATGCATTTTCAAATCATCACTATATCAAATTTTGAAGAAAAAAAAATGATTTGGCAAAGACACCACAAAATGATTTTTTATCGTGGAATTATTGATTTACCCAAAAAATACTTCATTACCATGTAGGTACCAACCTACCTTCCCTCTCACTTCCATCCTCAACCCTCCTTTCCACCACGATCCGCTGTAGTGCCTGTCGCTATCCACGGTCACTGTCATCACCCCGCTGATGCTGTTGGCCCAATAGACCCTGGCCCTCCCCCTACTCCTCACTCCTCTTCCTCATTACATCTTGGTTGAATTTAAAGATGATCATCTGAAACGACTTTGTGCCATGCAATTTTGAGCAATAGCTACTTCACCACGGAGAGCATTACATAAGAATGCAAACGTATCCAAGATTATTATGTTGAGTTGAAATATGCAATGTGACGTGCCAATATCACTAGTAAAATTAAAAAGAAAACATACTTCTAAAGAGGTTTGAATTTTAATATCGCCACTACACTTCAACATAAAGAGGTTTGAATTTTAATATCGCCACTACACTTCAATATAAGTATTTTAGTAGCATATTTGATCTTGTGGATTGTGCTATTGAAAGGAAAGAAAATTTAAGGAGTGTCATATACCGAAGTTTAATCTTAGGGTACTAATTTATTAGAGCCACATAGCCAAATTGAGCGAGAGTGCTAAAAATATAGAGTCGTGTGATTCAAATTGAGTGAGAGTGCTAAAAAGGCTGAGTTGTGTGATTCCATGCCAAATTGAGTGAGAGTGCTAATTGAGTGAGAGTGCTAAAAGACTGAGTTGTGCGATTCCACGCTATGTGAGGTTGAGAGCATCCAAATTAAGAGTGAGAGAGGAGTAGATGATATGATAAATGAGGTTATTTCTGAAACTAACGACTTACCCTCTATTTCTAGTAACATTGTACAGTTTGACACTGAGAATGAGGAGCTGAATGCTAAACAACCCACACCACTAGAAAAGAAAGATGGAGAGATAACCACCATTAGAGATGGAGTACTTGCTTTCCTAGGTTGCATCGTGAAGAAGAAGGTGACAAGAACCAAGACACACTACATACAACAGCTACATCAACTAATGAGATGAATAAAGGTAACAATAATTGTGTTGAGTTGGTAGTTCAACAAGAAAAGGTGACTAATTATGAGAACTCTCATGCTCACTTGAAAATTTCACGTTCTGAATTTGATATGCATAATTTACATAATATGAAATTGATTACTTATAAGAAAATCTGTAACATCATGAAAAATTCAAAAATAGGAAAAACAAAATTAAAAAATGGAATGGAATAAAAGTTTTAAATGTAATCAAGATTTTAATTTAAAACAATATCTTTTTCCTCATTTTCTTGAATTTTAATCTTAAGAAAAGAAAAGTTTCAATGATAAAACCATTTCTTTCAAATCGAATAAACTATAAAAATCAGTTTTAAATATGATATTAATTTTAATTCACATTTTATGCATTTTATGGATTTTTCTGAAATTTCTTGGCTTTTCTTGATTTTTGCTCTAAAGGAAAAAATCCTTTTAATATTCATTTAAGTAATAGACAAAGGAAAATAATAAAAGCTTATAACAATAATATATATATATATTATTAAACTTATTTTTGCATATTATGAAACTACATGATTTGACATAAATTTAGAAATTTACTTCAATGGATTTGGAGCTAAGATGCAAAAGTTATTCAAGTTTGAATAGTGTTAGCTCTAATAAATGTCCAAAAATAAGAAAATACGCTTTCTTACCGTGAAAGCGCACTTTATAATTTCTGTGGGATTTTGAATCAATTTGTGCCGGCTCACAGATGGGGTCAGCTATCAGTGACTTGCGGCGCTATTTGCTGACGTGGGGGGCCCGCGTGGCAGTGGGCCAAAACAGGGGACACGGCTTTTGGAGCTCGCCAGCTTGGCAGTGGCGGGTGAAGCAAGAGCAGGACCAAGGGGTGGCAGGGGACCAACCGACGATCGGGGAAATCTTCCAGAGTGGCTTGACGATGGTGGCCAATGGAGCACGACGACGGCGGTGGTCGGGAGTCCGAAAGACAGTGATTTAAGTCTGAAGAACACATGGGTGAGCATGAATAGGATACGGGGAGCCCATTTTAGCAGTCAATGGCGATAGAGACTGGTCAAGAAAGTCTACCACTGTGCATCGGAGAGGAGGAAGAAAGGAGATGCCGCAGTGGTGTTTCAACAAGTAAATGCTGCATTAAACCGAGGGGAAACGGTGGTTAGATGCTCATGAAGCTATTATGTAAAGGGATTGGGTAATACTGTGGTAGCCCAATTAGTTTTCAGTCCCTGAGCTCGAAGATTAGCGCCGAAGTCTTGTGCTTGCCGTGGCACGGTTTTTCTCCGGGTTTTGGTTGCTGCGGCAAGGGTTTCACAGACGATCGGCTGCCGTGGTAGAGGAAATAGAGGGAGTCAGTGCTGGCTGGGGAAGGAGTGAGGGGCAATGAACCAGGCTGGAATGCCACTGCCAGGTGGACCAAAGAACAGGTCGGGGACCCCACGTGTCAGTGAAAGCAAGGAGTACATTTTTTGGAATTCCCAGGTTTGGACAGATAAGGTCTCATCATTTCATTGATTTGTCAAATCATGTCTAAGATTTTTTTAAATATTTTTGTCTGATCTTGATGCAGGTCTTATCTTCTGGTAAAAATTTCCAGTCAATATCTTATATGTAGAAATTTATAAAATTCTGACATTACTACTTTACCAATAAATAATTCTCTGATTTTGATTTTTTCTGAGGATGTAAATGGAGTATATTTTATTTTCCAATTTTTCTAGATGTTCCTAAGGATATTTAGAGGTTACCATAAAATTTTTAGGAGATGGCCAGCTCCATAATTTTTTTATTAACTTTTGACATTCTTTATGCTGATTAATTTTAGTTTCTATTTTTCATTTTATAGATGCAAAAATATGATTATATATTTTTAAAATTTTCTTGTACTTTATCCTAGTTCTTTAGATGATGTGGTAAATGTTTCAGTATAAGATAAGGTCTATACAAATTTTAATAATTCTGACATGGTGCTATTCATAGTCACAATATATTGTTTTTTTTATTTATTTTCAGCACTAAATATGTTCACATTGTTTTGAAATTTTTTTGGAATTCCCTGGAGGTGATTTGGGGTTTACATAATTTTTTTTAGATTTTGATTCTTATGGGATTTCTGGTTTTGCATTTTGAAGGAGAAGAGAACAATTAATACAAAAGATTTTCTTACAAAACCAAAATTCAAGAAAAAAAACAGAAAAGATGGAAATTCAAAATAAGATCATACTTCAAACTCATTTTCATAGTTTGTTCATTTTGTAAGAAAGAGTTTTAATATTGCAATTGTTCTTTTCTTAAGACCAGAATTTAAGAAAATGAGGAAAAAGATGATATTTTAAATTAAAATCTAGATTCCAATTAAAAATTTTATTCAATCCCATTTTAAAATTTTATTTTTCTTATTTTTGAATTTTTCGAGATGTTACACTCGTTGTCTCAATGACATGTGACCCCTGGACTTACATATCATTGAGATAACGAGTGGTATTTTACTGACGAATTAAGTGGTATAGTATGTATTATCCCTAAATTTGAATATGTGTGCAATTGCCATTGTTCTCCTCCCTTACTGTGATCAGGAGGGTTTGTAAAGTTCAATCATGTGTCAAATTATTCTAATATGGAAGAGTAAGCTCTCAAAACACAGTTTTTTGTTTGTAGTTGTGAAGGACCGAAATGACGGTCAGAGGGGGTGAATGATCACAAATAAACTTTTCCCACTTAATGGATCCAACCAAAATATCATTTGAAACACTCAAGTGCAAAGGAGCAAAATTGAGAAAATCTACTCTAGCCAGTACTACCGCAGCATAGGGGGCGGTAGTGCCGGAGGAGCGGTACTACCGCTGGGTATGGGCGGTAGTGCCGGCTTCACAAACAGAACAAGAACTCAGCATGATCTCAGAACGAAAATTAATGTAACTTGAGATCGGCTGGTCCAACGCCCATGAAATTTTGTATGCATCTTCTTATGAAGGTCAGTAACCTATTCCAACCTTCAATCCAAAGGATTGACATCAAAGTTTCGACCTTTTTTCAATTGAAGGAGGAGTGCACCAAAACTAGGCAAACACCAAAATCTTGGTCTTGGACTTGATCGTAGGGTTTTGTTAATCAAGGTGATCTTAGATAACCTCCCACTTGTCACAGCAAGCAAGAGCACAAGAACAGAACCACACAAACACGATCTAAAAGAATAGTTCTTCTCACGAACAAAATATCGGTTTCTTGCAAAGAACAACACAAGGTTTGTCTAGATGATTGGGATATGATCTGAAGAAGATTCATCCATCAATCATTCATCCTTAGCATAAGATCCACAAGCATTTAGAAGGAGGGGAGGCAAATCCAAATGTGCGGAAAGTAAATTGCAAGAATTTAAAATATGGAATATAAATACTGAATTTAAGTGCTAAATTTAAAGCATAATGTAAATGCTAAAATTAAATTCAGAAGTAAGGAAATGAAGCTTTTATTTCTTAGGAGGAAGGTTTACAAAGGCTCATAACAAAGTGGGTAAAGCTCAAAGGAGCACCAAAACCTTCAAGGGAGAGACACCTCTCTCCCCCTCTATTTATAGTAACCTCAGAGTAATCTCCACCCTTGGATGACCTTCTCGGCTCTCAAGAAACCTCATCAAGGATTGAGATTCACTCCTTCACTCATACATGGGCTAACCTACAACCCAATAATATAACGGGTTTTACACGCTTCTCAAATAAAGCTAACTTGACCACTACTCTATCCTCTAAACCGCGATCCAACGGCTCTCCTTGATCCAAAAAGCCCCAAGTTATCATCTCAACCATTCCCTTGTCTTCTAGGCTCGCAGCGACTCCGTCTCCGGTCATCCTCTGGCGATCCTCGACCGTCTGGACCTCCGGCGCACCTCGTCTAGTCCCGGTCATCCTCCACCTCACCATAAATTAGCACCGTCGTCCTACAACCATAAAAAATAAGGAAATACATCACATAGCAATATTCAAATTGATATGCAATAAACCTTACACAAATTCAAAGTTCAATTCTCAACTTCGCAGACAAAGTCGACAATATCGTCTACTAGGGACCGGTAGAACCACTAGCCAACACTACTGCTCCTCAGTAGCCGATAGTGCCACTCGCTCTCAAACCTATGCGAAGACCTTCTCTGAAAAATAGCTACCACCATCTATGGGCTACTACCGCTACCCCGGTACTACCGCTCCAATGTCCGGTAGTGCCGCTCAGCTCAACTCAGAGGAAAACTCGATATAACCGCAGGCTGGCACTACCGCTGCCTGGGTTTGTTAGTGGCGCAGATCGGTACTGTCGCCCCCCAGGGCCGGTAGTGTCGCCTGAGACAGACACAACTCAAATTGCTTCATTTTGAAAATCAATTCAAATCAAACTCAAACATAAGCACACCTTACTCAAACAAGATCAAATATTCATCACAATCATAGGTAAACCTCCGCATGGTCTTTCAAATTGGTATGCTTTGCAGAATTCCATTAAATATATAGTACCCATTTTAAGTGTCCAAAGGGATACAGAACAATTTTACACTAGAATAATTTTGGCAGTAATGCTGTGTAAGCTCACATAAACTTGCCCTACGACCGATTATCAAAGATGCTATTCTTTTGTCCATGAAAAGCACAAGTTGATAGACACCCATTTGGGGTTGAGTGCGTTGTTGTGATTGGTCACAGCCGCTGTGGTGGAATCAGGGAACTCGATCCTCTCTCACAAGGAAGAAGAACCTCACACCTTGTTAGCAAACGTCTCCAGTCTTGCTCCAAGTTTGTTGTTATTCACCGGAAGCAAACCATATATACACAAGGGGTCCAAATATGGCCTCATTTGGAGAAATTGTTTTAGTTATGGCACCCCACAATATTTTTTTTGTGATTAGCCGCCGATCACTTGAAATTCTAAAAATAGCCTCTAAACAGTGTTATGCAGCGTTCGGAGTCCGCGTAAAATTTATTTTTTATTCGAATTCCAGCGGAGCAGATGCGCGGGATTTTAAAATTTTATTTTTTAGTCGAGTTCCAGCGGAATGGATTCACGAAAAAAAAATCGCATCAAATCGCTGGATTTTCGGGAGTTCCAGCGGTTCCAGCACCGCTGGAACTTGCCGGGTGGGGTGGGGTGGAGGGCTGGGTGGGGTGGGGGTGGGGGTGGGGGCTAGACGGCGCTGACGGGAAAAAATTATAGGACTGTAACGATCTTGAAAAATTGTGAAATGTTTTGTAGAGGTTTTTGACACATCAAGGATATTACCATAAAAATTTCAGAATATTATCACATATGAGAAATTTTTAAAAATTCGAACATTACAACAGTCCTGATGAAACATTGACCAGCAAGTTTGAAGTGAACCAAAAATGAGACAAACTACGCTGAAAAATTGTGAAATTATTTGTGGAGGTTTTTGACACATCAAGGAAATTTCCATTAAAATGTGAGAAGATTATCAAAAACGGCGAATTTTTAAAAAATCAAATATTAGAACTGTCTTGACGAAGCACTGACCAGTAAGTTTGAAGCGAACCAAAAATGAGACAAACCACGTTGAAAAATTGTGAAATTATTTGTGGAGGTTTTTGAGACATCAAAGATATTTCCATTAAAATTTTAGGAGATTATCACATACGGGAAATTTTTAAAAATTCAAAAATTACAACTATCTTGATGAAGCACTCACCAGTAAGTTTGAATTTACTGGTCAGTGCTTCACGAAGACAATTGTAATTTCAGGAGATTATCACATACAGGTTTGTTTCAAGACAATTGTAATGTTTGAATTTTTAAAAATTTTCCATATGTGATAATCTCCTGAAATTTCAATGGAAATATCCTTGATGTGTCAAAAATCTCCACAGATGATTTCACAATTGTTCAGCGTGGTTTGTTTCATTTTTCGTTCCCTTCAAACTTACTGGTCAGTGCTTCATCAAGACAGTTGTAATGTTTGAATTTTTAAAAATTCCCCGTATGTGATAATCTCCTGAAATTTTAATGGAAATATCCTTGATGTCTCAAAAACCTCCACAAATAATTTCACAATTTTTCAGTGTGGTTTGTCTCATTTTTCGTTCGCTTCAAATTTACTGGTCAGTGCTTCATCAAGATAGTTCTAATATTTGAATTTTTTAAATTTCCCCGTTTGTGATAATCTTCTGAAATTTTAATGGAAATTTCCTTTATGTGTTGAAAACCTCCACAAATAATTTCACAATTTTTCAGCGTGGTTTGTCTCATTTTTGGTTCGCTTCAAACTTACTGGTCAGTGTTTCGTCAGGACTGTTGTAATGTTCTAATTTTTAAAAATTCGTCGTATGTGATAGTCTTCTGAAATTTTTATGAAAATATTCTTAATGTATCAAAAACCTCCACAAAAAATTTCACAATTTTTCAAGGTCGTTACAGTCCTATAATTTTTTTTCCGCCGGCGCCGTCTAGCCCCAACCCCACCCCACCTGGCGAGTTCCAGCGGACTGGAACCGCTGGAACTCCTGAAAATCAGTGGTTCCAGTCCGCTGAACACTGTTTAGTGGCTATTTTTAGAATTTCGAGTGATCGGCGACTAATCACGGAAAAAAATGTTGTCGGGTGCCATGACTAAAAAAATTTCTCATTTGGATAGGCTGAGATGGGCTACTGTGCTCAACCCTGTCCCACCCGAACGAGGCCTAAATGAATGAGCTGAAACTTGGCTTCACTATTAAGCAATATTAATTGGTGGGGTTAAATACTGATGTAGATAAGCTTCTTTTTCTTACTCGTTTGATTTAAGTTCGCTGTTCATTTGATTACTTAGCCACTACATTCAGGATTGGGTCAAGATCGGTCTGACCGCCAAGAAGAAGGTGGAGAGAAAAAAAACATGTTATTGCCTCTGACGACCAAAGCACCGTGCTGGAAAAGGTATGATGGCTTCGAACATTTCATTTCCGATAAAAGTATGCACGATCAGCACTCGAACCAAATTTGGAAAGCGCTCCTACCTCATAAATGTGCATATCGATGAGCGTTTCTTTTTATTTCCAGGAAATGTGCAGATGAGCGTTTCTTTTTGAGAATTATGAACTTGAATGTTCATCGTCATGTTTCTTCGAAGACTCGATGCATCAAATCAATCGCCGAAATTTTTTTTACATCACATCGAGTCACATATGGATCATTTAGCAACCAAAGAATGCTAATCAAATATATATGTATAATTGGTTCTGACCCCACCCTGGACGCTAGTTCATTAGCTCGCACACAGAAAGGAAAAAAAAACTATCACTTATTTTCTACGAAAAGAACAACTCGCTGCCTTCTCCGCCGCCTACCTCGTTCCTGCGTGCGACGTGGACCACGTGAGCGTGGAGGACGCGCGCCAGAAGGCCTGCTGCAGGCGGGTCATGCGTAGTGGCGGTTAACCTCGCTATCGAATAATTCAAGGTTCTCGAATAGATCTGAAGTGAAGAACAGAGAGAAAAAGAAAGACACAGGTTTAGGAGGAAACGGCGAGAGAATTCTTTATTGCTTTGTGATTTCTTGTACAATGGGGGACCCCCTCCTCCTTATATAGTGGTCGCCTAGGGTTTTGGCTAAGGGACTATCGTGGGCCTTCGTGGGCCACGTGGTTTCCCAACACTCCCCCTTGAGTCCTTTGCCGCGAGATGCATATGCCTTATTAAAACTCCAGAAAAACCCAGTGGGAAAAATACTTAGAGAAATAGTACATAGCATACGCTTACTGCGTTACGAATTGCCTCATTAAAACCTTATGCAAGAAAAACTTCATGAAAAACTTGCTAAGGAAAAAGAGTACAATTCACTCGAACTTCAATTGCTAATCTTCGAGATTCATATTGGGTACTCAAACCTCATGTTTAAGATTTATGTGGGAGTATGTGAAATATCTCCTCCTGAAATCTGCACTTCTCTAAATCTCATCATCCCAATCCCTTTTACGCACTTTTCAAAGGTAGATGCTGAAAGTGATTTAGTAAATAAATCTGCAAGGTTTTCACATGACTTAGTTTGCAGTATATTGATCTCGTTCATCTTATGCAATTCGTGAGCATAGAAGAACTTGGGATTGATGTGCTTCGTGAGATTGCTCTTCACATAACCCATCTGTGCTTGAGCAACACAAACTGCATTATCTTCATAAATGATCGTGAGAGTTTGCTCAATGTTCAAGCCACATGACTTCTAGATGTGGTGAACCATTCTTTGGAGCCATGCATATTCATAGGAGGCTTCATACAAAGCAAAGATTTCCGAGTGGTTTGTCGACGTCGAGACAAGAGTCTATTTAGACGACTTCCAGGAAACTGTTGTTCCTCTACATAGGAAAACATACCCAGTTTGGGACTTGCCAGTATGCGGGTCTGATAAGTACCCAGCATCGGCGTAGCCAACTAAATTCAGTTCATTGATTCTTCTGTAGAACAAGCCGAGATCTTTGCTTCCTTGGAGGTAACGGAAGATGTCATTGATCCCTTTCCAATGCCTTTTGGTGGGTTCTGCACTATACCAGGCTAGCAAATTTACGGCGAACGCAATGTCCGGTCTGTTGCTATTCGCAAGGTACATGAGCTCTCCAACTGCACTCAGATATGGGAATTCCGCTCTCAGGATTTCCTCCCCTTCTTCTCTAGGTCTGTATAGGTCTAGGTCTGCTTGGAGTGACCTTCCGACTATTGGAGTCTTTGCAGGATATGCCTTTTCAAAACCAAATCTTTCCAACACTTTCTGCGTGTAGGTTGATTGGTGTACCAAGATTCCTCCTTGGACATGTTCAAACTGCAAGCCTGAACAAAACTTGGTTTTACCCAAGTCCTTCATTTCAAACTCAGACTTCAAGTATGAGCATGCTTCTTTAATTTCTTCATCCGTCCCAATGATGTTCAAGTCGTCTACATAGACGGAGATTATACAGAATCCATTCGGGGATCGCTGTATAAACACGCATGGACAATCTTCGCTGTTCGTGTAGCCTTTCTTGCAGAGAAAGTCGCTCAAGCGATTGTACCACATTCTTCCTAACTGTTTTAGCCCATACAGCGATTTCTCCAATTTCACACTTTACAGGTTTCTATTTGCTCTGTCTTGGTTCGGGATAGGAATACCTTCCGGTACTTTCATGTATATCTCCGAATCCAAGTTTCCATACAGATATGCTGTGACAACATCCATTATTTTCATTTTCAACTTCAAGTTGACTGCCATTGAGATCAAATATCTAAAGGTAAATCCTCCTATGACCGGAGAGTAGGTTTCTTCATAATCAACCCCAGGACATTGAGTGAAACCTTAAGCTACAAGCCTTGCCTTGTACCTTACAACTTCGTTGTTTTCATTCCTCTTCCGAACAAAGACCCATTTGTGACCTACAGGGTTTATACGAGCCCAAATACCTCTCTCTTGTTCAGAGAGACTAACTCTGCAGTGATTGCCTTCTTCCATTCTTCCCAATCTAGCCTTTTTTTGCACTCTGCGAGAGATGAAGGCTCGGGATCATGATCAATGATCGAGGCAATCTTCTTTGCAAAATATGCATCGACATTGGCTTTTGCTCTATTCAGAGATTCTCCTGTTATTACAAAGTTTATGGCCATTTCATCATGGGGTGCTTCATGCACTTCTACTTGCTCTTCACTGCTATTTCCCATCGCAGGGGCAAGTTTCTTTAGCTTTTCATCGCCCATGTGTGCGCACACATTATTTCTGGCGACTTCCTGCAGTGGAAGATTCAAGTCTGGAATTACCTTTTTCGTCGGCTTCTTTCCAGTGCCAGGTCTCAACTGGCTCCCCTTCTTTCCTTGGGGTATTTTCATGATTGGTTGTGGTAAGTCCTCTCGCCCAGTTTTCTCCAGACGTCTTTGGGTACTTCGGGTTTGAGGAGCTAGATTTCCTGTTCTTTTTCTTTGAGGCCTCTGAACAGGGTGAGGGATACCTTCTGCTTTCTTTGGTATTTCCACCCTCTCTGGTGCATTTCTTGCGGGTACATGTGACTTAACCACGCCCTTCAGATCACAAAAATGATCAGGCAGTTCATTTGCTAAATTATGCAAATCAATTATCTTCTGGACTTCTTGGTTTGCTTCATTAGTGCGGGGGTCATGCGCAAGGATCTTAATAGAATGCCATATGATTTCCCGGCATTTTCATCCAAAGGTTGATTTCCTCCCCCTAATGACGGGAAACGATCCTCATCAAAAATGCAATCAACGAATCGGGCTGTATGCAAGTCTCCAGTCATGGGTTCCAAATATTTGATTATGGATGCACTCTCATAACCAACGTATATCCTAGACTCGCGGAGAGGATCCATTGCAGTCCGTTGAGGGGGTGGTATAGGAACATATACCATCACCCAAATTTTCTGAGATAGGAGATTTTCAGGATGACCCTGTGCACCAATTGCATAGGGGAAAAGATATTGTAGGCCGAAGGTCTGAAATTGATGAGAGCTGCTGCATGCAGGATTGCGTGTCCCCAACAAGTGTTGGGCAAGTTACAACTCTGCAAAAGCGGTCTGGCAATGAATTTAATCCTCTTTATTAGTGCTTCAGCTAGTCCATTCTGCGTATGGACGTGCGGTACGGAGTGCTGTAAGATCGAGGATGCCGACTAGAGGGGGGTGAATAGGCGGCTTTAAAAATTCTTCTCACTAAATACACGCTCTATTGATCTCTATGTCAAAACCTAAACAATAATCAATGCGGAAGCGATAAACTAAGGTTTTGACAAATTAAAGCCTAAATCAACTAGGCTCAGCTAATTATGTCTCTAACAATAAATTACAATCCTAAAGACAAGCAAGCAATTTAATTCTAGGAATGTAAATTGCAACAATATAAATAAGAAATTGCAAGGAGACACAATACTTTTTACCGTGGTGTTTGGAGATTTGCCGGTCTCCCCTAATCCACATTGAGGCAAGCCCAAACCACTTTGGACCGGCTCCACGAGTTGAGCACCCACCTCGATTCCACTAGTAGTAGCTCTTTCTCCCTCTGGGTAGGCGAGCTAACCTTCACAACCTTGCCAGGCCTTCTCACAATCTCCTTGAGAAGGTCACCGTGCACGACGTCTCCACACGCCGTCTAGGTGTCGGCAAACACCAAGAGTAACAAGTCAAGCCCTCT
Organism: Otatea glauca; assembly: GCA_036346275.1. Lineage (NCBI taxonomy): Eukaryota > Viridiplantae > Streptophyta > Magnoliopsida > Poales > Poaceae > Otatea > Otatea glauca. The sequence goes on from CM070711.1 coordinate 54,219,767, forward strand.
AGCTTGAACCTCACTAAGTGCAATACATGCACAAGGATGCTCAATCCTTCTCTAGATGCAACACATACAACTAGAGGCTTCTCTCCTTGCTCACAAAGTGCAACACATGCACAATGTAGAGGAGAGGCTCACACTAGCTCAAGATAAAGCAAATCAACACCAAAGAGATTCTACACAAGAAACTCTAAATCAAATTAATCTCAAATCACTCAAATATGGCTCTATGATCTCTTGGGGTTTTGCTCTCACAAGAATACCTCAAATGGGTGCTTGAGCAACAGCTAAACCCTCCTAGCTCAGCCCCTTTTATAACCCCTCAAGAAAACTAGCCGTTGGGGGTAAAAACGGTCAAAAATGCAGCAAACTCGGTGCTACCGCCCTACTAGGGCCGGTAGCACCGGCCTTTAGGCCAACGGCTAGAAAAACTAGCCGTTACTCAGAAAATCCGATGCTACCGGGCTTCGGGCGGTAGCACCGGGCCTTTTTTTCTTTTTCTCAGGCTAAAAACATGCATTCTGGACTTTTTACACCGCCCTTTGGACCGGTAGCACCGCTTGGGCAGGTGCTACCGCCCATCTAGGGTCGGTAGCGCCCTACTAGGGGTGGTGCTACCACTGGTCCAAGCACTAAAACACTCATAACTTTTTACTCCGAACTCCGATTTAGGTGATTTTTGATTCTATACGAAGCTTATCATGAGGGATACAATCTCCACCTATTTTTAAGATTTAAGCAACTATAGATATTTTTAAATATCACAAAAATAAAGACTCTAATGTAGTCATTCAAGTCTAAAATCTGATTTCTCGAAATCCCTCACATAGACTTGATCAAGAGCATAACTACAAGCTAGAGAGAGTCAATAAAATCAAATCTTATGCCATTTGGTGATCAACTCATGATCAAAACAATTTGCAAATAAACCGAGAACCCATGAAATCAATCCTCTAGCCATGTAAGGATCAACACATGATCCCGACACTTTACAAAACACATTTGCAAATACCAACATATGCTCTAGGATCAAAACCATAACCTCTAGATTATTTGTAAAACACATTTGCAAATTGTAACATCCCGTAAAATTCAAAAATATGAAAAATAAAATTTTAAATTTAAAAATGGAATTGAATAAAAATTTCAATTAGAATTGAGATTTTTATTTTAAACAATATCATTCCCTCTTTTCTTGCATTCTAATCTTAAAGAAAAGGAAAGATTTCCTTTATTAAAACTATTTCTTCCAAAACAAACAAAATATAAAAATAGATTTGAGATGTAATCTTTAATTTGAATTTGAATTTTCTGATTTTTCTGAATTATTGGTTCTTCTTGAATTTTGCTCTAAAAAGAAAAGTAATATATATTGAAATGGTAAAATGGTAAAAGTAAAAAAAAAGAGACAAAAATACAAAATCAATAAAATATGTAAAAATATCAGATAAATCTCAGATCTATCTAGAATCATGATTATACAACTTGCACTGATCTGGAATAATTAAATAAAGTAAAAAGACAAAAATGACCCTATCTAGATACTCTGAACCGACCTTGCAAGATTTCTCCAGAATTCTGTAGACCTTAACCAGAGTTAAAAATTTAACCATGCCGACATATTTATCTTATCTTTGTCTGGTAAAAATATCAAGAATTTATCCCATCGTTTAATAATTTTAGAAATTCATAAACAGACAATGAGGAAAGCTGAAAAGTTCAATGTCAGAATTATTAAAACTAAAATATACAATTTAAAAATATGAAAATTTTATATCATGTACATAATGTCATTTTGGATCTTGTGAAAAAGTTTCATAAAATAATAATCTTATTTTGATCTTAAATTAAATATAAATCAGAATAAGCAGAAAATGACAGTTATCAATTGTCAGATTTTTATAAATATGTTTACTCATAATTTTTAACTTAAAATTTTACCAGACCCTTATCTCTTTATTGCCGACCTCTAAAAAAATCCGCATAAAATAGTAAGTCGGTTTGCTAGCTTAATTAATGGAAGAATCACGTGCTGTCCTGAAGAATCAAAATTGAAATTGTCTTCTCTTGCTCTTGGGCCCACTTGGCAGCCAGATATTGCCTTCTTCTTCTCCAAACCGATACCAGCAGCTGCTCTCCCTTATTTAAGCCGCTCCCTCCGCTCTCCTTCGATCAAAGCCGAGCCGCACCACCTCTTTCTTTGTCTCTAGCCCAAGTCAGCAATCAAACCCTCTTCTCATCACCTTGAGCAGCATTCAAACCCTCAAGCTTCACTCATTTGTATCGATCACGTCGAATTTCTCTTTCTCTGTCCTCTCCGTGAAACCCGAAAAGGGGAGAAACCCAATTCCAACAATTCGCGAACCTCACCTCAAACCGCTCAAACCGAAGCTACCTCATAACATCGAGCACCATTCCCGCCTTCATTGAAGCTCATCCTCTTCGGCAAGCCTCGCGCCGTGTTCCTTCGCCGTGGATGCTCGCGCACGGTGAGAACTCATTTCGGTATCTCTTCTTCGTCCCGAACCCAAAAACGGAATCACCGCACTCCTTATGCTCATCCAAGCCTTTCTTCTCATTGAATCACCACAGATTCGAGTTTCCATCGCCGCCATGGTGGTCCGCCCGCAGTCCACGGTGGCGCGCCCTCGAGCCATTTTCGCCAAACCGTCACCGCCTCGAATGCGCGCGCACTCCACGGTGCTCGAATCGTTACCCATTCGAGCTAAGCCGAGCTCATCTTCTTCTCCGTGAGCGCGCTCTTCTCCGCCAAAGCTCTCGGTGGCGCACCGACTCGGTCTCCTCCGGCCAAACCGTAGCACTTCAGATGCGCAAAGGCATGCGATTCTCATCGTGCCAGCGATTCGCGGCTCGGTACTCCTTCGTCGCCGGTGGGCATTGGCGCCGCCACCTGCTTGGTCGCCGACAAGGCGGACCCGCTTGTCATCCTCCGGTGTTGCCCGCCTTCTCGAACCCACGTCATTCGCTTTGTCGCGCGACCAGATCATTGCCAAGCCGGCCCAACCGCCAACCCTTCAACTCGGTGAGTCCAGATATGAAAGCGTATTCAAAACCGAAGACGTACTTTCCTAAATTGGTAAAATTCTAATTTCGATATTTTCCTAAACCTAGTATATTCATTTGATTATATCTTTTGCATTTTAGCTCCAAATGAGATGAAATAAATTTCTAGATTCATGATAAATTCAGTAGATTTATAATACGCAATAATATTTTGAAAATAATCACCGGGTGAATTTGAAATTCAAATTTGAATAAAAGGGCTAAAGATATGATTCATATAAAAATATTGCAAAAGAACTTAAAATTGAATAAAACCAATTTTAATGGAATCCTTATGCTACCAGCAACTCAAATATATAAAAATATTTACATTCTAATTTTGTTTGAATCATTTCCCATTAAAAGTTGTTCTCAATGTTATAAATATTCAAAAATACATAGCTTATGCACAAGAAATCCAAAATCAACAAACTTAATTTCTAAATGACTGGTATGACAGTAGGGCTTCCAAATATGTTAAGGTATCCAAATAATGATCTTCACTTAAATTGTTTCATGAATAGAATGTAATCCTATAATAGAAGATATGCATATATGTGTGTATAGTAATCTATAGAAGTAAATGCATGCATATGCAAAGTATCTAATAAATATACAAAGACATGAATTGATATTAGAATGAGTAACTTGTCGCCATTGAAATGTTTGTAATGAAATATTATATATGCACAAGCTTAAATTACATTAAAAACATAAGCCTTGTAAATGTAGAAAAATATATATATGTAGAGATAATGAAAAGTGTGATCATGATAAGGAACTAGATTCCAAACATCTAATATAATCAAACTATTTTATTTAGCAAGAATCATTGCAATAAAGTCATAATCAATACTTAACCAAATAGTGTATCTTTCGCAAACTAAATTCAAATTTGATAAAACCAAGCCCTGGTAGCCTAAAATATATAAAATTAACTTGGAAATGTTCTTTAAAGTATAGACTATAATATTCTGAAGAAATAATCTTATTTCATCATAAATCCTAATAGCCAAATAACCTTAAGTAATATGTTTTATGGACTCAATTATATGATTAAGCGAACTTCGAAATAATAAACGAATACGTAATTTGTATCACCAGAACCTTCTTAAAAACCAGGAATAAATCCAATAACTTAGTTCAATGGATCTAACAAATTCAAAGACACTTCTTATGCAAAATCAATTAAAAAAAAAAAGATTAAGTGTTATTCATTTATAGTTTCCAGCTCAATTGTCTAATATGTTAATTCTATTAATCCAAATAATTTTAGCATCTATAATTCGAAGTTATAAATGCAAGAATTTATAATTTTAGCCTCTTGAATTCGTAAATCAAGAATAGATAATCTATCAAAGAAACCATGCTTTCTTTATCATAAGACATTAACAATATGTTTGTATAATTATCTAAATCACAATATCTTGAAATCATTCAATCAGAACCCTAAAACATTCCTGTTTTCTTTAATGAATCTTTACTTGGTTTTCTATCTGTTTTCTTTTTGCCCTTATTAAAGATTGAATATTTGCTATATTTTCGATTGAACGACGTGTAGAATCCGACGTCGTTACTTCCGTCATTGCCTCCGTCAACCGTGACTTCGTCTTCGCCGTAAGCAATAAATGAGCAAGGCAAGCACCCCCTTTGACCATATTGATCCCAGTTTTATAAATGTTTTCATTAAATGTTTTACTGCATACTTTATTTTATTAAAGTTTGCTATATTATGGGTATTGGTAGTTGTACCTATTGCTTCATAGAACTTCCTTGATAAGTATGGATTTGTGAACCTTGATAACCCTAAGAATAACTTAGACAGTAATTGATGTCAAACTGGGTTACTCACATTTAGTGACATGCTTAGCCAAGCTTAAATGAACATAAAACTGTGACATGGTTAAAGACTTTGGATATGACATTTAATTGGGTATGACCATTTTATGGTTGGTATTTTGGTTGGAAAAATGAAAATAAAACTATGGTTTAGATGCGGGCAATTATTGGCAATAGCCGAGTGTGCATGTCTTGCACGTAGTGTAGGGTGGAGATTATTGCCCGTGTCGGATTAAGGACCGAACTATGGGTTGTTTTCGTGCCAAGAATTACCGTACAACCACAAGTCTTGGTATGGGACAGCCTTAAACCGATTAAGTTATCTAGTTTAACTCTGCACTTTGGGAGGTTTGGAGCGATGCGAGCTGTTTCTTAATGAATTGCTCGAAGGGGCGTCCACACCGAGGTGATCATGGATCAAGCGTTCTGGATACACGGTGTACGCCGTACTACGGAGAAGTTCCATCATTTCTATGCTCGAGTTCTTCCGCCATAGTATGGGTTTCGTCCGGAGTGGTGCAAAGTTAACCTAGGTAATGTAAAGGTTTTCGTCATGAACATTCGCCACTACGCCAAAGGTGCGTGAACTATGCGGCAAAGGAAAAGGTCATGACTTGTGGGTAAAGATGTACACCTCTGCAGAGTGTAAAACTAATCGATTAGCCGTACTCGCGGTTATGGGAACTTGGTAAAGTCATCACATAGTTAGCGATTTTGTTATTTTTATAAAATGCGGTTTCTACAGTGTGTTGGTGAATTCTCTTGGGTGTCGATGAGAACTGGTTTTGTGGATATGGTCGGGATACCCGGTACATGAGATTTAATTATGCTTATATTCATTACTTTCGGTATTAAATTGCTTTTACTTAAATTCCGTTTGCAATCTACTATTCTCGTATTTATATTTCAAATCGACTTTATGCAAACTAACCGTACTAGCCTTTCCTTTGAAATGGCTTGCATATATCATAGGATTTGCAAAAGTCTTGCGAATGAAAGTACTCACCCTTGCTTAATTGTTGTTTTTAGGTGAAGAATCGATTAGCTCGACGAAACATAATTGTCGCAGGATTCGGGATATTGACGATGAATTTCTAGGGATTATGCCTTGTCGGTTGCTGAGGGATTGGATGGGCACACTCTGAGACTATTGCTTCTTTGTTTGCTATACTCAATTGTAAGATTATTGTGTAAATTAGCTTCCGCTTTAATAATATAATGTATGGTTGTGATTCCAATTGTTATAAATGTGCGTACTAGCTACTGATCATGGGACTAGTACTGTTTGCACATGAGATTTCCATTTTTGCATTTATGTGAAAATGGGGGTCATTACACAAATAGAAAAATCATAAACTTTACTTAGCCTTGTGATGATCCACATCTGATCAAATCACAAGCTAAAACACCGATGCATGAGTTCTCACCTTTTGCAACATATGCAAAACTTAGCTCCATACAAAAACAACATAAACCAAATTACATGAGCTATCTCCCTTTTGCAACACATGCAAATCCATAGCTCTATGCAAAAACCAAATCGATTAAGATTCAATAAGAATCAAGCATGAGCTCACTTATTTGCAACACATGCAAATACTTAGCTCATGCAAGAACCAAATAGAGAGTGATCTAGAGTGAATCGGATTGAGTTCATCAACACATGATGAAGCTCAAGCTAAAATACTTAACCCCTCTTAATAATACGGCACCTAACTAGCAACCCAGTTTCCCATCCAAACACGAGACCGGTAAAAAACTAGGAACACATCCTTAGCCCTAGCTAGTTATACCTTTGCCTCTAGCATATCCACTTGGAGCTTTTATGATTTCTATTTTCCCTCCAAGTCGGGATCTTCGTCTTGTTCATCAACACATGATGAACTCCCCTTGTCTTAGCTTCGGGATCCTCTCTTGATGCTCATCAACACATGATGACATCTTTGTCCCGTTTATCCATCTCAACCTTGGACTTAACCTATTTCAAACTCATTGAAAGTGTTAGTCCAAAATACATGGTTGTCCAATCATCATTACACTCCATTAACACATAATGAATGCTCCCAAGATCCTTTGATCTTTTCCTTTGATGATTGACCACAACCCAAAGACAAATGATTGAAAGATTAATTGTATCTTGAGTATATTAATGCAACTAATGCTTCATATACTCAAGAACTTTCGATTGCCCTATGATAAACAAAGTGAACCATCAACACATGACTAGTTCTTTGTTGATTGAATGGCAACCGAACACAATTTAAATTGTATTTAAATTGTCATGAGTATATATTAACTACACAAGTTTCATATACTCAATTTGATGGAATCTAAAAGTAATGATCCAATTTATATGGAGTGGTGGAAAGGGATCAATACTCTTAAGACCATTAATTACAAAATAAACTCCGTTAGATGTGTGCATACAAATAAATGAACTTGAATCAATATGCACATATTCAATTTTTGATTGCTTTTGAGTTTATCCTATATTGCCATGAGTATACTACAACTACACAAGTTAAATATACTCAAAGAATTGTTCCAAAGTAATGATCCTTGATATAGAAAGATGAATTAGATCAATAATATTGAAACATCAAAGTAAAGCATGAACTCCCCCTAAATGTGTGCATTCATGTATTTATAGAGTCGAAAACAAAATGCACATCTTAAGGTTAAAACAATGATAAAGTTCACCCTTTATGTTGAATCCAAGAAATATATCTAGAAATAATAAAGTTGCATTGGATACATATCTTTTGGATTTCTATTTTTCTTTTTCACAAGACTACTCAAAAATATACTCAATAAACATGTTAGTCTCACATTTAGATTTATCAATAAAATCATAACATATTTGACATCAAAGAATGCAACAAAATATAATAATATGAACTCGAATACATACCTTTGATATTTCCATCTTTTTCATCCAAAAGAGACTAATAAGAGTTAAACTCAATAAAAGAGTTAGTCTCATAAAAGATTTATCATTAATTAACAATTGAGACTAGTCAATATTATGATTATCAAAAGAGTTACTATCAATATTAGATTTGTCATTAACACCAAAACCAACTTAATAGAGCTTGAACTTTCAAGTGCTCAACTGCTATCCCTGTTGCAGTGCAATAATCATCAAATGCCTTTGAAGTAAATTCGCCAGCATTGTCCATTCTAATGGACTTCACACGATGATCAGGGAAAGCATTCTTAATTCTTATGATCTGCGAAATCAGCTTTGCAAAAGCATGATTTCTTGTTGACAATAAGCATACATGCGACCATTTCGAGGAAGCATCGATGAGCACCATAAAGTACCGAAACGGCCTTGACAAGGGCTGAATCGGGGCGCAAATATCCCCCTGGATGCGTTCCAGGAATGCAGGGATTTCACTTTGCACTTTCATGACAGAGGGTCTAGTTATTAATTTTCCGGTGACATATGCAGGGCACACAAAATCTTCATGATTCGGGAAATTTTTAACATTAATGCCATGACCTTGTGAGTTATTTACTATATTTCTCATCATTCTAAGACTAGGATGACCTAATCTACAATGCAATAAATAAAATAACTCAGAGCTTCTAAAGACAGTCTTCAAGGAAGTATACACTTCGGGTGCATGAATTTTCGTGTAGTACAACCCAGATTCATATGAGGGGCATTTTTCTAATACCATTTTTGCACATACCGCGTGCTTCAAAATGCACAAATATTCTTTGCCATTTTCTTCATTTGTTTCTACGTGAAACCCATTGGCGTGGATGTCTTTAAAACTTAAGAGAGTGCGTGTTGATTCAGGGTACAAAAGGGCTTCTTCAATTACCAAAATTGTACCCATTGTCGATATAATTGTGGCTCTTCCAGAGCCTATTATGTAGGAATCACTTCCTGCAATCGTAGTAATCTTTCCAGTGTTCTTCGTGATCGACTGGAAGTATTTGGACTCTCTTAAGATGGTATTTGTTGTTCCACTATCAACAATACATATCTCCTCCATTTGGGCGCTACCCGATTTCTAAAAAAAATATAACTCCAATCAGATAATGGCAAATAATTCAAACATTGCTTGCAAATTAAAGATTACTGGAATAAAGAATAAATTGCATATTTATTCATGAGAGAAGTATGCTCTTCTAGATCTTACAATTCATTATTCAAAAGAAATTCGCTAACAACCATAATCTAAAAAAATGCGATTCGTGCATTAAACAGAATCTGTAAAATATGCATTTATTTATTTTTCTATATCATCGACAGAAGTCTTCCCTTCATTTGCCATAAGCTTGGATGTAGCATCGATGTCCAGGCTAGTCTGTGAAGATGAGGCAAGTGGGGTATCCTGATCCATGGCATCGCTATCACCAATCTTAGCGAAGTGCGCCTCTGCTGGGGCATTATCTTTTGCCTTCTTCTTAGCCTGATATGCATTGATCACTTCTTTGGATTCCCGGCATATCTTCGACCAGTGTCCCCAAGTGTCACACCTGAAGCACGTTTGGTTCTGCTGTCCATACGGCTTGGCGTTTGTCTTTTCCTTGTCATCCTTCTTCACTGGGGCTTTGGACTTTCCCTTGGTCTGAAACCTCTCTTTTCCACCCTGCTTGCCCTTCTTTCTACGAGTGGGCTTTTTCACCTTATAGCTATTGGAATTGACTTCTGTGCTAATGCCCCTTCCAGGTGGCTGAGAGACGAAGTTCTTGCGTAGAACATCATCTTGTGATTCCGCAACTTGCATGACATCAATCAATTCGCTATACTCCTTGTATGCGTCCTGACGATAGCTGCGTGCACTTTGGATAGCATTTGGGTGGAAGGTGGAGAGAGACTTTTCAATCTTCTCCTCGTCAGTGATCTTCTTGTCACATAGGGAGAGATTGGTACAAATTCTGTGCAAGGCAGAACTGTACTCGGCCACTGTTCTGTAGTCTGCAAACCTCAGGCGGACCCAATCTTGCTGTGCTTGGGGCAAGATGGTGTACTTGAGCTTCTCGAACCGCTTCTGAAGTGCAGTCCAAAGCTCAAGTGCACTCTCCTCAGCCATGTATTCATTCTTCAGAGTGTCTGAGAGGTGATGCCTGAGGAAGTGCAAGGCTTGATCATTCTGCTCGGCGGTAGGTTGCGCGTCCTACGAAGACCCTAGACCAATCGCAGCATGGAGCTTCTTGCCCCCAAGGACGATCTTCACGTCCGATGCCCAAGTGAGGTAGTTCTGACCATGCGGGGCCAGTTCTTCAAACTCACGATTCACGATGCCGGACATCTGCATGATTTCAAAATTCCGGCATTAGATTACTACGTGTAATCTAATAGAAAATGGTTGCAAAAATCATAAAGTGCAGAAAAAAATTGCCATGCATTTCCAGTATACTAAATAAAGCAATGAATTCAAAATTCATAAAGAATATTCATAAATGCAGATAATAAAGCTAGAAAAATTAAAACAGAGCCATTTAATTTTCTGGATTTTTCTAGCAATTTTCCAAAAATTTCCTGCTATATATGTTTTTCCTCTTTCCTTTTTTTCTTTCCTTTCTTTCTTTTCTTTCCTTTTCTTTCCGTACGAAGCGGCCATTCATGCGAGGTCGGCGAGGCGAGACGTTTAAATGCGCAACGTGGCGGCAAGCGAGCGAAGCGTCGGCGTGATGGCGGCGGCTCTTGGTGCACAAGTCGAGGCGGAGCCAAGGCATTCGCCGCTGATTTTTTTTCTCTGAGGATGAACAGTAATCACGCTTGTACTGTTGCTTCGAGCCGTCTGTAGCTTCGTGCCACGAGACAAACACAATACCGGATGCGTAGGATAGATGAATGCATAGAATTAACAAGCGATTTAGATTCAATTGTCAAAACCCACATTTTCTCACCTTTCAATCTGTTCGTCGGTAGAGCTTCGTGCTGATAACGTGTTAAGGAACCTCGCTATCGAATAGTCCGGGGTTTCCAAACAGATCTGAAGTGGAGAACAGAGAGAGAAAGAGAGACACAGGTTTAGGGGGGAACGACGAGAGAATTCTTTATTGCTTTCTGATTCCTTATACAATGGGGGACCCCTCCTCCTTATATAGTGATCGCCTAGGGTTTCGGCTAAGGGACCATCGTGGTTTTTCGTGGGCCACGTGGTTTCCCAACAGTGGCGTAGGCAGGATAAAAATATTAGAAGTGTTTATAGGTATATTCTCGCTACGTCGATCGGTGCTGCGCTACGAAGGAAAATAAAAATGACCGAGTCCTAAAACGAGGGCGCCGCAGCCGGTGCTCTGCACTAGCAGCGCCCCATGGACGGTGCATCCGCCACTGGTCATGCGTAATGTCTGCGCGAGGCCATGGCCATCCTCAGGCCGCCCATGGACGAGGCCGCTCTCTACGTGATAGGCCGAGCGAGTACCTCATGTGCGCGATCAAACACGATGAAGGCGTTCGACAGGAGAAAGACCACGCTGACGCAGGCCAGACGAGCCATGCCTTACATCGGATCGCACAGGCGGTCCAAAAATTAAACTCCAAAGGAAACTTTAGCCCTCTGGAATCAATTCATGATAGAATGCAGAGAAGTGCATTTGTCAGAGGAAGATGACAGATTAGGCTGGAAGTTACTCCAAAGGTGTTTTCTCTGTGAAATCTTTCTACCAGATCTTTGAGGGTGCGTGATACATCCTCTCCTTTTAAATTTAGAGACGTGCTTTCATGTTTTTCTTTTTAACAGTTGCACAAATATTAAAATATGAATAAAGCGTAGATAGTGATTAAGTATCATTTCGCTTGCTTCAAAATTTGTGTAACTTATATTGAGAAGGAAAACATTGAACCATTGCTCATTTATTTATTCAGACTGTCAAATTGCCTGAGATTGAAGGTTTTTTCTTTGGTTAGTAATGAAAAATAGCATTCTTACCAAAGATAACCTCTTTCACAGCGGGTGGGAAGGGGATAGAGCATGTGTTTTTTGTGGTGCTGATGACAGTATCAATCACATATTTTTCCACTGTCCCCTTGCCAGATTTATTTGGAAGATTGTTGGAATGGCTGCCATAATGTGGAGCATTGGAAATCTCGCAATGTGAGCTTGCTTTCAAGAGAAAATGGCCAACGGAGCCGATATCAGTGACGCACTCAATTTGTGGTTGGATTAACTCTTGGGCTTAAATTACAGAAGCGGGCCGAGCAGGATCGTCTCTTTCAGGGCGCTGAAGCAATTTGGCAGGTGGCCGTGGAGGTTTTCGGAGCTAGAAGAAGATGGGCGCCATGGACGAGAAGACTGGGTGGATGATCAATGGAGTCGGGGAAGAAAAAGGAGAGCAAACTACAACGGGGAGAGAGAAGAAATTGATCGTTCGGTTTGCTCTGTCTTCAGTTTGTCTTACAATTTTAGCAGGAGGCATAGAGATGTCGTCGTAGTCTGGGATTCCTTCAGTTTTGTCTGTGGGTTTTGTTAGAAATAATCTTATCACTGGTTTTTGAGTTTGCTATTATTTTCCATGTAGTTAGTAAGTTAGCAGGCATGTTCTATGAGATAAGGATCACATAGTTGGTTTATTAATTAGTTGAGTTAGTTTAGATAAAGTTTGTTAGCTCAACAAGTGATCCAGGTTTCTATATAAGTTGAAGAAAATGGAAAATGCCCGTGGTGGCATTGCGGCAAAACAGAAGAACTCCACCCGTACGTACGCAAAGCTAGATTAGAACATCTCCCAGGCGTTCGTGAAGCCACCCTGCACATGGTGCATGCATGCAGGCTTGCTAGTTTTGCTAGTTCGATCTGCTAGTACTAGTACAGCAAGAAGGGAACCTTAATTCGCTGCTGAACACAAGCGGCTCGAGGCCGGCTGCGAGATCGTGCAGCTCGTCCGGCCGCAGCGCGGCGACCGCGCCGAAGCCGACGTACGCCACGGCGCAGCGGAGCGTGGCGGTCGAGCTAGGCCAAGCAGCCGTGCGGGTCGGCTGGCGAGACGTCGGTGTCTGGTGACTCAGCGGCAGGGACGCGGAGGTAGGGGCCGAGGGGAGAGCGCGTAGTTCCAACAGGTTTGAGGCTTTCTGAATCTTGTAGCGTTGCCTACAAATTTAGCTAGCCCTCTTCCATTCCTGTTTTCTTTTAGCTTTTTTGGACTGGATGTTATGAACGGCTGTAGTTGCGTGTCTAATAATAGAAGTCTCACGCCGAGACGGCGGCGGCAGAGCGCGCGCGCGGTGCGCCTCCCGTCTCTCTTCCCAAAATTCGTGCGCGCCAGGAACAACGCGGCGGGGGCCGCGGCGCCGCGCGTCACGGCATTCAGCACATGGCAACGAATAAGGGGCAAACGTACGTCCTCCCGCGCCCGCGCGATCTTCCCTCCCTCCCTCTCTTCCGCCCGCGCGCCCTTCCCTCCATGCCCTCCGTCTGCACCACCCCATGCAGCCGCCGCACCTCGCCACCGTCACCGCCTTCCCCGCTGGGTCGTCCCGTCGCCGCCCCCGCCACCGCGGCGCTATGATATCCGTCTCCTGCTGCCGTGTCGTGGCCCTCGCCTCCCTCCTCGCTGCGGCCGTGGCCACCGCGTTCCTCACCTTCTCCCTGCACTCCTCCCCCCGCGTGTCCGCCACGGACTTCACCGGAGAATTGTCCGCCGCGAGCTCCCAACCTCCACCGCCGCCCTCGTCGCCGCCTCCGCCACCCGCCACGCCGTCTCCTCCCCAGCCACCTCCGCCCGCCGCGAGGCCTCGAAGAAGAGAGGTATGACTAGCGACTTGATGTGTTCAAGAGTCTATATGCATGTTCTCTCTCTCTCCTCGTAGTTTCTTCGTGATTGCGGCGTAAGTTTGTTGTTTCTGTGTTGGTGACCAGCCGTCGTATTGGAGGATGGCGCCGGAGGAGGCGCTGCGGTACGCGAAGAGGGAGATACTGGACGCCGACCCGGTGGTCGACGACCCCGACCTGTACGCGTCTCTCTTCAAGAACGTCTCCCAATTCAAGAGGTAACAAACGATAATCTTATACGGAACGCGTTAAGTTGCTTCTTGCCTTCCTACGTAGCATCGCATGCGTTTTTGGCAAGTTCTTCTGCGCAGTCGGCACAGAGTGCCAAACATAATCTTACAGCGATATCGTGCTTTTGGTGTAACCTTGTTGCCGGTTTTTTCCCTCTCTATGAACAGTCTGAAAATACTGGACAGTTATTATGTATCCGGACAATACAAACAAGGCAATAGTTTCTGCTAAATAAAGTAAGTGACTGCATGCGACTATATCTGACTGCTTAGCACGTGGCATGCAAATTTTGCGGCGAAATTAAAGGGTAACTCGTCCCTGGAATCTGGTTTGCCTTAGAGCCAAGCCTCTCTAGTCTGACCCAAGTTCCGCAATGGCCAAGCCGCAGTTCAGAGTTGGCTTGGGTTTGCATTGTCTATTGTTGAGAACTCATATCCTATCGATTTCTTGGTAAAAAACCTTCGCCCAATTTTGAATTGTCAAAGCAAGAGCTTTATGTATTCTTTTAGGGTTTAGAGAGGTGTGCTACGTAAATTCTTAAATTATAGTAGAATTTCATAATCTGACCAAGCCAATGATGCTTAGCTGGTCTTTTCGGATGATCAGCCACACTGGGACTGAGACACGGCCCGGACTCCCACGGGGCTCTTTGAAGGAGAACCAGGGGAACTACATAAACCCAAGTAAAGAAGCAAGCCAAGCAATAGCAACTCATCTAAAGCAGAGGGTATATGAGAGGATTATGGCTAGGTTATTCTTTTAACACGAGATTCTTGTACAAGGCGAGATTGTGCTTAAGGAATTTGCAATTGGCTTAATCAAATATTTTCTCTCTCGTCGTGATTGCTTCGACGCCGTTATTTCGGTTCTCTCTACAATATTCATCTGCTTCATTCTTGATATCATGTACACTCATATCATATCTCACAAACTCTTATTCGATAAGAAAGGGTATCAGAGTATAACAAGTGGTATTAGAGCCAAGTTGGATTTATCAGATTTGTGAAAAGGTCATTAGAGTGTCAGGTGGCACAAAATAAGATCGATGTCTATGATGTAAAATCAAGTAGAGAAATTTGACGGCGGAGAAAATTTTAGTGTATAGAAATGTGTAGTGAAAGATGTCCTTGTCTAGCAGGGACTATTCAATGCTCTTGTAGGAGACAAACCAAAAAAGGCGTCCATAAAAGACTAGAAGGTGATGGAGCGGAAGGCTGCCAGTACAATCCATTTATTTCTCTCCGATGAGGTAAAGTAAGTCAATGACAACCGGTGAGTGTTGAAACGTCAACTATACATGTTGTGCATAGAGGAAGGAACATGATTTGTTGATCATCTTCAATGCCTTCAATAAACTTATCACATAGCTAACTAGTGTGGGATGAGAAAATTGAGGAGAATGACAAAGTCGTCATACTCAAATCATCTTTACCACCATCATGAGAGCAATTGGCGATGAATATTCTCGTTGAAAAAAGCACTCCCAACTTTAATGAGGCAGTTGCATATCTATTGGAGGCGAAGTCCTTGAAGAAGCCTTCAGAATGTTCATCCTCAAGTGATCAAGCATTAGCTATCATAAATGCTACATGCAAAAGCAATAATCATAGGAAGAAGAAGTGCACGAATAAAGGCACACGTGTATGCTATATATGTGACAAGGAAGGTCACATGATAAAAGATTATCCAAAATTGAAAAAAAAATGAAAAGTGCATACTCAATGGTGGCAGGCTAGTAGCAAAGGATGATTTGGACATACTAGTTGTCAGTCAATCAGGTATTTTTTATGGATGGATATTAGATTCAGGTTGTTGCTCCACAAATGTTCGACAAGGGTGATGTTTGACGATGGATCTCTACGCCTGGCACATAAGACTGTTCACTTGGTGGATTGCAAGGAGTATGCAATTATTGATGTGTGAAAAGTCACATTGAAGATGTATGATGGAGCACATTGCACATTAACGAGAGTTCATTATGTTTCCGACTTAAAGAAGAATCTAATATCTATGAGGTCGCTTGAACTCGAAGGTTTAAGGTATCACTTCGAGGTGGAGTCATACGGGTTATTTGCGAATTGAAAGTAATCATTAACACTATCTCGAGCAATGGAGGATATCAATTGATAGGTAAACCTAAAGGAAAGGCATCCTATGAGAGGTCTGACAAAAATCCTGATTAGGAGATGGAAACCGTGTCCTTAGTGGTAGGTACTCAGATCTCATTTGTAGTTATATGCAGAACTACAAAGACGGTTGCAAAATCTAACAATCGTAAAGACGAATTTGTAAGCCGTTGGAAAAAGAAAAATGTGATAGGACCAACCACGCTATACAAATGAGTAGGTGGAGCTCGAAGGCGGTTCAAACCTATGGCATGGGGGGTTGTAGAAACGTGAGGTGTAGTTAACCAAACCACACAAATAAAAAGCTTTTAGTGAAGGGTCTGGGCAGCCAAGTCCGAATACCAACACACACTGTGGTAGAAAAAAAAATAAGTGGAGCCAACTTGGAGTGAATTCTTAGAAAAGCACAATAACTTCAACGGATTATAGTCAAGGTGCTGATTGGTGAGAATAAGATGACTCGTATCATATTCCTTTAGGACTTGGAGAGGTGTGCTACATGAATTCCTAGATAAATCTTAATATGATTAGTATTTCTACTTTCTTTCAGAGTAAGATTTTCTATTTTTTTTTAGAGGAAAAATCGAAGGACTATATAAACCCAAGCAAAGAAGAAAGCTAAGCAAAAGGAGTTCATCCAAAGCATAGGGTGCATGGAAGGACTAGAGGCTAGGTTATTTTTTTAGTACTAGATTCTTTTATAGGGTAAGAATCTAAGGGTTTTAAAAGGTTCAAGAGGGTTGTGAGAAAGCGACAATACCTTGTACTCTTTTGAGGTTGTCTTTAAGGAATTTGTGATCGGCTTCGCCTAATCTTTTCCCTTTTAGCGTGGTCGCATCGATGCCGTTATTTCGGTTCTCTCTATGAGATTTATCTACTTCGTTCTTATACTATATACGCTTATGCCGTATCTCACACTCTGAAGGGCTGATGAACATAAACAGTATCATAGCATAACAGTCTAACTCGATTGCGATTTGTATCAAGGCTTTTTCCTATGGCTGCTTGGACCGAATGAGTCAATAAAGTCCAACTCTAACATGTTTCACTTGACTTGTTTTTTAAAAAAAGGAGTAAAGTCCATTTTACCCTCTAAACCATGCAAAAAAAATCCACTTAACTCTCTCAACTATAAAATCGGGTATTTAACCCCTAAATTGCAAAATTAGATCAATTTACACCCTAAGTCGATTTTGGATAGCAGTGGGTCCTACTTAAGGTAGTTTTCACCGTATTAAGAGCCATATCATCAGATTGTGCTGACAAGAATGGATACAAGTCAAGGATGGTGACATTGACATTGTTGACCTCTTTCTTACTCCTCTGTCTCTCCATTCTCTCTTCTTTTCATCGTTATCCCTCCTCTTATTTGGATATATCCCCTTCAACAAAAATCGATGACATGATTGCAAAAACCACTAAAGGCTTATGCTGACCTTGTGGCTAAGTGGTTTTTTGCGAAATTCAGAGACGTAAAATAAACTTATAGAAAAAACATGTTTCATGAGATAATAGAATTTACATTTCTTGCAATGTAGTTAATCTTAACATTTCTACTTTTTTTGTTTTCAAATTTTTGCCCACGCTGCAGTACCACTTGAGTACAGTAACTAAATGCATCATAATTGTAGCGAAATGTGATCATCCAGGAGCTATGAACTGATGGAACGGATACTCAAAGTATACATTTACCGGGACGGCCGGAGGCCCATCTTCCACACCCCTCCCCTCAGCGGCATCTACGCATCCGAGGGCTGGTTCATGAAGCTCCTCAAGGAGAGCCGGAGGTTCGTCGTCGCCGACGCCACCAAGGCGCACCTCTTCTACCTGCCGTACAGCTCACAGCACCTGAGAATCTCGCTCTACGTGCCCAACTCCCATAACCTGAGGCCACTGGCCGTCTACCTGAGAGACTTCGTCAAAGGCCTTGCGGCCAAGTACCCGTTCTGGAATCGCACCAGAGGTGCTGATCACTTCCTGGTCGCCTGCCATGATTGGGTAAGCTCCAGTTCAACGAGATTTCTGGAACTGCAATTCTTCTTTTCAGATGCACAATTTTAACTTTTGATTGGTTTTTGTCAGGGACCTTACACGACAACCGCGCATGGCGACCTCTGCAAGAACAGCATCAAGGCGCTGTGCAACGCCGATAGCTCAGAGGGGATATTCACCCCCGGGAAGGACGTGTCCCTCCCTGAAACGACCATCAGGACGCCGAAGCGGCCCCTCCGCTACGTCGGCGGGCTGCCCGTCTCCCGACGGCGCATCCTCGCCTTCTTCGCCGGCAACGTGCACGGCAGGGTCAGGCCGATCCTTCTCAAGCACTGGGGCGACGGGCAGGACGATGACATGAGGGTGTACGGGCCCCTCCCCAGCAGGGTGTCCCGTAGGATGAACTACATCCAGCACATGAAGAACAGCAGGTTCTGCCTGTGCCCCATGGGGTACGAGGTGAACAGCCCCAGGATCGTGGAGGCTTTCTACTATGAGTGCGTGCCCGTGATCATCGCCGACAACTTTGTCCTACCCTTCAGCGAGGTGCTGGACTGGAGCGCCTTCTCAGTGGTCGTCGCCGAGAAGGACATACCGGACCTGAAGAAGATACTCCAGGGAATCTCGCTCAGGAGATACGTGGCTATGCACGATTGCGTCAAGAGGCTGCAGAGGCATTTCTTGTGGCATGCCAGGCCTCTGAGGTATGATCTCTTCCACATGATCCTGCACTCGATTTGGTTGAGTAGAGTAAACCAAGTTGTACTTCAGGAGTGAATAATTGAGTTCTGTGGCAGTTTGCATGAGCTATATAGAAGATTATAGTTTACATGGTTCTTCAGATGATTCAGATGGTTTTGTCAAGTTTATTGCCAGAGAACTGGTCTTGGTTCAGCATAACATTGATGCATTTTAGTAGAGAAGCACGTCAATCTGACCAGTATCCGACTCCAAAGCGAAATGAAGCCATCCATTGTAATGGTACACATAATATCCTGCACTTATACCGCACAGTGACATGCAGCAAGTTACTACAAAGAAAAAAAGGCCTTTGAGGCATATCTGCTGTACTTATAAAAAAAACTTGACATTTTATTAGTATATATATTGTATATTTCTGACTAATTTGCACCAATATATACTGTAAAATTTACACGATGAACACGAGTAGTACTCCACATCCTCAATGAGATGAGTAGATGACCCCATAATCAGACCATGCTGAAGAGATTAGCCGTGGAGATGAGCGAGTTTGCAGCAAGACCAATGAACCCAAGGAAAGACAGCCACACCGCACTGTTGATCTTCTTGTTGAACGGGTCCTTGCCAAAACTCGACACCCACAGATCGTTGCGAGACGCAGCCGCTGACGATGCCGACATCAGGAGATACGCCAATACCTGCGGTAGAACTTGGCAGATCAGCAACATTACATGGTTTATGTATGCCACATTTGATGTCTATTAATTAAGAACTCGGTTCTTCCACTGAAGCATTTCACTTGAAGAATGATCTGTACTTGCCTGATCAAGCAGCAGGCTGAAGTAGTAGCTCCAAGTGCTCCGGAAAATAAACCTCGGCCAAACCAGACGGAGGATTTCGCCGAATGCTTGCGCGATTGAGTAGATGCAAACGATGACATTCACTCCGACGGCGTACCTGTCATACATGTGCAAGGGAAGAAATATTTTACCTCTGAAAGATGAAAGAAGTAAAAGCTCTGTATAGACAAGTTGGGATTAGGAATTCAGGAAAAACTCTTATTTGTGTGTTGTTCTGAACCTATAACAGGAATTGCTTTCTAGCTTTAGCAAGAACCGCAATCACATATGACCAGCAATTCGACACGCACGAAACTCTTTGAAAATACATTGCTCTGTTCGTGCATCCTATGTTTTAGTAGTTCTACCTGAAGAACCATGCGTAACTTACCTCCAAGACGATATTGTCTTAAACTTAATCTTCGCTCCTCATTAATACTGACCATGCTAAATTCCTCCGAGGAATACTACTGTCTATTGAACTACTGTTGTTGAGAGTTGATGTCCCAGAACCAAAATCCACGTGTATGTGCACAAGGATGGAAAAAAAAACCAACGAGTCAGAGTAAGGGCAATGCCTCGAGTAAACCATTGCCCCGACAAAATTTTCCTCAAAACAACCCAAAAATTAGGATCAAACAGCGAATTAAATTAATCCCCGCAGTGCTTCAAACAGCAACAATACCTTTTTTTTTCAGAAATCCAAAAACCAAAGCAGTCAGATACCAACCACTTCTACAAGTACCAACTCCCTGTAACCGTCAAAACCCGGACATATCCAAGTAAAAATGAAATATAAAACAAGAATAGAAGAAACCTGTAAGCAAGTGATGATGACCAACCTGTACTGCTCGTAGCGGCCATAGTGATCGCCGTCCCAGCCGGACGTCCGGGCGCTGACCATCACCGAGAAGGCCGCCAGGCTGAGAGCCGCCGTGGCCAGCCGAAGCGCCGCCGACAGCGCCCTCCTCTCCCCAACAGCGGCCACGGCCGCCACGTCAGGCGGCACCGCGGTGGCCGCTCCCCCCTTCTCTGTTGCCTGGGTGGCCGCGAGCTGGTGGTCGAACCGGGTCTTGCCGACGCGCAGCGGCGATGTGACAGCCTCCTCGACCGGGTTGAACTGCACCGCGATCGCCGTCGTTGCGGCTGGCGAGACTGGCAGCTTCCATGCCTCCGAGCGCTTCGGCGTGCTCTGCCCGCTCTTGTTATTGACTGTGGGGGTGCTAACTGGGGCGGGAGTCAGAGGTGACGGCGGCGTCGGCGACGGCGACGGCGAGGGGGACTTGGCGAGGGAGCCGTGCGACGGCGTCCGGACAAGGCCGACAAGGCGGAGCTGCGGGCGGCGGCCCAGCGCCGGCACCTTCCCGGCGGCGCCTTCTTGGCCGTTGCCGGTGGGAGAGTTGGGAGGCAGCAAGCGGTTCTGCGAGGGGAGGCGCACCGGCGAGAGGGGCGGGCTCTTGGCGGTTGCTGATCTCCCGTTGGTTTCTTGGTGCGGTGGCGTCTCCTCGCGCGCCTCGTCTAGAGATGGCGGTGGCGTGTGGTACTCCTCATGCGGCGACGAAGGCGACGATTCCGGAGGCTGCTCCTGGGGCTGGGGCACGAGCGGCGGCGGCCTCTCCGGCGCGGGGGTCCGGAGAGTATCGGCCATGTGTGACCGATGCGCGTGGCAAAAGGCGGCGTATCGATGGAAGGGATGGGCTCCGTGTTAATAGGGTTTGCTATCGAGTTATTGAATTTCTTTTAAAATTTGCATAATTTAATATAAAATTATTTTATTTATCATTATTTTAAATTTAAACTAATGAGCCACTGAGTTGAATCTCATCGAACTTTTTTCGCTTTGAAATGAACACATTTCAACTACTGACCCATGAACTGTCTTTCCTTCTTTTCTTTTCCTTTTTCAGAGTCGTTCTGTTCATTGCTTTTGCACACTACAGCACTTGCCCGCCCCTTTTTCTTCTCCATTTTTGTTCTCCAAGATTAGTTTTTTTTCCTTTGGAGGGCTAGGATTTGCTGCTTTACTAGAGTTGAAGCCTCCTACTCATTTGGAATGAA
This sequence comes from Otatea glauca, assembly GCA_036346275.1. Lineage (NCBI taxonomy): Eukaryota > Viridiplantae > Streptophyta > Magnoliopsida > Poales > Poaceae > Otatea > Otatea glauca. The sequence goes on from CM070711.1 coordinate 54,241,349, forward strand.
ATAATTTTATAGGATTTTTGCAGAACAAGAAACCTTTCAACTCCTGCAGAAATTGGTAAACGTTCCTGCATTTCGGTCAGGGCCTTCATTTGAATTTGGTATGGTCATACGCACGATAGTTGCATGGATTCCCAAACGAGAGGGGGCAGAGCAACCGAACGCCATATGAATTGCGTCAGAGATTTCGGAGGTGCTTTTATTTTTCCTTTCCTTTTCTTTTTCGAGTTCTTGCAAGGTGACAAATTAAGGCACGCGTGTGATGCAAGATAATTAGATCTAGGTGGCGACAGAGCGCATGCTTATTCAACACACTTAACCTAGCTTTGACTGGCATGATAAATTATTATGCGATGTAATCCTACATAATTGCCATGTCCTCTTCGTCGGTAGGCAACTGGGAACTGTCTATGACGGATGCAAGTTAGGGGGTCAATAAGATTTGTTTGCTGCTTGCTTCGTATGGTGAGATTTGTAAGATGGGGACGGGAGGTTTCTGTAGAAAAATAGGCACGATCATGCGTGACCCGGCTTAATTCCTCGTGATTTTGTGGGCTTGGTTTGTGATGCCCAAGGGAACCACGTAACGAGCGAGGATACTTGTCAATTTTCTTTGCTTGCATTGACATATACGTTAGGGTCCATTTGGATTTCTGAATTGGAATTGGCAATTGACGTTGGGACAATTGATTATTTGTCACAAAGTTGATGTGCATTTTCAATTGTCCCATGGAGATTAGAGTCTCAGTCCCAATTCAACTGGAAATTGGAATTGGCTAACAATTCTAACTATGTTTGGTTGGCAAATAAATTGCAATATGGAAATGGACTCCAGATCCACGTGGTGGATGTGTGATGACGGCCAGTGACGAGGAAGAAGTTGGCTTGGCAGCGCTGGTGAAGAGAACGAAGACGGCTTGGCGGCGCCTGTGACGAGGACGAAGACGGCTTGGTGGCGCCGGTGAAGCCAGCCAGATCCACTTGACTCTAGATCCGGGCATGGAGGAAGAAGAAGAGGGAATTGGCGATGGTGGAGCTCTCCCTCAGCACACCGGCGGAGTCGGTCAACGACGAGAGCTCTGGCGGCGGCAATGAATCTGGAGGGGGTGCGGGGAAGCGGTGCCGTCTGGGGTCTGACTCAACGGTGACGGCGGCGCTAAGTTGGCACGGAGAGGAGGAAGGAGAGGAAGAGCTGAAGGAGCGGCAGTCGGCGGGAGCTCACCAGAGGTGGCGGCGATCGCCGTCGAGCGAGCTAGAGAGCGAGGGACGACTACAAGTGAGAGACGAGGGAGAGATGCTCGATGTCAATTTCAGCCAATACCGAGCTGTACCCCTCCACCAATTTAGGTGGAATTGTGTCACAATTCCAATTCCAATTTAGGGAACCCAATTTTAATTCTTTAATTTCTAGCCTAATTCTAACATCCAAGCATGGTGTTATGGATATTGGAAACTAGAATTTTCCGTAGAAAAACTAATGTGGTCTTTCTTTTCTGACACCCAGAGAAAGCACATGGTACATCAAGTGAGCACTAAAATAAACCCCAACATGAACAAATAAGATTGACATTGGATACACTCCAATTGTCATGAGATGGCTGCAAATGGTCACCGATAAATGGACTCTTGGAATTCTAATCCTGTTACCATGAACGAGGCCCACTCATTAGTCACCGTCACACCTCTAACAACAACAAATATAGTGGTATTAAGGAATAGCGTGGGGAGGGCATATATGAAAGAATTAGGTGCCTTCGATCAGAATTTAATAGAGGATGTTTCGGAGAGGGGCCCATGAAAAGCTTGGCCTACATTTATTCAAGGCAGAAGAAAAGAATTCATTCTAAGTGGACTTGACAACAGAATCACAACCCGGTCGTCAAGGCTACCGCTCAGACTGGTGATGAGAACATCAGGTAGCCCAAACATCTCGAACCAAAGGAAATAAACCTAAAAAATCCACTTGCAGAATGGTCATCTACACAATTAGCCAGTGTTCTGGCCTTCCGGGTCGTCGAAATCTAAGGTTCTGCTGAAGCAAGGATAGCAAGGTATAGTCGTGCAGACTGCCAGTTTGGCAGCAGATCAGTGCTAAAGACGCCCAATATGTGCAGCACAACACAATGGATCTGCTTTTCAAAAGGCAATTTAATTGGTGTGGTGTCGGAACCGAATATGTAAATTCGGATCCTCTGTGTATATCGCACTAGTCTGAATCACGCTAGTGCACACAGGCTCAACATAGATGAATATCACAATCATACACAGCGAAAGCATAATAAAAAACTTCAATACACAGCGACAACATACTAAAAGACTTCATTTATAGATAATAAATATTGATCGACCTTATGGTCGACTTTACATGACTATGCCTCGCAAAGCTAAACTATGAATAACAAATTAAACTGCAGCGGAATGAAAACGTAGATAAACCCCTCATTATACCACATTCAACTGACAAGGCTCGCACCCTAAACGTTCGTCTCTTCCTAGTACTCCTTCTCCAAAGCTGGTGTAGACTCTTCCTCAACTGGTGGTTTTGTTGTTGGCAAATGCAAGTATATAAAGCACTCAACAAGTTGTGCACAGAATGCAATTCTAACATAACTATATGTAAGGCTTATTCCAATGAAATGGTTTATATGGCTTTTTTGCAATAAAGCAGTATTTACAAATGAATACAATAAATAGATTATAAGAACAGTAAAACAAATAATAATAAATAATAACTTTCAAGTATTCCTTAAGAGTAAACTAGCTCACAGCCCTAATCATATTCCAAACTTTTCAATGGCATCCTGCCTTCCATCCAAGTTTTCATTTTACAAAATCTAACCCTTAACTGTAATTCTCGAGTATTATCCATAACCGCAGACACGACTATCCGAATAGATTTTACACTCTGCAAAGGTTATACACTTTACCCACAAGATACAATCCACTCACCACATCTGCCATCACTCGCCATACAAGAGTATGCGATTGAGCGATCACAACAAAACCTTTTGAAAACCTTTATTTGAACACTGACCCTCCCGGTATACCATGCACTACCCCTTTCCTCAGCGGAGGTGAAGTATAGGACTGACATACCGTTGGACCGATATGAGACCAAAGTACACCACATCATTCGTCATAACCATACTTTCATGTATAAGCAACTAAGCTAACCAACCCACGTTGACATCTATTAGCAACCAACTAATAATAAATCATCCTATGGTGACAAATAATCATGGCATACAAACAACAAGGTATGATATAATCTAAGTGGGTTGAACAACTAGATCCCAAACTAATTGAAATCAATCGTATATATGAAATAGCATGTAATAATTTAAATCAATATAGCAATTTTATAAAACTAGGTTCAACATGATCAGAGCATAACTTGCCTTGAAAAATATCTTGCTCTTGCTCCGAACCTTAGTCTTGAGTCAACAATTCTCCCTCGGATACTCCGAGCACTTCAACGTCTACGCGTATCAAGAGAAAACACCAAATAAACACCAAAATAGAGAGCAAATAAATTCTAAAAATCAAATAAAATTCACCATTAAATAGATTTCAAATTTACAAATTTTTAGAAATTTGAATCGCCTCAATCAGAGTTCGTATGAGGGAGAACGGGCTTACAAAAGATTTGATAAATAGGAAAATAATAAATAATTAATTTTCCGAATTAAATCTACACTGAAAATTCCCTTTATGACGTCATTCTAACATCATAAATCTAATTAATAGAAATAAAACTAAGTCGTAAAAGCTATATCCGACTGACATGTAGGGCTGCGATGTCATCATCTATAATGTCAAGCTGACGTCACTTAGAAATGCGTCGCATCCAGATCTAAGCCACGTCGGCTCGCCGTGGCTCACGGATCTACGGTCACCGCTGGCGATAGAGAAGGGCACCTACGGCTTTGTCTCGACTAGATGAACCTGATGACGCCGTCGGCCTCCTCTCCAGTGGGCTTGAACGGCGGCGCTCAAGTCTGACGGCGACACGGTGCTCTGTTGGTCTTCCGGCGAAATCAATGCGTGCACTAGACGGCCCTTGACGAGACGAAGCTGATGAGACCAGCGGCAAGCTCCAAGACGCACTAACGCAGGCGAATTGACGATTTTTCCTCACGGCGGCAAGCTCCAAGACGCACTAACCACCCATACCGCATCAGAAACTATGCAAAATGCCTAAATGTCATGTGCTTAAAGCTTGCACGGAGCAAGCTGAAAGGTTCATCTTTTCTTGATACCTAGCCCACCTTGTATCAAAGTGGGATATGTTAATAGCTTGTTACCAACTTACCATCCAATTAGTAAATCAAATGGGGTGACAAATCGAGAGTTACATATCAATGTAGAATTCTAGATTCAGATAATAGATTAGCACCGTTATGTCAAGAATGTTTATTACATACCAAAAGTCAGCTGAAGACCCGTCGTGTTGATGCTACAACAGAAAATTTTCGACCGTCGTCAGGCTGCTCAGGGAGAGCATGGTTTCTAAGAACTGCATGATTGTATCCTCATTGCATGCCAATTACCCCCTTTCTTTGTCAAGTTGTTGTCCAATGCTTGTTTTACCAATGGCTGTACTAGTGTACTATTTAGCATCACAAGGTGACCTGAAATTTCTCAGGTACACGGAGAAGTGGTACCTGGTAGTCTCCAGGCTCTCCTAGCTGCCCACAAGCCGCCATTTGATCATCCCCTCTGCTGAGCCGAACAAAAACAATAAGGCCAGATTGGATTAAAATGTTGCGGAACTCGATAATTTTCTCATCAGGCGTGGGCTTGAATTGGGACCCACTATGGGGATTGAAAGAGATGAGGTTGATCTTGCAAGGGATCCCACGAACCAGCTCTATAAGCCTCTTTGCATCATCCACACTGTGAGAATAGTTAATGCAAAGAAATGTTCAGGGTGCATGGGGTAACTTATTTTAATGTAGAGCTTCAAAAAGGTTAGTTCCAAAACAGAAGATTTAATTTGCCTACGAGCAACTGATTGCAACAACAGTGGCAACTGTAATCTATAGATTGCCGCTTGCCCTATATGAATGAAGCAATATGAAAAACATCTGAATAAAAAGAAGAAAGCGACCTTTTTGCAAATATTAAAAAAATGTATTCATATCTCAATTGAAAATATCTTTATCTATAAGCTCTGTTGAGACAATTTCACAATAAAACACAAGATAACAACAATCAGAAACTATTGTTTAATCCATATTCCTGACCTGTCGTTCACTCCAGCAAGCATGACATATTCGAATAGCACTTTGTACTTTGTTCTGAAATGAAGTTCCACCCTTAAAGTGCCAAGAAGCAAGTTAAGGTTGTATTTTCTGTTGATGGGCATTATCCAGTTTCTAACCTGGAAGAAAAATTAGTATACAAAACAGCAATATAATGCCAAACCATTTCAGCGCAACAGAATAACCAATACTGGATTTCACCTCATCAGTTGTTGCATTAAGACTCACGGCCAGGGCACAATTGGATTCATGGAGGAAGTGTTTTATCTGTGGGACAAGACCACTTGTGGAGACAGTAACCTTGCGAGGACTAAAATGGAGGCCCTGCTCATCAACCATTATAGCTGAGGCTTTTATTACATTGTCAACATTGTGCAATGGTTCACCCATGCCCTGTACAAATCAGAGATTAATTGAAGACTGTGGGAAAATGTGATATAGCATGGTTCACACATGCCCTATACAACTAGTGAATACTGCATACTTAGGGATCCATGACATTGCTATTACATGAAAACTATGATAAGTTAGCCATACATCATGCCTAACAATTCAACAAGAAATGGAATCCAACAATGCTGAATACTGATGCCACTGAATATGGAATGCAGACAGAAGCAGGGCAATGCTGTCAGAAAAGAGTGCTAAGTGAACAAAAAATAAATATGTATTAAGTAACTTGCCAGTTGCAGTTTAAGATATCACATAAAGGATAATTTTGGCAGCAATTCAAGAAGAATGGCATGCAAATACAAGATATATGGATTCAAGATATAAAACTGAAAATTAAAAATAGTATGCTGCTAGTTGACTACATTGTCAGTTGCTCACTTAATCACCATAATATAGCTAGTTTCACTAGTTACCATGAGGAGAATGCTTACCATAAATACAACATTTGTAATAGATCCAAATTCATCTGAAAATAGTCTACGAGCAAACACAGCCTGCTCAACAATCTCAGCTGTAGACAAATGCTTTCTCAAACCCATCCTACAAAAGCCACAAAATATAGAAGACAAACATAAAATATAAGGGCTACAAAACCATAGAAAGGTAAACGCGATTCAAAGAAAGTAAACAGACCTCCCAGTGAAGCAAAACTGACAATTCATGGCACAACCGACTTGGCTTGAAACACAGACAGTTGTCCTGCCCCTGGCGCAAGGAATGACAACTGTTTCAATCACCGAGCCATCTTCAAGAGAGAACAGTATCTGTAACATCCTGTGTTCCAAAATCAATCATATTCTGAAAACATTACCAAAGATATCAGTAACACTAAAAGAGCTACCTTTCGCGTTCCATCTGATGCGGTAAGAATGCTTTTCACAGTTAATGCCTTGAGATCAGCATGCTTAGTTATCATTTTCCTGAAGTCCTTGTTTAAACCTGAACAAGATTAGAGGCAAAGGACCAAATCCATTCAACCAATATACTAACAACACAACAAAGGAAAAAAGGAAAGAAACATAAGCAAATTGCCAATTTCACAAGTAACTAGGATAGATCCCAAAACAGGAACGGGGTAACAAAATGGTGTCAAGGTAGTGAGAGAAGGATCTAACACAACTAAAACACAGTAAGTTAGGGCTACTTGTAAAGTTACTGGCTTTTCTTATTAAAATCTACTTGATAGTAAAATGTCATCTACGACCCTCTATATTTACACAGGGAAAGTTCTGAAAATAGTCAAATACCACTAATGCAACATGACATTCTGAATATGCCGATGACAACGCTAAATTGGATGTATGCCAATTGATTTTCAAATTTTTCCTCACAAAATGCAATCAAACAATTTTTATTATTTTCAAATTGTGTGCTTTCTCAGTTACTAACTCACCACGAAATACCTGAACTACACCGGTCAGAATCAAAATATATCGAATATAAGTCGTGGCATACAAGCAAAAAGTGCAACCTACCAGCGAGCTCGTCGTGGCAATGCGCCCAGGCGTTGTTCCCGTAGAGGCATTTCCACAGCATCATCGCCTGCCCCGGCCGGAACCCCTGCGACCGCACCCATTTCTGGGCAAACCCGCAACAAAATCAGCTCGAAGGCAGGCGCAGAATAATAACTGATGAACGAATCTACGAAACTCGAAGGTTGTGAAGGAGAGAGAGCCCTAACCTCGAGTTCTGGGTAGTCCATCCCCTTGAGCATGACCTTGGAGCCGGCCTCGGAGCGCGCGGTGGAGGGGGGTCGGCCGAGCGAGGAGAAGAGACGGCACGGCGGGGGAGGGGAGGAGCTGACGCGAAGGGAGGAGGCGCCCCACCGGAGGAGAGGCAGCGCCGCCATGGGAACAGAACCTGCCTGGTGACTGGTGTAGTCTCGGGACCTCTCGCGGCTGGGAATTTTCCTCCTCGCGAGCAAGGCTATAGATAATTAGATAGGAATTTTTTTCTTTAATATTTTTTTTAATCTTTTTTTCAAAACTAGACGTCGGGACAAAAAAAAATTACAAAATTAGGCGCCGGTCGCCCGTATATGAACGATCACCATCTGAGGCGATTAGTGCTACTTTAAGCGCGCGATTTTCTTTCTGTCTGTCGTTAATTTCTAAAAAAAATTATAACTTTTTCATATGATGTCGGATGGAGATAAAATTTATATGAAAATTGTAGATCTCGACGGGATCTACAACTTTTGTATACAAACTTTTTCAATTTGAGTTCATTTAGATAGACAAAAACGGGATAGAATGTTCAGATCTAAAAATAGATCCGTTTTTAGATCTGAACATTCTATCCTATTTTTTACTATCTAAATAGACTCAAATTGAAAAAGTTTGTATACAAAAGTTGTAGATCCCGTCGAGAGCTACAATTTTCATATAAAGTTTATCTCCATCCGACATCATATGAAAAAGTTATGATTTTTTTTAGAAATTAACCGCAGACAGAGGAAAAATCGCGCGTTTAAAGTAGTACTAATCGCCCGTATGTGGGGCGATCGCCCGTATACCGACGACCGGCGCCCAATTTTGTAATTTTTTTGCCCCGACGCCTAGTTTTGAAAAAAAGATTAAAAAATATTAAAGGAAAAAAATTCAATTAGATAGAGTGTAAGCCTGGGCTTGCTTCCTGTGTCGGCCTTTTGTTGCTCGGATGAGGCCCAATATTGTAGCCCACTAGGCTTGGCTTTTATTCGGCCAAGCCCAGCCAAGTTTACTTCATATTTGACTGGTTGTCTAGGCCCATGGACAATATGGACCCCCGGTCTGAGTTTCGCTTGTCGGACGAGGTAGGTTGGTGAAAACAGACGTAAGGATGCTACCAGCACACGTCTGGTCTAAGACTATTTTTTTTTCATAGATCTATATCTAGCTTGATTTTAAAAAGTGAGGTCTTAGGCCCAAATGAAAGCCTGGGTTCACTTTTCATCGAAATTCACTTGTACTGCTCTGGTTCGGTTTACCGCTCAAGTTCAATTTTAAATTCAAAAAATTTGGAAAATTTGAAAAAATATATTAAAAGTTCTCTAAAATTAGTGTTAATAGCTTTATGATCTCTGCTGTTAATATTTTTTGAAAAAACGAAGTTTGGAATTTTACAATATTTTTTGCAATTTTCCCAATTTTTCAATCTGTCGCTAATTTTCACCGAAAACCACTCGAAATTCATCTCTTTTCGACCTTTTCGTTCGAATTTTGCTCCACGAGTTGACCAGATTTCAAATTTATTTGACTTTCAAAACTATTCGATTTTTCGCGAATTTCGATAATGTCGGCTCGTCGAAATCCGAGGTCAAAACAGTATTGTTAACCCCGGCCTAGGCCTTGATTTAGGCCTGATAAATTATTTTGTTTGATGAGTTAATAGTTTACGGTACAATATTCAAGTGACAAAACTAGATCTATATACATATAACTAGTATAGTGCCCTGTCTTCCGGTTTCCTTTTCCCAGCACGTAATATATGGTCTTTTACTTTTCTAGAACGTTTGTTTCCTTTTCCTTAATTCCAGGATATTTGTTTCCTTTTCCTTGAGATGATGCTGGAGGTGGGGAGAGATCTGTTGTGGGCCACAGGGATGAGTTAGACACATTAAACAATGGCCATCGGATGTGGGTGAGTAAAGCTGAGGAAAGATCTGAGAGGTTAATTTTGATGGAGGCAAGTTTCTGGGGACGTTTCGCTGGGTGCATGAAGGTTAGACCATCTCTAGTGGGATGCATTATTTGAGGTGGACATAGAAAAAAATGCTTAGGTGCATTATAAAGGGGTATAGATTACATATCTCCCTAGAAATAGATGTTGAAAGTTAAAACTTAAATATGCTGCTAAAGTATGTAAAATAAAAAAAGAAAGCATTAATGCTAAAAGGCAACATCAATTGGTTTACTTAGTTGGTGGTGAGAGATTTAGTAGAAAAACACAAGATCCAAGCCTAGCCTAATCTGATCTAAATCTGGTCTAAATAGTTATAGATTTAAAATAAGTCCAACCTATTTGCAGTTTTGGGTCAACCTAATTCAAAAGCCTCGACCAATCCAAACCCATTAGCACCTTTAAAGAGACGGCTACACTAAGCTTGCCTTAAGCGGCCCTCATGTACATTTTTTAATCTAGTTCCGGTATGAATAAAATTATAAAAATAATCTTCTCTTTGACAGCGGAAACTAACGACAAGTGACTAGTCCCACGACACCCTAGGCGATGAGCAACAGCTCCGAGCCTACCATGGTAGGAGAGGTGTCCTACTCCGGTAGCTTGGTAGCAACTTGCTGCTATCTCCGGGCTCAGCAGGAATCTGTTGCTGTGGTGGGATCGGAGCTACTAATGTGGTCGATTAGGGTGCCATGAGGCTAGCTGTCTATCATGATAAACGAGCGCAGCAGATAACACATGCCACTTTTCACTGCTTGTGCCGTTGAGAAGATAGCTATTTTAAAAAATTTAGTCTCATTGGAGCCACATTTGAAAACAAATGAGCAAATGGAAAGAAAAACGAATTTTTTACTTTGGCAGCTTTTGAAATTGTTTTTGCGAAACAAGCGCCAGTCGGACAGGAAGGCCAAAAATGGCCCTCTGCCAGGGAATCTCGCTGTAGCCGTCTCCGCAGCGAGCGCGATGCGCTGCATGCACATGCAGCGGACCGGCTACACTGCATGCGTGGGCCCGGGGGCATTGCGGTGCGGAATTTCCAGCGGTAGGACTTTTTCGGTTTGTTTGTTTTTCACTCGCTTAAGTCGCAAATGTTTATTCTCGCTAAAAAATTTAAACGGATCGATTCCGTTGGAAAGAAATAAAAAATATTTTGCCGTGAATGCCGTCGACTCTAAATTTTTTTAGTGTAGTAGCCCTTTGTGTATAATTTGTTTTGAAAATAGCTATGGTCGTGACGAAATTTCGGAAATTCAGTGGACTTAGCGTGCAATATTATTAGAAGCAGTTGGGGCCGGCGAGATTCTTGTTTTGCGCGGTCTCGACGCGCTGGATTTTTGTACAGTGGTTAGGGAGAGTCGAAAATTAGTATATGTTTTTCCGCCCGGCTAGAAATTCGTTGTTTAATTTCCTGCCACCGGAGCCCGCTGAAATTTTTTATGCCATTTCTAGCGCTTCATAATTGCTGCGTTCATTTTTGCTCTGGAAATTATACACGGGGTTTGGAAATCGTCTTTTATTTTTTCCGTTTTTTAGTTTAGTAGTCGTAATTTTTTCTGTAAATTAGCCGATCTCACGATAAAATTATATGAATAGCAAAACAATAAGGCAATGTTGTTTTGTTCGGTCAAGAATTTTTTTCAATAATTTTGAAGTGGCGCGCAATATTATTTTCGACGGTGTAGTATATATTTTTTCAATCATTTCAATGTCGGGTTTTATTCAATGTTTTACTATGATTTGTCATCAAATTTGTCGCACACCGAAAGAGAATGAGGAATAATAAAATCTTAATTTTTTGTTAAAAAGTAACTGATAAATAATTTTGTGAAGTACTACTTGAATTATCACTGACAAATATAGATTTTTCTGAATTTATTGAACCCTGATTTGAACTCTAAAATTCTAGCAACTGTTAAAATAACACTGATTTTTTCTGCGTTTTGCGCTATTGTCGCCCAACCATATCACGACAGAGGTATAGTTTTTCAAAAATTTTAGATCAAGGTATATTAATTTGGTACCAATTAATATTTCCGAATCCGTCGAGGAGGAGCGGAAGAAGGCGGAGGAGACCCTTGCTCGAGTCCGTCAGAAGGCGCAGGACGTCCTGGATGAAAACCGTGCGAGCGTGTTGCTGATCCAGCGCCTCGAGCTCGAGGTCTCCGACCTTCGCTCGAAGGTGGAGGCCGCGCGGCGGGAGGCGGGGGGACTCCGGGAGTGCCTCGAGGTCGCCCATATGGCTCGCGAGGATAGCCATTCGGTCGCGTCGACCGCGCTCAAGGACCTTGCAGCCGCTCGGAAGGAGGTGGAGGGGCTCCGGACGCAAATGGGGAATCCGATCCCTGCATGCGCCGAGGCGGCCGAGCTCCGCGCCAAAGCGGCGGCGGTGGCGACGGCGGTGCGCTCGAGAAGACGATGGCGGATTGGGGCGAGGCCACCGAGCGCGAGGCTAAAGCGGCGACGCCGAGGCCGAGTCGCCAGCTTGAGGAAGGCGGCGCAGTGGCTCGGCGGGAAGAGTGCCTTGGCTCGGCCAGAGTGACCGCGACCGAGTCGACAGGCCGAGGCCGAGGTCATCGTCTTTGCGCGGAGGGTCTCCACCTAGAGCGGGAGAAGCTTACCCGAGACATGTCGATGGAGTAAAATTTAAAGTTAGTAGATGGGTCGGGGCGAAGGATCCGCACCTTTGTAAAAACAATGTAACTTTTCGCTAATCTCGCAAAGTCGTATTTCTTTGGAATACTTAGCTTGCTTCGCCCGTGTCGCTTTTGTAGTCTTGGCGCCTAGCCCGGCCGACCAACTAAAGGGTGCTCAAGGTCGGTTTAACGGAGGCCTCGCCGGAATCACCGGGCTCGGGCACGACTTCGAGTTGATTGGTCTTCATCATTTGGCCTGGGGGAATTGGTCGACTACTACGGCAGAGCGGCTTGTTGCGGCGAGATCGTCCACGGTGCTAATTTTGGGATCGCGACCTCGGGCCTACGATTAACATCGGGCCCGGTGCTCCTTGAGGTCGTTCAATGGTCGGCGTAGCAGGGAATAGCCGCTTACTTCGATAAGGATCGTTTCTGGCGGCCCGAGCCCGGAATGCATCGTGCTCGGGATCTTGGCGTCCCCGAGGCGGACCTAGAGAACGCGCCTCAGCCGAGGCCTCGCTTTGGCGATGCTCGGGTTTGGGCACAACTTCGGATGAGTCGGCTGGAATATCTCGAGCTCGGACGGTTTAGGCCTCGGTGCGGTCCGGCGAGCTCGGGAATGCTTCAAGCTGGCGAGGCCCCCTCAGAGGGTTGTTTAGAAATTCGAACCTGGCCACTTGGGCCCGGGGGAAAGGTCGGCTTATTGCGCAGGCCGGCTTATTGCGACCAAGTCATCCCCGGTGGTGAATTTTAAAACTGCGACATCCGAGCCCGAGAAACGTCATCGGGCTCGGGGCGCCCTCTGAGAATGTTCAATGGTTGGCAGCACGGGGGAATAGCCGGCTTACTTCGATAAGGATCGTTTTACGGCGGCTCCCGATCCTGGGAATGCCCAGGCTCGGGTTGTTCATCCCCGAGGCGAACCTAGAAAACGCGACCCTAGGCGTTGCAAAAGAGAACACGCATTGACGCCCCTAGGTCGGGCCCGCCGCGTGACCTTATGGTTGCCCTTACGGTCACGCCGCGAGGTCGCGCCACTCGAGGCATCCTAAAAGAAAGAAGAATTAAGACCGCGAGAAAGCAGGCGGAGCCTTGGGGCCGAGGGCTTTTATGATGGCGCGACTCTTGACGAAGGGACCTACAGCTCGGTGTCGTGGCGGAGCGCCATCCCCCTCCATAAACTAAGAGAGGTTAGCGATGGAGGCGAAGGAGACTTTTATTACAGGCGCATACCTGGGTCGAACCAGAGCATGGTGACACAAGCGCCCGGGTCTCACCCTGGGTCGTGATTGCCTGGGACACAAGAAACAGTACTGGCGAAGAAGAAAAACCCAACTCAAGCATGGATGGAGGAACGTTAGGCAAAGAACTTCCGGAGCTGGCCCACATTCCACGAGCTTGAGAGCTCCCTGCCATCGGGGGCCGCCAGGCGGTAAGCCCCCTCGCGGCTTGCCGAGACGACTCTATAGGGGTCTTCCCACAGCGGGGACAGCTTATTAATGTGGGAACGGTCTTGGATTCGCCTTAGGACCAGGTCCCCAACGCGGAAGCCCTGGGGTCGAACGGCTTTGGCGGCGTGCCTGCGGAGATCTTGCGGTATCGTCTTGCGCAGCGGCGGTCTGCGACACCTTACTTCTTCTGCCAAGGTGAGGTCGAGGGACCGCTCCTGCTCAAGGTCGACCTGGTCGACCGAGCTTGCTGCTAACGGAGCGAGAGTGACCTCGGCGCGCAGATGACCTCGGCCCGAAGACAAGCCGAAAGGGCTCGTCCCGTTGCCCTACCGGGGAGGTGTGGACGGACCAAAGGATGGTGGGGAGCTCCTCTACCCAGGCCCGGCCGCGCCGACCGAGCTCATCGAAAACTCGCTTCTTGAGCCCTTGGACGAGTTGCCCGTTGGCGCGCTCGGCCGCTCCGTTGCTCTGGGGATAGCTTACCGAGGCATAGCAGATTTTGGTCCCCATATCCGCGCAGAACTCTTGGAACAGCTCGCTGGTGAACTGCGTCCCGTTGTCGGTGATGATCCTGCAAGGGACTCCGTACCTTGTGACCACGAAGGAACGAAAGAACCTTACCGCGGCCTTGGCAGTGATGGCAGAGACCGGCTCCGCCTCGATCCATTTCGAAAAGGTGTCGATAGCCACGAATAGGAACTTCTTTCCCCCGACCGACCTTGGAAAGGGACCGAGGATGTCCAGGCCCCACGTCGAGAACGGCCAGGCGAGGGGGATGGTCTGCAAGGCGTGGTCGGTGCCGGCCTTCCGGCGTGGCCTGCGGGCTGGCAGTACGCGAACGATGCCACAGGCATCTTGAGCGCCGATTGGCGATAAATCCCATCCGGAATGCCTTCCCGACCATAGTCCTGAAAGAAGAGTGAGCGCCGCATAGGCCGGAATGTATGTCGTTGAGCAAGTATTTACCTTCTTCAGGAGTGACGCACTTTGACAAGACGCCCAGGGCCCCTTGACGGTAAAGCCGCCAGCGACGAGCTGTCTGAGCTCATGGCGTCGGAGCCTGCTCCTTTCGGTCGGAGAGACGGGGAGCTCCCCTTGGTCGAGGAACTTGTGATGATCGGGTCCATCCACAATGGATTGCTTTCGAGAAAGGCCGCCGGGTCTTCCTGGTCGGCGACGGATGGTACAGCCAAGGCTTCGAGGATGACGTCGATGGGAGTTCATCGCCGAACGACCGAGCCCGGAAAGGAGATCGGCGGTGGAATTGTCCTTCCTAGGTATGTCTTTGGATCTTGAGTTCAAACCACCTTTCCATCTTGCGCCTCGGTGAGTACTTGGCCATCGAGGGTCCGAACACTTTGGTAAACTTTGTTGTCTTGATTGATGACGAGCCGAGTCCCTTTCACGATTAGGCGGCGGACGCCCAGGGACTTGCAAGCTCGTAGGCCGGCCAACAGGGCCTCATATTCCGCCGCGTTGTTGGTAGTGGGGAAGCCGAATCGGATCACATATCTCAAGTGGTCACCTTGGGGGTGATGATGAGAACACCGGCCCCCGAGCGCTCAAAGGATCTTAACCCGTCAAAGAACATGGTCCAAGGGTCTTCGACCTCGGCCTCGGGCTTGGGGGCAGGTTCCGTCGTTTGCTCTACCACAAAGTCGGCCGGCGCACAGGATTTGGCGGTGCGGGCCATGAAACGGAGGTCGAATTCGGCCAGCTCTATGGCCCATTTGGCGATGCGACCCTCGGCCTCCGGGTTCTTGAGGATCTCTCCGAGCGGGAGCCCGCTCGGGACGATCACCGTGTGCGCTTGGAAGTAGTGCTGGAGCTTCCGCGAGGCCATGAAGAGGGCGTAAAGGAGCTTCTGGACCAAAGGGTAGCGCTCCTTCGGTCCGTGGAGCACTTCGCTAACGTAGTAGATCGGGTGCTGTCGCCCCGCCCGCTCGGCCACTAGAATCGCGCTAACGGCTTGGGTCGTGGCGGCGAGGTAAAGCAACAGCGCCTCGCCCCGCTGTGGAGTTGTCAATAGAGGCGGACGTGAGAGGTATGCCTTGAGCTCGTCGAAAGACCGTTGGGCTTCGGGGGTCCACTCAAAACCCTCGTGCTTGCGTAGGATCTTGAAGAAAGGAAGCCCTCGCTCGCCGAGCCGGGAGATGAAGCGGCTGAGGGCGACGATGCGGCCGGTGAGGCTTTGTACCTGTTTTACCGAGGTCGGAGCGGTCATTTGCTCGATCGCCTCGATTTTTTTCGAGTTCGGACCCACGCCCGACCCCCCGATCATGTAGCCAAGTACTTTTCCGGAGGTCGTGCCGAAGACGCACTTTTCGGGGTTGAGTTTGATGCCAAACTTGTTCAGGTTGGCGAAGGTCTCAGCCAGGTCGTTGACGTGGCTAGCTTTAGAGGGGCTCTTGATGATGATGTCGTCGACGTACACTTCGAGCTTCCGACCGATCTGCGGGTCGAAGGTTTTAGTTATCAGCCGCTGGAACATGGCGCCCGCGTTGCGGAGGCCAAACGACATGGTCGTATAGCAGAAGGTTCCGAACGGCGTGATGAAGGCGGTTTTGTCCTCGTCTTCCTCGGCGAGCTTGATCTGGTGGTAGCCGGAGTAGGCGTCGAGGAAACTCAACATCTCAGCGTTGGCGGTGGAATCCACGATCTGGTCTATGCGTGGAAGTGGGAAGTTATCTTTAGGGCATGCGGCATTCAAACCCGTGTGGTCGACGCACATTCGCTACTTCCCGCCTTTCTTTTGCACAATTATAGGGTTGGCCAGCCATTCGGAATAGTTTACCTCGCGAATGAAACCGGCCTTGAGGAGCTTGTCGATGTGCTCCCTGATTATTGCCACCTTCTCGGGGGAGAAGCGCCGCAGCTTCTGGCGCACGGACCTGCAACCAGGCTTTACTTGTAGTCTGTGC
The DNA here is from genome assembly GCA_036346275.1 of Otatea glauca. Taxonomy (NCBI): domain Eukaryota; kingdom Viridiplantae; phylum Streptophyta; class Magnoliopsida; order Poales; family Poaceae; genus Otatea; species Otatea glauca. The sequence goes on from CM070711.1 coordinate 54,257,728, forward strand.
TCGATCACCTTCCGTGGGACCCCCGGCATGTCCGCCGGTTCCCACGCAAAAATGCTTTTATTAGCTCGGAGGAAGGTGATGAGCTCGTCTTCCTATTTAGGGTCAAGCTGGGCGAAAATGCAGACGCATTTGCCCGAATTCCCTTCCTCGAGCTGCACGGTCTTGGTCGGGCTATTCGACTGGATGGCCGCCTTGCGACGGGTGCCCTTCGGGGCGGCCTCGGTACCCGGCTGGGGCAATATGCCGGCCAGCGCCAAGGCCTTTTCCTCACAGCCGTGCGCCGCCTTGAGGTCGCCGCGGACCGTTATGGCGCCGTTGGGCCCCGGGAGCTTCATACACGGTGCGTAATGATTGCGACCATGAACTTAATCGAGGCGGGGCGCGAGGATGGCGTTAGTAGGGGAGGTCGTTGTCCACGACCTCAAAGGTGATCATCTCGGTGTGAAAGTTTACGGAATCGCCGAAGGTGACGGGACGATGCCGAAGAAGGGGATCGCTATGTTCTTGATTTTTGACCGGGGTATCTGCATCCGATCCAAGGCACTTGCCGGAGCGAGTTGAGGGAGCCGCCCGTCGACCATAACTCGACCAGCGATGGTGTTACTTATGGTGGGGCGGCGACCGAGGCGGTTTTGAAGTCTCGGGACATCCCGGAGGCGTCGTCCCGAGAAAGGTGATGGGGCGCCATCCCACCGCAGGTTGGTCGGTGGGCTTCTCGGCGGTGGCTTGGTAGGCGGTGCGCGCGGCATCCTTCAACTCACGCGGGATCGGTATCTTTGAAGAGCCACCAAGATCATATCCACACGCGGTCGCCTGCTGGAATTCAGTCGAGGCTGCTTGAGCTGGCGGTGACCCTACCAGGTGTTAAATCGCCTTTCGGGGCGCGGCATCTCTCGACCCCTATAAAGGCGTCCAGCTTGAATAGCCACGTCCTGCAGCCTCGCAGATCGTGGCCGTGGATCTTGTGGAACAGACAAAATTTATTGGCGTCGAAGCCGGGCTGTTCCTCATTGCCCCAGGGTCGGACGTTCGCATGAGGGGCTCGCCGCCCCGCCCTGCGGGGCGGCGCTGTTCGCGACATGGCGGTTCTGCGAGGCACAGGGCCCGGCGATCGGTGGCGTGCCTCCACCCCTCCGCGCTGTTGTCGGCCGTGGCGACCACACGGGTAGCCGCCCTCGGCAGCGCGGTCTTTCTCGCCTCTTGTCGCGTGGAGCTGGGTCTCGTTCCTAAAGCGGACGGCCTGCCTCCCAAGGCGAGGCCGAGCTTTGCCCGATCGTAGTCGTGCTTCCAGTGAACGGTGTCGTCGCGTCGCATATCGTTCGCCATGCGAATAGTTTGTTGACGGTGAGCCTCGTAGCGATTTCGAGGTCCTTCGTGAGGCGTCTGTCTCGGACACCAAATTTGAAGGCCTTGACGACGGTTTCATCGGAGATGTTGGGAATTGAGTTCCGCGCGCGGGTGAACCGGCGCACGAAGTCTCGCAGGTGCTCCCCCTTTCCCTGGATAACACGGTCCAGATCCTTTTCTCGTCCGGACCGCTCGTAGCAGCTCTGGAAGTTGGAGTGGAGGGCGCTCCGCAACTGGCGCCATGACCGGAAGGTGCCGGGTGCCTGGTTGAAGAGCCAGGTGCGGGCGGCCCCATCCAGGACGGTGGGGAGATAGTTGGCCATCGCGGCCTCGTCCCCACCGGCCGCCAAGACGGCGATGGAGTAAATGGAGAGGAATTCCGCGGGGTTCTTGGTCCCGTCGAACCGTTCCATCATTGTCGGTTTGAATCGCCGCGGCGCTTGAGCCGACGAGGTCACCCGAGTATCTTACGGCACCGTGGCGTCGGAAGGCTACATTGCCGCCGCTTTGGCGTAAAGTCGTCATCACCGGCGAAAATTTGAGCCGTGGCGCACTCGCGCCGACCACGTCGGTCGGCGAGGAGCATTATTCTGATGGTGGCGCGGTGGTAATGCACCTTCCGGCGCTGGGTGAAACGTCCGGGAGAGGTCCCGGAAGTGTGGCTGCCGAGAGAGCATCGTTATTACGCCAGCGACGGCGGACGGTTTCGCGCTCCGCCTTGTCCCGACGGGCGGCGGAGAGGCGGCGTTAAGTGCGAGCCGCGAGCAGGAGTCTGCCGGTGGAACGGCCCGATGATCGCGCGGCGGCATTGGCCCATGCGCCATGGGCGAGACCGAGCCGGGGAGCTCGCCGCCGTCGGTCGCCTTGTTGAGCTCTTCGGCCAGGGATCATCGGAAGAGGGCCGAGCCGGCCGGGCGGGTCGACCATGACCTAGCGATGGCATGGCGTTCTTGGGCGAGCACGTCCGACGGGAGGGTGAGTGGTCGACAGGAGGCGGGCCATGTCACGCTCTTCTCATCGGATAGCAGCGATGGCTCGGTTGATGGCAACCTGGGCGAGCTGGTACGCCTCCCGAGTAGTCTCCGGGCCGCCGTCGCCCGCCCCAGGAGTCGCCTCACGTTCGTCGACCACGAAGGCTGGCGTTAGCGAAGCGGCAAGGAGGCGAGCATGGATGTAGAGCCTTGGTACTCGGGGGCGCGTCGAGAGCCCGAGCTTCTTTGTTCGTGACATGCCGACGGTGGAGCTAGAGGTGCTGATGCCGCCGAGATAACGAACTCTGGACGAACGAAACTTCGGGCCCTACGGTGGGCGCCAGCTGTTGATGATCGGGACCGTCGACCGCAGAAAAAGGGGGGAAGGATCGTGCAAAGGGGCGAGGCCCAGAGTTGCGTTCGTCCGGGAAGAAGCACGAGTAAACAAGGGACACGAAGTCTATACTGGTTCGAGCCCCCTAGGTCGGGTAATAGCTCTACTCCAGTCTTGCCCGCAGGCGAAAGAGAACTAAAGGCTCCGCTAGGGAGGGGTACAAGGGGAGCTCGTCCATGGATCGCCGGGAACAGTGATCCAGAGAGCTCGATGAGCAGTGGGTGTACAAGTCTTCTTTGGCTCCTCTAGCCTCTTCTCCTCGCCCGAGAAGGAGAGCCCGCCTCCTTTATCTGGCGGTAGGGGCGGGTTACATGGAGAATTGGGAGAGGGAACGGTGGAGACTGTCTTAGGAACCCCAGTCCTCCGTCTTGATGACTGGTCGCCGTCCTGTTTCACCCACGCCGGGTTGGTAGACTCACCGAGCAGAGTAGTCTGCCGTTTTCTTGGGAAACATCGTACCTGCCCTCTGTGGACCTGTCAGATATTGACGTTGCAATGCGTGGTCCTGGCTCCGCCTCGGGAGAGAGCGTACCCTCATACTGCGCGTGACTGGATGATGGGACCGGAGCTCTGACTTTGGCAACCTTCGCACTACCTAGGGAAGGAGCAACCTGCTCCCGCGTGGTCACTTCAAACGGTCGTGGTCACAGGGCACGTGGCTAGTGGCCGGCTGAGGGCCCGATACCTGGCCTTTGGTGGGGATCTCCTCAGACTGGTCGGAGGTCGGGGGAGTCCGACCCGCGAGGGAGGTCGGACGCCCTACTTGGTCGGGACGAGCTCGGAGCAGTCGGTTAGGTCGTGGGATGAGTGTCGCCGTGGCCTCGCGGGCCTTTGGTCGAGGCGGGCTTGGGCGATCCGTTCATTACTTGGGCATGCCGAGGTCGGGGAGGACCGCAAGGCCCCGAAATGCGGGCATGTGTCAGGATGTTCGATCCCCGACATATACTATTTAATAAACATTCAAATTTTTCACCGCGTAAAAATAAAATCCAGCGCGTCGCGAGCGCGCAAAGCAAGAATCCCGTCGGTCCCAACCGCTGGAAATAATATTGCACGCCACTTCAAAATGGTTGAAAAAAATTCTCGACCGAACAAAACAACATTGCCTTATTGTTTTGCTATTCATACAATTTTATCGCGAGACCGGCTAATTTACAAAAAAAATTACGACGACTAAACTAAAAAATGGCAAAAATAAAAGCCGATTTCTAAACCCCAGGATAATTTCCATAACAAAAATGAATGTAGCAATTATCAAGCGTTAGAAATGGCATAAAAAAAATTCAGCGGGCTCCTGTGACTGAAAATTAAACAATGAATTTCTCTAGCCGGGCGGAAAAACATATACTAATTTTCGGCTCTCCCTAACCGCTGTACAAAAATCTAGTGCGTCGCGACCGCACAAAACAATAATCTCGCTGGCCCCGTCCGCTTCAAATAATATTGCGCGCTAAGTCCACTGAATTTTTGGAATTTCGTCGCGACCATAGCTATTTCCAAAGCAAATTATACACAAAGTACTACTACACTAAAAAATTTTAGAGTCGACGCTATTCAAGGCAAAATATTTTTTTTATTTCTTTCCACTGCTTATATTTTTTTAGCGAGAATAAACATGTGCGATTTAAGGTGCGTGCTGCTGAGATGGTTGCAGCTCTTGGGCTGCGCGAGATTCCCTGGCAAAGGGCCATTTTTGCGTTTCCTGTCCCACCGACGCTAGTTTTGCAAAAAAAAATATTAAAAGCGGAATTTTACTTCGATAACATTTTTTGATACTGCAAATTTTTCGCGTGAAATATTTTTTCGATAACGAAAATATATAAAAAATATTACATATTGTTGGCGTCAAAAATTTGAAGGAGAGTTTCGACAAGAAGACACCGCATTTAACACCGGGTTGAGGCGTGCGGTCGATTTGACTCAGAACCGACAAGGTAAAATATAAAGTTCACTCGAAGCCGATCTTAGGATCAATCGGCTTAGACTCAATCAGCTTGAAGCCGATCAAGATCAAAATATCAGAATAGATCTAATTAGCCGATTAAGGCTAATCAGAGGATAAAATTTTCTCAAAGCCGATCGTAACGATCAATCGGCTTAGACTCAATCAGCTTGAAGCCGATTAAGATCAAAGTAACAAGGTAAGTCCAACTAGCCGATTAAGGCTAATCAGAGGATAAAGGCAGATCGATTACGAAGAAGCGATCGCAACAAAATCGAGAATAAATCAAACACAGGCGTAATTTGAAGAAGATCAACAATCGGCGATGCGCAACTTTATTGATCAAGATCGAATTACAAAGACTAAATTACAAGAACTACTCCTAGTCGACGGAAAAGTAGACGAAAAGTAGACGCAAATTGGTTGGTTGGCTCTGGGCAGCTTTTCTGATCACCTCTAGACCTTTTTTATAGCCATTGGCCGATAGAGTCCTAGTACAACACGTTAGGAATAGAATCCGTATCGGCCTCTATTTGGAGGGTGCTTTCATTAACAACTGTTTTGTTTTCAAATATCTTGATCATTATCAATCGTATCTTGTTGATCTTGGGTTTTTTGATCCTATCGACAAATTTTAGTGCAAACACATACATTAAAAAAATATGCACACATTAAAAAATCCAATTTTAGAAATCGGAAGTTGATTCTTTTCTTTCAAAAGTTGATCTTGTTGAGGAACCTCGCTATCGAATTCAGGGGTTCCCGAACAGATCTAAGTCGAGAAACAGAAATGTTTAGTGAGAGCAAACAAATTCTTTATTAATGAATTAACATGGGGACCCCCTTCCTTTACACATTAATTAACCACATGGGCCTTCGGTGGGCTTTATTTCTCAACACGAGATGCATTGCCTCATTAAAACTCAACATTTTAGAAATCATAGCATACGCTTACTATGTTCGAACGCCTCGTCAAAACCTTATGCAAGAAAACTTCATGAAAAACTTCAAGGAAAAAGCTGCTCCCAACTTCAATTGCTAATCTTGAGATTCATGTTGGGTATTCATAATTCATCTTCGAGATTCATGTAGGAGTATGTGAAATATCTCCCCCTGAAATCTGCACTTCTCTAAGTCTCATCATTCCAATTCCTTTCACGCACCTTTCAAAGGTAGACCTTGGGAGTGATTTGGTGAACAAATCTGCAAGATTTTCACATGACTTAGTATGCAATATCTTGATCTCGTTCATCTTATGCAATTCATGAGCATAGAAGAACTTGGGGTTGATATGCTTCGTGAGATTGCTCTTCACATAACCCATTTGTGCTTGGGCAACACAAGTGCATTATCTTCATAGATTATCGTGGGAGTTTGCTCAATGTTCAAACCACATGACTTCGGATGTGGTGAACCATTCTTCGAGCCATGCACATTCACGCGATGCTTCATACAAAGCGATGATTTCAGTGGTTTGTCGGCGTCGAGACAAGAGTGCCTTAGGCGACTTCCAAGAAATTGCTGTTCCTCCACATAGGAAAACATAGCCGTTTGGGACTTGCCGTATCTGGTCGATAGGTACCCGACATCGGCGTAGCCAACAAATTCAATTCATTGTTTCTTGAAAAAGCAGGCCAGAGGTCTTTGCTTCCTTGGAGGTAACGGAAGATGTCCTTGATCCCTTTCCAATGCCTTTTGGTGGGTTACGCCTTTGTCTGAAACTAGCAAATTCACAGTGAATGCAATGTCCGGCCTAGTGCTATTTGCAAGGTACATGGCGCTCAATTGCACTCGAGATATGGGAATTACTGCTCCCGGGACTTCCTCCCCTCTTCTCTAGGTGCAGTATGGGTCTAGGTGCGCTTGGAGTGACCTTCCGCCATTGGAGTCTTTGCGGGATATGATTTTTCAAAGCTAAATCTTTCCAACACTTTCTGCGTGTAGGTTGATTGGTGTACCAAGATTCCTCCTTGGACATGTTCAAGCTGCAAGCCTAAACAAAACTTGGTTTTACCCAAATCTTTCATTTCAAACTCGGACTTCAAGTATGAGCATGCCTCTTCAATTTCTTCATCCGTCCCAATGATGTTCAAGTCATCTACATAGAGCGGAGATTATATAGAATCCATTCGTGGATCATTGTATAAACACACATGGACAATCTTATTTGTTTGTGTAGCCTTTCTTGCGCAGAAAGTCACTCAGCGATTGTACCACATTCTTCTGGCCGCTTGACCCATACGATGATTTCTCCAATTTCACCTTTGTCTGAGTTTCTATTTGCTCCATCTTGGTTGGGATAGGAATTCCTTAGGTACTTTCATGTATATCTCGAATCAAGTTTCCATCTGGTATCTTTGTGACAACATCCATTAGCTTCATTCTCAACTTCAAGTTGATCGCCATTGAGATCAAATATCTAAAGGTAATTCCTCCATGACCGGAGAATAGGTTTCTTCATAATCAACTCCGGGCGTTGAGTGAAACCTTGAGCTACAAGCCTTGCTTTGTACCTTACAACCGTTGTTTTCATTTCTCTTAGAACAAAGACCCATTTGTGACCTCACGGGGTTTATATGGGGAGGTGTGCGGCATCGAACCAAAACTTCTGATTTGCTAAATGCCATATGATTTCGGCATTTTTCATCCAAGGTTGATTTCCTCCCCTAATGACGAAAGCGATCCTCGTCGAAGATGCAATCGAATCGAGTGTATGCAAGTCTCGATCATGGGTTCCAAATACCTAATTATGGATGCACTCACATAACCAGCGTATATCCCGGACTTGCGGAGAGGGCCCATTGCAGTCCATTGAGGGGTGGTATAGGTACATATACCATACACCCAAATTTTCTAAGATGGAGATCTTGGGATGATCCGTGCACAAAGTGCATAGGAGAATGGATGTTGTAGGCCGACGGTCTAAAATTGATAAGAGCTGCTGCGTGCGGGCTGCGTGTCCCCAACAAGTGTTGGGCAAGTTACAACTCTGCAAAAGCGGTGCGGCAATGAACTTAATCCTCTTTATTAGTGCTACGCTGGTCAGTTCTGCGTATGAGCGTGCGATGCAGTGCTCAATTGCTATCCTGTTGATGTGCAATAATCATCAAATGCCTTTGAAGTAAATTCTCGGCATTGTCCATTCTAATGGACTTCACGCGATGATCGAGAAAGCGTTCTTAATTCTTATGATCTGCGAGATCGACTTTGCAAAAGCATGGTTTCTTGTTGACAACAAGCATACATGCGACCATTTCGAGGAAGCATCGATGAGCACCATAAAGTATCGAAGCGGCCACGGCGGTGAATCGGACATAAATATCCCCTGGATGCGTTCGGGAATGCGGGATTTCACTTTGCACTTTCATGACGGAGGGTCTAGTTATTAATTTCCGGTGGCACATGCAGGCACACAAAATCTTCATGATTCGGAAATTTTAACATTTATGCCATGACCACAGTGAGTTGTTCACTATATTTCTCATCATTCTAAGACCGGATGACCTAATCTACCATGCCATAAAGAAAATAATTGAGCTTCTAAAAGCAGTCTCAAGGAAGTATACACTTGGTGCATGAATATTCGTGTAGTACAACCAGATTCATATGAGGACATTTTTCTAATACCATTTTCCACATCTGCGTGCTTCACAATGCACAAGTATTCTTTGCCATTTTCTTCATTGGTTTCTCGTGAAAACCATGCCTCCATAGCATTTGGGTGGAAGGTAGAGAGTTTTCTCAATCTTCTCTTCATCGTTGATCTTCTTGCCACATAGAGAGATTGGTACAAATTCTATGCAAGGTAGAATTGTATTCGACTGCACGGACGAACCTCCTGACGACTTCGGGGGCCGGCGCGGCCGCAGCAGGCCTTCTTCTTGGCCTGACGGGACCCGCGACGCGACACTCCACCTTGACGTCGGTCCTTCTGGCGGCGCCGTGGCGGTCGCGGCAATGGCGAATGCCGGCGTGTCGTCGGCAGCGGCTTGCGGCGGCCGATGGTCGAGCGCGTAGCCGAGCGATGCTTCAAGTCTTTGCGTCTTGGCGGCGGCGATCGCGGCCATCGGCCTCCGATAAAGAATCGCCGTGCCGTGCATGCCTGCCTACTTTGGGACCCGCGACGCGACACTCCACCTTGGGCAGCCCAGCCCAACCCAACGGCATGCGCTCTCCTCACATGCACGAGCACGAGCACGAGCACGAGCCACCACCGCCTCGCCATTCGCCAACCCATCCCGTTCCCCTGTGGTATAGCAATATAGCATATCCACCACCACCACTCCCACTCCTCGCAGCGGCAGCCGCACCACCTGAGACCTACCGCGCCCACCCACGCCTACCGCCGCCGTTTCTAGCTCCTCCAAACCCCTCCAGTCCGGCCGGGCTCCAAGCATGAGGCACCCGGGCGCGGGCGGCGGCGGCGGCGGGGACGCGGGGTTTGTGCGGGCGGACCAGATCGACCTCAAGAGCCTCGACGAGCAGCTGGAGCGCCACCTCGGCCGCCCTGAGCGTGGCGGGCCCGCCGTGGCCCTGCCCGGGAGCCGCCGCGGCGAGTCCGCCAGGCTGGGGGAGGAGCCGCAGCTGCAGCTGCTGCGGTCGCAGCAGCAGCAGAGGCACCGTGAGGACTGGGAGATCGACCCCTCCAAGCTCGTCATCAAGGGCATCATCGCCCGCGGCACCTTCGGCACTGTCCACCGCGGTGTCTACGACGGCCAGGACGTCGCCGGTATCGTACCATCTCTACTTCACATATGCGCGTACACTTACCTAGTTACCTCCCAGTTTCAGTGTCCTTAAGCTGCTTGATGAAATGAAATTACCCCACTGCTTAGTGTTCTTTGTTCTGATCAATTATTACTTTTAGGATTTCTTAATTAGGAAGCGTATCCATGTATTTTTCTTCCTTGTGTTACATCGATCCTTTTGGCTTAGGATGTGATGGTGAGTAGAATTGATCGATCCATAGATGGCAATGTCATTTACCACAGGTGGTCGCTTGGGGTGCTTTTGCGAGTTGTTTTCGCTGGTCGTGTCACCGGTGCTTTTCCTTGTCAGCAAATTGCTAAAGCCGATACCTCTACTTTTCTTGATTCCGTGGTGTATTCCGTGACTTCGGGTAGATAAGCCCCCGCTTTTGGTGCCTAAGCCCCCTCATGTGATTCGAGCCAACCAACAGTTAAAGTTTTAGTAGGCGTGATTCATGTGTTCATCTTATGATGAGCCCCTGGAAGTTGGATATTGCGGATTAAAGCTGCTGATGAGCCAGGTGTTGGGTTTCCAAAAATGCGCAGATTTTTGCTGCTAAAGGAGTATAAACTAGCAGTTTTGCACTGTCTCTCCAGGCATAATCACATGTTCACATGACACAGGACAGAGCAGATGCAATGCGTTTGTCTGTCCAGAACTTTATCACCTATTGCAGACTGCCATTTCAATATGTTTTGTTCACCAGGCAATTCAATTCAATGTCTCGAAAAAGATAAGGATCGTTTAGATTCATAAAGTGAGATTGGAATGTTATGCTAGATGTGTCAATGCATTTACCAACTTGCTGAAATAGTTTATCGGCTTGTTTTTCCTTTCCTTACGTACTACTTTAGTTTGTGTGATGAAATCAGCTTCCTCACTGTTCTCCATGATAATACTCCATATCACTTTGTCACATCCTACTCCCCCACACAGGTTTAAAATATGGCGGTATGTTTCATTTACATGTTAAGACCTAAAGAAGAGTCTTGCTGATTCGGTTTTCCACACCAGACATAAAACTGTAACTGATATTGATACACTCCTTAATGAATTTTTCAACATGCACAGCTAAATACTCCGAAAAAAACAGGAGAGACACAGTCATAAAAATTGTGTTACCTATGGTCCTCAGCAAGTGCTAACCTAATTCTTGAGATTTGGAATGTGTTTCTTCTCATCCACAAGCGGTCACTATTGCAAAGCATACAAGTTCACTAATGTAGTAGCGTGCTGCTTATTTGCATAATAATAACTTAGTCATTTTTTATTTCTTTTAAAGACTTTAGTCATTTTTATCAACTGTTCAATATGCAAAACTTTAAGTTTGCCATTGCAGCTTTCTCTTTTCAACATTAGTTGCTAAAATATTATCTTCCAGTGAAATTGCTTGACTGGGGGGAGGATGGTCATAGATCAGAACACGAAATTACTGCAGTAAGAGCAGCGTTTGCACAAGAGGTCTCTGTCTGGTATAAGCTTGATCATCCAAATGTTACTAAGGTAATCTTCAGCTGAAGAAGCCCATTTTTCACCCCTTCAAATTTCATAGCTTAAATCGCTTTGCTGATATAATTTGCATCAATTCAATTTCTATTTAGCTTTGGTTCATAAAACTGTGATTGCAATGGTGACCAGCTGAAACTGTTGTGCAATACTGTCCGTCACAACTACATGGGTAAACTTGTTTTTTACATGACATATCTATTGCAATATGCTGAAATATGTGGTTCATCACCCCTTTGGTGTGGCATATGTTTCCATGGCCAGATATCTGACAGCATAAGGGCAGGTGGTCATGTTCAGTATTGCTATCTATATTAACGCTCTCAATGTCATAATTTAGTTTGAGGCATACCATGTTTATGAAAGTTTGCATATTTTATTCTTCTGTGTAAAATAATTATAACGTACTTAGTCATGTGATGGTGTGCATATATTACCATGAAAATTGGTCTCAGAGTATGGTAGAAAATCTACCGAGAAATTTGTTGGAGGTTCTCATTTTTGCCATCTATACAACTCATTGTGGACTATCAACAATTATTATTATTTTCTCTATTCCCTTGGTGAGTTAGTGTAGCTATTTTCTACTTCTCAACTGGATGTCATAACATTATCTTGAACTTTAATTGGCAGTTTATTGGGGCTATAATGGGTGCAAGAGATCTAAATATACAGACCGAACATGGACATCTTGGCATGCCGAGTAATATTTGCTGCGTTGTGGTTGAGTACCTTGCTGGAGGTGCACTGAAAAATTTTCTAATAAAGAACAGGAGAAGGAAGCTAGCCTTTAAAGTTGTGGTCCAAATAGCTCTTGACCTTGCCAGGGGGTAAGATTGATATTTTTGTTGGTATTTGCCAAAGTTCTTCTATTCTGCCTCTTTAATCTTCGAAGATCTCACTGTGAGCTTTGCATTTCGATAGATTAAGCTATCTTCACTCAAAGAAGATAGTGCACCGTGACGTCAAGACTGAAAATATGCTTCTTGACAAAACAAGAACTGTGAAAATTGCTGATTTTGGTGTTGCTCGAGTTGAGGCTTCAAATCCTTGTGATATGACGGGTGAAACAGGCACACTTGGTTACATGGCACCTGAGGTATTTGATCTTTAACCATCAGGAGATGTTATCCTAATCCTATACCATGTATCGTTTGCTGATAGGTCTTTAGTTATACCAAACTATCAAATTAAGTAGGGAAAATTGGATGCGTGGTAGGTACTGCAATGTTTCTTGTTTGGACAGTTGAAATTTCTAGATTGCATCCCCTCTAATTATCTCATATTTATGGTCATGTGTTTTTGTGATTTTTCGAAGTTGCGCTTACCCATCCCATTTCATTACAGCGTCCCATTGCTTTCTTGTCTGTAAGGCACCAGGCTGTTTCTGTTGATCTTAGACTTCTGTTGTTCACCATCCAGTTCTATGCAATAGAGTTCGCTCGTCAAGTAAAACTACGACAAATCTTGTGTTGGATTTAATTTTCCCCTTTATTTGAGTTGTGGTGTTCCCTTTTTTCCCTGTCTCTCTCTTTGAATTGATTGAAAGTGTGTACTCGTGGGTATCCTTGTTGCCTTATATTGACATCTATGTGCAGGTTCTCAATGGTCATCCTTACAACAGGAAGTGTGATGTTTATAGCTTTGGAATCTGTCTGTGGGAGATATACTGCTGCGACATGCCGTATCCTGATCTGAGCTTCTCAGAAGTCACTTCTGCTGTTGTTCGCCAGGTAAAGACCTGCTTCTATCATGTTTCTTTTTGCGGTGCTGCTATCTTGCTCCAGGGTAAACGACCGGAGTGTGAATACAAATCCTTGATGTACAGAACTTGAGGCCTGAGATACCGCGCTGCTGTCCAAGCTCTTTGGCGAACGTGATGAAGCGCTGCTGGGACGCGAACCTCGACAAGCGGCCTGAGATGGCCGAGGTGGTGTCCATGCTGGAGGCGATCGACACGTCCAAGGGCGGAGGCATGATCACAATAGATCAGCCGCAGGGATGCTTCTCGTGCTTCCGTCGATACCGAGGCCCCTGACAGTTTGATCTGATCGCGCCACGGCTGCAGGCTTGCAGTACCACCCGATGATTTGATCGATCGCCATGTCTCATTGTAATATAATTACACCCGTTCCCTTAAGCATGCAGAACTGGCTAATGGAGATGTTCTCTGATGTAAATGTCTGCTCGCTGACGATTGAGCTGTTCAGCACTTCAACTTCATCCTTGTATATGCTTTGCTGTGAATTTTAACGCTTGGTCTACCATAAGATCAAGCTTAGAGTTTACTGTGAGCCTGGCTGAGCTGCTCACAGGTTTTACACCCTCATGGTCATGAAGTAGACTCACTGTACTATTGCAGTATATAGATATATCTACAGAATGTGAATAAAGAACATGAACAAGGATGTATAATTGGGAGCACTCGGATTCGATGGCCTGTTTCAAACCTACTCCGGGATAGCAAAATTTGCAGGAGTTCGACGGCAGGTGACGTCCCTTAGTTTAGTCATGTATGAATGACACGTTTGGTTTCGTGTCAAACTTCGACGCAACCAAGTTGGCCAAATTTGACTTTTAGGGGCAAACATTTGGTTCCAATCCTTAGTTTCTTAGACTATCTCCAACAGCATTTCTAAATCTGAATCCTTATATCTTTATATACATAATTTCTAAAAGATTCCTTCCTTATATCACTTTCCTCTCCAACAGCATTCCTCAAATCTCATTCCCTATTTTCTCCATCTTATATTATAATGATATTTCGTAACCGCCATATGAGCAACGTTTATCTTTTAGGGGGGGAAATTCGAACGACTATTTTTAAATATGAACATTTAAAATTTATTATTACATAAATTTAAAATTCGAACGGCTATTTTTAAATACGAAAATTTAAAATTTGAAACTAGAATGCTCTCGGATTTACATCACTAAGCTGCTATCATTAACTTGCCATGTGTTAAATTGTCAATAAGAAGCTCTTTTCATTCTGGACATGCTGTGATCTAGCAGTCAACCATCAACCAACATAATGAACAAACTACTTTGGCTACAACTTGCCTGTCCCTCTACCTTTCACAGCAAAAAATGAGAAGAACAAGTGAAATATGAACTTAAATGCTGATTTAGCAAATATCACATCCCAAAAACTTGAGAATGAGAAGCCACAACTCACAGCATCCACAGAATGAGAAGCTAGAATGACTGGCAGTAAAATAAGTTGAGAATTATACATGGTAGTTTATACATCCCAAAAAGATGTAGCAGAGGTAGTCATCAAAATATCACAGGCTCACAATAATTCATAGTTAACAGTCCATAACCTAAAGACTGAGGGTGAATGACTGTAAGCAAAAGAAACAATAATAGCTCTGCAAGCTCATGTAGTACTGTTTTTGTGGCTCAGTGCAGCGACTTCGATCAATGCCCATAATTCTCTCCTCCTTGACCATTTTCTTCAATTCAAGTTCATTTTCCATTAATTCAAGCCTCTCTTTCTCTTGCTCAATCTTCACTTGTTCTTGTGCATAAAGTCGTTCATATCGCTCATCCTTTTTCCTCTCTTTCATAATCTCAAGCTCCCTCTTTTTCTTTCTAAAATTTTCTAATGCTTCCATATAAAGATTTACTGTTGGAGCAACTTCTTTACCTCGACTTAATCGTTCTTTCGCTGCCTTATGTCCAATTGGTCTACTTTGGTGATCATTTTCTGAACTAGGATGATCCTCATCAAGATGAATTACATTGGAGCTAATAGGACTGGAAGATCCTGGAATTCCACTACTTGATGTCTTTTGGTTCTTCTGAGATAACCGAGAACACCACTTAGGATGGTGTTGCAAAACATTCCAGCAAAGCAAGAACGCAAACGATCGCCCTTCTTCCTCCTGATACAAAGTTTTAGCTTGCATATCTATACAACAACATAAACAACAATATAAGAAAACTATCTACAAATAGGAAAGTTATATAGATTATGGACCAATCTTGTCCTGCTCAGTTAACCCGCTTTGATTTCGACGCTCAATTCGATCATGACACCCACAAAACTTGTTCACTGCTTCTTGAATAACAGACCATCGATGTGTAAGCGAAGCCTGTGAACGATCTGAGGTAAAAGTCTTGTTCTCATGGAAGTAGTCATGTATTCTTCTCTAATAAGTAGCACGGGATTGTTGGTTCCCTTGTATGGCATCGATACTAACATTAAGCCATGCGGACACCAACAAATTATCTTCTTTCTCAGAGAAATTTTTTGATCTTCTATTGTTTAGTCTTATTTGGGGACTATCCGTATGCACTGGAGATGGTTGCGAACCAATTGGGCTTTCCTGTAGAGAAGGTTCAGAACCATCCCAATTGAATGCATCCCCTCTCTCATTCAACAGGTTAATATAGAAGTCATCCATAATTTCTCTTCTGCCAACAACAAAATTTCTCAAGTTAAGAAAAACATTACAATATCATAACAAGTCTTAACAACATCCATCAATATTACAATATTTGAACAAGTCTTAACATTACTACAGGATTAGAACACTCTCGAATCATCACTATCAATGTCGATACCCTCATCTTCACAATACTGGTTGTCCTCACGTTTACCCTCATCATCGCTTTGGTAGTCGAAAGGAAGACACAACTCAGGGTCTACATCCTCTGCAGGCTGCACTTCATCTCTTTGCATCAGTTCATGTGACTGTATGTAGGGCTGTAAACGAGCCGAGCTCGAGCGAGCCCGGCCCTCCAGGCTCGAGCTCGGTAGGGCTCGGCTCGAGCTCGAGCCGAGCTCGGATTCGAGCTTCGACCCAGGCTCGAGCTCGGCTCGGTCCAAGCTCGAGTAGGCTCGAGCTCGGCTCAAGTAAGCTCGGTAAGCTTGATAAGCTCGAGTAAGCTCAGTAAACTCGAGTAAGCTCGGTAATTCTGGTAAGTTCGGTAGGCTCGGTAACAAACTCGATTAAGCTTGGCTCGAGGAAGCTTGGTAACAAGCTCGAGAAAGCTCGATTTAAGGAAGCTCGGTCCAGGCTCAAGTAGGCTCGCGAACTATTCGAGCTCGGCTCGGTTAAGCTCGCGAGCTCGAGTTCGACTCGTTCGGAGCTCGAGCCGAGCTCGAATCGAGCCTCTCGCGAGTCGAGCTTGAGTAGCTCGCGAGCCTCGAGCTTTTTTTACAGCCCTAACTGTATGGCAACCTGCTCTAAGCTGCGAGCTATAGCTTCGATATTAATCACAAAGCTATTGAGTTCATTTCCACATTGACATGTGTTAGGAGTAAAATTATCTTTTGCAATTTTGTTAAGGTCAGATGCGATGCACTCTATTTGTTTTACTGTCCATGCCAAACCTTTAATGAGGTTCTCCTGATCCTTGTCCATCTACATGTATTACAAGTGTGTAATGATTAGTGAAAAGACTTTTCTACCACACATAATAGCAAAACACTTAATGAGTATTGACACATAATTCAACACTTCTAAATTCTAGACAGTCCTAGGTTGCATGTAAGGGGACCCTCTTTCTCCTTATTTGTTTTGTAATTTGCGTGGAGGCTTTTTCTATTGTTCTGTATGCAGCTGAAGAAAGAGGAGCTATTCAGGGTCTACAAATTGGTCATGCTGCCCTGAGTTCTAAACCACTTGACCAGATAGTAAATGATTACAGTAGCTAGTAAATTATTACAGTAGCATCCATCATTATCAAAAAACTGATTATCAAGAACATCATTCTGGTAGTAGTGCCAAGTGCCACTGATTATCAATAGGATACAAGGCTTATGTCTGTAACCTGCCAAGTGCATTAAGAAACTTACTAATCCATCGATTACCATATGCTACTCCTGAGTTCAGAAAAAACACACACTTGCTACTACTATCACTATTCTTATTGATAAAACTGAATTAACTGCAATAGTTCAAGCAGACAGCGCAACTATATTTAAGATGTACAAAACACTAGGTCAGAGACCACAACACATATACTGGTATAAGTTTGGACAGTAAGACTAGGATAGTTAAAAGGAAAACTAACATAGCTTACATGTATAACTTAAAGTGCTTGCTACTTCTTTAACATCACTAACAGCCCTACAGGTTCAGAGTTAGCAAAGTTCCAATATTGACAAATATAACTCAAACATGCTGTTGTGAGATAGGTAGCCAATAACTGCAATAAAATCATGTTCACAAGGCAGATCATCACGATGCATTATGCAGTTCCAAAAATACACACCTAAGTACTCGTAAAACAAGAGGAACATACTCATTCCTTATTTCCTTTAACTAATAAAGATTTTGGGCTTACTGAACCAAAGTCGAGCTTTCGACAAATGCTTGGGCTTAGCTTTACCACTTTAAGAGATGGCCGCAAAGAAGCGTCTAGGCAGGTGTCTGCAATGCCATTAAGTAGAGGCTTTGAAACAGGGGTTTCACAACTTTCATGTGGACTAGCATCTATCAGATCATTTCCAGTTGCCTTCAGTGCTTGATTTGAGATAATCAGATCAAGAAACAACTTGGCTATCCTTTGGAGAAATCGATCCTCCTCCTCAGAATCATCACATAACTTAATCTTTTAACTGGGCCAAGATGAGAAATCGATCCTCCTCCTCAGAAACAAGTACGGAGCTTTCATAGTTCTAAAGTAAACTAACCAAGACACTATAGATTTCACACAATTGAGCCCATCTTCAACGTATCTAGCAGGTGAAACTGACAAGATTGTCAAGAAACTGACACAATTGGGCATTCTAGATATACTGTGATTATCCATGATTATCAAGAAACTGACAAGAACATCCATGATTATCAAGAAACTGACAAGAACATCAAAGAACATCCATGATTATCAAGAAACTGACAAGAAGAAGCTGGTGGAGACCGGACACACAAAAGCATTACTCCTAATGTTGAGTTCAACAAGAAAATTAATGCTAAGTTCAACAATAAACTTGAGACCAGCCATGGATTCAAGAGCAGATCCGTTGCAATATCGACTCCATACCTCAGATCCATTAGTACTTAGGGTTCATACCTTGCGGATCTAATCGAAGAGGAAGACGGTCACGCGGATTGGGTTGAGGACGACGAGGACCATGGTGATGCAGATCGGGTTGAGGGCGAAGTCGCGTTGGCCTCTTCTCACGCGGGACGAAGCGGCGACCGGATCGAGGACGGCGGGGACGATGGCGATGCAGACCGGGTCGAGGGCGAAGTCGTGTGGGCCTCTTCACTCATGGGACGGAGCGCCGACCGGGACGAGGACGATGGGGATGACGGCGATGCAGACCGAGCGCTCGCCTCCTCTAGGATCCAAGCGGGCGCGGGAGGGATCAGCCGTTGGGCTCCTTCGCGATGGAGAATGGAATGAGGAAGGGAGAGAATCCCGAGATTTCGGGATTCTCTCTCCTCTCCCTAAAAATAGCGAACACGATAGCTCATCTGTTGGAGGCGTGATTTCTGGTACTGTGCTTCACATTCCCTATTTTTTGCATTGAGGAATGGGGATAAGGAAGCTCTTGGAGCTGCCCTTAGCTGCTTACGGCCTTACCTCATCCGTCGTAGGCTTATCAAATTTCGCCGCAAGTGTGGCGTTACACGTGTGAGAAGGAAATTTGGCGAGGTTTTGGAAGCCAACAAAACACGCCTGAACTACGGGGACGATTTGTCTTACACGGATGTGGAGTGATTATTTTTTTTAACCCCGTTTGCTATATCCTTTGTAAATGTGGTCTCTTTTTTAGCAGAATTGTAAATATAGCTCTACAACGATCTTGAAAGCTCTCTCCCGTGCACGTTGACTAAGACAGCGTCTTGTTCCCGCACATGCCCACTGGCTACCATGCTCTCCGGACACCGCAAGCGATCTTCGCTCACGAGAGAGTTAGATTTGTAAAAAGACGAGCTAAGGGGTCTAAAAAGGTGATCACTTTCACGGACGGTTGGATGATCACGAGGGGTACGGCCCGTTCGGAAGGATGGGCGTCCGATCCCACCACCTCTCGCGCACGAACCCCACCCACCCCGTCGGCGTCTGCCCTGTTCCCCAGAAGCAGGGAGAGGCGTGGCGTGGAGAGGGACTGGGACAGCAGAAGAGGCAAGCCGTCGCCGCCTATTCCTCCGCCCTCTCCATTGATTCTAGCCTTCAACTCACCCGCCGCAAGCTCCAATCCGACGCCCTCGAGCCTCGCTCCGCTGTCTCTCCGATGACCGTAAGCTCGCGGCTCCCTGCCCCTCCCGCTCGCTGCCTCCGCCGCCGCTCGCCGCCGCGCGTCCTCCCCACCTCGCTCCCCGTGGAGCCGCGCTGTCTCGGGAAGCACTGGCACCGGCAGATCGCCTGTCCGCAGGCCACCGCTGGCGCCCGCAGACGCCGCGTCCGTGGCACCGCCCTCGCCGGCGTCCCCCGCTGCGTCGTCTGCCTCCTCGGCCATCGATTTCCTCACCCTTTGCCATCGCCTAAAGGTACATTAGCGCCGTGCTCATCGTAATTAATCGCGATTTCATATGTATGCTCCAAGGCAGATGATGCCCTTCGTTTGTGACCACATGTGCGGTACGATCAGACTGGTGATACTCCTAGGTCCTAGTAAGTAGTAACATCTTAGGAGATGCGGAAGAGTGCCAAAAAGAATTAATTTGGATATACCTTTGCCGCTGAAGGAGTTTTTGAAATGATCAATTAGTAGGGTGAATTACCCGTGAAGTCTCACTAAGGTTGCCCTGCTAACAATTTCTAAACTAATCACAGTGTGTAGTGTATGAACAAGGATTTGGATTCAGTTCATGCTCCATTGGATATAATGCTTCGATGGTTAGATCCATCATATTGCATGATTCTGAGGCCTATTGCGTTGTTCACTCCTTGTTATATTCTACAGACCACTAAAAGGAAAGGCTGGATAAACCATAGCATAAAGGGTCCCGAGTCTATTGCTGATCACATGTATCGTATGGCCCTGATGGCTTTGAATTCCGGTGACCTACCAGCAGTTGATCGAGAAAGGTCTGTTTCGATGTGCCTGTTCTTCAGTTTTTTTCCCTCTAGCTAGTTTGGTACTAACAAAGTGTCTATTTTGGGCTTCCTTTCTCATCAACCATTACTCCTCTACTTGCTGCTGACAACACATTTATTTTGCCTGAAACAGGTGTATCAAGTTTGCTATTGTGCATGACATTGCTGAAGGTACTCCAAATAACATCTTATTTTGAGAGAGAATTTTTTACTTAATTTTCTATTGGTTGTGCTTATCGACTATGTGTGCTGCAATTCACTTGCCATGAGCTAAGTAGCATAATTCTGTAATTAATCTACAACTGTGTTACACTTTACTCGGCATATTTCAGTTTTCAGAGAAATACTATTCAAGTTTTCAAACTTTTTATTTTATTTAACAGCTATTGTTGGCGACATCACTCCATCAGATGGCATACCTAAAGCCGAAAAAAGTCGGCGTGAACAAAAAGCTCTAAATGAAATGTGTGAAGTTCTCGGCGGAGGACCGATAGATATGTGTCCATTTGGGACTGGGAATTTGAGTTTATGAAGGAATGTTTGATGAAAATTGGTTAACCAAATTTTAATTTGCTGTTTTTGTAGCTGATGAGATTAAAGAGCTGTGGGAAGAATATGAAAACAATTCTTCAATTGAGGCCAATCTTGTTAAGGATTTTGATAAAGTAAGCATGCCTTTATTTTTATGAACTGTTTACTTATCACTTCTCTCCAATTTTTTGAACTTGTCTCTTTTGCTCATGAATATTAATATGAGTTTTCTTGCACCTGGTGTCTAATTTGAAGTATATATCAGGATTATCATTTTTGTCAATATACAAGTTTTGTTTTACTTTGGAGTTTGGACACGTTACAAATCCAGTGAATTCTACTATTTTAAGCTTGATAGAGTATGCACTCTTGGCAAACTTATAGATGAGTGAGTCATTCACTAACTGGTCATTCAAGACTTTGCTTCCAACTTTGTGTTCACATGGACAAAGTAGACTAGCATATAACATTAATTATGATGAATGGCCCTGTTTACCAAGTTACAACTAAAATAATGCATAGGTCTTGAGGAGTGCGAGATCCTTTGGGTTTCCAGATATGTCAAGTTTCCAATACTTAAAGCATACAAGTCAGTTGATGAACAACTATATTTTTATCACATAAGTGGTGTGCCATGCAACGTGTTGTTCATTTGCATCACTACATTTACTCCGGTGCATGTTTTCTTTCATTTTTTTTTATCTTCTATTTGGTGCAGGGGATTTACCTGTTACTATATTTATTTTTATTTCAGGTGGAAATGATTCTTCAAGCATTAGAATATGAGAAAGGTTATACTTTGTGTAATAGTTCGTTTGTGTGCATTCAAAAAATATACTGGTCACTCATTTTGACCAGTTTGACTAGGCTATATTAGATGTTCAATTTGAAGTGTGCCTATATGTGGCTCTACCAGGTTGTAATTGGCTCATAGTCTGAAACAATCGGCTCTTATGAATAATATGCATGATAAATCATCATGTTTGTTATTGCACAATTCCTTACTTTGCTATTGAAATTGTAATGCACAGCAAAACAAACATAAGTACCTGGGTTTGTAAAGAAATAATTTTGGAATGAGTTGCTCTCGTCACACAATACCATATTAACAGCAAACTAGTTCAGGCATTGTACAATAAATCATTCGTACCTGACAATGTTGTCATTTTACTTGTCTTTTGCATATCTGACGTAGTAATCCATTTATTCCGCTAACTTTGCCCATCTTGAAATTTTGCAGATCATGGCAAAGTGCTAGATGAGTTCTTTATCTCTACTGCTGGTAATGTGATCGTTCATTTTTGCAATTGCCAAAAAGGCCATACAAATTTGTGGTTGTCCCCTTTTGTTAATTTTTTTTAAAAAAACTTTTTTATTGCAGGCAAGTTCCAGACAGAGATTGGCAAGAGCTGGGCTGCTGAAGTGAATGCAAGGAGAAACAAGAGATGCGGAAAACGAAAGTAGTGGTGCTGTCTGTTCGATTGCTTATAAAGCCTCCACTGAAATTCAGGGTGGTGTGGCGAGTTGCAGACTCCACAGTCTAGAAACCAACTGCCCAACTTGAATACAAACTTAACTGATTGCCGCAACCGCAGCAATCTAGCCTTGGTAGGAAATAACGAGGAGGGCATTGTAGAACTCTGGATCTGTGTTTGTTTGGCGCTGAGACGTGCAGTACGTACTGAACGTCTGAATTCTGAACATTGCTGTGTACTGCTACTAGTTAGGGATTAGGGAAAGATATGTTTTTGTTCAGTGTGTAGTAGAAGTGCGCAATTAGCTGAAGCTTTTCAATGTCCACGTGCAGTTGTATGTGGATTATTGGATCAAAAGCGAGGGCTTTGGATCCTTTGTTGCTTCGATCGAGCGATTTTTCCAGCGACATCCATGGAATTCGGCCAATACGAAACGGCGTCGTGATTGGAGTATGTCGAATAAGACTATTATACGGATACAGACAACATTACGTGACAGAATACGTAGTCCGTACCGGATCATGGCACGGATCGGAGTCGGAACCCGACTCGAATGCAAGCTGAGGGTCCATGGCATCCATCTATAAAGCCAGTCGAGCCGAGCCGCAGAACCACCCCGTCGACCGAAGCAAGCAAAGCCTGGCAGTTTTTTCCAGCTTGCTCGCACGAAAAACGTCGTTCCAAGCCAAGTCGTCGACTCGAGATCGAAGATGCAGATCTTCGTGAAGACCCTGACGGGGAAGACCATCACGCTGGAGGTGGAGAGCAGCGACACGGTCAACGATGTGATGGCCAAGGTCCAGGACAAGGAGGGGATCCGGCCGGACCATCAGCGTCTCATCTTCGCCGGCAAGCAGCTGGAGGACGGCCGCACTCTGGCCGACTACAACGTGCAGAAGGAGTCGACGCTGCACCTCGTCCTCCGCCTCCGGGGCGGCACCAGGATCAAGGTCAAGACGCTCGCCGGCAAGGAGATCGACGTCGACATCGAACTCTCAGGCACGGTGCACAGGATCAAGGAGCGCATCGAGGCAGCAGAGGCTTATCTCTGGCGGCAAGCAGCTCGCCGACGACAAGACCGCCAAGGAATACGAGCTGGAGGGTGGCTCTGTCCTCCGTCTTGTGCTCTCAGGGGTGGTGATCTCTAGTTAATTACTCTAGGTAGCTAATAGTTTCGGTAGTTTATGATTACTGGTCGCACATATTGATGGAACTCGTGAAAACATACTGGTATTTGTAAAAGTGTAATACTCCCTCTAGTCATAGATAGTTTTTAATTTGGACATAATAAAGTCAAAGTTTGAAATTTTAACTGTTAATATATTTTTAAATATTTAAATTGGATATATAAAAATTATATTTATAGATTTGTCTTGAAAAATACTTTTATAATATTATAATTTTATTGAGTTTTATAAAATATATTATACTAGAAATTAGTGGTCAAATATATATTTTAAAAACCGTATCATATCCATAACGTTAACTATTTGTGAGCAGAGGGATTAATGAAGTGTTTTGCATTACAAGCCTAATTAATGGAGCACGGGACTTTAAAGCCGTACAGCTCAAGCCCCTGATTTTTGTTTGTATCTTCAATTGAAATTTGAACGGGCTGTAAGGTAAGCTTAGGTAGCTCCGTGCGATCGGCACCAACGGAGATGGCAGCCTGACGCTGCTGGAGCTCGCCTGGCGACGACTTGAGCGCGTTACGTTGCAGGGCCGCATGCGTGGACGCGCCGACGGCAAGGCAACTGCTGGACGCCGGCGCCGTAGAGCTGGCCGCGCCACCTCGCCCTCCGTGAGGGCTTGATGAAGAATAGGAAGTGCACAAAAATGATACGACGAACGAAAAAGATGAAGACGAGCAGTCGCGCGGTACTGCGCTTCCCAGAAACTTGATCGTCGGCCTCTCGTGCAAGGCGACAAGTCACTGGCGTTGGAACGGAGACACTGCTCTCCCTCACGCTTGTTGCATGACAAGCGAAGGGATCGGATGACTCGAAAGCAGCAAGAACTAGAGGAAGCGTCGGAGAGAACGAGATTGATTTCTGTCGCGTGTTTCTTCACGAACAGCGATGTCTCCCTTAAGAAACTGCGAATCGAAAACCGCCTCGCGACAAAATCAGCCGAACTGCCACGATTCCAGGAACCGCCCCCTAGAATCTCGCAACGTGGGTGAACAGACACGATATATGCGCGTGCGTGTGTGTACATAGCTAACAAAGCTAACCATGTGTACCTCTAGTCTTACCACCAACTTATACTAGAGTTAATGCATGAACTCCCCTTATAAATTGGTTGCACTCCACCTAGCTAAGCAATATAGTACTAAAGACCATACACTCAACTCAATACCTCTTTGACTTCTTCTATTGAATTAATTCAGCATTAATTCCAACAACATCCTCTGTGGCGGCGGAGCTGCATGGCGCGAATGAAGCCGTTCATGGACGATGCGCGAACCTTCTGTATCCTGTCCTGTTGAAACACTTCGTTTGATCGGCTCTGAGCTGTGCTGTTTGTCTGCGCTTAAATTTTTTAGCTTATAACTTAAAATCTACATTTTCGACTTAAGCTACTTAAAAACAATTCGTTTTTATGCATGATAAAGGTGGATAATTTTACACGAACTTCAGTGCCATTGGTATAAAAACAACAAAGCAAAAAAAACACCTCCATGATAGTTTTTGCCTTTTAGTTATATAAAAACTTATGACTTTTGAAAAAATATTATTAAAAAGCCATCTATTTGCTTAGTCTATGGCTTGTTATCCCTTGGAGAAAAAATCGAAACAAATATATCCTAGCCTCTAGATCGCCACTGCGGTGGTTGAGAAATTGGTGACAAAATGTATAAGCCATGCATGAGAAAATTAAATTTTGAGTCTCTCGTGTAACCTCTCGCATACCTGGCCAAAACACGCCTTTGAGGGAGAAATAAACTGCTTCTTTGTCTGGGCTTAAGTTATAATAACAAAAACAGTAACGTTACTTAAAGTATGTTCCAGTACACTAGCAACTACAAGGAAAAAGTAAGATCAAACATATTTAAGTCAGTTATTTGAACAACAATGTCCAGCAGCTTAAAGATATACTCTCTCTAGTTACAAATAGTTACTCATCTATTCATTTTTATAAGACGTATGTTTACTTTGCATAAGAATTAAAGTTACGTTGAAATTAAGAAAGATATAGAAGAAAATAACTTAGATACCCTTATTTAATTGTTTTGGAAGATGAAAAATATACTTTACGTGAGTGGTAATGAATAAATGCGTATGATTGAGAGAGAATAAATAGGGATATAGAATGAAAAGCCTTATTAAATCTATATACAAGTTTTATATTTGTGAACAGATCATTCAAAAAATAAGCTTTATAAAATGAACGGAGAGAGTATTATTTTGGATATTGACAGTCTCTAAAGCTACAGTAGCTTTGACCACTAATTTCTATTATGATATATTTATAAAACCCAATAAAATTATAATATTATGAAAGTACTTTTCAAGATAAATCTACACATATAATTTTATGTATGCAATTTAAATATTTAAAAAATATTGACGGTTAAAATTTCAAAATTTTATGATCCGAGGGGGTAACAGCGTAGGAGTGTAGAATGTAGATGAATAGTTTCGATTCCACAACATGACGATACGAATGTTAGGACTAAGTTCAGCAAGAGAACAACACAAAATTCAGTTACATAATAATAGATTACTTCTCTATTTTCAATTCATGGCGAACGTTCAGAATATCATGATCTCTACTAAGTTCTACAATCACGGGCAAGTTACAAAATTACTCATCACTTAGTAAAAATTATCATCATCTCAATTTCGCAGAAAAGAAAGGACTAATAGCACGTCACTCACAAGCTGCATCTTACTAAAAAAAGGGATACTCCTTGGGTTAACTGTGAAATGTTACCAAAAACATTATTGTTCCTTTACATGACTCCTGGAGCCATATCCATCCTACCTGAACCACCATCTCATGCCGGCATTAATCGGGTCATGAAGAAAAGGGGTGTACCGGTGGATATAGGGGTTAACTGTCCGACCAATTTTAAGCCAAATGGCTCTGTGATAACCAACAGTGAAAGGAGAGTGATACATGAGCTTCAGCAACTGCAATACCGGATAAAGAGAGTGAGATAGGAATTTGCAGAGATATCATATTCTGCCAATATAGTAATAAGTTCATCTACAATCTGAAATACAAAGAAAGCATCATGCAGATTCCTCTTTTGTCTTCAAACAAACAAGTGCTATTTCTTGGATTGAGCAAATAAAGCCTATCGGTACTTCTACGAAATATTCTAAAATGTAGCTCCTGCTACCAGTCACAATTATTTAGACCAAATGATATGGAGTCTAGCAGCCTAAGTCGCTGCAGTTGCCACTTGGCATCTTTACAGTTCAGGAAACCAAAAGCAGTACTGACTAAGCACCGAGCCAACACCAGAGTTTAACAGAATAGCAGCACCAACAATCATTGCCTAGATCCTCTTCTAAATGCAAATGGCATATACTAGTTTTTGGTCAGTTGTATTGAAAGCCATCCATCCATATTTCGGTGTGCACATCACCAACATTTTACTATATTGATGTAATGCAAGTTTATACAAGTGCACTACAAAATTAAGTGTTATACTGTTATGTGGTACATTTTTTTTTCCATTTGTTGTAGATTTCAATAAGCATTTGCCATAGGGGAAATTTGTTGCAGAAACTAATATATCATTATATTAGTGATCAAAAGCTACATTTCAATTTAGGATCAACCATGCAGAGGATTGAACAGTCCTAAGATGATGACACATTTTATAGATCACAATATAATCCGTGAAAATGTTAGCATTGAAGTTAATAAAAAACAAGAAGTTGATCATTTGGAGAAATTAATCAATATTTACGCAGAACCTAACCTGCCAGTACATGAATGTTTGCATAGCATTACGTTGTCGCCTGCAAAAGTAAAAAATAAATAAAATTAAAGTTTAGTGGCTAATGGGAGGAGGGAAATAAAAAATGAAAAGGCTAGGGTCTACTGACGAGAACAGGGATAAGATCAAAAGAAAGCCCAACAAAATCTCTGCATTTGAACTCAGAAAGTTGACTGCAGTTGTGTTTGTCTCAACCCATGTGCAAGGCTGCTCCAGGTATGTCCTACAAATTAACAACACACACAATTGTTATAATCCATTTACCAGCATGTTCAACAGGAAACATATTACAAGCTGTTAGAAGCACTCATTTCACAGAATATGGTTGTTTTGCATTTTTATCAGCTTGTTACCATGCAAGCTTCACGCACATAAACCATTTCTGTTTGTGTTTTACAGTGAATGGACTAGGGTGTGTTCAACTGTTGTGTTCGCCATTATGAGAAGGCTACAAAGGGCACCACAGAGACTGCACCATTCACTAGTATATGCAACCCCAGAGAGATGAAAGTAACTTATGTCATATACTCATAAAATAGAAAAAAAATGAAGTCAAGCCAACTACTTAAACCATGAATAGGTACAATTCATGCCTAAACTATTACTTCTTTATCCTAAAAATGGTCAATGATAGCGTGCATAGTGCATACAAGACAAGACATTTTGTGCCTAAAATTCTGTCAAATTCACTTACCTGTACAGGGAGGAATTAGTAAAATGGCGCCGTAGAAATCTGGTCACATGCTCGAGTGCCCAACAAATTACTGGTACCAAAACAACTGCCAGAAAAGAGTATCTCATTATGCACGAGGAAACTAAGATGTTTAGGTAGTAATATGACAAAATTTCATGTCAAAGTAAACAACTCATATGCTTACGCTTCAAGTGCAGTTTGGACGTAACAAACATAAGGCAGTACATGAATGGTATAAAATCCTTCGATGAAGTTACACGGTGACACCATGCCTGAACAGCCTGCATGTTTCCTGCTCTGGGTAGCTGATAGGAAGGGAAAATGGTAAATAAGTAGTGCAAGATATCTCAAGTGGGAAGAATAAAATAATAATTAGAATACTTAATTTCATGTTACCGACCCCATAAAAAGCAAATAAAGCGTAACCTGTGGTACAGGTTGTGCCAAGAAGTGACAAACGATAGCCCTTGTATTGCAGTTGTCGTGGTGCCATTGGAAGTATGCCGATCAACGCAACAATAAGAACCTGTCAGAAAAAAGAAGAAAACAAACGGCGTATGATAAAGATGATGTGACTATTTATTAGCTAGAGTATTCTGGACATATGAACACAAAACTGTGTCACTGGTCATCATTAATACATGGAAGCTAAAACAAAGCATAGAAGATTAATCATTCCACAGCCTAAAGTAAGGTACTACCACAAGTTGGGGCACTCATACTGATTAAACCTGTAATGATAATTTGATGCAACCCCTGGAAATATATAAGCTAAAATACACAAACAAAGTATGCTAGGCAAAAGTATAGTAGATCCGGTCATTAAGTCGGTTGTTTAAGCAAGAAAGGCACTAAGATCTTACTCCCAAGAATTATAAAGATCAAATTATCTTCAAGTACTCCAACTCCGGCCGAACACCGAGCTCATCTGGTATAATATATGCTTACTGCTGTAATATAATATTATTAATGGACCCTGACCATCCATTTACGTATGAAGAGTTCTGAAACTGAACTTCTTTTAGCTAAAAAAGGGCTCTAGATGAAGGTATTCTCATAGAATGCTAGGTTGCAGGCCTGGCTAAAATAAAATATCCTTGGACTAGCAGTTGGTCTGATTGATGTCTCACTTCCACAATTTAGCTGTTGTTCTACCCTAACTTCAACTAAGCCTAAACATAATTATGTGGTGGAATAGCCAAGTGAAATGGATCTGCTACTCCAGGAGATGTACTAATTGAGACAAGACCAAGATCTTCAGCAATGGATTGATTTCAACATATAGAAAATTTACTTGTGATACAACAATTGCTGAAAACATATATATTTATCTCATATAAGCCATTTACCCAAGCATTAACGGAAAATTGTAATGACCGCTGATCCAATTGTAATGCAAGTCTGCTTCTTGCTGGTCCAGCAGAATTAGTCCCTACAATATCCATGAAGATCAAATTGGCAGATGACAAAGCTACAAATAGTTAGGTTTGTAGCGCAGATAGATCATACAAACACAACAATATGCTTCTTATCACCTTGATCAGGAGGTCTTGCATTATCAGTAGCTGATGTAGATGCTGTATCTGATGATGCTGAGGACTGGGAAGAGCTGGTTGAAGACATTTCTTCAACAACAAAATCAGGATCCTATAACAAGAGTCAGCAAGAAACAAATCTAAGCTCTTATACAACCATGTTCTGCATATCCAAACACAAATAGATCCCCAAAAGTAGATAGAAAAATTATGTTAAGTCACTCCACATCACAGCTTTAGCATCCATAGCATGATAGAAGCAAGACTGTTCGTGTAAAAATAACAACAGATTTCAATGACTCGATTGGAACAACAGAATAACAGATACATAGAAAATGGTACGGTAATGTCCATCTTACAGAATTTTCTTAAAGAAAAGGTTGATACATTGATTAACACAATGTACATAGTCCTAAAACAATTAAAACAGAAAATCTATCATTATCTAACTACTATAGAAATTTAATTTATTTCACCCAGCTCACAGTTTCATATACCAATATTTCACTCTATCCTTTCCCATTTGCATTTTTCATAATCGTATATACAGTGTGTTCTAACTTGGATAAAGCAAGGAAGTAGACTCACAACCTAGTACACTGACAGAAGTCACAGTCAAATGGGCATTGACCAGGGCCTATGGAATTATGGATCACTCGAATGGCAATTAACAGAGCAGTATCTATTCCTGAAATGCTTGCTTACCCAAAGCGACCAATGACGGCATCAAACAAAGGATTGCACGCAGAATGTTTCATCTTTCAGATCACCGCAAAATGAGCAAATGGCTTCAACAATGTGTAGCAAGGATGAACAGTCGCCTCTGACTTTCTATGCAGAGCTAATTATAAATAGCTGGACCAACGATAGGAACTAAGAACTAAACATTCCAAATAAAACCAAACAACGTTTTATGAATCTCAACGGATGGAATTTAAATTGTTCTAGACCACTTGAAGAGGGAGGCTAGCTCCGAAATATATCCCAAGAGAGGCAAGAACACAGTGAATTACTTCAGCAAAAGAAAGAGAGAAAAAGGAGCCTTATCCCTCCGCACTTCCTATCCTCAAGATGCCTAATTCAGTAGTAGAACAGAATCTTTGCGCCATTGCATCGCCTGCTTCGTCACGAGCTAGAGACCGGCCAAAGAGGAAGACATAGGCGCAAAGAAATGAGAATCTTGATCCTCCCCAAGCAATCCTTCAGAAATCAGACATGGCTCGGGCTTACAACATTCGATCCTACACTCGCGCTCAAGATCACCCTCACGCATCATACCTCTTGCAAAAAGAAAAACGAAACTTTTTTACGGCCAGACAATTCAGACATATGTGGCAGGGCGCCAGCAAGAGGCCGCAGTTGTGCGCAATGCGGGGAGCCAAATCTGATTTGGGGATTAGCAAAGTCAAATGAGGTGGTACTCCGGTACAGAACAGACCAAAGAATGGAGATAAGCAGCAGTGAAACCTAACCTGCGTGTAAAATAATTCTTAGCTTGGGCAGTTGGAACGGAGCCAATCGCGGATTCCGATACAGCCCAGGCAAGAAGAGAGAGAGAGAGAGAGAGCTATCCCCTCCTCGAATCTAAACTTGGCAAACTCCGAAGCAAAGGCGCAGGCGAAGGCGCAGGCAGCACAGCTGAACAGGGACAGAGGAGGAAGACTGACCGTCTGACCCCACGTCTCCCTCTCCCTCCTTCACGCAACGCTGATTTTTCTTGCAATGCAGGCCATTAATAATTCGCTATGACGCCCACTAGAACACTCGGCACGACAGCAACCACTGCGCCGCGAGGGCCCCGTGATTATGGACAGTTCGGGGGTGAGACTGCAACAACGACGCGCTAACAAGATTCCCTTTTTTTTCTTCTTATTTTTCTGTGACCGAGAAAAAAGGAAGGGGAGGGGATTCTAGTGGATAGGAGCGAAAGCAACCGCACCAGATCTCGAGAATTCCCAAACGAATGCAGTTCACGATGTGGCGCCGCCGCCGGCGCAGATCGGATGCACATTACCGACTCAAAAAATGCAGCGTCTGAATTGGAATGCAAACTTAGGTACTAGTCGGAGCAGTGAGAAATTGGGTGGGAGAGTGCGTACGACGAAGCGGCGGTAGAACTTGTGCTGGAGGTGGCCGCGGACGTGGGCGTGGGAGGCGAGGCGGGGCGGCACGGGGGAGCTGACCCGGTACTCCGCCCACCGCGGGTCGCGCTCGTAGTAGTACGCCGCGGCAGCCGACGACCACGACGATGAGGACGCCTCGCCCATTTTGCTCCCGGACCGGAGCCTGCGGCAACTCTGTGTGTGCGCCACTCCACTCAGGCTGTGTGCGCATCTCACATCTCAGCTCGAGGTGTCACTTGCGTGCAGTGTTCTTTTCCTCGGCGGAGGTTTCTGCATATTCCGTGCAACCAGACGGTTTCTTTTCGTTTGTCTTCTACTTGCACAGTGTACCATCCGACTAAGAATACGGTAAACAATGAAATTTTTTCCGATTTCGGGGGGAATTAAATTGCGAGTTTGGAAGCATTTTGGACGTGCTACTGCCTACTAAGTAACAAAGTGAATTTCGAAGGCACAGTCAATAAAGCGTGCGCTACAGTGCTCGAGTGCACAGTCTTCTTCCATGGCAACAGCCACGGGAGCAACAGAACGGGTTCACTGGACGTTACACTCACCCCCTGTTGTAAAGGGAGGGAGGATGTGGCCCTACGGTGGTGCCGCTGGCTGCGGGCTCAAAGAAGGACGATAGATAGTGGCGGCGAGGCGACAAGGTTGCTGTGGCGCCGCAAGCCACAGGCTCGAAGGAGGGCGGTGAGCGGCGGTAGCGAATTGCACAGCATGTGGAGCAGCTGAATATTAGGTTGGACGGATTGGTGCGGCAATGCGATGAGTGTGCCGTCTATAGCAGGTGGTGGTGTTGAAAAATTAGGTATTATTTGTGTTTTAGATTTGAAAATAAAGCTAATTTTCAAAAGGATTAAATACAACAGGCAAGATAAAACACACCACATATTACTGTAAAATAGATCGATCCACAGAGAA
Organism: Otatea glauca; assembly: GCA_036346275.1. Taxonomy (NCBI): domain Eukaryota; kingdom Viridiplantae; phylum Streptophyta; class Magnoliopsida; order Poales; family Poaceae; genus Otatea; species Otatea glauca. Next base: position 54,289,876 of record CM070711.1, read on the forward strand.
AAATAGGAGAATTCTTACGATGGGCTTGATGACGAAAAGGAACGGTAGCGATGGCGATCGGCCGTAGAGGAAGTAGTCGGCGTCGTTGATCGCAAGATGAAGAGCTCGAGCGGTCGCGCAGTTGCGCTGCCCAGAAACCTTATTGCCGCCCCCGTGCAGGTTCTCTCAACGGCAATGGTTCGGAGATCCCGCTCTCCTTGCCTCGCGGTGCACGCCGAGAGGAAGGTCGGTGAAGAACGAGCACAGCACGAAAACGCAACACAGATCACCGTGGATGAACGCGAGTATCAGAGCCAAAACTCAAAAGCCTACTTACATGCGGGCGTCTCAGTTTTATAGCCTCGCACCCAGAATTCGCCGCCATTAAATGCTAGTAATTGCACGCCATTATCATGGTTATTTCAAATCGCGCCATTATCATGGTTTTTCAAATCTCGATAAATGACCCCATTAATTCACTAATAACAGAGAGAAACCGAAAATTAAAAGGGTTTAAATGTACCAGAATTTAATCCACGACGGCGACTCGCGAAGTCGCAAGTCACAAGTCACAAAAACACGCGGAAATACGCGGATAATCGCGAAATCTGCATGCAGCGTGCGTGTGACTTTAGCCAGCTCCTCACCCTCCATATGTCTCATTACAAGATATGGTGGGAGCTCTCCCTTTTAAATTGGTATTCTCCCCTCTCAACTAGCAATATGGTACTATTATTTGTAGCTTTGGCATTAGAGATAAATGGGCCACTTGGGCCTCATTTCTAACAATCCCCCACCAATGCCGAAGTTGACAATTGATCACTGTGCTGAATCTTCGTTTAATATATCAGTGTTTCGGTGTAAGTCCCATACGGGTTGAACTTTCACCTAGAATAACGTGATCCATCCTCCCACAGCTAATGAATGGACTAAGCCTTGAATTCACAGCTTTGTGTGGTTTGATTTCACCCGAAATCTTAAGCGATACTAAGTCGGCAAACAACTTCACCTCAACGGAGCGTTAAATGGTCATGCTCCCTAATCTTCTCATGAGCTTTCTAGAGAATGCCCCTTTCTCGTGAACTGCGACCTCACGGTTAAGCTCAAGTAGGTGTATTCATTTTAGGTATCCTGTAGGCCAATACCTTTTTCCTTTGACACTAGAATACATTAAGGCTTTAAGCCAACCTTCCATACAGTCGAGAGTACTTTGTCTATTTGGATACATGTACAAATTTAATAATATGTACTCTCTTGTTACAACCTCAACTTGTTTTTCCCATTACCTAATTCACGGGATCTCCGATCAGGAAGATAAGGGTTACCGCTGTGGTGTAACTCAAACGGGCCTCATGCCCATGTCCATAGACGCAATGAAAATCGCTTTCCTTGCAAGTCCTTTTGTAAAAGGATCCGCGATTTTTCTCGATCGAATATAATTCACAAGAATAACTCCGGAGTTTCTCAATTTTCGACGGTTTTAAGCCTACGCTTCACATGTCGGAGGACTTCATGTTATCCTTAGTACTCATAACCTTAGTCAACACCGCTTGGTTATCGCGAAGACATTAAGATCGCCAGATTGGTTTCTCAACCAATGGCAAGTCCAACAAGAGCTCTCTAAGCCATTCAAATTCAACGATGGTCGTGTCTAGTGCTACGAGTTCAGCTTCCATGGTTGACCTCGTCAATATGGTCTGCTTGCAAGACCTCCATGAAACCGCTAAAGACACCGACTAAAGAAAAACATAACCACTTGTAGCTTTGATCTCATCCGTATCGTAGATCCAATTGGAATCACTATATCCTTCTAAAGCAGATGGATACCCAAGATAGTGTATTCCATAAGATGTTGTGCCTCTCAAGTAGCGCAACACCCTTTCAAGTGCCTCCCAATGATCATCTCCTGGGGTTAGATGTAAACCGGCTTAATTTGCTCACAAAGAAATGAGATATCGAACCTTGTTGCACCAGCTAGATACATAAGGGACCCAATAATTTGTGAATATCTCAATTGATCTTTTCCTAACCCTTGATTTTTCCGAAGCTTAACACTTGGATCATAAGGTGTTGGGGAGATTTTGCAATTCTCAAACCCGAATTGACTCAAAATTTTCTCAGCATAATGGGATTGGTGCAAAATGATCCCATCCTCATTCTTGATCAATTTAATATTCAGAATAACATCTGCCTCTCCCAAGTCTTTCATATCAAAGCTTTGAGATAAGAAAGTTTTGACCTCGTCAATTACAGCAGTGTTTGTCCCAAATATAAGTATGTCATCAACATACAAACACAAAATAACACATTGACCCCCACCATAACGATAGTATACACACTTATCTGCCTCATTAACAAAAAACCGGCAGATGTCAAAGTTTTATCAAACTTTTCGTGCCATTGCTTAGGAGCTGCTTTAGGCCATACAAGGATTTTAATAATTTGCATACTTTATTTTCTGTCCAAGAATCACATAACCATCCGGTTGCTCCATATAGATTTCTTCCTCCAACTCTCCATTAAGGAAAGTGTCTTTACATCCATTTGATGGACGTGTAGACCATGGGAAGCGACTAATGCTATGAGCACTCTAATGGTGGTTAATCGCTCACAGGAGAATAAGTATCAAAATAATCCTCTCCTTTTTCTGGGTATAACCCTTGGCCACAAGTCTTGCCTTGTACTTATCAACAGTACCATCAGGCCTCATTTTCTTTTTGAAGATCCACTTGCATCCAACAGGTTTGCACCCACTAGGAAGATCAGTGATCTCCCAAGTCCCGTTAGCCATGATGGAATCCATCTCGCTCGGACCGCCTCTTTCCAATACTCAGCATCAGGTAGTGCATAAGCCTCTGAAAGAGATTTTGGCACATCATCCACGAGGTATACAATAAAGTCGTCGCCAAAGGTTTTCTCAACCCTTTGTCTCTTGCTCCTACGAGGAGCCTCTGCGACTAAATTGTTATCCTCCTCGAATTATCTTCTCTTGGTAGTGTATCACTTATTGGTTCGTAAACAAAGGGTAGGTTCAATATTATTATTATTATTATCGCTTGATTTTTCTCGCTTATTGAAGTCCTACTGCTCTCATAGGATAAATATCCTCAAAAAATGAAGCATCTCTGGACTCCATTATTGTATTAGAAATAATCTCAGGAGTTTCTGATTTTACTACTAAAAATCTATAGGCCGTGCTGTTATGTGCATATCCTAGAAAAATACAATCGACTATTTTAGGTCCAAGCTTTCTCTTTTTCTGCAATGGTATATTGACTTTTGCCAAACACCCCCAAGTTCGCAGAAAATTAACATTAGGTTTTCCCCCTTTCCATCCCTCATACGGAGTAATCTCACACCTTTTAGTGATTACTCTGTTTAGGACAAAATTTGCCGTTAATATAGCTTCCCCCCACCACATTTTAGGCATACCGGCACTCTCCAACATGGCATTCACCAAGTCCGTTAGTGTTCGGTTTTTCCTCTCAGCTACCCCATTTGATTGGGGAGAATATGGTGGTGTAACTTCATGGATTATACCATGCTCAGAATGTAATCGGGAGAATTCATGAGAGATATACTCTCTTCCACGATCAGACCTTAGTCGTTTAATTTTCTTTTCTAGTTGGTTCTCAACCTCGACCTTATAAATTTTGAAGTAGTTTAAAGCTTCATCCTTTGTTTTCAAAGAAATACACATAACAATAACGAGTTGCATCATCTATAAAAGTTAGAAAATATCTTTTGCCTCCTTTTGTCAACAATCCATTCATCTCACACAGGTCAGAATGGACAAGATCTAGTGGTGCCAAGTTCTTTTCTTCCTCTAATCCCTTAAAGGGTTTTCTTGGTTGCTTTGCTTGTACACAAGAATGGCACTTTGATCCTTTGACAATATCACATTTTGGAATTAGCTGTAATCTGGACATTCGAGTAATGGTATCATAACCAATATGACATAAACGAGAATGCCAAACATTGGATTCGCAATTATTAACTTGAGTAGCAACATTTAAATTTAAACAAGGCTCTAGTACACTTAAGCGGAACAGGCCTCCGCTTTCATAACCTTTTCCAATAAAGTTTCCAAACTTGGACATTACAACTTTATTAGACTCGAATACTAGCTTATAGCCATCTCGACATAATAGGGAACCACTGACAAGGTTCTTATTTATTGTTGGCGCATGTTGCACGTTCTTTAAGTGGACAATCTTCCCTGAAGTAAGCCTCGGATCCACCGTGCCAACACCAAGAACAAAAGCATGCGACCCGTTCCCCATTAGGACGGAGGAAGCCCTCACGCTCTGGTAAGAAGAAAATAGAGATATGTCGAACATACGTGAACATTTGCACCGTATCAACCCACCAATCGGTGGATTGACATGCTTGAAAAACAACGGAGAATTACCATACCCTCCTCAAGTAGTTCCCTCACTTATGGTCACGTTGGCGGTTTTCTTGCCTTGCTCATTTGGCTTTGTTCTTGCGGAACGATGGTCTTTAGCCATGTGACCATTTTTCCGCACACAAAACAGTAATGTTCTTCATATCTTTCTGCTCAAACTTCTTCTTCTTGAAGCTAGTATTTTGTTTGGTTTCAAGCCTTTGTTGTTGTTGCCACCCTTCTTCTCAATCACATTTGCGTTGTTTGGTTCTGAGAAGAACTTTTTGGCGCATCTTTGGCTCGGCTTTTCTTCCACGTCGAGGGCAAGAATGAGATCTTCAATAGAAATCTCTTCCTCTTGTGTTTTAGACCGATGGCAAAATTCCCCAAGATGGGGAAGTTTAGCCACAATGCCCGCGACCACAAATTTTGCAGTAAAGCACATCCCAAATGTGCAATCTCGCCACTAGTAGTCGAACTCATGCGCTTGAGCAACAATCGATTTAGACTCATCCATGGCAAAATCGAATAATTGCTCGCGACGTATACAACCAAATGACCGACCTCGACTTTCGCATATTTTTGTTCAAGAGCCAACCACAACTCAGTGGCAGATGTGTAACTCATATACACATCATATAACTGATCTGCCAAGATGGTCAGAATGCAGCCCAATGCGGTGTTATTCGCATTCTCAAACTGCGATTTTCCTCATCCGTAAGCGGGTATTGAGGAAAATCGCCCACCACATACCAGAGACATGAGCCAAAATTTGGCTCTAGTCGCACCTCTGGAAGTTCGACCATTGAACCTCTCAGGTTTCATGGCATCACTTGCACCAGCCATTGCTGAATCACAATCACACAAATAATACCAATAAGGTTTCTGGAATGTTGAAAAACTAGGTATTATTTGTGTTTTAGATTTGAAAATAAAGCTAATTTCCAAAAGGATTAAATACAACAGGCAAGATAAAACACACCACATATTACTGTAAAATAGATCGATCCACAGAGAAAAATAGGAGAATTCTTACGATGGGCTTGATGACGAAAAGGAAGCAGCGCAGTAGCGATCGGCCGTAGAGGAAGTAGTCGACGTCGTTGATCGCAAGATGAAGAGCTCGAGCGGTCGCGCAGTTGCGCTGCCCAGAAACCTTATTGCCGCCCCCGTGCAGGTTCTCTCAACGGCAATGGTTCGGAGATCCCGCTCTCCTTGCCTCGCGGTGCACGCCGAGAGGAAGGTCGGTGAAGAACGAGCACAGCACGAAAACGCAACACAGATCACCGTGGATGAACGCGAGTATCAGAGCCAAAACTCAAAAGCCTACTTCTGTCTGGACGTCTCCAGATTTTATAGCCTCGCACCAGTAACGGTCGCCATTAAATGCTAGTAACTGCAGGTCATTCAAATGACAGTTTCTATTAGAAACTGACGCCATTATCATGGCTGTTTCAAATCTCAGTAAATGACCCCATTAATTCACTAATAACAGAGAGAAACCGAAAATTAAAAAGGGTTTAAATGTACCAGGAATTTAATCCACGGCACGGTGACTCGCGACGTCACAAGTCACAAGTCACGCGGGAAAAACACGCGGAAATACGCGCGCGCGTGTGCGTGTGACTTTAGCCAGCTCCTCACCCTCCATATGTCTCATTACAAGATATGGTGGGAGCTCTCCCTTTTAAATTGGTATTCTCCCCTCTCAACTAGCAATATGGTACTATTATTTGTAGCTTTGGCATTAGAGATAAATGGGCCACTTGGGCCTCATTTCTAACAGGTGGAACGGTGGCAACGGTGGTGTTCGAGTCATACAGAGCTCTTATAAGAGGAGGAAGAAGGTGGTGGTGGCGGGGAGGAAGAAGACTGCAAAGAGGCACACTCTTTGGCTGCTAGGTGTACTCATGCCCGATAAATGGTTCCTAATTTGAATACCGTCACACAGTTGAAAACTATGCTACTGACGGAACTAAAAAAATTTCGTTGGCCTTGTACACTTTACACGTACAACTCTATATCCTTGTACAATAATTTCATAAGACCACAAATCCAACACATATATTTAAAATTTACTAAAAGTATAATACAAATAATTCTAAGGTCTTAAAAATTCTAAACCACTAAAATTGGAATCAATTCAATCAACAAATTTGGTCCATTGAAGAGGTGATTTTGTAGCACTTTTCAAATTTTTCATGGCACCCCTAGTACCGCCCCTCAACTGTGCTATCTCAAAGACAATCGGTTAGAGAGGGCGGAAGTCATTTGTGCAATTACACCCTTTGTCGGACCTCGGATTACCAAATCTGAAACCCTCTGTGTATACTGTATTAGTCTAGGAAAAGCTAGTATACATAGTAAACAAAACTGACACAACAACATATCATACGAAATTTTATTCATTTGATTATCAGAGTTTTACATTATAAATGGCTCGCAGGTCAACTAAAAATATAGCAGCGGAAAGCAAAATGAGTAGTAGAACCTAACAAATCTGCAAAAGACAATCGACTAAAGCAGCGGCCTAGTCATCAAGATCCTCACTAATATAGAAGTGCTCTTCCTGTAAAAACAACAGATATAGCAAGGTGAGTACATAAAAGTACTCCGCAAGTCACACATGAAATGCAGTATTAATGCAAGGGTAAATTCAAATATAATAAATAATTTCCAATGTGTAATTGATATAATAAAACTGAGTTATAATCAAATTTTCAACACCGGCTCCAAACTAGAGTTTCATCCCAATTTTTCCTAAATGGAATCCATTCCATCTACAAACCACTTTTTTGAAATCACTTTTGAAAACAAAAGTCTAATCTGTGAAAGACCTGCTTGGTATGCCCATGACCGCAGGCTCAATTAATCGATTAGTTTTACACTCTGCAAAGGTGTAACATTCCAAAATTTTGAGCCAATTTATTTTTTTTCTCATTTTCCAAATTTCTGGTATTTTTAAAATCCCTTTTTAGTGCAAGAAAATTAATTGAACCAAAATTTAAAAGTTGAAATGTGTTCAAGTCAATTTATTCAGGTTCTAAATGCTTAAAAGTATTTTTGACAATTTTCTAGAATTTTTCTACAATTATTTGCTATTTATTTTGGCCTTTTTGCATTTTCTAGAATTTTCTAAAAAGAAAAATCATTTTCTTTTTCCTTTTCCACGTGGACTGTTTTCTTTCTCCGCGGCCCACCTCTTTTCCCCGCCGCCGGGTAAAAGTTCAAGCTCCATTAATTTGGTTTCGGTGTTAATGACAAATCTAATATTGAGACTAACTCTTTTGATAATCATAATATTGATTAGTCTCAATTGTTAATTAATGACAAATCTTTTTATGAGACTAACTCTTTTGTTGAGCTTAACTCTTATTAGTCTCTTTTGGATGAAAAAGATGGAAAATATCAAAGGTATGCATTCGAGTTCATATTATCATATCTTGTTGCATTCCTTGGATATAATATTCATGATTATATTGAATATGAGACTAACTCTTTTATTGAGTATACTGTTGTTTAGTCTCATCTCATTGAAAAATGGAAATCCAAAGGTATGCATCCAATACAACTCTATTATTTCTAGATGCATTCCTTGGATTCAAGATAAATGATGAACTTCACCGTAGTCTCAATCTTAAGATGTGCATAATATTTTCAATTTCATATATACATGAATGCACACATTTAAGGGGAGTTCATGCTTAATCTTGAAGTTTTAATAGTATTGATCCATTTACCACTTTTCATTTATAAATGATCATTACTTTGAAACAAACTCTTGAGTATATATAAAACTTGTGCAGTTGTAGTATACTTATGTTAATATAGGACAAACTCCAAAGCAATCTCAAATCGAATATGTGTATATTGATTCAAAGTTCAATTACTTATATGCACACATTTAATGGAGTTTATTCTATGCTTATGGTCTACATAGTATTGATCCCTTTTCCACCACTCCATATAATTTGGATCATTACTTAGAAACCATCAAAATGAGTATATGAAACTTGTGTAGTTAATATATACTCATGACAATTTAAATTCAATTTAAATTGTGTTCGGTTGTCATTCAATCATCAAAGAACCAATCATGTGTCGATAGTGTTCTTTGTTGGTTAAAGGACAAACGAAAAGTTCCCGAGTATATGAAGCATTAGTTGCATTAATATATTCAAGACAAATCAAATTATTTCAACCAATTGATTTGAGTTGTGGTCAATCATCAAGGGATTAGATCAAAGGATCTTGGAGGCACCCATTCTGTGTTAATGGAGTGCGTTGATGATTGAAACAACCGTGTTTGTTGGACTAACATTTTTATGAGTTGTGAAAGTAGGTTAAGTCCAACGATGATAAAGATTTAGATGGCATCATATGTTGATTGACATCAAGTCAAGAATCGAGAAGATGGATGCCATTATATGTTGATCGGTATCAATGAGAGATCCTGAAGAGAAGAGCAAAGGGAGTCCATCATGTGTTGATGAATGAGATGAGATCCCGACTTAGAGAAAAGATGATGGTAATCATAAAAGCTCCAAGTGGATGTACTAGAGGCAAAGGTATAACTAGCATAGGGCTAAGGATGTGTTCATAGTCTTTTATCAATCTCGGTGTTTGGTTGGGAGACCGAGTTGCTAATATAGGTTGCCATACTATTAAGAGGGGTCGAGTCTTATAGGTTGAGTTTCATCATGTGTTGATGACTCAATCCCGTTTACACTAGCTCACACTCTCTTGATTTCGTTTTTGCATGAGCAAATATTTGTGAATGTGTTTTGCAAATAGTTGTAGCTCATGCTTTTAATCTTATTGATGTGTTCTTTGCATGAAGCTTTGATTTGAAAATGTGTTTTGCAAATAGAAAAAGCTCATGCTTGATGTTGGTTTGCAAATGTGTTTTGCAAATTGGTTTGATCATGTGTTGATCATCACATGGCTCAAAGATGTGATCTTGATTGCTCTTGTTTGCAAGATTTATATTTAAAAATGTGTTTTACAAAATTATTTTGATCATGAGTTGATCATCACATGGCTCAAGATTTGATCTTGTTGACACTTGCTAGCTTATAGTCACGGTCTTAATCAAGTATATGTGAGGGATTTCGAGAAAAAATATATTTTAGACTTAAGTGGCTACAATAGAGTTTTTGTGATATTTGAAAATACCTATAGTTGCTTAAATCTTGAAAAAGGGTGTAAATTTTAGCCTTCTTAATAAGCTTTTTCATAGAGCCCAAGATTACCTAAATCGAACTTCGGAATAAAAGGTTATAACCATTTTAGTTGCTGAAATAGTGGTAGCACCACCTCTACATGGGCGGTAGCATCGCCCGAGTGGTGCTACCAGTCCAGAGAGTGTTTATTTTCTGGAGAGGTGTTTTTGGGTTGAAATAGCCGGTGCTACCGGCCTTAGATAGGCGGTAGCACCGGTGGTATTGTAGCAACGGCTAGTTTCAGGGTTTTTATACACAAAACTGACCAATGAGCCTGGGGCCGGTGCTACTGGTCCTAGATAGGCGGTAGCACCAGGTTTTGCTGATTTTTGGGTATTTTGCCCCTAACGGCTAGTTTCTTGAGGGGCTATAAAAGAGCCCGAGCTAGGAAGTGTTCGCTGCTGCTCTTGAACCTATTTGAGGCATACACTTGAGAGCAAAAACATCTAGAGCTCATTGAGCTATGTTTGAGTGATTTGAAAAGCTTTTGAGCTAGAGTTTCTTATTTGATGACTCTTGGTGTTCTATTTGCTTTCTCTTGAGCTAGTGCAAGCCTCTCCTCTCAATTGTGCATGTGTTGCACCTTGTGAGCAAGGAGAAGGTCTCTAGTTGTGTGTGTTGCATCTAGAGAATGATTGAGCATCCTTGTGCATATGTTGCACATGGTGAGGATCAAGCAAGAGGCGTGACCTATTACTCTAGGTGTTTGTTAACACCTAGATAATGTGAAGGTGTCGTGGTCCGGTACCTTCTCATAGAAGCTTGTGAGAAGGCCCGACGAGTTGTGAAGGTTGGAACTCACCTACCTGGAGGGAGAAAGAGCTACCGCTAGTGGAATCGAGGTGATTGGCTTAATTCGTGGAGTCGGTCCAATTCATTTGGACTTATGTCAACATGGATTAGGGGAGATCGGCAAGTATCCGAAAACCACGGTAAATATTGTGTGTCAATTGTGGTTTGCTTTCTACTGCTCATTTACATTCTTGCAATTTACATTTTTAGAATTAAATTGCTTGCTTGTCAACCTAGGACTGCAAACCTTGATTTAGTCTTAGATTGTTAGTGCACATAGTAAGTCTAGAGGTTTTAGGCCTTAATTATCAAATCCGTTTGATTTACGCTTCCGTATTAATTCTAGGTTTTGGCCATAGTGATCTTTAGATATAAGTTTTTAAAACCCCCTATTCACCCCCATCTAGTTGGCATCCTCGATCTTACACCCAACCCGACCTCCCTCTCCTTAGGCCGATGGCTACGCTTCCTCGACCCAGCTTCGCTCGGCCTGGCCGCACTGCGTCTGCGCCCGTTGACAGGTAGGGCCCACCTGTCAGTGACACGCTCGTCGTCTCCGAGCGGTTCGCGCAACGGACTCCCTCTGCCTCCGAATCCGCGCAACGGCCACCGCTTTTTTCTTGGCTTTCGCGCTGGACTCCCTCGGCTTGAGCTCCTATAAAGCCCACTGCGTCGCCCAGAGCCCAAATCCTAGCACCGTTCTTCTGCTGCCATGCCGTGGAGTTTCCTCGCCGTAGATCTTGAAGGATCGAGTTGGCCTAGAGGGGGGGTGAATAGGCAATTTCAATAAGTTCTAACTATTTTAAGCAACTAACTGAATTAACAGAGAACAACTTACTGTAAGAATAATACAGAAATTAAACAACTAATAAACACAGCGAAAGACATAAACAAAATGGCACAAGAGACAGAGATTTATCCCGTGGTTCAGAGCCGCACTCCTAATCCACGTTGAAGCACTTCTTTCAAAGTTCTGCTTCTCCAAAGCTAGTCGCAGTAGCTCTGGCGATCACTCAGGTAACTCCTTCACTACTCCAGTGAGGTGAGTTCCAAACCTCTCACAAATACAGTTGCCTTCCACAAGCTCCTTTGGACAGGTCACACTGTTCACTTCCTCCAAGCTGTCTACGATTGCCAAGATCCACGAGTAATAAACTTTGCACAAGTTCTGTCTCTTGGTTCACTTTGCAATTCACACAACTAGACACTGACTTGGAGCTAACACACTTAGAGATGTATGAGAAGTTTTTGTATGAAGATGAAGCACAGACTCCTTTTGAGAATGAGAGTTATTTTTCAATACCAAAGTGTAAGGATTTCATCTATATCATTGGTAGATGGCTTAGGTAATGCTTATATAGCCATTTGGAGTGAAAATAGCCGTTACACTGCTCTGATGAGCGTTGGACGTGTCAGATGTCAGAAACAACAGAAATATACATGTACAACGGACTTAGTATCAGTGCTTAGCGATACTGGATATGTGTATGTCGGACCAAATTTGAGAGATTGCGACGGACCAAATATTTTGGTCCGTAGAACATGAGTTGATTATGAAAGATGGTCTGGCATACCACTGAGAGACATACATGAGTATCAGTCCAAAAACTTTGGTTCGTTACACATGGATTTCAAAAGATTTTAGCTTAGGTAATGAGACCTATGTATGTCGGACCAAAATATTTGGTCCGTTATACATGGATAAAACAAGAGTTTTGCCAGGAATGGAGACACATGTACTTCGGACCAAAATATTTGGTCCGTCATACATAGACTTCACAGAAGATAGGTTTGGCATGGAAACACATGTACTTCGGACCAAATTTTTGGTCCGTCATACATGGTCTTTTCAGAAGATAGGTTTGGCATGGAAACACATGTACATCGGATCAAATTGTTGGTCCGTCATACATGGTCTTTTCAGAAGATAGGTTTGGCATGGAAACACATGTACTTCGGACCAAATTTTTGGTCCGTCATACATGGTCTTTTCAGAAGATAGGTTTGGCATGGAAACACATGTACTTCGGACCAAATTTTTGGTCCGTCATACATGGTCTTTTAAGAAGATTGGTGCCAAGGACCTTTTTCAACAAAGATAAATTTTATCTAAACTTTTTATTTCAGCCACGAACAAAAAAAAATTAAACACAAATGTTTGGTCCGTTTTCTGAGTAAAGGTTCTTTTGAAGATAGGAAATATTCATTTTAGGTTTCGATTGAGAGTACATCAAAGATTTAGTCCGGCCAAAAACTTATACACTGAAAGGGGTACCGGACCAAATTTTTGGTCTGCTGAAAAAGAGAAACCTAAGATATTTGTCCGTCATTCATAGGTAAACCTTTGGCTATCAAGAAGATTTTCAAAGAAGGTTTTGATCAAGGATATAAGAATATGAAAGCGAATTCTTTAATCTGATGATCAGAATTCAAAGGAAGTTTTGACGAAGAATAGTTTTCAAGGAATGCAACGGACTTAAGAAGATTGATAGGGAAAGATTGGTCCGTTGTACTAAGAGGTATGCTTTTCATAAAGGTAAAGACTAAGTGTCTTTTGCTCCGAGTGATCTAGTTTTGCCTTTGCCTAAACAAACTATTTCTTTGTGCAAAGTCCCTCTTTTAGACAACCACAAAAAAAAAAAACAAACCTAGCCTATTTGACTTGAAACATCTCCCAAGTCATAAACTAAAAACTGAAAGCCTTAATCTTGTTATCCCAACTTGTTCTATCATAGATTCCAGCTTACTTTATTCAAAGCTTTGAGTATTACTAACTTAGTCATCAATACCAAAACCATAATAATACAGAAATGAAATTGAGGGGTGCCTAGATACTATCAGATCTCCGCTGACGGTGAGCTTCCGCCGCGGACATTAGTCCCATCGAGTTCCCTGCACCGTCTGCATTCTTTTGTCCCAAGACCCGACCCCGATCTGTTGCGATTTCGCCTCGATCGGCACCTTCTTCCTCTGCTCCGGCGGGCCAGCGTTGCCTCCAGGCCGCTCTGCCTCTGCGCCGATCGTCGCCAGCGTATCGCAGCGTAGCGCCATGAGCCGACCACCACGGCGCCACGCCCCCGCCACATGTGACGCGGTGGCCTCGTCGGCCACGCCGCATGTGCCCTAGCCTTGCCGCGTGACGTGCCCATTAGCCCTAGTGGCCACATGGTCCGCCTTATCAGCGTGGCCTGCTGCATCATCCAGAGCTGTCCTTGGTGCACCCGGTCTATCATGGACCGAGCCACTGACGCGTGGGCCCCACGTATCAGTCGACCATTTCTTTTGGATTTATCCTTTTCCCCAAAAATTTCAAAATTCCAGCCAATCGCTTGTGACACGTGTCACCTTTCTCTCCCCTTACTCCTTTTCTCTTATTTTTTATCCGAGCCACTCATGAGAGCCCATTCTAGCTCCAAATCCAGTGATTCAAAATTTTAAATTCGTCTAAATTCAAGCTCTAGCTTCCATTACCATTATTTTCAATTTTTTATTTTTTTGTATTTCTTTTTTTTATTCCTCTTTCACCTTTAGACGACGTCGTCGAAGCTCAACCAAATCATTAGCTGAAGGTAGAACCAGCGTGGGGCAACAAAGGCAAGTGTTCTTTGACCATATTGATCCCAAATTTATAAAATACTTATGTTATTTTAAATTATGCATGCTTACTTTTATGCAATGTACTCTAAATATAGTCTTAAGGTCTAGTTAAATTCCAGAATTGTTATACCCTCATTGGCATTAATCATGACGAACCATTATCACCCTAGATGATACTAGCTATTTTATTTGGTGATAACCAGTAGAGTAGCATGGGACGGTAGAATTGCTTAGTCCAGCTTAAATGTTTCGATATTATGCTATTATGGGAATCATTTCAAACATTGTTTAAACTCATTTGTGAAGTTGAAGTAATTGGTATTACTGCTGTTATTTAAATGAAATAAAGTAGAAAAATAGCTTAGATCGGGGCGGATGGATGTTTGGCGGGTGCAGTAAGCACGAGACCTTATAAAGTGAATGTTCGGTCCTAGTCAATTAAGGACCGAAGCGTGTGTTACCATGGACCGAGCACTACCATAAAACCACAAGCCTATATGGGTATGATTTGGCTAATTAATTTGTGCATCTCATTATTAGCTTCGTCAGTTGGTGGTGCCAGATGGAGGCAGGCACAAGAGGAGGTTTCCGACTGGACAGATAAAACCCTTCGACGGTGAAACCTTAGAGGGCGAGGTTAATAGCGGGATTGTACATTGTAAATGCCTTGTCATGATCTCTCTGCAGCACACCAAAAGAAGTGTGCTAATATCAATTGCACAAAGAATTGATCATGTCTTGTGGGTAAAGATGTACACACTCTGCAGAGTTAAAACTACTAAAGTAGCCATGCCCACAGTCAAGGGTAGACGAGGTACGCTTGCACATTATAGAATTTTTATGGTTTTGTTTTAAATAAAAATGATGGTTTGGGAATCCATGAGTGGATAGAACTTCCGGGTTGTGGTTTGGCGGTTAGAGCTAGTTAGGTAGTTAGAACCTATTTTAGTTGTCATATCAAGTTCAATTATTACAACTACAATTGGTCAAATGATGCTTTATGAAATTACTAGTCATATTTAAAGTTAAACATTGATTTATGCTAAATGAGTTATATTAAGCCTTCAATTATTTAGCCTTGCATATAGTTATTATGCATTATGTTTAAAAGACTTGCGGAGTACATTTTGTGCTCACCTTTGCAACATCCTAACTTTCCATCGAGGAGTGCGCAGAAGCTGAAGGTGACCACGCGTACCCCAGTCGATTGGCTATTGGGCTAATGGATGG
This sequence comes from Otatea glauca, assembly GCA_036346275.1. Lineage (NCBI taxonomy): Eukaryota > Viridiplantae > Streptophyta > Magnoliopsida > Poales > Poaceae > Otatea > Otatea glauca. Next base: position 54,305,083 of record CM070711.1, read on the forward strand.
GCTTATCCTGCTATTGTTGGGCAAATGGTTGGCCATAAGGCCGGTACCTTTTGTTTAAGTATTAATATTTGATTCGTGATGTGGGTATGTTATCATCGCTGTTTCTACTATGCGTGCTAGCTTTTTCTGAATTAGCACAGTTTTACACAGATGGTTCAGATTTGGAAGTCCGATCTTGACAAAAGGTTATACAACTTTACCCACAAGAGGTAATCAACTTAATATGTCGGCCATAACGTGCTTCCTTGGGCGTGCGACTAGGTGATTATCACAAGGCCTTTACAATACGCCATTCCAAAACAGTCATACCCCGCTAAGGTTCTACCATTGATGGATTAGAAAGCCCAATTCAGAAGCCCCCTCTTGCGCCAAAGAAACAACCCATTTGGCACAACCGATATTGGAACTTTGTAAATTAGTTAGCCAGGTTTGTCTCATACCAGACTTGTAGTACGGATATGCTTTATATTCAGTAGCTCACATATCGATCCTTAATTGACTAGCAAGACTTTCCATAAACCAGAACCATTTCGTCGCTACCTGACAACCAATTCTCGCCCGGTCTAAATCATATTTTCACTTTGCTTGAACCATATCATATTTCATAACTTTTCATGGCACACCAATACCAAGGAATAATTTTCATTTCAACAGAAATCTTTGTTTGGCACAAATTCCCAAAACATCCTAAATTCAGGTCTAAGACATTTACTATATAGCACTAGTCAATAATGTATTAATGTACCGACTAGTGAGATTTTTTTGCTTAAGGTTACTATAGTATACAGATTAACAAAGTCAATTGAGGTCATACCAAATGAGAGTAATTATACATTTAAATCTGGAATTTAAATTACACTGATGAAATTATGCAGACAGTAATTTAAAACAAAATATAATTTTAAAATATATGAGATCAACATGATCAAGGTTGTGACTTGCCTTGATCGAAGTCCTAGTGATCTGGATCAACTATCGCAAACTCTTCCGGCTCTCCGAAGTCTATACGATGAAAATCAACCATATTCAAATATAATCCAAATAAATTCAAATAAAATATAAAGCTAGTACAAATAGGTAATTTAGAATTTTAGATGAATTTAAGAAGAAAAATAGAGTCAAACGAAGTTAGAATAGAGGAGAGCAGAGCAGATGAACCTTACATGAAATGGTGAAATTCCAAAAATTAGAACTCTCACTTCAGAGAATTTTCCTACTTTTGTGGGTCCTAGAGAACACTTAAGGGAAGCTCCAACAAAAATTTGAGGACAAATGGAGGTCGGGAGTGATCGGGAGAGCTCGCCGAATGTTCACCGGAATTAAGGGAAGAAATGCTCATGAAGGGAGTTCTAGAGGGCTTTTTACAAAAACTCAAAGAGAAGGATATGTGGAATAAGGAGAGGAACTAAGGGTTCGAGTTATAGGGAAAATAGAGTTCTAAGAGAGCAGAACGAGCTTCCAAAATATTTAATTCAATGAATTTTTTTCTAATTTTTGAATTATTTTTCTAAAGAGAAAATGGAATTACGAAGTCAGCACCGAATTTTGAATTTCGGAATTTTTTTCCTTCTATTTCTTTTTCTCTTTCTTTCATTCTTTTGCTTTGCACTGAACGTTGGCTTGCACTTAACAGAGAACATGCACAGCCAACAGTGGCCACGCACATGCAACGGAGAAGCAACAGAGGAGAAAAGGCGCACGGGGCCAAGGGCTCCGGCCGGCGATGCGACAGCATGAACGCTGACGAACTGAGTTTGAAAAATTACAAAATTCGATGCACACGATGCGACAAACTCGAAATTGATGGAGGGTTTACCGTCGTGACGATCGAAAGCACGACCTGACACGAATGGTTTGGGAAATGAAGCTCCGAGGCGCCGAGGAGCTCACGAGGGCATGTCGGCCGACGTTTGAGACGTGCTCTTTTGGCTTCACGTTCTATGTAAACAAGGGCACAAGAGGGCGAGGTAAGTGGAGGAATGGATAATGTGGAGGGAGAGGAGCACCATGCTCACCTTAAATAGCCTCGGAGATGCTCCGAAGACAGAATCCAACTTGGATAAGATTACGTTCAAAATAGAAAAACAGATTTTTGGTGCAAAAAAGGGGATTTGCCCAGCAAAATGGATTGGTTAGATGAGGATAAGATTACCCACAAATTTTAGAAAATCGTGAGATATTGAGCTGTTGCAAAAATATGCAATATTTTTATTCCAGATTTTAAATTGAGGCAAAAGTAACAAAAGACTAGAGATGCATAAAACAGCAGGTAACACATTGTACTTCAGAATATACTCAAGAATTGTATAATAACGGAATTGATTTATCACACGAATTACTTAATATTGGGCTTGTTGAAGAAAAGGAAGCAGCGCAGCGCAGACGTGGAAGTAGTCGACGTCGAGGAAGAAGCAGAGCGGTCGCGCTGATACGCTGCCCAGAAACCTTATTGCCGCCCTCGTGCAGGTGAACTCTGCGGCAATGGTTGGCGCGGTTCAACAATGAGGAGGAAGAATGGAGGAGGAATACTATGTTTTTGTCCTGGACGTCTCCAGGAGTTTATATACTCACTAGTAACTGACTGCATAATGACAAGGGTGAATTCAAAGTGTCAGGATACACATTGCTCGTCGCAAGTCACAAGTCACGCGAATTTTCACACGAAAATACGCGAATGCGCGCGCGTGTGTGTTTAGCCACTGTCCACCCTATGCCATTCTCATGCCAAGTGTAATTAATCAAGAGGTGACAAGGACTCCACCTTTTAAATTGCCTTTCCTCCACTTGACTAGGTAATATGGTATTAAACTATATATGCTTTGAAATTAAAGGAAATAGGCCACTAAATAAGCCAATTTCTAACAATAACTTCAAAATTGAGTTCACAGAGGGGAGAGAGATGAACAAGGTTCTGTTCGGTTCTGGTGCTTAAAGAAAGGTTTGTGACGTGGGGTTGGGTCCCACCTACCGGGAAGGTATTTTTTTCAAATAGATTTTAATTGCTAAAAATAAGAAGATTTTTTAGAAAATAGAAAATAAGGTTCAATTTTCAAAAATACTTGAGACATTTTGAACTTATAAAAATTATTTCCAACAAAATTTTGGTTTTTTTTCTCGAATAAATTATTTATTTAAATCCGAAAAATAGCAAAAATCATTTATAAAATGCTTAAAAATTTGAGAAATTCATAAATAAATGTTTGAACAAAAATTTCAATTTTTTAGGGTGTAACACCCTTGCTTGACGACTATATATAATGATAAGATCAGATCAGTTTGTCCTAATCATATAGCCAAATACATTGGCAAAATGTGTTGGTAAGTAACTTTATCCAACTATGTACTTTTTTATGTATACTCTACCTGCATTGGACAGAATTTTTTTTTCCTTAGAGCATCTGGTGACAATAAACCTGTGCGTTGTTACATATGTCATTTGTCGTTTGTTAACCATATATTGGTCCATCAGTTCTGTAAAGTAGCGGTACAGCACACGGCAAACTCTAAATTGAACTTCTCGGTTGCCCTCATTATTGAAGTCTTGATAGGGGCCAGTTTCTCCCGCCTGGTGGTTGATTGACGTGCTTTACACGGTGGTTCTCGAAGAAAAGCCAGACACCACTCACCAGGTCGAGGAGTGAACACCCATTCTCCTTGGAGCCAAGCCAACCCACTCTGCGAAGTACAAATAATTCTATACACCGATTTCATCAAGCACCAACTCCCCTTCGAACCGACCTCACATGTTGACGACTCTTAACAACCCACTCAAAACACTTGATTAGATCGAAACCTTAGGTAAACGCCCCACCACCCCGCGTGTCAATTGAAGCCGCGCGCCATGGCATCACCGAATAACAGAGCGCTGGAGCGGTACAAGAGCGCCATCACGGTGGCCACGTCCGTCGTGGGCGCGGCCATGCTGCTGCGGCGGGTCGTCGCCGACGTCCTCCCCGACACGGCCCTCGGCGCGCTGCTGCTCCTGCCGCCGGCCTCCGCCCGGCGCCACTCTGTGCTCATCGAGGAGTTCGACGGCGCCTTCTACAACCGCGTCTTCCTCTCGGCCAAGGCGTACGTCTCCACCCTCCTCGCCGCGGCGCCCGTGCCGCTGATGAAGGCCAGCCTGCCGCGCGGCGCTGGCGCGGAGCACATCCTGCTCGCCATGCGCCCCGGCACGACGGTAGTCGACGTGTTCGACGGGGCGAAGCTCACGTGGCGCCTGAGCACCCACGGCGGGGCCGGCAGGCGCCGGGCGGGGGAGGACGCGCGCGAGGTGTTCAAGCTCAGCTTCGACGGGCGGCACAAAGACATGGTGCTCAGCGCCTACCTGCCGGCCATCATGGCCCGCGTCGAGGCCATGTCCCAGGGGCAGAGGCAGGCCAAGCTCTACAGCAACGAGTGGGGCAAGTGGCGGCCCGTGAGGATCCGCAACGCCTCGACGTTCGCGACGCTGGCCATGGACGCCGCGCTGCGGGAGGCCGTGGTGGACGATCTGGACAGGTTCTTGGGTCGGAAGGAGTACTTCGAGCGGACGGGGAGGGCGTGGAAGAGAGGGTACCTCATCCACGGGCCGCCCGGGACCGGCAAGTCCAGCCTTGTCGCCGCGATCTCCAACCAGCTACGTTTCGACGTGTATGACCTCGACCTCGGCGGCGTCCGGTCCAACACCGAGCTGAGGAAACTGCTGATTCGGATGAAGAACAGGTCCATATTGTTGATCGAGGATGTCGACTGCGCCGTGATGGCGGTGCCGCGGAGGGAAGCGGATAGAAGCTCCGACGGGAGCAGCCCGGCTTCCAAGAATCACAAGGTTAGTTAGCACATACAATTCAATTAGCTGTTGCAAGTTGCAATCAACGAAACAAAGGTTTAATCCACAGTCAACACAGTAAGCCATGATCTAGGTGTTTTCAGCAGAAATGGTAGTACTACAATTCCAAGTAGCGAAGTGATTACTTTTTTAAAGCTCCATTTGCCTTTTTTTTTTGAAATGTGGTTTTCTCCTGAGCCGAATTGTGCCCTATCCTTATCACAGAAGGTGCCTCTCACCCAAACGTGACAGGAATATGTGTCGTCTGCTGTGCTTCCGTGATGGGGAAGAAGCTAAATCTATAATTTAGTTTGAAAAGAGATTAAATTTGAAAAAAAAAATTATAAAGTAAAAGAGATAGAAAGGTGACCACTTCGCGAGCAGAGGCCTCGGAGCACGATATTTTTGGGTCGCTTCTCGATGAAGGTAAAGTGCTGTTTGGAGAGAACAGTCGTGATTAGGATATTTCATAAAAAATGTATTAAGTTAAAGTGGAAATTTTCTAAAATCTGGGTGAGTGCGCACAGATCAGATCATTGCGCAATTTTATTTTATTTTATATTACTCATGCTTTACTCTAGTAGTACTATTGTACTGTTATACAAGTATACAACTCGTTGCTTTACAGTTTTTTTTACGACATTTAAACGGAGCTTTGGGTCACTGTCTCGCACACTCACTGACGACTAATTTAACAGCAGCACGGCTTTGCTTTAAGAAGCATCTATGAAGTCACTACTCACAAAAGCACCAGCAAGTCGATCTAAACCGTACTCTAGCGAATTGATCAGATGCGAGCTATCTTGTCACTTACCAACCGTGCGTTGTCTTACCATGTACCCGTGTACCGCGCAATGCAGGTCACTCTGTCCGGGCTGCTCAACATGGTGGACGGCCTCTGGTCCAGCAGCGGCCACGAGCGCATCCTCATCTTCACGACGAACCACATGGACCGGCTCGACCCGGCGCTGCTCCGTCCCGGGCGGATGGACATGCACGTCCACATGGGCTACTGCGGCTTCGGCGCCTTCAAGAAGCTCGCGGCCAACTACCACGGCCTCGACGACCACCACCCGCTCTTACCCGAGATCGAAGCGCTGCTGCGGGAGGTGGAGGTGGCGCCGGCGGAGGTCGCGGAGAAGCTGCTGATGACCGACGACCCCGATGTCGCCGTTGAGCTGGCTGCGAAGCTGCTGAGAGATCGGAAGGCGGGGACCGGGGAAGATGGCGGGTACATAAAACAGAAGCTGCACGTGGGGCCTAGGCGTCCGCGATGGCCGGCGCCGGCGTCTCGTCGAGGCGTCGTGGGTGCTGCAAGACGGGTGGTGTTTGACGAGGGAATGGGTGGTGGCTCGCGAGGCCAGGGACGTGGATTAGGGTCAGGGCGGCGTGGCCGAGGTGGAGTGCGCGGACGAGGACGGGGACGGCGATAGATACTAGCTACCAAACTACGAACTGCTACTACAATTACAAGATGGACAGTGCTACAGGGCGGTATATCAGTATGTATGTGTTTCAATCTTGTGAAATAGTAATAAAATGTCCTAAACAATTCTGTGGATAAGGAAGTAGCACTCACGTTTTAGGTCCTTGCATTTTTAGAAATAATCATACTCCTGTGGTGAGTGAGCTCAACAATTTGAGTTTGAGCAAGTGTTACAACTCAACTTAGGTAAAAGAAAAGAGTAATAAATTTCACTTAACTGTTTTGGAGGAAAGTTAACGTAAAACCTCATGCTTTGTAAACATTTTCAGGGAACCACAAGTTCTTGGATTAAGAAACCTCATGCTTTGTAAATGTTTTCTTAAACCCCCAAGTTTGATATATCTTGTTCTCTGACTTCCATCAGATGGGATATAATAGGTATAATCTACTGAATTTTTATTTTAAATAATACAATTTTTTATTCAAATTGCAAAAATATAATTCGATCTTAAAAAATTGTAAAAATATACCTCTGTCGCCCCCATATACAGACGATCGGTGCGCGCGCGATATTTCCTCTGTCTGCGGTCTTGTTCCTAAAGAAAATCATAACTTTTTCATATGATGTCGGATAGAGATGAACTTTATATGAAAATTGTAGCTATCGACGGGATCTACAACTTTTGTACACAAATTTTTTTCATTTGAATCCATTTAGATAGCCAAAAAGGGATAGAAGTTTCAGATCTAAAAGTAGATCTGTTTTTAGATCTGAACATTCTATCCTATTTTTGACCATCTAAATGGATTCAAATTGAAAAGGTTAGTATACAAAAGTTTTAGATCCCGTCGAGAGCTACAATTTGCATATAAAGTTCATCTCCATCCGACATCATATGAAAAAGTTATGATTTTCTTTATGAACTGACCGCAGACAGAGGAAATATCGCGCGTTCAGAGCTGCACCGATCGCCCGTATATGAGGCGATCGCCCATATACGGACGACAATAGTATATTTTTGTAATTTTTTGAGATCGAAGTATATTTTTGTAATTTGAATAAAAATTTATATTATTTAAAATAAAAATTCATAATCTACTTGTCGGTCAGAGAAATAAGTAGGCCCACGAGTTAGCCCATTTACTGAATCCAGGCCCACCTATCAGCAAATGAACCTCACATAAATAGCAAATAAACTTAAAAAATCTTAGAAAATTCTGTAAAATACTCTAGAGTATGTAGAACTCAAATAAAATATTTTAAACAATTTTTCACTTAAGCATTATAGTATTAAATCCTTTCTGAATTAGAGAAATTCACATTTAAGCTTTAATTAGCAATAAAATTCTGAAAAGGCCAAAATACTTAAAACCAATTCAAAGATGCAAAAATTACGATGTTACACATGTCAGCCCATTTCGCTTCTCTCTCTTCTTTACTTTTCATGACATTTTCGGTCAACAACAGTGTAGGCGAGGCAGAAAAGGAGGGTGGGTGGAGCTGGCAGGTAGGTGCTACTGGTATGTCTGATCTACATATGTGTCCCACTTGTTAGATCTTGTTAGATGGAAAGGAGTAGAGACAACCTTCGGGATTTGTCGTAACCTTTAACCCACGAACGGGTGGCTCCTTGAAAAATTTGCATAATATGGGGTTTTGTGTTACTTTTATTTCAAAACCTAGGTTTTGTGAAATGCATACACAATGGATAATGTCATCGGAGCTCTTATAATAATAGAGCTGAAGCCTAATATGTTCTGATATAGCTTAGGCCTCTTTTATTCAAAGGATTCTAGAAAACGTGGGAATAAAAAAAACACAAGAATATGATAGGAATGCATGTGCAAAATTGAGATTGGGAAACCCAAGAATTGTGTAGGATCGGGCGTTTGGAACGCAGGAAGAGGAAGAACATATGAATTTTAGAGTGAATTGTAATCTCATTTGTTTTTAGTGACATAAGTAGCATGATTTGTCTTGATCCTACGCGTAGAAACAAGGAAAAAAAGAGAGCTCTTCGTGGACACTAATTTTCCTACGTTTTTCCTTTAAAGCCGTATGCAAAGGAATTTTTCTGTGTTTTCCTTCCCTTCGTTTGTACGAATCAAAGGGTCCTTTACAGTAACCAAATCTATAGAAGGTCGAATCCAACGTTTTTTTTTCCCAAATCAAAGAGGGCCTCTAATCCAGCCTAGCTAGGCCTGGTAAAATGCACGGAAAGGGCCAGCCCAGAGTCCACTTAACGTGGCATCAGATGTTTAAGAATCAGGACAGGCCGGCTATGCCGGAAACCGGCACGAGAGCAGCCAGCCGTGTGTTGGCAGCGTCGGACCAAAACCACGTCGGTTCTAACGTGTGGCGCGGCCGCACGCATCGGGGATTGGCTCCACCGAGCTGGATGCGGACGGCAACAGCGTTCACCGCCGCACCCGCACCTAGAGCCAGCCAGCAGCAGCTACGTACGCCGCGCAGGCTGTTTCCAGCTCTAGAGCCTGCAAGATTCTCTCGCGCCACAAAACTAGCACTTTTGGCAGCACATCTTTGCGGCTGCTCCACCACCGGCCATACAAAATACCGCATCATTGAGCCAGTAGGTACACACTTTCGAGTTTGGTCCATCATTTCCTTTTTCTAATGGAGAGGGCCTGAGATGTGATTTTCTGCGCTCGTGAAACACCGGGGACATTAGGTACACTTCCGAGTTTGGTCCGTAACTAATCATTTTGTTTTTAAGAGGAGAGATCCTGAATCGCGGAGAGAGAGAGGTATTCAGAAATGTGACTTCTTGTGCTGGTGAAACGCCGGGGAGATTTTTGTAATTGCCTGCCCCTCCAGCCTTGCGTGTTTACCATCAATTCATTCACTAAGCTATGAACAGATGAGTAATCTACAATTTGCAGTCTAGTGTAACTGGTGAGTAGATTTTCAGCCAGACAGGTTCACATCACCATCTGCATAGGAGTATACAACTTGACCTTTAAACCATTTCGAACAAAACGCAGACACCGAGCGAGGCAAGGAAGCAACAACGGAAAACTTCGCCGTGTTGAGCTCGCTTCCAATCCACCACGCGTCCCACGTCGTCACGCACTCGCTCTCCCCGCCTCCTATTTAGGCCCCACCTCACGTCCCCCCGCGTCGCTCCCCTCCCATCCCCGCTCCGTTGCCATCCCCACCCACCCGAACCAATTCGAATCTCTCCACCGCCCGCCGACCCTTCTCGGACCTTCGCCTCGTCTCAATGCAGCCTCCCTCCGGCGACGCGCGGGGGAGCGCCGAGGCGGACGCACTCCTCGAGCGGAGCGACTCCGCCGGCGGCCGCGCGTCGCCGAAGCCCCCCGGCTGGGGTGGCCCGAGGCGGCAGTCGTCGTTCCGCCACGACGTCGGCCACGCCGCCTCCGAGACGTACCTTGTCACACGCCTCACGTTCACCCTCCTCCAGTGCCTCGGGTAATCCACAATCTCTTGCCTTGCCCGTCTCGGTGAAGTACTCCGATTAACTAGTTAAAGGGCGGATGCTGCGATGTACTAACACGTGAGGCGCGGTGGCGACGGTTTCGATGCTGTAGCGACGGTGAAACTTCTGTTTTAGGAAAGTTCCTGATGTTTTGGTGGTTGTTGAGATGGCTGCAGGAAAGAAAAAACTCGTTAATGCTCAAATCAAAATTGCTTCGATTACAGTAGTTAATAAGTTCAAATTAAAATTTGTCTGTTTGGCTCGACAGTGGCTCATTACCTCAAATTTGAAATAATCACTTAAATGATAAATAAAATGATTTTATGTTGAATTATGTCAAATTCGAAAGAAACTTGATAATAGCTGATTAAGGTGGATAGCCAGCTCTAGCTGCGAAGGCAGCTTGCATGGAGAAGCAAACACCCCGGGGTGTTTGATAAGGGTGGATGATGTACTAGGAGTTAAGCTTCGGGGACCACAACTGTTTACCGTTTTGGGGTTTCCCTGGCGTGCAGACTTTGTTGTTGCCTAACACCATTTTTTTCTGGAAAAAAAAAACAGCGCACCATTTTCCCCCTATTCAAGTACTCCAGTATACAAGAGTACATGCTGGTGCGGTCACTCTGTACAGTCAATTGGTCATGTAGTTCACTTACTTCTTGGTGTTCCGTGCAAATTGAGCTCTTGATCTTGATCTGCTGATCAATTAACGTGACCATTGTTGATTATAGAAACATGGAACAAGGGGGGCAGGTATGATGCACGATTGCCTATATCTGGGTGGTGAATTTTGTTGTTATAACGCATTTTTGTGGGCTCAGAAACCCTGCTTTATCTTCTTTAATGCAAGGCAGAGCTGCCGATCTTTTTTTAAAAAAAAAAGAAAAGAAAAGGAACTCTGCTCTACATCTTGGATAGAACAGTACAGCTGTGGCAGTTAAAACTGTTTATAGTATACAGTGAGAGAGGGTATCACAAGTACTTTTACTGAATAAGCTTTTGAGATACCCATAAGGTTACAGAGCGAAGTTCAGATGTATAGAAGTAGCTTCAATAATTGAAAAGTGAGAGCAATATATTCAGGCCTTGTATTTTGAAGTGTCACATTGAGATGCCATGCCAACTTTCGCACTCCCTGTAGTGAAAATTTTCATTCATCTTGCTAGGTTAAGATTCATTGTCAATTTTCACACTTTTTCCAGAGTGTGTTGATGCATAGTAGTATAGAACTACTGTTGCTGTTTTTTTATATTCCTTCTGATTTTTGTTATTATTCAGGTTAGGTTACCGGTGGATGTCACAACTTCTTGCCCTCACAATCTATGCAATTTTACTTATGCCAGGTTTTCTACAAGGTATATTGAAGTCAACCTGTTATCCTTCTGACTCATTGTGCTATTATCACTTGTTATGCACATAACAGAGTATGAGGGATGGATATGCTCTGTTACTAATGATATGCTTGAAGTCTTCTTGAATGAACCCTTACATAGTTGACTCATTTCATAAGAATATGGTATCATTGTTTATCCTATAGCAATATTAAAACAGTCTTTTATTGGTTTGCAGTTGGATATTACTATTTCTTTTCAAGTCAGGTTCGTAGAAGTATAGTCTATGGAGAACAACCCAGAAACAGGTAACATCAGGAAACACCAAAATCCCCAAAAAAAGAATTGTTTCCTGTGTATGGTTGAATTCAATGAAGATTACATTACAGATTGGATCTGTACATACCCAAAGACAAAGACAACAGCAGACCCTGTCCAGTGGTGGCCTTTATAACTGGTGGGGCTTGGATTATTGGGTAATTGTTGATAATTTTGCAACAAGTTATTACAGCAATCCTTAGCTGTGACTTTCTTCATCGATGACCTTGCTGAAAAATTTTAGTTACAAGGCATGGGGTGCCCTTCTTGGGAGGCGGTTGGCAGAGAGAGGAATCATAGTTGCTTGCATCGATTACAGGTGATGATGATTTTCATTGAATCCACTCCATTTCATTTTATTGCTAATGAGAAATTATAGTTTCATCACTATTTATTTTCCCGACACAATATTCGTATATGCCTTTCAGAAATTTTCCCCAAGGAACAATAAGCGACATGGTTAACGATGCTTCTCAGGGGATTTCATTTGTGTGTAACAACATTGCTAGTTATGGAGGGGATCCTGATCGGTAAGATAACAACCATTTCAGTTTATGCAAAGCTTATTATGACAGGGTTATACAGAGCAGTTTGAAATCTCAAGTGAATTTTGCATGTGAATTTGTGGTATTTACGTATGAAGGGCTGTGATGTAGTTAACCCATGATTGTCACCTTGTAATTGCTACAAATTAGTGATCACCCAAGAAAGCTGACTTCGGTTGTTGGTTGCTTAGTTGTCCTTGGACACTTTTTAGGACCTGACTTAAACCCTGTGCATTATCCTTGTGCATTATGTTGATGGCATATCTTCATATCATTCTGTTCATTATCCATATTTAGTCTGTTTGAACTCTTTAGTCCTTGATAAGATAACTTCTTCAAGAGTTACCTATTGCTATATGTGCACAGTAAGTTCTAGTCCCTCTAACTTAGTATGATTTATGGTAAACATGTAGAATCTACTTGATGGGTCAGTCAGCAGGAGCACATATTGCAGCATGTGCCCTCATGGAGCAGGCAGTAAAAGAATCTAGAGGACAGCCCATTTCTTGGAGTGTTACTCAAATCAAAGCATACTTCGGTTTATCTGGAGGGTGAGCACTTAGGTTCTTTCTGGATTAGCTTTTTATTGCATGACCATCTTGTCTACTGCTGAGACTGGTACATGAACTGAGCTGGTACAAGCATTAGAGCTCCTGTTAAGCTGTGGCAACTTTTAGGATTATTCTTTTTGAATTCTCCTTGAAACCCATTCAGAAAAGTCAGATATTCTATTGTCCTCAGCATATTGAGTACAAACTCTGGAAGATATTGTCCTCAGCATATCTGGTCAGATACTGGGGAACATGTGATTGCCCTTTGAGTCTTAAAAAAGTAATTGCATCGATCAATTTTCATAACTATTTTGGCATCTGAACCAATGGGAGCGTATCCAAATGAGAACTAGTCTTAAATACGAGAATGAATCTAATAATCTTCATCATTGTATTGCATCCGGATGACTCAGGTTTGTCACTAAAACTGTAAAAGCCACCGACAACTTCAAAAGACCCTATGGATTATCCCATGCTGTATTCTCTCATTCTCCTATTTTAAGGGTGGTTACTTTTATATGTTCCCTTTATGCCGATGTGCACAATAAATATTTGCTCCAAGATTTTGCATTGATGCTGTCACTAAACTGATTCGCCCAGCTCCAGTTTGACATCCAGAATCAGTAACAACAATTATCTATGATGCGTTATACAATTATTATGTCAACCTGCTCTCACCCTGATTTTTGTCAATCATCAATGCAATGAATATACTGTGATAGTTATTTTCATCATAATACTAATAAGCCTTGGCCTCCAATATTCTATTTTTTCTTTTTGATGATGTATATTATTGATAAGATACTCAACTTGCATCGTGAAGTAACAATAGTGTTTTTGCAGATACAACATCCATAATTTGGTTGACCATTTCCATGAGCGTGGTCTTTATCGTTCAATCTTTCTCAGGTAGTAATATGACTATGCTTTGAAAGTGGTCTGTTTATTTAATATAATTGATATAAATACTAAGGAAAATTTTGGACTATTGTTTCAGCATAATGGAAGGAGAGGAATCATTGTCGCGTTATTCTCCTGAAATTGTTGCCAAGGAGTCAAGTGCCCAGACCATAGCACTACTTCCTCTTATTGTTCTTATGCATGGAACAGAAGATTATTCAATACCCTCATCTGCCAGGTTTGTTCACGTGCCTTCTGCGGATATTTATTTAACATAATGAAGGACAAACTCAAGCAAAGCTAGAGTTCTTGGTTGATAGATATTTTCTCTCCACCTGTACCCACCTAACCTCCAAAATTTCTTAATGTCTTGTCATGCTGTTGTGACGAAAGGAAAAATTTTACTGTCCAAGTCCAATTGCACTTGAATTTATGACAAGTAACTTTTCCATAGCTTCTTAATTAAGCCCATGCCTGTTCTTCTGATCTAAGGTAGAAAAACATTAGTGAATTGAGAGGATTACAAACTAATTCTATAAAAGATATTTTTAGTTGAATTGCATAAAGCCATAAATCAAGGTGGGGCAGGTAACATACCCTTTTGCAGTGTCTGACATGTTTAACTTAACTGTCCTAATTCTTTACTTCTATTTTTTTCCTTTTCCAGTTTAAGAATTCCTTCTTTTAGTATTGAGGAATTTCTTGAACATGGAATCGCTGTGCAGCTTGGATATTAAAATCAAAATTATATAGACAGATTGTGAATTTGAAGGCTAGCATTTGCAGTTTTCCTGGACAGGAACCAAAACAGAAGTTTTCATAGAACACTCATTAACACTCCAGACGATAGCATATTTGTCAAAATACTGGTGACCTTGGGGATTGATTGACTAGAACACCAAGTTTATTATGAGAACATTGTTCGTCCTCTTGTCTTATGCAACACCAAGTGTCAAATATTTCTGAGCAAGCATGTTACAATAAGACTATGGCTTTCTATTTGTTTTCGCATTGTCAACTTCCCTTCATCTATATTTTGCTGCGTCTACTGTAAGGTTGATCTGTTGTTTGGATGGATGGTTTGTTGATTGCCCTCTTGTTAAACTAACATAATGTTTCCCAATTTCATGATACCAGTTACTCTGCTTCTTTCATGTGCAGTCAAACTTATGTAGACGCCCTTCGACAAGCTGGTGCTCAAGCCAAGTTATTGTTGTACGAAGGGAAAACACATACAGATCTATTTTTACAGGTAACACATCTGGAATTTTGATAATGATTTTTTTTCATGTCATGCTTGCCACTATTCAAGCTTTATTAGTACTTAATAGTACTTAGATGTGTAAAGTGCAACTTAATTTGCGTTCTTATTATTTACTGAAACAAAAATGACTACCGTTGCAAATTGGCTCACTATTTACTGTATTAACTAAACTTGGTGGACGTCTTAGGTCGTTGTAGGAATATTCCTTTCAGGGACATGGGGGAATGGCTTTCCATGGGCCTTTGCTCAGTGCACACTACTTGATTATGGCAAAACTGAATCTTACTACCAAATAGTAATGCTGGATTGTTTTATGTGGGAACAAAGCTGACACTTACAGAAAAGCAACTAAAAAGTAAATACCTTTGCCTTACTTTTTTGGAGGATTTTCTTGTACTGTGATTGCTTTCTAGATCACAAGTTGATGGATTTCATGGAGAGGGTCATGATATGTCTTGCCAGAGCCAACATATTGCAGATTTAAGCTGAATTAGATCGTATTATGGTTTAGTATTGGTGGAATATTATCAATTGTAGTAGAATATGAACTGGTTATTTTATGCAAACACATTGTTTAAAAGGATCAAGGAAAAGTTGATAAATTGATGTACTTGATAATTCGTACAAAAAGCTAATTGTTTCTTGTCAGTTTCTGACCAAATTGAACTTGACTTTGAGGGTGAATACCCTTGCTTCCCTGGAACCATCAAACACTGACAGAAAACTGGTATTGGCCGATCTTTGGGAGTTACGTTCAGGATGCATATTAAAACCTTGTACCAAAGATATATACCTATATCAGTTATATTATAGCGTTCTCTTCTATGGGATATTAAGAGCAAGATCTTATCATGTTTTGTCTTAAACTTCCCTTTGATTAGTACGAGCAGAACTAACCCTCCGGACTGGAAATGGCTATATAATTTATTCAATTGTGGTATTATAATATCTCACCTAATTATGGGCTATTGCTGTTTTTAACTTATTAGTCCCGAGTTTTGTTCTAACTTGTTTCTTTATATCTGTTCATAGGATCCTCTTAGGGGTGGAAGAGATCCATTGGTTGAAGATGTCTTGTCTGTTATTCATGCTGACGATGCAATTGCATATGAAAATATTACTTTGGCACCCACTCCGAGGCGTCTGGTTTTCGAGTGGCAATTACAGTTGGCCCGTCGAATTAGTCCCTTTTAGTAGGTAGTTTCTGTTCACACCTTAATCTTTTGCCTTCAGCTCATTCATTGTTGTTATACTTTTTGCATGGGTACGATTTTCCATGATTCTCATCAAACTCTTAAGAAGGTATAAATTGTACCTAACTGTTCAAATGCCAATATTTTGTTATTCTTAAGTTCTAGATCTTCTAGTGTGGGATTCTGATGAGATCCTTTGTTGAGAACGGAGAACTTACTATCAATCACCATTAAAATTGACTTTGAACTCATTGCTATTCATGCGTTGTTCAATCTACAAAAAACGAACATAGAAAAACATGCCCATTTTGATAATTTACTGCACTTCTGCCTGGACAGTTGTTTGGGACTTTTAGAACCTATAGTCTCTTTCCTGCCATATGCATTAGACCAATATTTGTTTATTCTTCTGCCTATCTTTCCTTTCAATGAAGGTCTGGAAATTTGGTTGCAGAGTTTGTTTTGGTGGTTGGTTCTTCATTAGTTGATGGATACTGTATTTATCATTTATGCTTCACAAATTGTTTCATTAAGATATTACTAGAAAGGGGGCAGTGTTAATGCTCCTAACTCTGAAGTACACATATAGTATATTAAAAAAAAATCAGTTTCCATATTCAGTACTGTCTGATATCTATACCGACAGAATGATTTAATTAGCATATTAATGACATTCCTACTTATTTTTAAAAGGTTTAGATGCAGACATTATTTCGAAGCCATTTGTTCGCTATATCTAACGTGGAGCATGGCCAACCAAGAATCTGTGCATTTTGCGCCTTCTGAGGAAAGGATGCTCGGGTAAGTCGTTGGTCACTTGGTTGGATTGGATATTTGGATCAGGCAAGATAAATCTCTTTCCTGGCATGTTGGCCATGTAGAGCTCTATGTGGAACTTGTAGCTGGTATGCAATACAATAGGAAGAAGCTACATGATTGGAAACCACGCTCTCTCTCTCTCTCTCTCTCTCTGGCGAAGTTGTACATAATGTTGTGTTTTATATCACTCACAAAGGCTTGTAATCATGTCTTGTAAACCTTCTGTAATATTCTAATGCGTGTAAAACACAAAACTGGAACATTAGTACTATCTGTTGCTAATCTAAAAGTTTACGCTACATTGATATTACTGTAACAAGGTATTTTTTCCAATGTTTTTAGTGCATCAGGATATTGTAGCAAGTGCCCACCCACCCTTTGACACTCCCGCTTTAAGTTACTCAAGGGCATGTGGTCGATGCCTTGAAGACATTTACATGGACACATTGATCTTCAACGATGGACGGACGACGTCCGCTCAGATGCTAGGGTAACGCCAAATCAGCTGTCAGCTCCGTAATAATGGCCACCGTTTGGGGAATATGGAACGAGAGAAATGCAAGAATCTTCCGGCTAGTCGAGCGCCCACCTAAAGTTCTGAAGCCGAAATCCACTCCTGCGCTGACGTGGGTGCAAAACACTCGCAGCAATTGATCAACTTCATAGCAACCCTCCGTTAGGGTGGCTCCCTTCAAAGCCTTTGTATAGATTTCCTTTTGCTTTTGCTTTGTTGTGTGCAGTGGTGTTGCTGCTGTTTTGCGGATTGTGCTTGTGCTTGTGCTTGATCTTGAATTCGCATATGTGTTTTGTTAATTATTTTTGCATAGTGATGTTTCATTAGGTGTCTTCTGTGTAGTTTTCTACACGGCATGTCTCAAGCCAGGAAAAGAAGGGTTATGATATAGGCTTGGCAAGCCAATGTAAAAAATATATACCCTACTTTTCATGGAATAAAACCCAGGAGTCGTTGATTTTTTTAGGTGTCTTCTCGAATCTGATATCGACTGCAGGCTTCGTGATGGGTTTGTGCTCTTGTTGTGAGGCGAGACCATAGAGTTGATGGATTTCTGAAGACTCCAGGTGATCATTCTATGCGTTGTGAGATCTCCCAATGGGAGCCCGAACAAAACCGTACCGGTCAGTGGCAGAATGCACTGAAACATCAAGATGGGTAACACCAAGCAGATGGCACAACTATACCGTCTTATTTGTAATATCCATCACATGAGGGTTGCACACACCGTCAAGACCTGACTGACTAAGCTTACAGGTATCATCACATGATCATGGCATCGCGGGAGACAGGGAAAGGGAAAGACGGGATTTATAATTCATAACATATCATGGAGCTCCATTTCTCTCGCTGCCGTATGTCAGTTTTTGGCTGCTGCCGGCTTGCTGCTCTTCACCTGCTTTCACGTGAAAAACACTAAATCATCACGAAAAGAGCGTGCAAGGTAACGGCAATAAGGATTTCAATATGGCATCAACTGCATGTTTGTACCTTCTTCTTAGGCTCCCGGGGCTTCTGCTCAGCCTTCTTGACGCCGCCCTTGGCGGCCGGTGGCTTCGTCGTCGTCTCACTGAGCTTGGCTTCAGGTTCCTTGGCCTGTCCTGCAAGTCCGGCGGGCTTCACAGCCTTCAGGGATGCCATTCTTCTTATGCTACTCTTTTCTAATACTGGGGAAGTCTCAGAAAGCTTAAGCAGCTGTGGACTTGATGAACTCAAAACGGATGGCACGAGGTATTTATAGGCTGTTCTTGCATCTCCGAAGTGTGCAGAGTACAAACCCTATATGTGCAAGAACAAAGGTGTCCTGAATTATTGTAGCTTGTTTAGTACGAAACAAGTGATGGCACGGTGCAGCTGGGTGCTTTTTTTACAGAATTGGATGCCGGTAGGATGCGAATTACCGGACGTGAGGTTTTCATTGGAAATGCTTGAAACCCATTATTCCGAGAGCCAGATAAGCACAATGGAGTCACTTCAAATAGGATGGAAGCTCACGCAGAAGATATCATACGATTGTGAGTGCGTTTTTCCTGCCTTAATCTTGTTTTCGTAGTTTTTTCTTTGAACTGTTGTTTTTCTTAGTTGTTAATGCATGGAAAAGTGAGAAATCTCTGACTCAGGGTGCGTAGGCCCGACTATTTTCAAGTGTGAAAGATGCAAAGCCCATCTATATTCGATGCGGACTGCGCCTCACCAGAACACGTCCAATTGTGCCCATGTTCAAATATATGTAGCGATAAAATGGGTATTGCCAAGTGCTACATTTTGTGTGTCTTAAAGAAAATGATTCTAGTCGTATCTCTAAGCATTATTATGTAATCAGCCAACAAATTGTATAGCCCAACTGATGTGGCACAAGTCATATAGCCATTCCATTATCAAGGCGCAAAACGATAATATCCTCTGGTCCTCCTTATAACTTCCTCTGTTAGACTCTGTTTTGAACGCATAGTTTATATTTTAACATGGAACAGTTTAAATTCTTGCATAAATCGGGAAAAATTCGCGTCTGCAGGCTCATTCGCCCTTACCGTGATTCCATTCCACGCACCCAAAAGGAAGAAAACGCTTTTGAGTTCAATATGTTTGAGGGTGTTTTGAGCGTGAGGTCCTATGATGACAAACGGTGGAGCAGTACCAAAGCCTCCAACTAGGTCCAGGAACTTGGAATATATCGAGACTTAAGAGGTCTCGGGATTCGATTCCGTTCACGCATTAGTCCAAGTGTGCAATCCACGATTCTATCAGATTAGGTTTGCGAATATATCTGTGCCAATTTGGATGACAAAATTTGGGTGTAATGGATGCTACTGAAGTATTCTAGGGAAGAAATTTTACGGTGTATAATATTGGGAGTAGTATATAGTGAGCAGGAAGAATCAAATCTAGTCATTGATTTGTAAGAATATTTTCACTACTATACTATCAGAGGAAGTATAACGAAATACTATCTAATCTGGTCCATTAGATTGAAAAGAATGAACGGTCCACATTGCATTTAGTGTACCGTAAAAGAGCTGGGACTGGAAAAAGTCTACATAACATCTTAAATTTTGCTTGAAAGTCCGTTTGGCACCTCGAATTATGAAACTAGACATTTGATCCCCCGAACTTTGCAATCTGATTGAAATAACAATCTGACCCAATTTCGCATATTTGTATTATCCGCGTGGCGTGATGAGTGGTTGGTTTTGCCACATAGGATAACACGTTAGACAAGTTTAAGTGAATGATAGGTGATGCTTACATGAGATTCTCTTCTAAATCGAAATAGAGAGGGAGAGAGCTACAGGGGCTGATAGCTATGGAAGCATGATTGAGAACTCGACGGGGAGAAGCCAATATAGTCCACACCTATCATTTGACTTAACTTGACCAGTGTATCATCCTATATTGTAAAACCGCCCACTTATTACGCCACATAGCAATACCACTATGTAAAATCAGGTTGTGGTGTTATTTGAACATGATTATAAAGTTTAGGGAGTCAAATATCTATTTTCATAGTTCAAGATATTAGATAGACTTTCGACTAAAATTCAGAGTATTATATGAACTTCTTCCGGAGGGATTCAATTAGTGGTACCAATAAGAGTTCATGGCTTCGTGCTGTCATGCATGACTTAGCACTGTGGTGATCAATCTAGCACAATATTGTGAAATTGTAGGCTCCATCTGAGTTCTAAGCCAAGGGTCTATTTGAAACGTAGAAGTTTCGCAAAAATCAATTTAGTTTTTGCAAGAATAAATTGATTTTTTTTCATGTGACGAGTACTCATACCATGGGTACCCCAACGGTTCGGAGTGACGAACGGGTTGCCCCAAGCCTAGCTCCAACCAAAAGCCCCGCGGGGCCACGAAGGACGATCGACCCCGACCTAACGAGCTGCCCCAAGCTCATCCCCGACCCAATGGGGCGTCCGACCTCGCCACAGTTGGACTCCCCACGAGCTCCGACCAAACTGAGGCGATCTCCGCCGAGGGCTAAGTGTCGGGCCTCCGTCGGCCATTAGCCACGTGCCCTATAGACACGACAGCTCAGAGTGACTGTGCGGGGGCAGGTGGCTCCTTCCCGAGGTAGCGAGGAGGTTGCCGAAGTCAACCTCCGGTCTCATCGTCCAGACACGCATGGCGTGAAGACGCGCTCCCTCCTGAGGCAACGTCAGCACCTGACAGGCTTGCAGAGGGCAGGTGCACTATTTCCGGATGAAACGGCAAACTGCTCTGCTCAATGAGTCCACCAACCCGGCGTGGGGTGAAGTGAACGCTGACCAATCGCCAAGACGAAGGACCAGAGCTCCTAGCATAGATCACCTCATCCTTTCCTTTCCCAACTTCCCATGTAACCTGCCCCCTCCGGCTATATAAAGGGAGGCAGGATCCTCTGGAAGAGGGGCTCCGTCCTCTCGGTCTTCACGAATAGGCTGTTTTCGCTCTCACCTATTCGAGCCCTCAGCCCCCGCTTGTAAAAACCGTGCAGTCATCTGCACCCGAAGCAATATAGCACCACCACACGAACTGAAGTAGGGACATTCGGCCCGAACCAGTATACATCTTGGGCTCTTGAGTCTAACCATTCAAGGAGAGGGAACGCGCGGCCCCTTAGACTTAAAAATTCACTCGCCGGTGCTCGAAACGTCGACATCATGCATTCTAAACAGGACCAAAAGTTATACGCCGTCGATGCAGTCTTGGTCTACCCAACCTTTCCATGACGTACGACACGGTTACATGTAATCATCCCTAACATTCTAGAGTAATTAAGGGTGTGTTTGGTTGCTTGTACTAAGTAGTACATGTATGAGATGGTTCATAAAAAAGTCATTCATGTGTTTGTTTGCTTGAATGGAATCATCCTGTCCTGAACGGTGTAATACAAATTTAAGGAATATTTCCTGTAGATACTAAACCATTCCATTCACCTAAAACAATGAAAATAAATGATACAGAACCATCTCATCTCATTTAACTTTATCCCACCAACCAAACACACCATAAGACATCGCTAGCCAAAAAACATCAGCAAACAGTCACGTAAGCACAGCTATGATTTATACGAGTGCATGCAAATCTACCTCATGAGTTGGAGATCGGAATTAGTATTTCTGAAGATTCATCAAGGAGGATCATGTCGCCATGGACTCCTGGCTCCATGTAACCTCAACTGTGCCTTCTTTCAGGTTACGGTGAGCCTCACATGATGCCTGCCTCCTACCATTACCGTTCGTATAGAAGAGATCTCGTCTCGAGTATACACAAGATACACGGGGACGACGTTGTTCCAGCCGGCTCTTTATCGAGGGCCGTGCTCAAACAAAGGGCCGAAAGAGGGTACCGCGTAGTACACGCACCACGTTGGCCATCAATCATGCCCCTCACAGGACACAAGTGACAGCAATAATAATACTATAATCATCATGGGTCCGCTCACGAAACCTCGGCCAAATTATCCTATTTATACAACTTTTTTATATTTAATCTTTATTTAAATAAAATTATAAATTCAGTCATATTCTCAACTATGAAAAGAGCAAGACGGCACGCGTTAACTGCTACGGTATAGGAGCGTGACAGATCTTCCTACGAAGGAAGCTTGAAAAAGTCAAAGCTTCTCCGTCCATCTCCGTCTCAATCGATCCCATTACTACTTCACTCCATACCATAGTGATACTCGTAGAAAATTTTCTCTGTCAGGACTTAGGAGTCAGGAGCAGTACCAGCCTACTCCTTACTAATTACTAGCCAGTAGTTACTAGACGAGGCAGGCAGTGATCTCCTGCGGCCGCTTGCTCGAGGTTTCTGGTGCTCAATGGCCGGCCATGAGTGCTGGTGGTACTGGTTGCACGGCCGGCCGGCCCGGCAGAGCAAGAGCAACCAGCCGGTTGCGTTCTTTGGTTGCCTTGGCAGTTGGCACGGCAAATGAAACGTGACAACTGACAACCTGCATTGCCAGTTGCGTTGCCACACCCCAGGGACTGCGTTCCCGTTAGTTTTAGGTCCTTTGTTCGTGAGTTCCTTCCATTACGTTGCAGTAAAGTCCCGGGTTAAAAACGAGAAGTGATTAATTGGGGTTTGGATTAGATAGCTAGCGTTCATGTCAAATACTCTGTGTAAATGAATTCTCGGACAAGTCCTATGTTTGATCATATAACTTTGGCACTGGAGCGGGAACATTTCAGGATTCAAAGCTGCTATTTTGGTAGCTTAACTTTCAGATCACATCCTACTTTCTTTTTCTCGGGTTATTGATGTTGGGATTGCTAATTCTCATGTAACTAAAATTTTATGAAATCTTGGTTGATTTTCTCATCTCCCGCCACCGCTAGGTTAAGGCTCACGTTCATCGGTTAGAGTCTGCGTTCATTAGAGCCCGAGCTTAGAGAGAGGGACGAAGGGCAGAAGCACGTCAACGGTGGCACCACCGAACACAGTCGAGGAGCGTAGTAGTTGTGGCGAATTCGGTGGTGATAGCCATCGGAGATGTGGAAGTGGGTGTGTGGGGGATCTCATGCGGAGAGGATGAAGAGGGGATAGGCGACGGGGTAAGAGCTTACTGGTGGACCTTGCCAACACCGACGATGGCACTGACGAGGCTATGCGCGGGGAGTGAGTGAAGACAACGCGCTAGGGCTGGATGGGAGAGGAGTTAAGAGTTAGGGGTGGGTTCATATATGGAGTGTGGGTGGTTGGATCCTAGATCTAATAGCTGAAAAATCAACCAAATTTTGAGTGATTTTCAGTTAAGCAAGAAATAGACACAGCCCCTATTGACATATGTGTTTTAAGGTCCAATATGTCAATGATAGTAAAGACTTGCATATTTAGATGGACTGAGGTAAACTGAACATTGTTTAAAACTTGAGAGGTGCTTCATGCTTTTTTATACTGCACAAATATTAAAGCATGAATAAAGGGTAGATGGTGATTACTTACTTGCTTGTTTAAAATTTGAAACACTGCTTAAAACTTTCTGCTTAGACATGAGCTTTGTTATGTCTGCTAGATTGCTAGCGCGATTCAGTGGCACAGCTTCACAGTTATAAACAGCCCTAATTCAGACATTCAGCACATGTGAACCATGTAGTACTACCACTACGACTTACTAGAGCCAGCGTGGTTCTCTTTACATGATTACGTCTGCTGTTTTGTGTCAACAAACCCCTTACTTTTCCGTAAAAATGTGTAATTAGCTTCGTCCTATCCGGCACTCTTTTTTGCTTTGGATTGCTTGCAACGATGAGAATGGATTGAAATGCTGTCGAGTCGGACAGGACTTCATGGGCGACGCCGCATGCTGTCCTGAGCGCACCCCATCGAATGATAACACGAGCTTCTCACTTCTCAGGTCATCATCACTTGCGTGCTTTATTTAACAGAGGTATACTTATGGGGCTAAGCGTGGAATGCCGTCTTGTCTTACTTAGCCAAAAGGACCAAGAGCTTTGGCACGAATCCATGCATGGAACTTGGAAGGAGCAAGCACTGCACCCTGGCAGGCAGAACTGGCAGGAGAATTGAAAACAACTACTACTGTCAGGGCCCAGGGGGAGCTCCATATTGCTTGCTGCTGTTCTATCTTAATTGAGTTTAGCAATAGCTCTGGAAAGATTCCAAATCATGTGGGGGTAGATGGTGCCATGGTGGAGCCTACGTCCTTAAAGATCACCAAGAACAGTCCAGCTTACCACAAGCTGAGATACCTTTCTGAATTTTAGCAACTTGCTTTGCCATCAATCCATCCAAAATTCTGCTACATCTTTCAACCAAATTCTAGAAATGCTTGGCTTGTCAAATGAAACGGAAAAACAGATTAAAAACACAAAAGGATATACCTGCACGAAGAGAAGATGTAAAAACAGCGTGTGCCGGTTTTCCCTGGTTCCTATCGGATGGAGCTGTAGCAGGAAGTGCTACCGGCGCAATAAACGAAAATGGAATCCATCTGTGGAGTCGCTTGTGTCAAATCATGCATGGGTTTTATTAGAATCTGACATCATGAAGACATCAATCACATGACGCGCAAAAGAGAGAGAAGGAAAAAAAAAACAGCTTCTCTCCAAGCATGTCACACCAGACTAACAATCAGGTTTAAAGAGGGCGTCCTGCCATGCGCCATGATTTGGCCCATCGGGTTTTATAGATGAGAGAAGAATTCGGCTCTTTGGAGATGTCGACCTCCAAGTCATCTCACCATCTGACTGCTTCATGTACTGACTGACGTACTGCGTGATACTACTATAGTATAGTATTGCACTGAACAGTTGATGCATTGACTTTGCGAATGGTGTGTGCCTGACATTAAAATAGTGGTAGTACCAAATTTGAAGAAGTCCTAGAACGCAAAGGATTTGAATTTAATGTTTGGTTAACGGCATCAGACAAACTGACCTGCTTAGCTCAATTTGAAGTTCTGAAATCTGAACCAAGCTAGGCTCGAATGCATGCTTCAATGCTTAACACATGGAGTTAAGCATTTGATTGGCATCAGAAAACAAGGTAGAAACATTTGCACATTTCTGCCATTACGATAATAGGGAGATTATGTTCTTGCAAAAGACAATTTTACGTTGTGTACACAGTTCCATACTGCTGTTGCTGCTATATGCATATGGAATGAGGTGACCCTTTAATGCTGCCGGCTCAGGTCCAGACTCCAGATTATGGTCCATCCACCACTGGTCACAGGAGAGGACAGAGAGCGGAATCACTACGGTGCCACCTTTACAGTGGTGGAGCACACAAGCACCGTAGGCATTTAGTGGGACTATTGCAGTATACTCGTCAGTCGTCACTCGTGTACTCCCCCTCGCCTTCAAAGGAAGCCATTTTGGACGTCTATAGACCCTGACATACTATTTATTTTTATTGTTATATATTAATATAACAAAATAAAATTGTAATATTATGAAAAGGTATTTTTCGATATATATATACACACACAATTTTCATATGTCCAATCTAAAATGCTTGTGAAGATATTAATAGCAAAAGTTTATAATGTTTGACTCCATGTATCCAAAACGATTTACTTTTATAAGTGGAAGGAGTATAGATAAAATGTCACAAAACTATGAAAAGCTAGAAGGTGGCAACTCTAAAATGGGAAATCAATTCATGTGATTTTGAAATGATGGACATAGGACAGGAATGTATCTAAACCACAGAACACTGTTTCAGTTTGAAACTTTTTTTTTTCTCTGGGTGTGAAAGGATTGACATCGCCGAAATTTCACAGTTTTTGGTAATTTTTTTGTTCAAACGATTTTGAATTTTTGGACAAATTTCAACAAAAAAAATTGACGAGATTTGAAGAACTTCGACGAGTTTGGATATATTGCCTGACCTAACACAAGCGGCTCGATGTTCAACAGCAGCGGCAGTGGCGGAGAAGGCTTCCGATGGTAGTGACCTCCATGATAGCTTTGGGGATCGGGATCAGGGTTAACAAAATCAAAAATTCGATTTTTGAACGATTTTTTATTTTTGAAAATCGTTAAAAACCGAGAGAAAATTGGTAGAAACTGAAGATGTTTGAATTCAAAATCTTTGAACTCGGTGGTCAAACAAACGGCGGAAAAAAAAGAAAATTGGGCGATTTTTTCTATTTTCGAATGATTTTTTTGATTTTCAGCACATCGAGGGAGAACTAAAAATAAATCCAAAAAAATTGAAAAAATAAAAATTAATCTATAAAACACGTTAGAGAAATTTAAACAATTTTTAAAATCATTTAGTGCTTCTAAAAAAATCCAAAACATCAATTAATGAAAAGAAATAAAGACACTATTAGATTTTTATAAAATTTAACAAGATTTATTATATTCTGAAATTTTAATGTAACCATAACTAGTGCCAAAGGATCACACAATAATTTTTTTAGAAAGACTTCATTTAGTACCCATATAAAATAAAAAACAGAAGAGCATATACAATGATATTAGCACTTTCAAAATTTTTAAAAAATACACATATCTGATCATCATCAAAAAAAAATTACAACATTATTATAATTACGTTAGAACATGACAAAAACATTTGAAAAAAATATTAGACTTCATTTTGTGCCCTTAGAAAATAAAAAATGAAGAGTATATATTCTAACAGTATCACTGTCAGAATTTGTTAAAAATATACAGGTTTGCTAATCATTTGAAAAATTTATAGCATTATTAGCATTGCCTCAGGACCTCACAAAAGTTTTTTAAATTTTTTTAAAATTTTTTTGCTATTTTTTTTAAAATTTGCATTTGAACTCTACGGTTTACCGAGCCGTCTCGATACAGTTGAAAATCACGATTTTTCGGTAAAAAATCGTCGATTTTGTGAATCCTGATGGGATGATCCATTTATAGAGATCAGGATGTATATGGTTGATGCTCTTACACTTACATGTAGGTCCCACTGGACAAAAAGGAAAAACAGCAAGGGCTAGAAGTAGAACTCGAACCCAGGAGCTCGTGCACGTAGCTCAAATGCACCTACATGAGGTGGGTAAGGTTGCGGCGGCGGTTGCTAGCATCGTTCTATTTCAAGGGGTGTTATCAACCAAGAATACCGGAGCGAGTGAATAACTTTCATACATTTGATGATCGAAAGTTAACATCTATTCACTAGGGTTATCTTAAGGCGCAGATTCAACAAAAAGTAAATAGGTCAGTACTTCAATGCTTTCTTTTACAAATCTCAAAACAAACGAAGGAGTAAGCAATTTCTATCTACCCTTCATTCATACTTTAATACTTATACAACTATAAAAGTAAAAAGCATGAAAGCCACGATTAATATGCTTATCCTCCTGTCTATAAAAACAAGGGAAGCACACCCTCTGCCTTTAACCTCCTCTGTCATTGGACATTTGAGATCATCTCGTACACCCTCATCCAAGCCGTCCAATGCTTGATCCAGCGGTGGAGATGTGCCCAATGGCAAGAAATGGCAGAGGAGGTCAAAGGCCGAGGATGTGCTTCCTTGTTTGTATGATGTGCTCCCTTGTTTGTATGGACAGGAAGATAAGCACGTTACATCAACGATCAATGCCATAGAGACTTACTACTTCGTGGAGCTCCCATATTTCACTCTCACGGTCTGACCACCACCTTACAGGAGCAGTAACCACTATAACTGCCGACTAGTGCCGAGCAACAACCAACCTCCCAAAAAGGCCAAGAAAGAAAATGTTGCCATACCCTTTTCATATTCCATGCAAGTGTAAACACCACACCACATGCATTATTCCACAACAACCATACCTTAACACTACAGAAAACACAGGGAAAATTAAGCAGCTCGAGGCATGCAAGACTGGCACGATACGAGCAGACGCTGCGATCAAACTCGAAGGAGGTAGACGCTAAGCTCCGGGCCGCCATTGTTGGTGCTGCTGCTGCTGTCCGGGTTCATCATGTAGAACGCCTCCGAGTCGCGGGAGCCCACCACGCGCTCGAAGCGCGCGCGCATGTACATGACGTCGCCCTCGCCGCCGCCGCACGACGCCGGTATGACCCCCGCGCCCATGGAAACGGGCTCCAGCGAGCGCAGCACGCGCCAGTCCGCGGCGCCGCACTCGCGCCGCACCGCGTACCCGCAGGCCTTGCCGTTGCAGTACGCGCGCCACACCGTCTCCTCCAGCAGCTTCCTGCCTGCGCCGGCGGCGGCGGCGGCGGTGGGGAAGGCGCAGGCGCCCTTGCCGCGCTCGCACTCGAGCGCGATGCGCACGAGGCCCGAGGCCATCTCGCGCACCAGCGACGCCGTGGGCGCGGCTAGCTCCAGCAGCAGCGCGGGGCACGACCGCGGGTCGAGCTGGAACGCGAGGTGGACGTGGCCGCGACGGTGGCCGTACAGAGTGCCGGTGAGCCGCGCGCCGAGGCCTACCTGCCGGTGCCGGCCGGCAATGGCCGCGGCCAGAGCCGTGCGCAGGCGCGACACGGCCGTGCGGGCCAGCTTCTTGCGCCGCTGCTTGAGCGGCTTGGGCGGAGGGGAGACGAAGTCCTCCGAGCGGAACGACGGGCAGGTGGAGGAGAAAGCCATGGCTGCTTCCTCCTCGTCCTCAGCCTCCGTACTCTTGACGAAGCCTTCCTCCGCGGTACTGGTGGCGCCATGGCTGCTGCTCTTGCCAAGAACCGGCCACTTGAAGTGCCTCCGGGAGAACGAGAAGGACGACTCGTGGGGGCTTCTCGCTATGATGGTTCTCATGGTTCCTTGCGGGAGCGCTGCTAGTTCCCGCCGTGCCTAAGTATGAAGCGAGTGTGGTCTGTGCCTGTGGTGTGGTGTTTCTCTTTCTATTGGCTTCTGTTCTGAGTGCAGGCAGGAGGAAGGGATGGGGTTTTGTACTGTGAAGGGGGACTGGTGAGCAGAGCCCACCAAACTGAGCAGACAGGAGAGAAGACAGGAGAGAAGAGTGTGAGGAACTCTCTGGCTTTGTCTTGTTCTGGCCTGGTTCTCTTCTGTTTTGTTGTGTTTTGATGAGGAAATGGAAGACAAGGTGCAGACCGCGGCAGTGCCAGCGGCAGGAGAAACTGGTACCGCACCATTTGACAAACGAAAATTGATGGTTGGCTGTCTATTTTCTGGCCCTTTAATTTGCTTTGAGATGTGTGTGATGGTTGCAGTGACTAACGGGGCTGCTCTGGATTATTGGTTGTGTTTTGTAGACTCGACCCATTATTGATTGGCATCTCGACTCGACGCCTCTTGGAGCAGCAGTACAGCAGTTGGTCACACAAGAGAGACAGAGAGGGGAGGTCAGGGAGGGATTTCTCTCACAAATTGAGCCTTTGTTGGTTCCGATTTGTCCAAATTGATGTGCAATTGGTTCATCTGTCTCACAAATTATGCTTCTGTTGCATCTGATTGCAAGAAATTAATTGAAATAGGATTTTGGTTAGTTTTGCTAATTCCATGTCCACTGAAATTTTCGTACATGTCAATATTGTGGCCGTCGGGTCTTTCTGGAAAAATTGTGTGGCATCTGTGTCGGATTAACGGGTCGAATTCTTATTTTTTCGGGTCTGATAAGCACAGAGAACATGGATCTCAAGAAACAACATAGAACTCACAGCAACCACACGAATTCTAAGAGTGACACAATCTGGATCCAAGGGTTGTAAAAATCGACTAAAATTTAATGTTTTTTCGGTGGCCTGTGTAATAGACCGTCCCAAATTTTTTTAAGTATACTAACGTTCCTGTAGGAGGTGCCACTGTTGCTGTAGTAAAAATGGCGACGTACTGTACTAACCTCTGGATATTGGACGGCCTCTGCAGTCAAAATGCACGATATATGTGGGAAAAACCGCATAATTTTGCACTTCAAATATTTTTGTCTGCTTAGGGATAATTTCTTTAACTAATGGTATATACTTTCGTGCAAGCGTGAGTGATTTTAGTTGGAGGGTTGGATCTGTCTAGGTTGGTTTTCCCTGCATTGTGCTGTGCCTTTTCCTGCGGAGTCGCCATCTCTGTATGTTTATGCCTGTCAGAAGCATGCCTTTGTCAGTTGCGAGTTGTGAGCAGATGCTAGAGAAGCTGTCATCAGGTTGACTGCTCATTAATTTAAATCCCTGGACACCATGCACGAAATGCGCCAACCACGTAATGAGCCGGCCAAGAATGTAGGTGAATTCCAGGTGAGCATCGAGCGACTGAATTCAATTAGTTGGTTGATCGGTTCTGACTTAGATTACATTACTTTCATATGGGTATTTGGACTATGACTCTGTTTGTTTCGATTTAGTCTTTTTGGCTTTTGGTTTAAAGCTAGTTTTTTAACTTAACGAGCTTTTAAACCCTCTGTTTTTAAGTCAAGACATGATGTTTGGTATTCTGGCTTTTTGATGGGTTGGATGGTGTAGCTTATTACTACAAAGTTTGAAATACCTTTAAGGTTGTAAGGACTTTTCTTATGTATTGATTTATCTAATACAAATGTTTCAAACTTTTTTCACCGAATGTCATATTGAAAAATATAGATTAATCTTAAAATCAAACTTTAATTTGAACATAATTATTTCTCAACTTGATCCGGGTTGGTGGAGGAGGGAGGAGGTCGGGGAGCAGCGGAGGGAGAAGACATGTCGTACAGGGGAGCGAGAGAAGACAAGGAGAAATGAGGAGATGGGAGAAGGATTCTTGAGTTTATATATGATGGCATTTGATGGGTAATTTTAGAGGTTTTCAGTGGCAAAGGGTTATTTCATCCAAAAAAGAGCCCAAAAAAGCACCTCCCATCTGGCTCTTGGCTTATAGTTATATAGAGACTTTTGTTTTTTTGTAAGTCCGGCTTAAAAATCAGTCGTTTATTTCAATTTTGATTTTCTGCTTTTAAGTCAGTGAAAAAACCGAAATAAATAAAGCCTATACATGACGCTAGACTTTTTTTTGTTGGCGACATCCCTGATAAAAATGTAAGCATGTGTTCGTCACTGAAAGCAAATTCTACTCGTGGTGTCTTCAGGCGGACCGAAATTAATTCCTGGTCGGTACCGATCAGCATACGGCAGAAAACACCAATAACCTACGAAAACCCAATCCTGTGTGCTCAAATTAAAAACAATACAAGTGCAAACTAAAAAAGATTCGCCTGGAATTTCAAAGACACGCATGCTGAATTTAGCCTACCCGTGTCTGAACTCTGAAGGCTCAAATGCCTCCAAGCTGCCTACCTCCTGGGAACAGGATAAGCAGAGAAAGTACAGTACGACAGCTTGTGTCGACGCTCAAAATATATGACAGTGCTTACAATCCAGGCACCATTTTCTACAGCTAAAAACCCATCAAACCAAGATAAATTCAAGGAAAAAACATGAAAGATGAAACATGGTCTTGCCCTGCATAGGGATGGCAATGGGATCCGATCCCGTTTCCCCGCAGAGAATTCCCCTATTAGGGGACGGGATGGAGGGAAATCTCTCCCCGCGGGGGGTTTATCGGGGAAAATATTGCCCCCGTCAGGGATCGCGGGGACGGGGACGTTCCACCGTTCCCCATCCCCGATCCCCGTCCCCGTCCCCGTGTTATCACTAATAGGTGGAAGTAAATGATCATTCTCAAAAGAAAAAATATATATGTGAGGTTATTATTAATAAATATGCTAAATATGAATTACTCTAGTGATTTACTCACACTTCAACCACACATGCACCATTACTTAGTGATTCATTCATGTAGCATGTGATCTTTTATATAGCATTTTTGGGGATTATTCCCCGTCGGGGCTCCGCAAACCCGTCGGGGATCGAGGACGGGGAGAATTAAGCCCCGTGTACGGGAACGGGGACGGGGGCGGGGAAATTTTGCTTATCGGAGATCGGAGATGGGAGGGCGCTCCCTGCGGGGATTTTCCCCGTTGCCATCCCCTGCAGTTCCCTGAAACTGTCAAGCAGAATTTCACTAGTATAGACACATGGATAGGACAGGAGGAGCAAAATAAAGATACTAGTAGAACCAAAACGTAAGAGTGATTTCACGACGACGATTACTTTTCTAGCTTCTTTCGCAGTGTGGGAACACGAGTTCATATGTTTTTACGGTTAGAGATGATACTATTTCTGTAATTGTATTCATAAAATAACTGTATTTAGCAAAACAATTTGTTACATAGAAGAAAGTGGAGTTAGGCTTATTCAAAAATGAAATGAAGTTAGGCAAGGAGAGGGACAAAGGCCGCTGTTATTTCAACCCTTGGGATTGGCGCGCTGGACAGTATAGGAGAAAGTTGCGAGCTTTGACCATGGATGGATGGAGGCGAAGGGGACGCGAATGCGGCGCATGGCCCAAAAAGCCGAACCAATAACCCCATGCTACTGGAACCGGAAGTGATGGTTTTTTTGGGTTCTCTTTTATTTCTTTTTCAAATATAATCACTTTTTAACTGCAATTGTAAATCTAGTCCTATCTAATGTGTTCTTGCGCTCTTCTACTATTGAAGGTGGTATCTCGTGCTCATCAGCCGCAGTAAGCCACGTCCCCTGTGCTCGTCTGCCTCCTACGGCCTGGCTATTGTGACAGCGTGTAGAGCGCATGCTGACCAGCTATCGTGCTTGCCCACCCCACGCTCTCGGGGCACAGCAAGCTGGCTTTTATGGTAAAGGAGTGGGGAAGTCTCTGTTATGAGACCATAACAGAAAGGACTA
This sequence comes from Otatea glauca, assembly GCA_036346275.1. NCBI lineage: Eukaryota > Viridiplantae > Streptophyta > Magnoliopsida > Poales > Poaceae > Otatea > Otatea glauca. The sequence goes on from CM070711.1 coordinate 54,337,841, forward strand.
GATTTATAATTTCTTTTGAATGTTACATTTAAAAGAAAAAAAGCTAGAAAAGTATTCACTTCCATGCTACTGGGCGTAGGTGCACAAGGCCACAGGTCCGTTGCCCCGTCTGTCACTCTACTACTAAGTAGGTGTAATACTCGTCTGATGGCTAATGACTACAGCAGTAGCTGGGACTGGAGCTCCCCTCTTTGCCCATCGGTTTGCAAGACGATCGTCGCCTTGTCCTCACGGATGTGGATGACGAATTCCACAAGAGACACGAGTTAATACGCACCACTGCACCATTGTGGTTTGGTTAGTTGCGTGCATCCTTGTTGTATGCAAGTTGTGGAAGCTGTGTGGGTGTGTTTGTTGATGGTAGTAATAGTTCAAAATCTCAGTAAAATTTTAAAAAAATTGGTCGGGAACGAGATTTTAAATTATGATCAAATTATATTTTTTTAAAAAAATTAAATTATTACATATTTTTTGAAATTTCACCAAAAATTTGAAAAATTCGACTGGGATTCATGTTGTTTGGACTGGTTTGTTGTTGTTTGGACCGGATTTAGTGTCGGTTTTTTTTCCAAAGGATTATGATATCATTTATAAGTAATATATGTAATATATGTGAAGATTTGCAGCAAACTCACTTAGCTCAGTTGGTAGAGCATTGAGCGGAGAGGGCCTGACCGACAATCTAGGTCACGGTTCGAATCCTCCATTATGCAGGCATTTTTTTCGTGGTTCTGAACTAAAAAAATAATCCAAAATTCGGCAATTTACGGAGTCGGAGGTGTCTTGAGTGCATTAGACCACTCGGCCATCCTCAACGGCATTAGGCCAGTCGGCCATCCTCAACTTCATAGTTGTAGGAGTTATGGAAATTATTTCTAGCCTCAGTAGACCACTTGACAGGATTGAAAAGGGTCAAAATTTCGTCGAAATTTCGGTAATTTTGACTTGATTTCAAGTTTTTTTGATTGGATTTAAATTTTGTCTAGATTTCGTCCAAAATTCTGAAATCTCACTGAAATTTCGGATTTTGGTCGCATCCGAGATGTAGTCCGAAAATGAAATTTGAAACCTTAGCTTGTACCGTATATGTATGAAATGATTCAAGAAAAAAGTCATTTATATGTTTGGTTATTTGAATGAAACTATCATATCCTAGATGGCAGAATATAAATTTAAGAAATATTCCCCCATAGATACTGAACTATTCTATTCATTCGAAACAATAAAACCAAATGATACACGACCATCTCATCCATTTAACTTTATGCCACCGACCAAACAATTACTTGTGTACACTGTACAACATGGGCTGTACAATAATTTGACCATAGTTGCTGTGACGCATAAGCAGGAAAAACGCATGATTTGTTAATTCCAACGTGAACGCGAGTCGCGACTAGATTTGTCTTAAAATATATTATTTTGAAAATTTGTGTCGAAATCGAATAGCTATTTTTTTTCATTTTTATTTCGAATTTTAAATCTAGCTTAGAATTTGTCTACAAATGTAACCATTAATTTTTATTCCAATATTTTTTTTTACTTTCAAGTTCATATGAAAATCAAATTGCTTATTTTACATTTTGTTTTATTATAAATTTCGAATATGTTTTATCGTAATAGATATGGACTCTTTATTTTAATCTATTTAAAATTGCTAATTTATTTTATTTTTATTCAGAATTTCATTTTTGATTAGAATTTATAAACAAATCCAACTACTAATTTCTATTTAATTTTTGTTATGAATTTCTATCTTACTTTGAAGTTTGTGTGGAAATCAAATTGCTAATTTTATTCCAAAATTATGTTATTTTTTATTGTATTTGACATAGACTATTTCCACGGTTCTAGGTTAGAATTTGTGTACATATCCAACCATTAATATTTATTTTGAATTTTGATTTTAATTAAAAGTATATATAGAAATCAAATTGCTTATTTTATTGTATTTATTATTCCACATTTTAGTTATATTTTATCATAATTGATATGTACTCTTTCTTTTAATCTATGTAAAATTGCTACTTTTATTTTATTTTTATTTCGAATTTCAGTTGTAGATTAGAATCCGTATACAAATTCAACAACTAATTTCTATTTTACTTTGAAGTTCGTTTGGAAATAAAAATGTTATTTTTTATTTTTTGTTCTGAAATTTAGTTATTTTTTATTATATTTTACATGGACCCTTTTTTTATCTAAGCTATTATAACTTGAGCCCACTATATGAACAGCAAGATCTTTTTTCTTTTTCATCCGATAAACGTGAAAATTTCTAGCCGTTGAGAGCGAATGTTATGGCTTCTTTTGCTTCTGTTTTAATAATATAATAGATTAGAAACACATAAATGTACAACAAATATTGTTTGGTTGGACCACATAAAAACACACACGAAATTTCGTGATTATTACGGTTGCCATAAACTTAAGGGAAAATTTATAAGAGGTTCGAGTGGATGTTTGTTATTCTCCAAAAATTCCTATAAAAGCACACTGTATAGGAATTTCAGAAAATAAAAACTCCCTGTTAGAGATTTTTCAAAAATATCTAAATAGGAGTCAAAATCTTATATGACTCAAACATATCCGGCTATATAAAGCCACCCTTATGTATATATAAATTGGAATGAAATAGTGGATTGTCTCTCGTGATTTTTCCTTCTTCGTAATATTTTCCACGTTAAATTCGTGTATCTTTTCTTATCTCTAGCTCTAACACTCTCTTAGCCTTTTCTTTAAACCAAACACCTCATTGTAGTCCGAAGAATCACCGTAGCAAAACGTTGTTGTGCGATGCAGAAAAGCAACTGCAATGATTCTGCACTGTTCATCTAAAAATCCAACTGTTGAGAATCTGCCGTGGCAGAGATACCGTTCTTCTGTAAGAATCCATTGGGCCATAGGTTTTTTTAGATAATGAAAGAATAACATTTCGATCTCTGCACCATGAGATGCACACAGCCAATTTAGGCCATAGGTTGTTGATTTATTTTAGCTTTGTTTTAATTGACGGCGGAGCTTGTAGAAGAGAGCATGACCATATGGGCTTAACTTTGTAAAATGTGTCAGACATTTCGCCCATATATTGGTTGCGCTTGAAAATGGCCGCCTTTCCTACACACCCTATTCTCCTTTAAAGCCTCGCACCTACTCGATTTAGGCCCAAGCTTTGACATTGGTTGCAAGCCTAATGGTTTTCCCGTAGCAAATGGAAGTAAGCCGTGTGAAACAAAATGTACTTTGGACTAGAAAGTAGCACTTTCACATCTCAAAAGAAGGTAGCACTTCAATTTTCAATATGTTGTTAATTGTTAGCCCTAACCATCCCTGATTGGAAAAAAAGAAAGCATGCCATTGAGCCATTGGTCTCTCTCTCTTTCTCTTATCTAAAGTTGACTGCAAACCGAAGTGTCTCGTACCATCACACATCAAATCAACGTAACCTTTTGATGGGACTGACCAAGTGATAGCCATCAGTTGTTAACAATTTAGACCATCTCCTAGAACATAATCTGAGTTTGGATCGAGCTGGGATGTTGGATGGAAAAGGCTTGGACGCTTGGTTGGGTTGGGCTTGGTGTGGCTAGCCGAGCATGGTGGATAGTGTTGCATTGTAAAACTTGTAAAACATGCGTAGTGTTTAGGCGGGCATCCCGGGGCCGACGGTGCTGAGAAGTGAGAAGATCAGCGGACTCTCCCGGCCAGCACGACCACGGACCATCTAATCTAAACCTTCCCATCCGTCCGTTGCACCTTTGGAACGAAGTACGCACAAAACCTCTTGTGAAAAGTACCCGATTGACCTCACGCGTCATGGTTGACAAACAGGGTTGCATTCGGCTAACGAACCCACCACCAAAGTTGCAAAAACCAGCGAAATTTCAGAATATCTTATCAAGATCTAGAATTTCAGCCGAGGATGAGATGCAAAATCCCAACTAGATAAAAATTTTGAAAAAATTCAAATGCTTAAGAATGTCATTTTCTATGAAAATTTGTTGAAAAACTGAATTTTTAAGATATTTTATAAAAATAGCAGAAACACTGTCAGATGTTTATAAAATTGTACAAGATTGATCAAGATCTGAAAAATTTATGTTACCATATTTAGCAGCCTAGGATCATACAGAAAATTTTTCAAAAGAATTTAACTTCATTTTTATATTTAAAAAATTTTAAAACAGAATGAACATAATTGAGATAGTAACAATGTCAGAATTTTATAAATTTACTCTAGTGTGATCATGGTCCAAAATATTTAGAACAGCTTAAGCATTACCTCAGAACCCTTCTATAAAATTTTAAAAAAATTCTAAATGTGTTTGGCTTGCTCAATCAAATCTATAGAAGTAATACATGTAACACCATAAGGCTTTTATCAGGACAGCAACATTGTCACATTTTTTGAAAATTCCTCAAGCTTGATTATCATCTGAAAATTTTATGGAAATATTAATGATGCATTAGTACCATCCAATTTTTTTTAAAAAAATTTCTAATGTTGTTTGAACCATTTTTCATTCAATTGAATTTTGCCGGCCAGCCTTCAGTAGCATTGTTCGAATTTTTTAAAATTTCTCAGGCTTGATCATTATCTGAAAATTTAATGGGTACATTATTGATGTGTAAGGGACATTAGTTTTTTTTCAAAATTTTAGAGCATGATTTGCACCATTTTCCATTCGGTCGAAATTTTCCAGTCAGCCTTTTATCAGGTCAGAATTTTTAAAAATTCCTCAGGATTGATCATGGTCTGAAATTTTTATAGGAAAAATTATTTATGTCAGGACCCGCCAAAAAAAATTTCAAATTTTTTAATATTGTTTTGACTACTTTTCACTCGATTGAATTTCGCTTAGATTTCGGCAATTTTTGCAGAAATTCGGTTCAAACATTCCGGATTTCAAATTTGATTTTTGAATTTTGATAAGATTTTATCTGAAATTCTAAGATTTTGTCCATCTCCGAGATATAAATCGAAATCGAAATTTCAAACCTTGCTCACCACCACGACTGACGAAGCTGCCTTCGGTAGTGAAGAATGAACAGTACAATTGTCCTACACTCACGCCCGCAGACATGGTCTGATCCAACAGAAATCGATGACCCCGCGCGCATCCACAAGCCGGGCATGGAGGGAATTCCCAATCGCACGACTGCAACGCAAATAACACAACGAAGCGGGCACTATCGTCTATCATTAGCACTAGTTTATCCCCATCTCTGCAAGTTGCAACACCATCGTGTATGCTAGTAGCCGATCGAGGTCGAATTCTATGCGGGAGGCCCCTAAACCCCTTTCTTATATGTCCTTTTTCAGATTTTGCCATCTACTCTACACCAATCTAAATATAACTCATCCCTCCCTTCTCCATCCCCATCTCTTCGCCAATCCATATCTTCGCCGCTTCTCTCTCAACCATCCCTCTCTTCGCCCACCCAGTCCTATTGGTGCCGCGTCACCACGCACCACCTAGACACGAAGCTGAGACGTGCTGTGCTGCTCGCTACCCCTGCTGTCGCGCTTGTCCGCGCCACCCGCGACATTGTGCCTGTTCGAACCATGCGTCTTGTTGCAGCACCATGCTCTCTTGAGATGGAGAAGAGACTAGGATGAAGGAGGGGAGGGGATGCTAGGAGGCCAAATCTGGGAGGGGGCCTCTAGAGAGGGGGTTTAGGGGTCTCCCCATAGAATTCTATCAGTGAATTACTACCGATCATGCGAAATAATTGTGAGAAACACCACACTTGAGATCATGCAGGAAGAGACATAGTGTTTTAGACAGGTTTAGGAATTCTCCGGAGAGGATAATCATCCTACTTTGTGTGTTCTAGTATTGCTAGATATTACAATAGGGTGCACAAGACTATGGCTACAAAAAGTATACGACTATATTGTGCTCCGTATGCTTCTGCCTCCCTTCCATCTCCTGGCTTTATTCCTTATAAAGCCTCGAAGGAGTGGTAGTTGACAGTTGTAGCCCACAGGGAGGTGCCTTGTAGGTTTGTTAATCATGCACATAATCGCGGTTATTATCAACGAGACTTTTGTCCACGCACGATCGCTAAGCGGTTATTGTCAAAGCTGAAGTTGGATACATGCATTTATGTCAGAGAGAAATGGGCACACGTTCCCTTTTGACAACCGCGGATAGTTAATTGCAGTGGATTTAGTATCTAGTCGGAGAATAGGACCTATATGTCTGATTATGGACCCTTCCGACTAGGGGGTGGTTGATGCTTAGCTTGGCTCGAGCATATTCTTCCCGACCAAGGATACTCGAAGGAACTATTGGAGCCATTTTCTATCCGACAATTATTGTGGACATTAACTTTATTTATTAAGTATTATTTAATCCTCATTGTCTAGCCCCCAAGCTTCAAGTAAAAATGGCTTACTTGAAAAAGGCTAAAAAATATTGGTAGTAGAAAAACCTTCTGACTAATATATCTCTTGATCAGAGTCGACTTGTCAAGTGGGTTATTTTGGCTTGAGTTGTAAAAATTTATTTGAGTTATTACCATGCAAATGGAAAATAAGGTAAACAGTCGTCTCATTTCTACCTATTAGGAGCAATTCCCAAGGGAATACTAACAGTTGGTCTTCATGGATTTCTTCTCGTGGGCAAGTGGAGATAAATAAAAGCCAAAGGTAAGGATTAGGGAATGCGACTCTAATCGAAATGCATATATTTGTCTCATACACTATGAGGATGGTGAGAAGAGATATATTTTACATCCCAGAGGGGCTATAGCCGAAGCTGTGGGATGTCAAAATGCATCGGTAGAGGAGCGTTCCACCTTAGAGGGAAGCAAATGGTTTTACTTTTCTCCAATTGCTTCATCTCTCTCGATCTCTTGTCTCCTCCGTCGCCTCCCAAATATGAAATTCCCACAAAAAAGCTCTAGGGTGAACTTAGATCTGAAGCAAAATTGGCATCAACACAATCCAATTGGGAAGAGTTTGAGATCAGTGAGAAAAAGATAAATGAATTGGTGGTTAAGGGGAAGGTGTCGGACAAGAGCTTGGTGACATGGAAGAGCGTGGCCAGTCATCATTATCCTTCAGGCGAAGATGGTGAAATCATCATTTCACAAACTTAGTGTGAGTGTGACCTTTGATTGCAGGCATATCCATTTTTGGCTGAGGTGCTCGAGCACTTTGAGGTGGAGTTGGTGAACCTTGCTCCCAACTCTATCACGGTGTTGATCACATTTATTTTGGCAGATCTGGAGCTCTTCAAGTACTACTATGGCATGACCAAGCGGGCTGGTCAGTCGTAGGAAGTTGTCCTCTGTCCCTTCACAACAAGAAGGCACATGAATATATCCCCTTATACACCAAATCTTTTTGTGTGTAATGAAAGAAGAGGTGGTTCTACATGATTGTGACCTGAGATGACCAACTATTCTTCGCGAGAAATGTAGTGGAGAAGAAGTCGTGGGATTTGGCCTCAAATGGTCATGGTTGGATTGCTTTCTGGATCCAGGCTATCAACCAACTAAGAGTGTGAAGGTTAACTAGGTGGTATGTGGTGAATGATTTCATCAAACTCCGTATCGACCCTTTGAAGAAGTGAGCACACCCCATGTGGGTGTACTCTGGGTTTAATGACCCGATTAGGGACTATATAGATGGTAAGTATCTCATAAATCAAATTTTATTCAGAGTAACCTTCTTTCAAAGTAAACTTAATTCAAGTTTATCTTTTATTACTGACATGCCCTCAGTAGAATTTACTGAACTAGTCAAGAACATTTGTGAAAAGGAGCCTCCAAAGAAGGAGGTGTAGGATCAAGGATAACTGACTAGAGGGGGGTGAATAGGAGGTTTTTAAAATTCTTTGGCTCTAATTCAGTAATTAGCAAGAATTATACGAATTTCAATTCTACAATAATTAAAGCCTAAATAAGCTAGGTTTTGCTAAGTTCACCGACAACCTAAGTCTAGGTAAGAATAACAATCCTAGAGAGATAATCAATTACTAAGATCAATAGGAATGCAAATTTCAGAAATAAAAGGAGATAATATCAAACCACAATTGTGACACAATAAATTTTTCCAGTGGTCTCGGAGACTTGCCGGTCTCCCCTAATCCATATTGAGGAAGCTTGAACGAATCAAGCCGGCTCCTTGTGCAAATGAGCCTCCCACGATTACTAGTGGTAGCTCTTCCCCGCTCTGGCTCCAACCTTTACAATCGAAAACGGGTCTCTTCACAATCTCCTTTGAATAGATCACTTGTTCCACACCTCCAAACCGTCTAAGAGTCGTCAACCTCCAAGAGAATAGAACTTTGGCGCTTGCTTGAGGTTGATCAAGTGTTTTTAATGGCTCAAATCAAAACTCACACTTAAATACTCTCAACTACTCACAAATTTGAAATTTAATGCACAAAAGTGAAGAGAGTGTTGCAAGGTATCAAGAGATATTCAATGTGGTGTCTAACCTTACCTTTAGTGTAGGTGAGGGGTATTTATAGCCCCCAACCAAAATTCTATCCATTAGGGAGAAAACCCTGAAGAAATCAGCATTTTCGGCACTATCGGCATGTAAAATGCGGTAGTGTCGGCCCCCTGTAACGGTCAGTTCAGAGCATTTAATGTTGTCAGGAATATCCGTTGCTACAGTACCCGACACCACCGATATGTAAAATCTGGTAGTGCTGACATTTTATCTTAGCAACTCCCAAAACACACCTCTCTGAAAAATAGCTACCATCATAAGAAAAACGGTACTACCGGACAACGGCAGTACCAGCATTTGAACTGCGGTAGTGCTGACATTCAAAAATCTAGAGAAACACCGCAAAAATCACTCTTTGTAAAATAACTACCGCTCTTAGAGGCGATACTACCGACGCGCGGTAGTATCGGCTTTAACACTGTAGTAGTGCCGACATTTGAAAACTCAGAGAACAAAGCGTGGTACTGCTGACTTGCGGCAGTACCAAACGCTACATGCCGGTAGTGCCGACCAAGAAACAACTTGCAAAAATCCCCATTCTGGAAAATAACTACTGGACCTAGGAGTCGGTACTGCCGACTTGTGATAGTACCAGTCTCTACATGGCGGTAGTGCCGACAAGCGCAAAAACACCCGAAAAACATCTCTCTGGAAAATAACTACCGCTTCTTATAGCGATACGACTACACCAGCGGCAATACCTGCATTTACTTGGCGATAGTGCCGACAATACATGGATTTATCAGATTTTTGTAACATCCTAATTTTTAGCCTGAAATAATATTTTAATGTTACTTATGCATTTTCTAGATTTTTTGAATTTTTGCGATTTTTCAGGAATTTATTTGTATTTTTGAATTATGGCCAATATTTAAATCAATTAAATATTAGGAAAGTTTAATTAAAGTTTTCTGGAAATATTTTATTTGAGATCTAAATGTATCAAAATGTTTTTAGGATTTTTCTGATATTATTACTATTTTATTTGGATTATTACAATTACTGGAATTATTTTAAACCAAAAATGCTTTGGAAATCATGTAAAAAGTGTTGGGCCAGCCTAGTTCTGTGCATGCGCTAGGGATGAAAATGGAAATGAAATTTCTGACCGTTCAGGAGAAAAACAGAAACGGAAGCCCTTTTTCGGAAACAGAAACGAAAAATGTCGGTCGAAAACGGAAACTGAATTTTTTTGTCGAAACGAGAACGGAAACGAGAGAGCAATTTCTGTCGAAAGCGGAAACGAAATCGAAAATTTTGTATAAATGAAACTAAAAATTCCGTTGGAAACTTGGCACACTTGGCCAAAAAAGTAGAATGGAGAATTTACATTTATTTTCGAATTAAAATAATTTCAGAAATACAAAAGGCTTTATAGAAAATATCAAACAGAGTTCAAAAATTTCGAAAAAATTCTCAAAAATACTTTGTAACATTTGGAACCTAGAAAATTTATTTCTAGCATAATTTTTTCTTCATTTTTCATGATTAAATTAATTATATAAATCTAAAAAATAGAAAAATAGCATTTATAAACTCCAAAAAATCCAAGATAAATCTCAGAAAATCATAAATGAACATTGAACAATAATATGCAAATATTAGGGGATTACATCTTTATAGTCGGAGGAGCAAGAGGATGTCGATGATAATGATATGGAGGAGGACAGGATAGTCTGATCTGGGGGACAAATAGTGAGTTTTCAACTGATAAACTTGAGAAAAAACTTCCTAGTGATATTGGTGAACATAACATTGTTCTTGTATCCTCCTTTGAGGTAGAATGAGTTACATTGTTTTTGCGGTTATGTATATTGTGATCATGTACTACGTTCTTGTGGAATTTTCCACTTTCGTTTCCGTATTCGCTCCGTTCCGTTCCGCATCCATATTCATCACTATTCGTTTTTGTATCCGTTTCCGAGGTTTTCGATTTCATTTCCATTACCGGTAAAAGATGTGGAAACGGAAACGAAATGACCATTTACTGACCGTTTTCGTTCTGTTTTCATCCCTAGCATGCGCTGATCTGGTCCATCTCCACAGCATAGCCCATTTCCCTAGCCTTGGCCCAGCCGAAGCCCATCAACTGTATAGCAGAATTGTGGCTGTTGGATTTGGACCAAGCGGTTGTGATCGGTTTGGAATTCTAGAAGGGACAACCACCAGATTTAGATGAGAGTCTTGGATTAATCAGAGTTAATCGGAACCCTAGTTTATCTCAGCCATTGATAGTGTCTGCGGGTTGGATTGTGCCACATCTCTGTGCATCATGGCCGGTTATCTCGTCATGTGTTGGGTGGGGAGTCGTCGTCTCCGCGACGCTGTGTCTGAGTCGGTTAGTGTGATCGCCGCTGCATCGTTTGAGTTCTCTGGCCCGTGCAAAGAAGCTGAGCCGCCTATTTAAGGTCCGGGACATTGCATTGTGATCCCCACTTTTCGACGCAGCTTTTGCCCCTAGAGTTGAAGATCGAGGCGTTGCCAAAATATCATAGAAAGCTCACCGGAGTAGAAGAAGGGTGCTGCCATGGTTTTTCGCTAGATCCACCACCATCGCTCAGTTTTGACTATCGCCGAGGTCATCCGCAAGTTGCTCGAGTCAAGCCGCTCCAGATCCGTCCAGTCACGTCCCCTGGGAGGCCGTGATTCGCCGTTTCAAGATTCATCGTCCTTACTGTCGGTTGAAAGTTCAAGCTCCATTAAGTTGGTTTTGGTGTTAATGAAAATCTAATATTAAGACTAACTCTTTTGATAATCATAATATTGATTAGTCTCAATTGTTAATTAATGACAAATCCTTTTATGAGACTAACTCTTTTGTTGAGCTTAACTCTTATTAGTTTCTTTTGGATGAAAAAGATGGAAATATCAAAGGTATGCATTCGAATTCATATTATCATATCTTGTTGCATTCCTTTGATATAATATTCATGATCATATTGATAAATCCAAAATATAAGACTAACTCTTTTATTGAGTATATCTTTCGCTAGTCTCATCTCATTAAAAAATGGAAATACTAAAGGTATGCATCAAATATAACTCCATTATTTCTAGATGCATTACTTAGATTCAAGATAAAAGATTAACTCCACCGTAGTTTCAATCTTAAAATGTGCATAATGTTTTCAATTCTATATATACATGAATGAACACATTTAGAGGGAGTTAATGCTTTATCTCGATGTTTCAATAGTATTAATCCCTTTCATCTTGCTACAAATTTCAAGGATCATTACTTTGAAACAACCCCTTGAGTATATTTAACTTGTGTAGTTGTAGTATACTCATGGCAATATAGGATAAACTTCAAAGCAGTCAAAAATTGGATATGTGCATATTAATTTCAAAGTTCAATTATTTATATGCACATATTTAATGGAGTTTATTCTATTGTTGATGGTATTAAGAGTATTGACCCCTTTCCACCACTCCATAATTTGGATCATTACTAAGTAACCATCAAAATGAGTATATGAAACTTGTGTAGTTAATATATACTCATGTCAATTTAAATGAAATTTAAATTGAGTTCGGTTGTCTTTCAATCAATCAAAGAACGCTTCATCATGTGTTGATAGTGTTTGTTCGTTGGTTAAGGATAAGCGAAAAGTTCTTGAGTATAATGAAGCATTAGTTGCATCAAAGTACTTAAGACACCTTTAAATCTTTCAAATTGATTAGGGTTGTGCTCAATCGATCGTGAGGGCATCCATTATGTGTTAATGGAGTGCAATTGATGATTGAGGCAACTGTGTTTGTTGGACTAACAATCTTCCATGAGTTGTGAAGTAGATTGAGTCCAAGAAAATAAAGAATCGGGAAGAAGAAGTCATCATGTGTTGATGAGCTTCAAGGATGAATCCCGAAGTGAATTGAAGTTAGGGAAGTTTCATCATGTGTTGATGAACAAAAAGAAAGGACTCGGCTTGGAGAGAAGATGATGGAAATCATAAAGGCTCCAAGTGGATGTGCTAGAGGCAAAGGTATAACTAGCTAGGGCTAAGAATGTGTTCCTAATCTTTTACTGGTCTCGGTGTTTGGATGAGAGACTGGGTTGCTAGTATAGGTTGTCATACTATTAAGAGGAGTCGAGCCATTTAGCTTGAGCTTCATCATGTGTTGATGAACTCAATCTGGTTCACTCTAGCTCACTCTCTTGGTTGGTTCTTGCATGAGCTAAGTATTTGCATGTGTTGCAAATAAGGGAGCTCATGCTTGCTTCTTATTGAATCTTGATTTAGTTTTTTGCATAGAGCTATGGATTTGCATGTGTTGCAAAAAGGGAGCTAGCTAATGTAATTTGGTTTATGTGGTTTTTGCATGGAGCTAAGTTTTGCATGTGTTGCAAAAGGTGAGAGCTCATGCATCAATGTTTTAGCTTGTGATTTGATCATGTATTGATCATCACAAGGCTAAGTAAAGTTTATGCTTTGTATTTGCAAAATGTTGATTTGTTATTTGCAAATGTGTTTTGCAAATAAGTTAGAGGTTATGTGTTTTGATCCTAGAGCATGTGTTGGTATTTGTAAATGCACTTTGCAAAATGTCGGGATCATGTGTTGATCTTTACATGGCTAGAGGATTGACCTCATAGGTTCTCAGTTTATTTGCAAATGTGTTTTCAAAATATTGATGTTCATGCATTTGATATTGGAGCATGTGATTAGAATTTGCAAATGTGTTTTGCAAAATTGTTTTAATCATGAGTTGATCATTACATGTCTCAATATTTGATCTTATTGACTCTCTCTAGATTGTAGTCACGCTCTTGATCAAGTCTATGTGAGGGATTTCGAGAAATTAGATTTTAGACTTGAATGACTACATTAGAGTCTTTATTTTTGTGATATTTAAAAATATTTATATTTGCTTAAATCTTAAAAATAGGTAGAGATTGTAGCCCTCGTGATAAGCTTCGCATAGAGTCCAAGATCACCTAAATCGGAGTTCGGAGTAAAAAGTTATGAGCGTTTTGGTGGCAGAGGGGGTGGTATGACTAGGAGCACTTCGGCCTGAAAATTCTAGAGAAGGGGTATTTTAGCCGAAGGGTAACTTTTGGAGTCCGATATGATTGGACCCACTCTGGTATGACCGGATTTTCTGAGTAACGGCTAGTTTTTACTAGTCGTTGGATCGGAGGCCGGTCATACCAATTTGCCCCCTAACGGTTAGTTTTTTTGTGGAGGCTATATAAGAAGCCTTGGGGCTGGCATTTGGTTGTTGTTAGGTTTTGGATAGTTCATTGCTCTTTGTGGTTGAGTTGTGCATGTGTTGCACTCTCCAATTTAGTTTTTGAGTAAGAGTGACCTCTAATTGCTTATGTTGCAATTAAGACAGGATTGAGAGCCTCTTATGCATGTGTTGCACTTGAGGGAAGCCTTGTGCATGTTTGAACTCGGTGACCACCATTGTACATGTGTTGTACTTGGTGGAGCTCAAGCTAAGGGCTTGACTTGGTGGTACTCTTGGTGTTTGCCGAAACCTAGACAGCGTGTGGAGGTGTTGTGCGCCGTGATCTTCTCAAGGAGATTGTGAGAAGGCCCGGCAAAGTTGTGAAGGTCGGCGCTCACCTACCCGGAGGGGGAAAAAGCTACCACTTGTGGAATCTAGGCGGGTGCTCAATTCGTGGAGCCGGTTCAAAGTGGTTTGGGCTTACCTCAACGTGGATTAGGGGATACCGGTAAGTCTCTGAACACCACGGTAAAAAGTATTGTGTCTCCTTGTGTGTGCTTGCAATTCCTTATTTATATTATTGCAATTTTCATTCCTAGAATTAAATTGCTTGCTTGTCTTTAGAATTTTAATTTATTGTTAGAGACATAATTAGCTAGTGCACTTAGTGAGAATAGTGACCAATCTCTTCAGTGTTGTAACCTTAGAGGGTAGTACTGGGTTAAGCCAGAGCGTTGTAAAGGCTTTTTCATTATTTCTCTGCCAACACACCTAAGGAAGTGTGTTAATCCTGAGGCAAAAGGAGATGATCATGTCGTGTGGGTAAAGCGCATAACCTCTGTAGAGTGTAAAATCTATTCGGATAACCGTGCTCACGGCATTGAGCAATGCTCAGGAATTATAGTCAAGGAATAGATTTTATAAAATGAAACTTGGATGGGAAGGCAGTGTGTTATGAAAAGTTGGAATATGATTTAGGGCTGTAAGCCAGTTTACTCTTGGGAAATACTTGGAAGTTATTATTTATTGTTATTTGTTTCACTGCCATTTCAATCTATTTATTGTATTCATTTCTAAATGCTGCTTTATTGCAAAATAGCCATATCCGCTATTCATTTGGAATAAACCTTGCATATAGTTAAGTTAGACTTGCATTCTACGCATAACTTGCTGAGTGTTTTAAGTACTCACCCTTGCCCACAACAACATCACCAGTTGAGAAGTCTACACCAGCTTTGGAGGAGTGTCCAGAAGAGGCGAACGTTTAGGGTGCGAGCATTGTCAGTTGCCTGTGATATACTGAGGGGTTTATCTACGTTTTTATTCCGCTGCAGTTTAATTTTTAATTCACAATTTAGCCTTGCAAAGCATATTCATGTAAGGTCGACCATAAGGTTAGTCAACATGTTAATAATTATTATATGAAGTTTTTTATTATGTTTCTGTTGTGTATGATTGTGATATTAATCTATATTGAGCCTGTGTGCACTAGCGTGATCTTGGACTAGTGCGATATATACAGAGGGTCTGGATTTGCATATTCGGGTCCTGACAATTTTGCAAGGACTTTTAAATGCAACCAAAAACCAAAAGAGAGAAATAATGTTTTGAGCCAATGATGATCAACCATACTCAAGCTACTAGCCAATATTCCCACTTAATATTACGGTACCTATTCTAGCGATCCGATCTTTTCTCCAAACACCGAGATCGACAAAAGCTATGAAAAGATCCTTAGTCTTTTATACCTTGGCCTTGAGCTTGAATCCATGATTTCATCTTTGTTAATGTTTCCACCTTTTCATTCTCCAATGACGAGGACCAACCTATTCTCATATACTCAAAAGAATGCATTAGTCCTTTTACCTTGATTGTCATTAATTAACAAAACTCAAACTAACTTTGGGGGCCTAGATGCTTCAGGAGGGGCTCCCTAGGTTTTGGTTATTGTCTCTGACAAGGAAAGGCAAGCTTGCTTGAAGGAAAAAATTTCCCTTCCAATATTAATTCAAGTAATAGGTACTTAGAGCTCCGACCACTAATCACTTCTAATTTCATTGGTTATATCTTGTTGGCACACCGGAGTCCTTGAATGATGTAGACATCAATTTGGGTTCCATAGAAAATGACTTAGGGGAAAATGATGACCCTCTAAGCAAAAAACGCACCTCATAAAGGCAGTAGAGAAAGAAAAGAAGGGATAAGGCTTGAGTTCTCCCTTTCCACCAACTTCCCTAGCCACTTGTTCCCAAGCAACAGTGGCTGCAGGGGAGAAGGATAAACGAAAGAAAATGGTGGAGCTTAAGAAGGATAAACAAAAGAAAATGGTGGAGCTTAAGAAGAAGGCTCCAAGGTCGATGGTACCATTCTATTATGACACCCAACCATTCTTGGTCTCTTCTTCAATCACTCTTCTAAAGTGCAAAGAGAGGACTAGAGAGAATTTGTTTCTTTTGTGAAGGCCACGACAACATCTAATGAAGCCATCTATAATATTCTAAAAAATAGAGGTTGGCCAGGGAGGCCGGTCGAGTTGGCCTCAACATGCGTGCCCAAGCCAGACTCGTGTTGCGTTGCGACCATAAAAGCAGAGGGGAAGGGGACCGCACAACCCTAGCCCTAGCCATAGCCCGCTGTGCAACTGATCGAGCCGTTGTTGCCCAGTTGCTTGCTTCCCGCTGACACTGCCAGTCGCCGTCGTGATTGCCATCACCACCTCGTGCCTCCACCACCGCCCTGTGGTGTGCTGCGTCGCCCAATTTGCACCCAACACCGAAGTGTTGGTCGTACCGTGTCAAAGTGAGCTGCACAACACCGATCACATCTAGGACACGTCCCGATGACTTCTCCCTAGTATTTTCACATTGCTTGCCAAACCGTGCATCGATTCTGAGATCCGTTCATATCACCGCGTACAGGAGGAGGTGTTGAGGATCTCAGGGGACATGGTGTGGGAGTTTTGAGAAATGTGAATAAGCGAGGAATGTGCGAGGATCACCGAGGACTACCACCTTTGACTTTTCTAGTGAATCTTTCGGTTGTAGGTATACACCCTAGAACGATGTTCCTCATGTAGGATATATAATAGAGCGGCCATGAGGACATGTCAGCTGCAGATGGAATAGATGGATACCATCAGTAAAATGAATTGCAATTGTCGGGGATCGGTAAATTGCATCGTTTGATTTTTGGGTTAGTTTTGGGGAATCTACGATCTGTTTCATAGCTTAGCCAAATTATGAAATTTGTAGATAATAGGCTAAAGTTTCTTTGTAGAATTAGTCATTGTTGGTTGCATTCGTTGTATTGGGCTAGTTAGGCTAGGAAGATAGTCGAATTAAATTGTAATTACAAATAAAGAAAGCTATATAATTTTTTGTAGTTTTTAGAAGTGTCATGTTTTACTACTTTAGGGGTTTTATAAAAATATATATGAAGTTGGCAAATTTGTTGTCTAGTATCTTAACATAACAGTCTTTGGGATAAAAAATGAGGGTTTAAATGAATTAATCAGAACCTTTGGCCAAATATAAAGTGTAGAAATTTTGTGTAGTTTTCAAAATTTATATGGTTTGTTATGTTTGGGGTCTTGAACTAAGAGTTATTGTCGTTCGACCATCGGGACATCGAATGTGAGTTGTCCGATAGAAGGAAGATTAGGTTCGGGATTGTGCGTATGAGCGATATTGTTACGTTTGATGTTATCATACTATTGAGTTGGGTTATCTACTGTAGGAGGTGTAACTTCGGGTTTAGCATCAACCACACATCACTCTGTCTCATGTGGTTAAAAAGGCAAGTGTATAGTAAAATGGTAAACGGGCTGTTTGCCTTGTTGTTTTATGCTTGTAAATTACTTACTATGCTGACTTACATGATTGCTCTTACTTACTATGGTGCTTATATGGTGATGAATTAATGATGATCATGAGGGTTGTTAAATTTAATAAAATAATTGTATTTGCATAATGAGCATTCATGATACAAAGAGGTGACCTGTGTAGGCCTCTATGACCTAATTTATGTGGGTATGAAAGACCTTCTTCGGTAGGCACCTTCACATGATGGAGACATTGAGAGGGTGCGAGCGATATCGACAGGTGTGCACTGAGCTATATCGGTGTAAGCTATGTTATGTGCATGTGATATAGAATGCATTGCATTGCTAAAAGGAAAAGATGTTAGTGAGATGAATGTGATTAGTTATTATGTTATTGTTTTATTATGTACTTGTTAAGTCCTAGACTCATCCTTGTTTATTTATTATTTAGGTGATCAATCAAGGCGATGTGCATGGGATGAGAGTAGCACCTTTACTTCACTTGTTTCATTGTTCACCAAATCTGTCTAGCTATATTAGTTCAATCATGGAGTTATACACCATATAGTTGCATTTAGTTGTTAAATTTATAATAATAGTTGTGTGGAACTTGGTTGTGATTATTTATTATTGCAAAGGTTTAAATGTTATTTATCTTGGTTATGAGTCTCCCTTGTTACCATCTCAAAGGTAAGTTTACTCCAGGATGCATAGTTTTGGGTGTTCCTGAACGTGTGGTCTTATATGTTCTTGGGCGTGTGGTTCTAAGCTTAATATTGTTTAGCACTCCTATTATTATTATGAGATAATTCATACTATACCACTCTAAATAGTGCCAACAATTGGAATACCATTCCAAAGATTTTTCTTCAAAGTATACCACTCCAAGGAGTTTTGGATTTACACAATGTCATTTCCCTTCCTTTCTCCTAACTTAATTCATGTTTATACTTTTTCCCTTACAAAAAGACATATTTGCCTCTAAGGTTGCACAGACCTGGTCTGCCCTAACCAGATCAAACCGAACAACTTTTTTCTTCCCATCACGCGAAGCCAAGTCCCATCCTCTCTGTTCTCCTCTCCCCCATTCTCCTCCCAATCCCTAGACCCATGGGAGTAGAGACGACGCCAGTGTGGTGAGATGGTAGCGACGACGTCGTCCTGGTGATATGGTGATGGTGGCCTAGTACGACGACTATGGCTGCCTGATACGGCGGCAGCGATGGCTGGTGATACGACGGTTGTGACTTGGTTCTAGTGGCTGAACTAGAAAAACTTTGATAGGGGTGCACACTTCACATGTACAACTCTATAGTCTTGTACAATGATTTTGTAACATCGTAAATCTAGCACATATATTTGAAATTTGCTAAAAGTACAATACAAATAGTTCTAATGTCTTAAAAATCCTAAACCACAAAAATCGAAACCAATTCAATCAACAAATTTGGCCTATTGAAGAGATGAACTTGTAGCGTTTCACAAATTTTTGGCTAGCACCCCCTAGATCTGCACCTGCTTAGTTCCCTGAGACGACATCGGTGGCAGTGAATATAATTGGTAGAGGCAGATCTACAAATGGCTGCATTGCCATGGACAGAAGTAGGCTCATCGGGTAATAATCTCTCCCCTTCTAATTAAGTTGTTATCATTCTTGATCAGTGGCTCGATGTGAGTAGTGCGTAGTAGTTGGCAAACTAAGTATTGATTATTATTTACATTTGTCTATTTTCATGTAGGAATGGAAATGAACATAGCGATTTGATGTTTACTTTGATTGTCAGAGTTTTGGGCTACACGGCATTTCATGATGATGGCATTAGTGCTCGCTTAGAGACTAGAGATTTCGAGTGGGACATTGACTCATGTGGATACACGATTGCAAAGCTAACAACGATTTAGGGACTAAGACTATTTGGGGAAAAGTGCCTGAGGCGGTTTTTTGTTACTATGACAAGGTTTTGCAAGAGAACCAAAAGATTGAAAGTTTTATTGACTTGGTAGAGGCCTTTCAGATGTACAAGAGAACAAGGATATTGACTCTTGTTATTGGGTTTGAAATCAAGGCCGGATATGAGAAAAAACATGACAGCAAGAAGGAAGAAAGCAGGGAAGAAAGTGATTAAATTTGCTACAAGTTTTGGAAAGGGAAGAATGGCTCAACCTGCATCTTCCTCAATTTAAGTCAGCAAAGATGCCATCCAACCACCTGTGAGAGAGCTATTGTCTTCATAGCCATATGTTAGGAATCTATGTTATCACAACAATCTGGTAGCTGGCCTGAAGCACCATATTATGATGACATACAACCTGTAGCACAAGATAGCATTGACATCCAGTCTGAAGCAAATGCTAACCATTGCTGCATGCCTGAAGCACCGATAGCAACCACATCCAATCAAGTCCCTGAAGAATGTGGTGTAGATCCTACACTGATGACTGATGTTGATATTTTCATGGATGATGAGCAAATGTATCTGATGCTTGGTATCAGAGTAGAGGATGTTGCACAGCAAGAATCCAGAAGAAAGCAACCTGAGGTACCTCATGTGGAGCATATTTTTTATGATGACAATCAAGGTGCTGCCATTCTGGTGGATGGTTGTGCAAATGATGTTGAGCCCACCTATGTGTATATCCTAAGATGGAATGGAAGAGTTCAGATTGGCAGTTAGGCGGTATGCAATAAAAGGTGAGTTCGAGGTGGGGAAAGTTGTAACAGACAAAAAGAGGTATAGAGAAAGATGCATGGCAGAAGTTTGTCCATGGAGAATTGTGGCATACAAACTCCCAAGGCAGCACATTGTAGTGGTACTAGTATAGTTATGAACACTGTACCGGTATGTACTATTTCAGCACCTAAACCAATACAAAGTAGACTTATGTACCATACCAACCTCGATACTGGTCATACCAGTCAATACCGACCAGCTTCGATATCGATCAATACCAGCCGTACCAGCTTCGATATCGATCAATACCAGTCATACCGGTGGAATTGATAGTAGGAATAAGTCTGTTTTACACCCCTCAACTTTTTAAAATGTCCATTTAACATACTTAACTGCAAAACCAGTTATTTAACCCCCAAACATACAAAACCGAGTCAATTTACACCCTAAGCCAGCTTCACGTCCATATGGTGAACGCCCAAATTGCGGTGCGCATGATGATGAAGAAGCGCCGCGACGGACTCGAGTCGAGCGATCGCGCGAAGACCTCGTCGAAGTCGATGCGGTGTCACGCTGCTGCACGTAGCCTTTGGCGACGAGGCGAGCCTTGTACTTGACGATGTTGCCATGCTCATCACGCTTTACTTTGTACACCCATTTGAGGCCTATGGCGCGGTGACCACGCGGGAGCTCAACTAGCGACCACGTCTTGTTGTCGCGGATCGAGGACAGCTCCTCCTCCATCGCGGCAACCCAATTTGGGTCACCGCTGGCCTCCTTCAAAGTCCCGGGCTCCTCCACGCCACGTGTGCGGCTCACCTCCTCGACGCCGTGGTGCACCACCGGTGCCGCACCCACACCGTGGATGTTGTCCGCCGTCCGATATCGAGCTCCCTCTTCCCTTCATCGGTGTCGGGTTCGTGTCGGTGGTGGCGCGCGCGAACTCGGCGCGTGGGTCGGCAAGAGGTGTTGCTGGTGGTGGAATCACGTCAGGAGCGATCGATGGTGAGGTAGGTACGAACGACGCCCCTTGTGCGATCGGGCGCTCAGAGAAGATGGTGCGCCGGTGAGGATGGTGTGCTGGCGAAGGCGACCTAGGTACAGCCACCTCCACGCTGCTCCTCGTGTCGTAGTCGTACTCCACCATGAAGGAGTCCTCGCCGCTCGCCGCCGACGCTTCTCCCGGTCCCTCCCGGCGCTCACAAAGACGGCGTCGCGTGAGACATGGACGCGCTTGGTGACGGGTCGAGAAACGGTGCGCCGACCCGCCCCGGTAGCCGATGAAGACGACCTTCGCCGCGGTCATCAAGCTTGCCGAGATGTGGACGCAGTTCTTGATGTAGGCAAGGCACCAACACCTTGAGGAAGTGCACGGCGGTTTCTTCTTGTACCACGCTGTACGGTGTCGGCCGTCAAGCGCTACCGGTGGGCGCCTGCTCAGAGGAAGACAGCGGTGCACCGCCTCTCCCCAAAAATGTCCCGGCATGCCACGCGCACGCAAGATGCTTCTCGCCGTGTTCACGACCATCTGGTTCCGGCGCTCGACAACGCCGTTTTGCTGTGGCGAGTACGGCGCCGAGAAGTGTCGTTGAATTCCCTCTCCTGCGCAGTATTCGCCAAACTGCACAGACGTGAACTCACCACCATTGTCGGTATGAAGTACCTTCACCTTTTTTTCGGTTTCGCGCCGACACGCGCACCGAACGCCATGATCGCTGCCGGTGCATCGCCTTGAGCGCAATAAATGCGTGAGCCACATGTAACGGCTCATGTCGCCGACCAACAAAGGAAGTAGGCGTTCGGCGGCGTTGATGGCGAGATCGGGCCGCAGAGGTCACCATGTACGAGTTCGAGCTCCTCCCGAGCTCGATATTTGGCGACCGCGGAACGGCGTCCTCTTTTGCTTCGCTAGGACGCATCCTCGCAGACCGCCGATGTGGTCGATCGCCGGCAGCCCTTCACCATCTCACCGCGCCCGAGCTTGCGCAATACCGAAGTTGAGGTGGCCGTGGCGCTCGTGCCAACGCCACGCCACGTCGCCGACCCGCGCGGTGAGGCACACCGGGCAGCAATGTTCATGTCGAGGAAGTAGAGCCGGCTTGGTGACCGATGCACCTTCGCCAGCGAGCCGCCCGCAGTCGTAGAGGCGCAGGATGCCGACTCGATGTCGACCTTGAACCCGCCCTCGCCCATCCGCCAAGGCTCACGATGTTGGTGGTGAGGCGTGGGATGTAATAGACCCCATCGCCGACGGTGCTCGCCGGACTTGCACGCCAAGAGGACGGTGCCTTTGCCCTCGATGTCGACCACCGAGCCGCCGCCAAATTTGACGGTGCCGCTGACGCCGGTGTTCAACTCGGCGAAAACGCACGCGCCCCTCGTCATGTGGTTCGTCGCGCGGTGTCAAGCACCCAATGGCGAGGTCCCACGGCCTCCTTCTCTTCCTCGCCGAGGTGGAGGAGAACCTTGCGCCGACGAGGTGGACGCTGGCTTGTGGTTCACCGCAGCGACGGCGACTGGGTGTGAGCATGACATGGGCGGCGCGCATTACCTCGCTTCGCGGCGATGTACATCGCTGCATGCTCGTCCTCCTCGGCTGCGCGACATGAGCCACACCTTTCTTCTTCCGCGGCAATCTTTGGCCCAATGGCGGCTTTGCCACACACTGTTGCAGCGATCGCCGGGCGGCTTGCCGCCGCCAAAGCGTGCTCGCCGCCGTGTTTTGGCCATCACGGCCGCCGGTGTCTCGTCGCGTCGCGCCCACGGCGCTTGCCACGGCCGCCAGCCCGGATCCGCCCCGAGCTCTCCCGCCACGGTAACCTTTGCGGCGGGCCTCCCGGTCCTCCTCGCAGAGCATCAGGCGCCCCATGGCGTCCGTGATCTGTGGCGGCTTGTCGCGCTCCTCGAACACGCGCAGGCGACCGATCACATCCTCGATCGTCGCCTTGTTCAGGTCCACGAACATCTCGATGGCGACGGCGGCCTGGTTCAGGCTCCTTGGGACGACCTGCAGCAGCTTCTTGACTACCTCGGTGTCGGTGATGTTGTCGCCAAGGGTGCGAAGGTTGGTGGCGAGCGCAGTGATGCGGACCCCGAAGTCAGTGACGGACTCCCCTTCCTTGAAGGTGAGGTTGGCGAAGTCCCGGCGGAGCTGCTGCGCGTTTGCATCGCGCGCGCGCTCGTCGCCGATCCGGAGCGTCCTGACCGCGTCCCAGGCCTGCTTCACGGTGTCCTTCGTGGCGAGGGTGCCCCAGAGTTCGGATGGAACCGAACGCAAGAGGCCCGACATCGCTTGTCGATCGTCGTGGTACTCGTCTTCGTCGGGATCGTCGGAGATGCCGTGGTGGACGGCGTCCCGCACGCGAGGGTCCGGAAGTTCACCTCCATGACCAGGCCCATTCCGGATAGTTGGTCCGGTCAAGATCGCCACGCGACGCTCGCGGACGACCGCTCGATGACGCTGCGACGACGCGCGACCGGAATCCCGTTCTTGCGCGCGCGGGGTGAGCGACCACGCGACGTGGCGGCGAACGCGTCACCGGACCTTCTCTCGCCGAGCCACCACCACCTGCGGCTTCTTGAAGGCGATCGTGATGCCATGGCGACGGCGAGAACCTCTTGGCTCTGATACCAATTGACAGAATTCCAGCTTCGATGAGAGGACGATGAACACACACGTACACGAGTGGACACGAGAGAGTCTTGGTGCTGCAAAAGCGACAGCTTTTTTGGTGATTATTTATTGCTATATAAAAACGAAGTACATGCAGTAATATATGGAATGACTGAGCCAATCACGACATGCCATACGGAGAGATTAGCACTGCCTCTAATAGCGCTGGCTAATTCCTACCTTCTATCTTAAGGACTTATTCAAACATTATTCAGCAACTTAATGCAAGAACAAGAGGCTTGACCAACTTGAGGGTGATCAAGAGTGGGTTGCAAAACGCAGAGGTTGGGGAGCTTGACACAAACATACGGCATGTGGTGGACTTAGGCACAAGGGGCGCACATGCAGAGAATGGCAGCTTACTGAAAAGCCTTGTTACCATGCTCTAAAATTCATATGTACAAAGAGTAATGTCAACATTGAGACTTTGTGTACCGGACTAATGTATCCATGGTTACAGCAATGTTTGTTATACAGGTATCAGGCCAGGTCAAGACATTAGCGTGGACACAGAGCGTACAAGATTGGGTGACTTTCTTGGCAATGCCAAAAGCACAGTGCAGTGTGTACCTTGTTTATGATGCTTTCGCCATGTGCACTGAGAATGCATTCACCTTCTGCAGCCGTCTCGGGAGCTTCAGCAAGCAGTATGAGGGCGACTGGCGGTAGGGGGGATTCCAATGGAGGTTGCACGAGAAATACTAGAGCTACAATGCGGTGGCAAGTGTGGCTATGAACTGGCTGTTGCTAAGTTGCCTGAGAAGGCCTGGAGTGTGTGGCAGCTACCAGTGCAGATGGATGTAAGGAGGCTTGTCTGAACAATTGCTCTTGTGCTGCTTATTCCTATGGTGGTGATTGTTCTTTATGGTTTGAAGATTTGATCAATCTGGTTTCTACTGTTGATGGTTCTATGGGGCTAAGCATCTATATCCGGCTTGCCGCATCGGAGTTCTTATCCAGCTCAACAAAAACAAGCGAGGCAACTGTCGTTGGGGCTTCGACTGGTGGGGCTTTTCTTATTGTGATCATTGTTCTTGTAGGACAGTAGGAGTGCCTGTGATTATCAGAAAGAGGAGTTTTGGCTAGGTGAACAAAATTGACGGTTCTTTGGTTGTATTGAAGTATAGGTATCTACGATCTGTGTCCAAAACTTCTCCGAGAGGTTGGGAAGAGGGTCGTTTGATTCTGTATATAAAGGAACGTTGCCTGATGGAGCACTGGTTGCTGTGAAGAAGCTTGATGATGTTGCTAAGGGAGAGGAGCAATTCCGAGCAGAAGTGAGCACAATCGGTACTATCCAGCATGCGAATCTAATCCGGTTGCTGGGCTTTTGCTCGGAGCGGTCAATGAAGATACTGGTGTACGAGTACATGCCAAATGGATCGTTGGATCGGCACCTCTTTGGAAGCATTCCAGTGGCTTTAAGCTGGAAGACTAGATACCAGATTGCACTTGGAATCGAGAAGGTATTAATGCTTGCTTACATGAGAAATGCAGGAGCCGCATCATACACTGTGATAACGAGCCAGAGAATGTACTCCTGGATATGCCAAAAATAGCAGATATTGGGCTTGCCAAGCTTGTTGGAAGGGATTTCAGTAGGGTGTTGACGACCATGAGAGGCACTGTAGGCTATCTTGCTCCTGAATGGATAAGCGGCACGGCTTGCACAGCAAAAGCAGACGTTTTCAGCCATGGAATGACGCTTTGTGAGATCATATCAGGAAACAGGAATGCAGAGCGGCACCAGCAGGGTGCAGAAACATTCTTCCCTGTGCTAGTGGCAATGAGACTCCCTAATGGGAACGTTCAGTCCTTGTTAATCAGATCCTGAGCTTCCTGCGGATGCTAACTTCAAAGAGGTAGGGACGGCTTGCAAGGTGGTCTGCTGGTGCGTCCAAGATGATGAGAACACAAGCCCAACAATCGGAGAGATTGTGCAAAAATTCTGGAAGGATTAGCGGACATCAGCTTGCCTCCTGTTCCGTGGTACTTGCATGTTCTTGCCCAGCGCTCCGATTTCTCCATTGAAGAGGCGTCGCATTAGGCAGGTCTACGAAGCTTGTACTGTTCTTCTATTCATCTTTTAAGTTGACCGGTGTAATTTTCTAAATCAGTTACATCTTTCTGTTACTTTGTAGTACAGCAAGGCATGTTTGGACGTGGGGGTCACGACCTAAAAAAGAGAGTAAATTTCACAATTACAGTTTTTTTTACAAACTATCGTAAACTACAAATTTTAACTTCTATTTCTCAAAATTATAGATTTTAGAAGAATTTGTGTGACAAAACTACATGTTTTAAAATTGACCATTTATTGTAACGAATATGACGGTATAGGCAAACATCATGTGCCCTTATTTCTTGTTTCACTCGTGTATGAGGCTGCTATGTGTGTCCGACCCGTTACAAGAAACAATTTATTGTAAACTTGTAGTTTTATGATATAAGTTCTTCTAAAATCTGTAATTTTGTGAAATTGAAGCTAAAATATGTAGTTTTATGATAATTTATAAAAAAAAACATGTAGTTTTGTGAAATTTACTCTAAAAAAGAAGAGGGAGAAACCAGTTCCCAGCTCACTTCCTCACATTCAAACAGGCATGGAACAAGAGATAACAGGGCAAAAAATATGTACGTAATAAATTTACGTAGACTCCTGTGGGGGCAGGGCTCTGAGCCTATGATTTTCCTTACTCTTGAGGACAAAGCAGACGGGTGTAAATATACTCACGATCGCTTTCAGATGCCCAAAATAATTGCCTTTTATCTGCGTTGTGTACTAATTAGAGTATCATACAGATAACACTAGCTTCATCTTAAGGTAACTTCATCCCTTCAAACTATTACAATTTCGTTATAGCAGCAGTCAAATCAGAAAAATCTGACAAAAAGCAACAAAAAAAGAAAATTAAATTGGCTCCATGAAAGCATGTCTGGTGTCAACTCAAGTTAAACCGTACAAATCAGTTACTCAACAGTTACAGGACATCTACAATGGTGTTGAAAGTTTAATGAAAGCAGGAATATGCTTACGCGCAGCCAAACACAAATTAAGGCCGTGATACCATTATTGGTCCACTGCTGAGATTTCAACAATATTTCTTGAGTGTAGCACAGTTGCGATGCCTCCCATCTCAAGTCGATTTTGTTGGACCTCACTTTCAGAAGTACCCAACGCCCTTGACTTCCCCTAACTTGGGAGCATTGCCATCGTTACCAAGAAACAAGAGACGACCTAATTGTAAGAAATAAACTATCATATTCTAAATGAAACTTAAACATCAACGAAAAAAATGAACATAATTTGTCCAAATGCCACAAAACTTTACTTTGTATGTGGAAACTGCAAAACAAAAGAAAATAGGAGAAATAGCATAAAATAAAAAAAGTTCAAAACAATAGGCTGCGAGTGTCTTTAGTTGGTGACCGATAAGGAACAAACTAACTAGTAACTACATAAGGTGGTGACACATTAATGGTACCATTGGTAATGCATAAAGTATGCCATGAATGAAAATTAGTAGATGGAGAGAACAATGCTGAAGTCGGATATGGAATAGTCACATGGTATGGTTAGATGGCTTTTATTCGTAAGTGCTTAAACTCTGCTTCGATGATTTTCGGGTGGATTAGATCAAGAGTTGTTCTGCATGAAATGGTAAAATGTGATGTCAACATGGGTAAATACTAAACAACCCTGCAGTATAACTGAAGGTCAGATCCTAGCGCAAGATTTTCAGGAAATATACTAGGGGGTACTGAGTTTGGCGTGGAAAATCCACATAAATAAATCATCCAACCAGCTTCATGGGAATCAAACTCTGAGAGCCGAGGTGCCACACCGTTCGGCTATGCAACAGTTGACATAATGAGAAATTAGCTGGGATGTTGTACTTTTACTTTCAACTGAGGGCACTGAAAAGATGAAATGTTGAAGAGACCTCAAATGAGAATCTCAATCATTAGAATGCAATTTTGTAAGATGTCAATACAATCTGTATCTCCTTTAGCAAGGATTTGATGGTTTGGTGACCAGAAAGCAAATTACGGTCAACCACTTCTATAAGGTACAGGCACAAAATGAAATGTGATCTAAAGTGAGAACGAAGAAGATGAAGATTCAACTTCCTACACAAGATAGACGTGTTGATATAGGTGATCTTTAGGAATGCCATCTAGACTACTTAAAACTTTTGAAGTATTTAGGAAAGAAAGCTTACATCTGGAGTACAGTTTACAACTGCCCTATTGGTCTAGCAGACTAGAACCTTTATGCCAGTCCATTTGGAAAGCAGAGAACAAAACTTGCTTTGCCAACAAATTAATGAACAACCCTAGCAGCATTGTGTTTGCCATGTCATGACTGTTGAAACATTGGGTAGTACTACAGGATTCTAAGCCAAGGAGATACCCCATGAACTGAAGATGGCTGCTATATATATCGGTTACAGAGCAATTAAAGAAGTGCCAAAATGTGAGGATGTAAGAAGATCTTCCAAAAGTAAACAATGGTAGACAGCAGAAATATTTATGATATATCTAAATAGTGTCAGAAACATACCATTTCCACGCAATGCGATTTCTCTTATGCGTCTAACCAGCCCATTAATAGGATCACAGAACACTTTTGTCTCAAGATTTCCTTCCAAATAGAGAACAGAACTGAAATGTTGCAATTGATGCAGATTTAGTGGTATGAGTTTAGTAAATTGACAAAAGCAGGCAGAATGATGAATGAAACCACACAAAGGTAAAACTAAACTGA
Source organism: Otatea glauca (assembly GCA_036346275.1). NCBI lineage: Eukaryota > Viridiplantae > Streptophyta > Magnoliopsida > Poales > Poaceae > Otatea > Otatea glauca. Next base: position 54,366,419 of record CM070711.1, read on the forward strand.
CCAATGTTGCCACTTCACTAATATACAAATTCAAATATACAAATGTCAATAAAGATCTTTAGTTTCCAACAACCTAAGATAACCAATCCACTGAAACTGAAATCGCATTCTCTAATTCCCACTCATGGATACCTAACAAGCAAACTAAAAAGGGGCATACACAATTCTCCACCAAGAGAATCAAGTACTCCAAATTTGAATCTAGATGCTCCACTCACTGGCAAAATGAACTACTGTATAGGTTTGAAATGGTCGGTCGAGGATCCTGTTTGCATCAGATTTCACAAACATCACGTCCCATGTTATGAAGCTGAATCAGTATCGGTATTAAGCAACCTAATACGAGTTACAAGCTTGGCACGCTCAAAACATCAGGACGCTTCTCACTACCTGGAAATCATCTGGCTAAAACTTACATTTCTTAGAAGGAAAATCTACGCGACGCACGCCTGGGAGGAGGCAAGGCGCTCACCCGGTCTTGACGTGCTTGAGTGCGAGGCTGCCGAGACGGTCGGGGTAGACGCAGACGCGGTGCCACTGCACGGAGCCGCGGTCGGCGTACTGGTGCGGCTCCTCGCGGTCTAGCGGGCGGCGGTTGTTGCGGATGCCGCCGGTGCCTAGCGAGAAGAGCACGACCGTCCTCCCGCTCCGCAGCCGCTTCTGCGTCGGCTCCTGTCCCACCTTCCCCACCAATATCGCCTTCGCGATTCCACAAAACAAAACACGCATCATACTTCAGCTCACACCAAATCAAGCCAAAAAAGGAGAAGAGAATAAAGGGCAACAACCTTGTAGATGCCGGGGTCGAGGCCGTTCTCGAGGGGACGGGTGGTGTCGCGGGCGCGCGGGCGGTTCGGGGTCTGGTTATCCTCATCGGCGGGCGGTTGGTCGGGGTCGGGCTCTGCATCGGATCCCGCGAGGGAGGGGGAGGAAGAGGAGGGGGAAGAGGTGGCGGCGGAGAAGGGGCGGAGGGGAGAGGAGAGGAAGCGCCCGGAGAGGAGGAGGCGGCGGGCGAGGAGGGAGGAGGAGGTGGTGGAGGCCGCCATGGGCGCGCGTCGTGGAGACTCGAGAGGATGGGAGAGGAGGGATCGCCGCTAAACCCTCCGCAAAGTGCAAAGCCCTAGTTTCCATGGGTTTTGGGTCGGCCTTTGGGCCGCTGAGGTAGGCGGCTAAGGCTTAACGGGGTGCACTTTTGGCAGAAGCTGATGCAATTTAAGTTCTGCGGTTTGGGCCTCCATATGCACGGTTCTACCTTCCATGCATAATCGGTAGGTTCGAGGTTAAGACGTGTGTTACTAGCAAGATTTCAAATTTCGGTTTCGGAATAAATTTTGCCCCGGACCGGATAACGGAAATTCCGGAATTATTTTGGACAAAATTTGAATTTGAAAATTCCAATCCGGTCCAATCCGGAAAAAAACCCCGAAATTCGGCGAAAAACCCCGAAATTTCGGGTTTTTTGCACTGGCTGAAAAATGGTCTAAACGTTATCGAAAACTTTTGAAATTTTTTTTGGAGGTTCCTGACACAATGCTGATGTTCTCACAAAAATTTCAGCTGATTATCACACATGAGACATTTTAAAAAATTCGGAGAGTGGTACTGTCCTGATAAAACACTAACCGACAAGTTTGATCGGAGTGGAAAATGGTACAAATCAAGTTATAAACTGTTGAAATTTTTTTTGAATGGTTATGATCCATAACTAATGTTCTCATAAAAATTTCAGCTAATTATCACATGTGAGGAATTTTTAAAAATTCGGAGAATGGCGCTGTCCTGATAGAACACTGACCGACAAGTTTGATCCGAATGGAAAATGATACAAATGAAGTTAGAAACAGTTCAAATTTTTTGTGCATGGTTATGATGTATCTATAATTCTCTCATAAAATATTTAGATGATGATCAAACTGTATGAATTTTTAAAAATTCGAACAGTACTACTGCCATGTTAAAAGGCTTACCGGCAAACTTGAACAAAATGAAAAATTATGTAAACCATAATTTTTTTTTGAAAATTTTAAAGAATGGTGATAAGGAATTTATTAATATCCCATAAAAATTGTGATTCACGATCACACTCCAGTGAATTTATAAAATTCTTACAAGGCACAGTACCATTTATGTTCTTTTCTTTTTGATTTTTGAAATATAATATAACAAACGAAGTTCAATGCTTACATAGATTTGATTGACCAAACAAACAAAGTTGAAATTTTTTAAAAAATTTATATAATGTTACTGAGTCAATTATTAATCTCTAAAAAAAATTTAGATCATAATCACACTCAAAAAAATTTATAAAATTTTGACAATATAACTGTCCCAATTATATTCATTCTGTTTTTGATTTTTTAAATATAACAAATGAAGTTAAATTATTTTAAAATTTTTTATGTATGATCCTAATATACTAATTATAGTACCATAAAATTTTTAGATTATTATCATGCTTGTAAAATTTTATAAAAATCTGACAGTGTTTCTGCCAACATTTTAAAATGTTTAAAAAAATTAGGTTTTTCAACAAATTTTCATAGGAGATGACTTTCCTAACGGTTATTGGACCAAATCCGGTCAAATTCGGCCCTAAAAATTTCAAAACCGTTCAAAAAACACGAAATTTCGCCCAAAAAAAACGAATTTTTTGGATTTTTACTGTAGCAATTTTATTTTTTTCCCCGGTCGGTACTTGAGATCTCGGGGTGGTCCGAAATCCGAAATTTCGGCGAAATTTCGCCAAAATTCGCTGAAATTTTGAACCTTGGTTACGGGTACTCCCCGTAGTCCAACCTCACTCGTATCTTAGCCCATGCCATACCAGCTTCTTTTAAAAAAAAAAAGTGAAGAGATCGTGAAAACATTGACGATGTTTGTATTCCCTCCATTTAAATTTATATAGAGTATAAGATGTATTTTATATTTTAATATAAATTAATGTGATGTCATCTTTATATCCTAATAATGATATAATAATTAGGATAATCTAGCCATTTTCAATATCTCTTTGCTCTACGTGATAAGAAAAATACGCCTTATAAACTTAGACGGAGTATCTTGTAAAAGATACAAGTCTTTTTAGCAAACCAAGATATTAGATACGAGAGAATATTGTTCCCTCAAAAAATAGATATAAGTGAATATTGCATTGTGGAATGGTTTGCATCTAAAAGTTTAATGTTGACCAATAGAGAGAAGAGATTCATGCATCCATTAAGATATTGTGAGACTCTTTTGTTATAACTCAAGAGATACAAGCAGGGTTAATAATATCAACCAAGATGGAAATTCGGTCACCCCTTAGCACCGATTTTTATCGAAAATCAGTCGAAACTAAACAAATTGCATAGTCAAACTTTTTAAATTTTGCGGTCAAAAAGCAGTGAAAAAAACAAAAATCGATTGGTTTGGACGATTTTTGATCGATTTTGTACCTAGATCGGCACACTCAAGGACTGTTTTTTATTTTGATTTTCCATCGGTTTTATTCGATTTTTGACCAGGTTTACATCGAAAATCGACACACTCAAGGAAAATTGAAAAAATTGAAAAAAAGGAAAATTTTGGATTTTTTTTTCAAAAAATATGAATAAATCCCAATTAATCTATAAAACATCTCAGAGAAATTTCAATAATTTTTTAATTCATTTATTGCTTTTAAAAAATAAAAATAACAATTAATGAAAAGGAACAGAGACACTTTCAGATGTTTATAAAAATTTAAAAGCTTGATCATGCTCTGAAATTTTACTTGTATCATAAAAAGTGCTCGAGGATCATGTAGTAAAATGTACAGAAATATTAGACTTTATTTAGTGCCCATGAAAAATAAAAAAAGAAAAGCATATATATAGAGATAGTAGTATTGTCAGAATTTTTTAAAAAATCCACATATCTGATCATTATTTGAAAATTTTATATAATCATTAGCAATGCCTCAGGACCACACAAAAAAATGTTCAAAAGTTTATAACACGATTCGACAGCTCAATTAAATAAGGAATTGATGACTGCTTTGCACCGTTTTTTCCTTTTTCCACTATATATATATTCAGTTTTGCTTAAAAATGTCACACAAATTCGGTTTTTCAAAAACAATTCATGGCAGATGTCAAAAATCTATTAATACTAATTTTAGAGAACTTTTGGATAATATTTTCTAAATTTCTCAATTTTTTTGAATTGAATTTGCATTAGACCGGTTTACCGACCGGTTTAAAATTTTGAACCAGCTCGATACGGTCGAAAATTGAGTGATTTTCGATGATTTTTGAAACCCTTGATACAAGCTACTGTAGTTGTTTGAGTGATTTTCGATGATTTTTGAAACCTGGATACAAGCTACTGTAGTTGTTGTTTCTACATACAAACTAAGATATAAGCTTATTGAGAATGCTCTTCAGAGTTAACTTTTCTTAAAGGTATCAGGAATTACCTGAGCAAATTAATACCAGGCTGGGTTAGCGAAAAGCCCAATAATGTGTAACATCCCAAAATTTGGCTTAATTAAGTTTTTATTGTTTAAAAGTGCATTTGTGATTTTCTGGAATTTATTTGGATTTTTCTGGATTTATTGGAATTAAATTCAAATCAAGTTTATTGCCTTTTATTCAAATCTATTTAAATCTGTGCAAAGTCAAAATAAAGTTTTGCCAAAAATATTTTATTTGAGTCCAGAATGTCTCAAAGTATTTTTGAGATTTTTCTTGGATTTTTCCTGATTGTTTTATTGCCTAAAACAAATAAAATGAATTTCTGGAATTATTTTAATTCAAAATCTTTTAATAACCTTGTGAATGTGTTGGACCAAGCCCAACACTCGGCGTGGTAAACCCAGCTAGTGCGCGCCCATTGGCCCATGTGTGGAGGTGCGTGCCGCGGCGTTGATCTCGCGACGGACGGTCAGAGCCATCGCGGTTAACTCAAACCCTAGGATCGGCGTCCGCTGGTTTTGCGCTGGACGGCTCGATTAATGGATCGAAAAGGAAAGGATCTAGCGCACCGCTGGATGTCGATCCGAAGCGGATTGTGCCACGCCTCGGGAGATCTCATCCGTTGATTTGAGATCGGACGGGCAATAGGAGTTCGTCTCCGTTGCGTCGCGGAATCCGAGTTCGCCGCCGTCGCCGACTTGGATCGCCGCTTTGCGCGTCGGCGAGTGCTATATAAGTCGCCGCCGAGGTCGTGACTCGCCGTCGTCCGCCGCAACATTTCTCTAAGCGCCGCAGCCGTGGAGCCCCGTGAGCACCGGCCGAACCTCGCCGCAGCTTCGTGGAGCGCCGCGCCGAGTTTTGACCGCGAACGCCGCCATCGAGCCGTTCTTCGCCGCGTTGGTCCCGGATCCGGTTCGCCGTGAAGCCGCGCGTCAAACCGTAAGGTGTCATCGCCGAACGTCGTTGATCGCCGCCGAACGCCGTCTTCTCCAAGTCCGGTAAGAGACTTCGTGGCGGCGCCGCCATTGCCGACGGGTGAACCGTGAGCCGTCCGATCTGTAGCGGAGGGTTGAGGTTCCGCCACGCCGCGAATAATTAGGGCCGCTCGATCGTGTCTCTGCGAATCGATTGAACCGTGGGGTGACCAACCGGATCGTCGCCGCGTGTCAGCGCAAGGTCCGCCGCCGTCGCACCGGTTCATCAGTGGTCCGAGCCACGCCGTGGACTCATCCATGGACCGACACGCGCCGGCTTCGATTGGCTCATCCAGCGCGACGTCGGCGTGGACGTCATCTGACGCAATAATCGGTTTTTCGTAATAAAACAAATCTGTTAATTTCGAATTTCGATTTTCCGATTTCAAGATTTATTTCAAACTTCAAAAGGCTATATCTTTTGCATTGTAACTCGGAATTGAGTGATTCCAGTTTCTAAAAATTTGTAAAATTGAGATCTATTTAATGGTGAATTTTAATTGATTTTTGGAGTTCAATTGCTCTCTGTTTTGGCATTTATTTGCTTTTCTCTTTCGGTACGCGTAGACGTTGAATTGTGCGACGATTCGGAGGAAGATCAAGCAACCCAAGAGCAAGCTTCAGATCCAGATCAGGACCTATTCCAAGGCAAGTTGTGCTTTGATCATGTTGAACCCATGTTTATAAAATTGCTATGTTTGATTTACGCTATTGCATATATTTCAAATATACAACTGTTTCAAATTAGTTTGGGTTTAGCTAAAATACCAGATTGATCTATACCCTACCTTGTCATTGTATGCCATGATCCATTGTCACCCTAGATTGGTTTAATATAGTTGATTAATAATTATGATCAACATTGGAGGTTTAGACCGTTGTAGATTGCTTAGTCATGCCACGTCATCACATGTGTCAGAATCATTGATAATTAATCTTGATTAATGGAATATGGAACAATATTATGAACTTGTGTGTCATGTGGGATCACACGATGAGATTGAGTTGTTGTGGCGAGTTATGTCACGCAACGATGTTGAATTGTTGATGGCACGTGGTGCTTGGTAATCAACTGGGTGATGATAACTTAGATTGGGGCAAGTGGCAAGGGGCGAGGAGGCCAAGGTGGGCCCGATGGGCAGATGGTATGTGGATGTCTTGCCTTGATCACACTAAGGACTTAACCTTGCAAGCCTTTGACCTGAGTCAATCATGCAACCACATGTCTGGTATGGGCCAGCCTAGCTGAGTAATTTGCAAACGTCTTAATTTTGATACTATTGTGGTCGGTGTGAGTTCCCGGGTCAGGGTGTAATTCACATGGCGCAAGAGGGGGCCTCGGATGTGGAGTTTACTGCACCGCCAGTGTTGAAACCTTAGCGGGTAGTATCGGATTAAGATAGAGCATTGTAAAGGCTTTGTTATAATCTCGCCTTTGTGGTGTTTGGTTGTATCACGGGTAAAGTGCATAACCTCTGCAGAGTGTGAAACTATTCGGATAGCCGTGCTCGCAGTATTGAGCAATGCTCGGAATTACAGCTTAAGGGTTAGCTTAATTAATTGGACAACTTGGTTGGGATGGCGGAATGCCATGTGGAAGATGGAAATTTAACTTAGGATTGGAAACTTGGTTTACTTGAGAAATATCAATTTATTTATTATCGTTATTTGTTTTACATCTTTACAATCTATATATCAGATTCGTTCATAAATGCCGCTTATTGCAAAATAGCCATGATAGCCTATCCATTGGAATAAGCCTTGCATATAGATACATGGAATTGCATTCGCGGCACAACTTGTTGAGTGCTTTAAGTACTCACCCTTGCCAAACAACAATAATCAACAGCTTGAAGAATCTACACTGTGTTGGAAGATGAAGTCCAAGAAGACACGAGTCATTAGGGTCCGAGCCTTGTCGGTTGCTTCGTGGTGAACTGATGAGCTATCTACGCTTCTACTTTCCACGCTTAATAATTAGTTTATATTCTCGGTCTTGCCTGCGTGGCTTAATAATGTAAGTTGGTCATAAGATCATACATTTAGTTATATCAATAAATGAACTATTATTCTATTATCGTTGTGTATGATGTGATATGTACCAATGTTAAGTCGTGTGCACTAGCGTTGATCCCGGAATAGTGCAAGAACACAGTGGGTTCGAATCAGTGGATTCGGGTCCTTACAGAGGTGGTATCAGAGCATACTGACTGTAGGTCTTGGCCCTAGATAGTTTGGAGGTGTCTTGAGTGTGTCCAAAATTATTTTCTAAAAAGAAAATCTAAGCTTGACTAATAAAACCCTCTCGACTCATCTCATTCTCTACTTCTCGCCTTTGCTAAATTTACCCGCTTTACTTGCCGTTTGGTGGAGAACTTATTCCAAGTTCTTGTAGCAGATGCCGATCGTTCCGACCTTTGAGGAGACAGCTGGCGGCTACGCCATGGAGCTGTGGAGAGTACTTCAGACGCTTGGAGGTTTTTATCGTCCACTTTACCGAGGAGGCAGCTGGTCAGTGAATGGTGTACACCGAGGATTTATTTGCAAGTTGATCATCTACGCTCGGGAGAACGAGGAAGCTAGCAGGCCAATCAACATCTCCGCGTAAGATTCTCGTACGAGGTTGCAATTCAGGAGGTCGCTCGACTTGCTCTTCGCCGTGTCTGCCGCGACTACGCTGACGAGCTTCACGACTCAGTGTTCCGACTTCACCCAGACGTTCAAGCATGCCGAAGACGACGGATCGAGGGGAGCGAGTGTGCTACAGCGACGCACCTTGCAGAGTTCGCCTGCCCAGGAGGATCATATGAGAGAGACTACCCAGAGCCGGAGATCGTACGAGGCACTCAGAGTGGCGTAGCAGAGCTCGAGGTGACCCGTGCTTCACCCATCGGGATGATCACCGAGCCGGGAGAGGCCCCGAGGCGCTTGAGGACGAGCCGGAGCGCGTGACTCGGGAGTTCAGAGCCACCGAGGAGTCCGAGGAGGATCCAGAGGAGCGAGAGTGGGAGCCGAGGGGAGTGCACCCGTTGTTGCAGAGGACCCAGAATAGGTCATCGTGATAGGTTTGCTCCGATGCCACCCCACCCGCCGGTGTATGCGCCGGATCGCCTCACCTGTGGTGGTGGATGAGTGAGTGTCGCCTTGAGCCGTGTTGAGACTCGAGTGTGAGTCGCGTCTTTAAGTTAGTCTTTACCTTTCTAGTTGACGTTAAGGTTCGTGTTTAGTTTGCTTCTTTGTATTGCCGAGTGTGCGAGATGGGTTGCAAAGCTTGTAGGCTTAAATAAGCACCATACCAAGTTAAATAAAGAATTGTTCAGTTTGGGTATAACATATCTCCCGCTTTAGAAATTCTTACTTCTCATCTATGCTACATCTACCTTTCCTAACCTAAGAGGCAATTATCGATGGTGAATACTGAGGAAACAACGGTGCTTCAGAAGTGGATCAGCGTCCAATGACAATCCCAATGATGGAGGCGACCCTCAACCACCGCCAAGAGACATGCGTAATCTAGGAGCATTTCTGCAAATACAGACTAACCGATGCGCATAATGATGCAAAGGCGGATGACCAATGCAAAGAAGAATCACAACAACCCCGCAACTCAAAACAATCATGGTGGACCTTGACCTATGTCAAAGCTATCAGATTTTATGAGGACTAGGCCACCAACTTTTTCGGGAAACGTGAACCCTTTGGAAGCCGATGATTGGCTTAGGACCATTGAGAAGAAGCTGCACATCACTCAGTGTGAAGGAAATGAGAAGGTGCTTTACGCCTCTCATCAACTGGAAGGGACCGCCGCAGAGTGGTGGGAGAATTACTGTGCCGCTCATGGAGCCCCGCAAGAGATAACCTGGGAGGAGTTCACTAATGCTTTCCGCCAGTATCATGTCCCAGAGGGAATGATGGATCTTAAGAAGGAGGAGTTCAGAGCTTTGAAGCAAGGAGGCCAACCAGTGGCCGAATACTTGAACAAATTCACTCAATTAGCTCGCTATGCCCTCAAGACGTAGCGACGATAAAGCCGCATGCCTCGCTTCATGAAGGGATCAACTCAGACTACAGTGGGGACTGACACCCACAATTTCCCAGATTTTGTGAGTCGGTAAATAAGGCTTTGATCCTAGAGGATAAGCGCAAAGAGCTAGGTGAAACCGTAAGCGCTTGATGAACAATCGTGGTGGACGCCCAAACCATCTACGCTTGAGGATGTCACCACAAAGAATTTGCTAGATTCCAACCACCACCGTGAACAAGACATCAACCCTCGCACTCGCCTCGCTAATCGAATTTCCGCACCCAGTAGCAAGGCAACAATGCACCAGAGGAAATCGCGATCTGCAGTGAAGAGATGCTACACTTGCAATGAGCCAGGCACTTTTCAAATAGGTGTCCACGTAGGAGGCATCACACCATTCGTTTCAACTCGGGAACAACACCCGCTAAAGCACCAACATCGAGGAAATCGTGCACCAAGCCAAGCCGAGCAACGCCGCCAATCAACAAGGCGTGGAAGAATCAACCACATCACCGCCGATGGAGCTCGTGAAGCTACGCCGTCGACTTGGTAAGTTCTTGGTCAACTCAAGACTGCTACGCTTTGTTTGATTCGAGCTTCGATTCGCTTGTTTCTCAAAGTTTTGCAACCAAGAATGGATTTAAAGTGGTGAATCTTAAGTGTGTGCTTTAGTCCAAGCCCCGTGATCCGAGCTTAGATCTAGCCTTGGGTGTTTGGGAGCTAAGTTGTTTATGGATGGGATAGAATTTCTCGCGAATCTTATCTTGATAGATGCGCAATCCTAGACGCCATCCTTGGAATGGATTGGCCGTCCAAGCATAAGGTCGTTTTAGATTGTGGCCAAGGATCGTGACCTTGGAAGGCCCTAGTGGCAAGAAAGTGGAGTTTCAAGCGACCGCAGCTCGGGATGGGCGCTAACGGTCAACGCAGTGAAAGCCATCGGCATGGAAGATGTGCCAAGAGCGAGAATACCCGAGGTATTTCCGTAAGATTTGCCAGATTGCCACCAGATCGTGATATCGAGTTTGTCATCGAAGTTAGCACCGTGTACAAAGACCGATATCAAAGAGACCATATCGGATGCCTACCGACGAGTTAGTAGAAATGAAGAAGCAGATTGAGGAACTGCAAGAGAAAGGTTTCATTAGACCAAGTTCATCGCCGTGGGGAGCCCCGGTTTTGTTTGTTCGCAAGAAGGATGGAAGTCTTAGAATGTGCATTGATTATCGTGCACTTAATGAAGTAACGATCAAGAATAAGTATCCGCTGCCTAGGATCGATGACTTATTTGATCGCTTAAGAGGAGCCGGAGTTTTCTCAAGATAGATCTTCGCTCGTGATACCATCGCTTGAAAATCCGAGCGAGGATGTGCCTAAGACCGCTTTTACGCGGTATGGACATTATGAGTTCACATCATGTCATTTGATTGACTAATGCCCCAAACAGATTTCATGAACATGATGAATAAGGTTTTCATGGATTACTTGGATAAGTTCGTTGTGGTCTTCATAGACGATATTTTGGTTTACTCAAAGACCAAGAAGAGCATGCGTAACATCTAAGGATGGTTTTAGACAGTCATGAGAGCATCACTATATGCAAAGTTTAGCAAGTGTGAATTCGGAAGGAGAAAGTCGAATTTTGGGTCATGTAATGACTACCAAAGGAGTTGCAATGACCCAAAGAAAGTGGACGCAGTTGTTGCATTGGGAGCCACCAAGTCCGTTACTCAGATTCGTAGTTTTCGGAATGGCGGATATTACCGCGGTTCATAGAAGGATTCTCGACAATTGCTAAACCCCTTACGCAGCTTGTTAAAGAAAGAGAAGAAGTTTGCATGGACGCCAGAGTGCGAGAAAAGTTTCATGGAATTAAAGAAGCGCTTAACAACACTCGTATTAGTGTTGCGGATGTGCGTAATGGATTTGACATTTATCGCGATGCTTCAAGCAAGGCTTGGGATGCGTGTTAATGCAAGAAGGCAAAGTCGTTGCTTATGCGCCAAGACAATTAAGACCACATGAAGTGAATTATCCAACGATGATTTGGAATTAGTCATGTGGTGCATGCTTTAAAGATATGGCGCCATTATCTCATAGGAAATAGATGTGAGATATATACGGACCATAAGAGTCTCAAATACATATTCACTCAAGTCGACTCAATATGAGACAAATAAGATGGTCGGAGCTAATTAAGGATTATAATGTGGAATCCATTATCACCCCGAAAAGCCAATGTGGTGGCGTATGCTCGAGTCGAAGAGCCATAGCGCGAATACCTTGTCAATTGAGGATCAACCGAATTATGCAAGGAGTTTCGTGGTTAAGATTGGAAGTCGTCCGCAAGGAATGGTAGCTGACTTGAAGTAAAGCCAACACTGGAAGATCGATTAGAGAAGGCCAGAAAGATGACGATAAAATTTCTAAAATCAAGGCTAAAAAGGAAGAAGGCCTAGCCTTAGATTTTACTCTGGATGAGCAAGGGACCATGTTCTTCAAAGGCCGAATTTGTGTACCGGATAAAAAGGAGTTGAAACAATTGATTCTTGAGGAAGCTCATGATTCAAAGTACTCGATTCATCCAGGAAGCGCTAAGATGTACCAAGATTTGAAAGAGAGATTCTGGTGGCCAAATATGAAGCGTGAAGTAGCTGAACATGTTGCTTTATGCGACGTGATGTCGAGGGTAAAAGCTATGCATCAAAGACCACCGGTCTGTTGCAAACTGAAAATTCGGAATGGAAGTGGAGGAAATCGAATGGATTTTATCACCGGTTTACCTAAGACTCGTAAAGGTTACGATTCCATTTGGGTTATAGTGGATCGCCTAACCAAGGTCGCCATTTCATCCCAAAGAAAGACCACCTACGCCGAGATCGCTTGGCGAATTGTACATGTCAAGGATTGTATGTTTGCATGGAGTGCCCAAGAAGATTGTGTCGCATGTGAGGTACCCAATTTACCTCAAGGTTTTGGAATAAGTTGCACAAGCAATGGGGACTCGCTTGAATTTCAAGATAAGATATCACCCGCAGCATGATGGTCGACCGAAAGAGTAAATCGATTTTAGAGGATATGTTGAGAGCTTGTGCTTTAGCTTATGCTACGACATGGGATAAATGTTTGCCATATGCGAATTTAGTTACAATAATAGTTATCAAGCTAGCCCGCAGATGTCACCGCTTGAGGCGCTGTATGGACGCGCTTGTCGTACTCTATTGAATTGGAATGAAACAGAGAGCGATTGGTTTTCGCCGATATTCTCAAGAGGCGTAAAATCAAGTCGCAATGATCGAGAGAGGTTGAAGATAGCACACCAAGATGTAAAAGCTACGCAGATAACCGTCGCCGAGATTTGAGTTTTGAACCGTAAGATCATGTGTATCTCGTGGTTACCCTCTTAAGGGCGTTAAGAGATTTCACGTTAAAGGAAGCTTGCACCAAGATATGTCGTCCGCTCAAGATTCGAGCCGCCGAGAGAGGTAGCTTATCGCTTAGAGTTGCCTCACCTTGGCAGAGTGCATGATGTATTCCATGTGTCGCAGCTAAGAAGTGTCTCAGAGTGCCACAGAACAAACCCCGCTGGATGCAATAGAGTCGCAAGAAGATTTGACTTATAAAGAGCAACCGATCGAATTTTGGATGTTATGGAGCGCAAGACCAAAACAAGTCTATTCGCTTTGCAGAGTTCAAAGGAGCAATCATTCAAAGTGAAGCCACTTGGGAGCGAGAAGAAGAATTGAAGTCGAATTCCCGAACCTATTCTCTAGTTAGCCTCAATCTCTGTCGAGATTCATATGGGGGAGGTTTGTAACATCCCAAAATTTGGCTTAATTAAGTTTTTATTGTTTAAAAGTGCATTTGTGATTTTCTGAATTTATTTGGATTTTTCTGATTTATTGAATTAAATTCAAATCAAGTTTATTGCTTTTATTCAAATCTATTTAAATCTGTGCAAAGTCAAAATAAAGTTTTGCCAAAAATATTTTATTTGAGTCCGTAATGTCTCAAAGTATTTTTGAGATTTTTCTTGATTTTTCCCGATTGTTTTATTGCCTAAAACAAATAAAATGAATTTCGGAATTATTTTAATTCAAAATCTTTAATAACCTTGTGAATAAAGTGTTGGACCAAGCCCAACATCGTGCGTGGTAAACCCGCTTCGGCGCCCAATTGGCCCATGTGTGGAGGTGCGCAATGCGGCCGTTGATCTCGACGGACGGTCAGAGCCATCGCGGTTAACTCAAACCCTAGGATCGCGGCCCGCTGGTTTTGGCGCTGACGGCCGGATTAATGGATCGAAAAGGAAAGGATCTAGCCGCAGCCGCTGGATGTCGATCCGAGCGGGATTGTGCCACGCCTCGGGAGATCTCATCCGCTGATTTGAGATCGACGGCAATAGGAGTTCGCTCGCTGGCGCCGCCGAATCCGAAGTTCGCCGCCGCGCCGACTTGGATCGCTGCTTGCTGCGCCGCGAGTGCTATATAAGTCGCCGCCCGAGGTCGTGAGACTCGCTGCCGTCCGCCGCAACATTTCTGCGCGCCGCGGCACCGGAGCCCGTGAGCGCCGGCCGAACCTCGCCGCAGCCGCGGGGGCGCCGCCGTGAGTTTTGACCGCGAACGCCGCCATCGAGCCGCTTCGCCGCGCTGGTCCCGGATCTGGTTCGCCGTGAAGCCGCGCGTCAAACCGGTAGGTGTCATCGCCGAACGCCGTTGGATCGCCGCCGGGAACGCTGCCTTCTCAAGTCCGGTAAGAGACTCGCGGGCGGCGCCGCCATTGCCGACGCAAAGTGAACCGTGAGCCGTCCGACCAGAAGCGAGGGTTGAGGTTCCGCCACGCCGCGAATAATTAGGGCCGCTCGATCGTGTCTGCGAATCGATTGAACCGTGGGGTGACCAACCGGATCGTGCCGCGCGTCAAGCGCAGGTCCGCCGCCGCACCGGGTTCATCGTGGTCCGAGCCACGTGCGGACTCACCCATGGACCGACACGCGGCGGGCTCCACGATTGGCTCACCCAGCGCCGACGTCATCATGACGTCATGCCGACGCAATAATCGGTTTTTCAGAATAAAAACAAATCTGTTAATTTCGAATTTCTGATTTTCTGATTTCAGTATTTATTTCAAACTTCAAAAGGCTATATCTTTTGCATTGTAACTCGGATTTGAGTGATTCCAGTTTCTAAAAATTTGTAAAATTGAGATCTATTTAATGGTGAATTTTAATTGATTTTTGGAGTTCAATTGCTCTCTGTTTTGGCATTTATTTGCTTTTCTTCTAGACGCGTGAGACGTTGAATTGTGCGACGATTCGGAGGAAGATCAAGCAACCCAAGAGCAAGCTTCAGATCAAGATCAGGACCTATTCCAAGGCAAGTTGTGCTTTGATCATGTTGAACCCATGTTTATAAAATTGCTATGTTTGATTTACGCTATTGCATATATTTCAAATATACAACTGTTTCAAATTAGTTTGGGTTTAGCTAAAATACCAGATTGATCTATACCCTACCTTGTCATTGTATGCCATGATCCATTGTCACCCTAGATTGGTTTAATATAGTTGATTAATAATTATGATCAACATTGGAGGTTTAGACCGTTGTAGATTGCTTAGTCATGCCACGTCATCACATGTGTCAGAATCATTGATAATTAATCTTGATTAATGGAATATGGAACAATATTATGAACTTGTGTGTCATGTGGGATCACACGATGAGATTGAGTTGTTGTGGCGAGTCATGTCACGCAACGATGTTGAATTGTTGATGGCACGTGGTGCTTGGTAATCAACTGGGTGATGATAACTTAGATTGGGGCAAGTGGCAAGGGCGAGGAGGCCAAGGTGGGCCCGATGGGCGATGGTATGTGGATGTCTTGCCTTGATCACACTAAGGACTTAACCTTGCAAGCCTTTGACCGAGTCAATCATGCAACCACATGTCCGTATGGGCCACTTAGCCGAGTAATTTGCAAACGTCTTAATTTTGATACTATCGTGGTCGGTGTGAGTTCCCGGTCGGTGTAATTCACATGGCGCAAGAGGGGGCCCCGGATGTAGTTTCTGCACCCGCCATGTTGAAACCTTAGCGGGTAGTATCGGATTAAGATAGAGCATTGTAAAGGCTTTGTTATAATCTCTCGCCTTTGTGGTGTTTGGTTGTATCACGTGGGTAAAGTGCATAACCTCTCGCAGAGTGTGAAACTATTCTGATAGCCGTGCTCGCAGATTGAGCAATGCTCGGAATTACGCTTAAGGGTTAGCTTAATTAATTGGACAACTTGGTTGGGATGGCGGAATGCCATATGGAAGATGGAAATTTAACTTAGGATTGGAAACTTGGTTTACTTGAGAAATATCAATTTATTTATTATCGTTATTTGTTTTACATCTTTACAATCTATATATCAGATTCGTTCATAAATGCCGCTTATTGCAAAATAGCCATGATAGCCTATCCATTGGAATAAGCCTTGCATATAGATACATGGAATTGCATTCAGGCACAACTTGTTGAGTGCTTTAAGTACTCACCCTTGCCAAACAACAATAATCAACAGCTTGAAGAATCTACACCGTGTTGGAAGATGAAGTCCAAGAAGACACGAGTCATTAGGGTCCGAGCCTTGTCGGTTGCCTGTGGTGAACCGATGAGCTATCTACGCTTTCTACTTTCCGCCGCTTAATAATTAGTTTATATTCTCGCCTTGCCTGCGTGGCTTAATAATGTAAGTTGGTCATAAGATCATACATTTAGTTATATCAATAAATGAACTATTATTCTATTATCGCTGTGTATGATGTGATATGTACCAATGTTAAGTCGTGTGCACTAGCGTTGATCCCGGAATAGTGCAAGAAACACGGTGGGTTCGAATCAGTGGATTCGGGTCCTTACATAATGTATATCTTTATAGCGGCGAGGAATGCCGGCCGGTGAGGGACGCCACGTTAGCGTCTCCACGGAAAAGTCTTTTGGAAAATTTGGAATTACGTTCAGGTCATTTTGTCAGTTTTTTAACAAAATAGACCCAAAAAAATTAAAATTACGTTTAGATCCTTCACGGTTTACATTTAGATCCTCTGGAAAAAAAACCCGTAGATTCGCTGACGGTTTATAGCGGTCCACAGATTCGCCGAAGAATCCTAGCGACCCATTTTTTTTAAAAAAAAGACTCCGCGGTTTTCTAAAAAAAAAACGCAGATTCGCTGATGATTTATAGCGGTCTACAGATTCGTTGAAGGTTCCTAGCGACCCATTTTTTTTTAAAAAAAATATCAAAATTATGCAACCAAATTTCGGGCGTCGTAGCGTCGCGCGACCAAATTTTTCAAATTCTGCGCGACGCAGCGTAGCGCGTAACCATGGCTAGTTTTTCTTATTCAGATTGAAATTTGCTGCCTAAGCCCAACCAGGTAAGGTAGGTTACATATTTTTGCATTGAAAAAAATGGCACCACCCCAAATTCGATGGGGCTTTTATCCGCGCTCTCGAAAGCAGATGTACCATGGCTTCTTTTTTTCATTAGAAGAAAGACACATTATTAAAATTTGAAATCTGGTGGGTATAATTGTACCCTCACAACTCCGTCCATTAAGAGATGTTCCCTGCTATAGCTTGTCTTGACTCGTAGAGATTCACAGATTGGAATTGTCGAGTGCTAAGCGCATCGAATAAGTAACTTCATAATATGACATTAGGATTTCATCGAACTGCTAGCTGTACGTAGCACACTTCAACAGTAACCAAAACCAGTAGTACACCACCCTCCCTCCCGCATCTGAATAAAGTTCCAAACGTGAGATAGCCGGAAATTAAGTTCTGAGAAGCAATCAAACCGATGTTTCTCTCTGCTCCATGCCTCCATGCATGCATGTGCACCCTATACTCCTGTGCTCCTTCAGGAAGCGAACGGACAAATATATATGATCCATAACTTGCTGTAATCATCCATCGCAGAAACAGTGCCGTGAATTATGAAGGCGTACGTGCGGACAAAACGCAATAGTTTCATCTTTTTTTCCCCCTGTTGTGCTCCTGTTTCCGGAAGCTTCTCCAGGGCCAACAACACGGCCGCTGTATACACACACCTGATCAGCTGATAGCTCATGGCAAAATATGATACACATTTTCTTTTTCATATCACGCATGCAGAGAGAACTGTTCGCCAATGCAATGCACCTTTGTGACGTTACATCCAGTGATCTCGAGACAATCACAGCTCAGAGCTCATACAGGCTTGTCGAGAGATGGTTATGATCAGCAGCTAGCATAGTGACATGCATATATGCATGCGGCAGAGGCATCTTTGCAGCTGTCCTCCCGTGCCATTGTCTCACGGACAGTGCCGTGCCGTGGACTTGCTGACGCGCCAGATCGATCAAGGCGAATGCTTAGTTTAGACTAGCCGCAGATGCAGCCACTTTTGTACGGTTTCACTCATCTGGCCATCATGGCATCGTTACGCCAGGGTGGGGTACGTCCGTTTCAAATGTTGCAAGTAGATGATTTGGCACGAATGCTTACATTTGGCAGGCATGCATCTTCTCAACAGTCACATATCACAAGAACAGCACCAAGTGAAATGATAGATCCAACTACCGTACGGCTGTTCTACGTTTTGATTGTACCGTGGCCAAGTAATTGTATGCATGTCAGGACCTAGGAGTATAGGACTAGCTGGTAGAAGCGTGATGGTGCAATGTACCTAGATGATGGTACGCATGCCATGGTCCACGAACACAGTCACACATGAATGCATGAAGCTTCAGCTTCTGATCTGTTCTGCACATTTCGATTAGGCCGCAGGCTAGATGGTTTAAAAGCGCGCGTTCATGAATCATGACATGGCATGCCATGGGCCTATAGCTAGAAAGTGATCACCAGAGAGGGAGACCACATGACATCAGGGCGCCAAATCGAGTGGCTGCCTTTTCTGTGTGTTCTTGACGACGCCCCGGCACTTGTGGATCGGTCCCGGCCGGCCGGCCGTCCCCGCCTACTAGGTTTTTGATGAGCTCTATCCACATGGCCTCCTTCAATTATATATAGCCTAGCTACGACGTTTTGTCCTCTGAACTGACATCCAGATCATGCAGTTTCTCCACCAACTGCCGTGGGATTGGCTTGGTTCGTGCCGATCACCAAGCACAGTAGCCTAACGGCAGCCGAAGTACTGCAGTTAGCGACAATTAAGGCGTTTGATAAGTTCGGTCGTGAGAGTTCCAACGACTGATCTGACGAGACGCATTATGCATGGTGTCAACGGTCGGGACCGTCGACCGCAAAAGAAGGAGGGAAGGATCGCACGAAGGGGCGAGACCCAGAGTCGCGTTCGTCCGGGAAGAAGGGTTAGAGACGTGCAGCACAGGGAAGAAGGACGAGCAAACAGGGGACACAAAATTTATATTGGTTCGAGCTCCCTAGGTCGGGTAACAGCTCTACTCCATTCTTGCCCGTAGGCGAAAGATGTCTAAGATCTCCTCGGGAGAGAACTACAGGGGGAGCCCGCTGCCGAGGGTGGCGCGGTGAACGGTGGAATGTGCAAGTGCTACCGCAGACGTATCTGCGCGCTCCCCTTAGGTTTCTTGGTGTGTTGCCTTGTGCGATCTTGTTGCCGTTTGTGGTTCTTTGGATACTGGATGCCCTTCCGACCGGGGCGGTCGGGCGCTTTATAGGCTCCCAGCGCCGATCCCGAGGCAGACGTCAGGTGGCCGTTCGTGAGTTGATGGGAGCAGTTAACCCCAATTCCCACGCAGGGGGACAGACGGGAGCTGTTGGGGAGTGGTTGACCCTAGTTCCCACGCAGGAGATTCTGACAGGGGCAGATAGCCTCTAGTTCCCACGCAAGGGGACTGACAAGAGTGGTTGACCCTAGTTCCCACGCAGGGGATAGAGGTCATCCATACATAAAAGAGGAGATCTATTACATTGAAGTCTGGACCGGGGGTGCCGAGGTCGAGGAGGTCGTCGAGGTTTGCAGCGGTTTGGGGAAGCTCTTGCCCGAGCTCGGGAATAGTCTTCTGAGCTCGGGACCACCCTCGCCCGAGCTCGGGAACATTCCTCTGAGCTCGGGGGAGGACGGTCTAAAGCCCTGGGGGGCCTAGACACGTGTCAGGATGACCGATCCCCGGCAACCAGCCCCCGAGGCTCAAGAAACGATCTGAAACTCTAGGCGTTCTTGAGTCTGAAGTCTTCGAGGAGGGATCGCCCTTTTGGCCGAGCTCGGGAATGTTTGAGTTTTAAAGCCTTGTCTTTGAGTGGGCTTGATGACGCCCGGGATGCTTGGGCTTTCTCCGCCTTGAGAGGACGAAGGGGGCCCGGAAGCACCCGGTCCTCGTGGACGAGGAAATCGGAGGGATGGCTAGTGGATGTTTGAAAAGACGCGTCCGTGCGAGAGTTTCGAAGGGTCACAATACCTCGGTTACCGCTTGCCGGCTGCGGGCGCGCCTTTTGAGGCGATAGTAACGTCGGCAGTTGAGGCGCCTTTAAAACCGGGAGGCCTCGTTCCTCGAAGCCTTTCTTCCCCACTGCTCGTACTCTCTGCCCTCTTCTTTCTCGCATCTTCGCGCCGACGCCTCTGTCCTTTGCTTTCAATCTCGTACTCTCCCCCGACTCCATGGCCAAGTTCGAGAAGAGCGCGCTTACCGTGGAGCGGATGAAGGAGATGGAGACCTTGGGGCTGCTGTACCCGTTCACCTAGCAGCTTCCGGCCGGGGAGAACGTGCCGCAGCCTCGAGACGACGAGGTCGTGAGCACGGAGCATTACATGCTTTTTGGGCTGCGGACCCCGGAGAGCGATTTCTTGGCTGTGGTCCTTGCGCAGAGCGAGATCGAGCTCATCAATTTGGTACCCAACTCCCTTCTCCATCTTTCTATCTTTGCTCATCTTTGCGAGGGGTTCTTGGGCATCCTTCCCACCCCCTCGTTGTTCTTTCGCTTTTATTCCTTGTCCCGCACCGCGAAGGACCCTGTTGTCGGGTGTTTTTACTTCCGACTGCAGGCTGGACTCCCTTGCTCCTTTCTCCAGATCCCGACCCGGGACTCGCTCGGGCCGTGGACGGAGAAATAGTTCTACCTGAAGAAGGGCGAGGGGAGCGGCCTTGCCTACAACGGCACCGCGGTTGATGGCAAGCGGGAGACCCCGAAGCCCGAGGACTTGGCGGCCGACCAGGCGGTGGTCGCGCTCATCCACATCTGCGCTACGCGTGGGCTCAAGGGGCAGGCGGTCGTCCACGACTACCTGCGGAACCGGGTGTTTCCTCTTCGGAAGAGGCTGCACCCTTTCTTCGAGATCACCGGGAGGCACGACGCCACCCGGGAAGGCCACGAGGGTGAGCATTGCACGACCCCAAGCTCTTTTGGGCTTGGTCGAAGTTTCCTTGCTTCTTAACGTTCTTCTTTTTGGCTTCTTGCAGCACCGAAGGAGGCCTGGATTGCCTCGAGGATGCAGGAAATCTTTGGGAAGGCCGCCACCACCTACGATCTCGGCGGCAACGTCCCTAAGAACATCTTGGGGCGGAGCAGCGAGGTAATGGCTCTTGCCTTGATCTCGGCCCCGAGAGTCCGGACCCGGGCGCTAACCGTGGTGAGTCCGTGCAGGTGACCAAGGAGCTCTGGGACACGGCGAAGCAGATGCTGCCGCTCCCTGGGCTGAGCAAGGGCAAGAAGGGGAGCAAGAGGCCGGCCCCTGATGCCCCGAAGCCGGTCGCCAAGAAGCCCCACGTTGAGTGGGGTGATCGGACCGTGGTAGGTCGAATGTCCCGAGCTCGGGGTCACCTGAGCTCGAGCTCGCTTCTCCATGCTTTCCCTTTGGTTCTTCTTTCGCTGATCCTGGCTTCTCTGTCAACAGCAGGAGGCGGCAGTCGCCGCGCGGGCCTTGGATGCACAGCCGGAGCAACGAGCTCTGGCGCTAAGCACCCGGGGGAGGAGTTCTCCTGCCGCCGCCGTGGAGTCGTCGCACCAGGTACGGCCTCCGTACATTTTCCTTCACCCCGCCCCGCCGCGGCGTTCAAGCGTCCGAGGGGCACCGACCTTTCCCGTGGTCCAGGGAGAGGCCGAGGAGGAGGACGACGAGGACGATTTTTGCCTCGCGCCGCGGTCTAGGACGCGGCGAGTGCTGCTTTCCAAGACTTCCGAGGAGGACGACGCGATCGAGGAGAGTGCGGCCGAGGGTGACGCGGCCGGGGTCGGGGCGGTCGAAGGTGGCGCTGCCGGGCGGCACGACCGAGCGGCGACTTAGCCGCCGAGGGTGGCGCGCCGAGGGTGGCGAAGGAGCCCCCAGCCGGGCGCGACCTCGGGGTATCTCACGCGATCGGCGAGGGCAACCAAGGAACCCCCGAGCCGGCCGCCATCCCTAGGGGTTGGATCGCCATCATCCCGGCTGAGGCGGGTCACACCGGGACCTCGGGGGGCACCGGTGCTTCTGCGGCGATGGGGACCGCCGAGGGAGCCGCTGCGGGTGACCTGCCTCTGGGTCTTGACGGCGCCATCGATCTGCAGGCGCTGGAGGACCGGCTAGCAGCGGTAAGTGTATTTGTCTCGGATCTTCCCCTCTTTCTTATATTTTTTCTTTTCTCAGAGCTGTGGTGACCTTTCCTTCGTCCTTGCAGGGCCTGCGGCTAATCTCTCGGGGGTACGGGGTCGTGCGTGGGCACGTGCTCAGCTTCGAGCCCTGCAGGGCGTGTCGGCCAACGGAGGATCTTTGCCGAACTTCGAATCGCCGCGGCACGCGGGCGTGAGGAGGTCGTGCGCCTGAGGGAGGCTCAGGCCCTTGAGCTCGCGTGGGCCGTTGAGGTCGAGCGGGAGCGCAGGGCCCAAGAGGTCGAGCGTGAGCTTAACGTCGTGAGGGACCTCCACGCCGCGACGCTCTCCAGGGCCGTCGAGGAGGAGCAGAAGAAGGCGGAGGAGGCTCTCGCCCGAGTCTGACAGAAGCGCAGGAGGCTCTTGACGAGAACCGCTCGAGCGCGATGACGATGGTCCGGCGCCTCGAGCTCGAGCTCTCTGACGCCAACTCGAGGGCGGAAGCCGCGCAGAAAGAGGCTCAGGAGCTCGGCACAGGCCGGTGGATTGCCACCGTAAGCGCCCGGGCGGCAAAGATCTGCAGCGAGGCG
Organism: Otatea glauca; assembly: GCA_036346275.1. Taxonomy (NCBI): domain Eukaryota; kingdom Viridiplantae; phylum Streptophyta; class Magnoliopsida; order Poales; family Poaceae; genus Otatea; species Otatea glauca. The sequence goes on from CM070711.1 coordinate 54,388,973, forward strand.
GCCACTCTCCCGGAACGGCTCGAAGAGCTTTCTGCCGTTCTGGGGATGGCCTCCACCGAATTTGAGGCCGAGGTGGCCAGGCTCAAGGTCAGGGCGACCAAAGCTGAGGCAAAGGCGGCCGCGCTCGAGGAGAGGACGGCCGAGCTGGAGACGAGGGCCACCGAGGCCGGAGCGAAGGCAGTCGAGGTTGAGATGAGGGCCACCGAGGCCGAGACGCGGGCGGTCGAGGCGGACACGAAGGCCGCCAAGTCCGAGGCGAAGGTCGCCAGGCTCGAGGAGAAGCTGGCCCGGGTGACTCAAGCGGGGAAGACTGTCCTAGCCCAGCTTCAGAGCGACTGCGATCGGGTCGACAAAGCGGAGGCCGAGGTGCTGGCTCTGCGGAGGAGGGTTTCCAACCTTGAGCAGGAAAAGCTTGCTCGGGACATGTCTGCGGACTAGGAAATTAAGTTAGTAGACAGGTGGGGGTTGAAAGATTCGTACCCCTTGTAAAGACAACGTATCTTTTTGCCAAAACTTATAAAGCCGTGTTCCTTAGAAGACTTAGCTTGCTTGTTTGCCCGCGTTGCCTTTATAAGCTTGCTTAGCCCGTTCTTATAAAAGATCCCGAGCAACGTCGCGTCGAGACATATGGAGCAGGATTATTCGGCGGGGCCTCAAGGGCGAGCTATTGCCTTCGGCTTGAACCACTTTAGATCAGGTCGACCGAGCTAGGGATGCTTCGGGTTTGACCGAGGCCTCGCCCGAAATCACTCAGGCTCGGGCACGACTTGGGCTGGAGACTGACCGAGCTAAGGATGCTCGAGGTCAGATGTAACCGAGGCCTCGCCTGGGTCACCTGGCTCGAGCCTGACTTCGGTGGCGGTCGAGATCACTCGAGCCAGACTAGATTTGGGCCTTGGGTCCGGCCCGGCGAGCTCGGGAATGCTTCAAGCTCGGCGGGGCTCCCTCAGAGGGCGGTTTAGAAATTCGAACCTGGTCACTTGGCCCCAGGGGAAAGGTCGTCTTAGTGCGCAGGCCGGCTTATCGCGACCGAGTCATCCCCGGTGGTGAATTTAAAACTGCGACCTCCGAGCCCAGGAAATGTCATTGGGCTCGGGGCGCCCTCTGAAAATGTTCAATGGTCGGCAGCACGGGGGAATGGCCGGCTTATCCTGATAACGATCGCCTAATTGCGGCCTCCGATCCTGGGAATGCCCAGGCTCGGGTGGTCATCCCCGAGGCGAACCTAGAGAACGCGACCTCTGGCGCTGCAAAAAGGAACACGCAAAAATATACGCATAGACGTCTCGAGTTCCGCTCCGCGTGACCTCTGGTCCGGACCTACGACGGGAGGGAGCTCTGAAGTGATGAGAATCGGCTTACACCAGTAGCATCGACCTCCCGGAGGCAGTCCTTATGGTCACGCCGTGGGATTGCGTTGCTCGAGGCGCAAATACCAAACGGAAAAAGAAGGCAGGCCTTACCAGTGCTTCTTAGGTCGAGCCGGTTGCCCTTGGGAACATATTGAGGTTATATTGACCGAGGCCTCGCCCGAAAGTACTCGAGCTCGGGCACGACTCGGATTGGTCGGCTTGAAAACCTGGTCACGGGGGAATTAGTCGGCTTATTGCGGCAGAGCGGCTTATAGCGACTGAGATCGTCCCCAGCAGTGATTTTAGAGATCGCGACCTTCGAGCCCGGGAATGTCATCAGGCTTGGGGTGCCCCTTGAGGACGTTCAATGGTCGGCAGCACAGGGGAATAGCCGGCTTACTCCTATAAGGATCATTTTACTGCGGCCTCCCAGCCTGGGAATGCATCAGGCTCGGGACACAGACATCCCTGAGGTGAACCTAGAGAATGCGGCCTCAATTTAACCGAGGCCTCGCCTGGAAGTACTCAGGCTCGGGCATGACTCGGACTAGCCGACCTGAGATTACTCAGGCTTCGGACCAGGTTTGGGCCTCGGGTCCAGCCCGGCGAGCTCAGAAATGCTTCAAGCTCGGCGGGGCTCCCTCAGAGGGCGGTTTAGAAATTCAAACCTGGCCACTTGGCCCCGGGGGGAAGGTCGGCTTAGTGCGCGAGCGGCTTATCGCGGCAAAGTCATCCCGGTGGTGAATTTAAAGCTGCGACCTCGAGCCGGGAAATGTCATCGGGCTCGGGCGCCTCGAAACGTTCAATGGTTAGCGGCGCGGGGAATGGCGGCTTATCCGATAACGATCGCCTTATTGCGGCCTTCGATCACGGGAATGCCTAGGCTCGGTGGTCATCCCGGGCGAACCTAGAAAACGCGACCACAGGGCCGCAAAATGCGAACACGCATGGGCGCCTCGAGGCCGAGCTCACCGCGTGACCTTATGGTTGCCCTTATGGCCACGCCGCGAGGTCGCGTTGCTCGAGGCGTTCTATGATAAAAAAGAGGACTTTCAGTCGAAAGAAAGCCAACGGAGCCTCGGGCCCGAGCTCTTTAAGATAGCGCGACCTTCCACAGAAGAACCTGCAACTTGGGACCGTGACCGGACGTCACACCCCCCCGGAGACCGAAGGAGGTTAGTGTCGGAAGCAAAGGAGATCTTTATCACGGGCGCATACAGGCGAACAGTCTTGGCGATATAAGGTTTAAGAGATCCAGGCGCTCCGCGCAATCGACCCCTGGAGGTGAGCTATTAGGCCGGGACCTCCTGCGTCTTGGAGTCGAGGAGGTGATAGGGGGGAGGTCGGCTCACTGTGCGCTTGACCCCCTGGTGTCAATTCTCACATGACGACCTTTGGACATGCTTACTCAAGATGTGAGATAGCATAAGAGGAAATAAGAAACGACAAAGCAGCATAGTTTATTCTGAGGAAAAACTAGGCCGAGCCCCTTAGCTCGGAGCCCTTATCGGTGATGGTCCCGGGCCCGTGCCCTATGACGGGGGGAATGGTCGGCTTACTGCGATGAGAATCAGCTTACCACGCATTCGACTCCCGGAGGTGAACCACGGGACTGTCACGGCGGCTTGAGTAGGGGGCCCGAGGGCCGAAACTCGAGTATCTCGAGTTTGACGAGCCCACGGGCGTGACCGACGGGACGGACCCTGCGACCGGGGGGGGGATAGCCTGCTTACCGCGATGAGGATCGGTTTACTGCGCGTTCGACCCCCGGAGAGAAGTGTCTGGGTCACGGCCCAAGTCGCGTTTGCTAGAGATACAAGAGGCAAGCATAATGGTAAGGGGAATCATTCTATCCCAAAACAGATGAAGGAGGAGTATTAGACATAAAACCTTCAGAGCTGGTCTACATTTCACGAGTTCGTGAGCTCCCTGCCATCGGGGGCCTCTAAGCGGTAAGCTCCCGCGCGACTTGCTGAGATGACTCTGTAGGGGCCTTCCCATAGCGGGGATAACTTGTTGGTGTTGGAACAGTCCTGGATTCTCCTTAGGACCAGGTCCCCAACGTGGAAGCCCTTGGGTCGAATAGCTCGGGCAGCATGCCTGCGGAGATCTTGCAGGTATCGCGTCGAGCGCAGCAGTGCGCGGCACCTTACTTCCTCCGCCAGGGCGAGGTCGAGGGATCGCTCTTGCTCGAGGTTGACTTGGTCGACCGAGCTTGCCCTGACGGAGCCGAGCGCGACCTCGGGTGGCAGGACAACCTCGGCCCCGAAGACGAGCTGGAAAGGGCTCGTCCCGTTGCCCGGCCGGACGAGGTGCGGACGGACCAAAGGACGGTGGGAAGTTCATCCACCCAGGCCCGACCGCGATGACCGAGATCAGTGAAAACTCGCTTCTTGATGCCTTGGACGAGCTGTCCGTTGGCACGCTCGGCCGCTCCGTTGCTCTGAGGGTGGCTCACCGAGGCATAGCAGATTTTGGTCCCCATGTCTGCGCAAAACTCTTGGAACAGCTTGCTGGTGAACTGCGTCCCATTGTCGGTGATGATCCTGCAAGGGACTCCATACCTCGTGACCACGAAGGAACGGAAGAAACTTACCGTGGCCTTGGTTGTGATAGCGGAGACCGGCTCCGCCTCGATCCACTTCGAAAAGGTGTCGATGGCGACAAACAGGAACTTCTTCCCCCCGGCCAGGCCTTGGGAAGGGACCGAGGATGTCGAGGCCCCACGTCGAGAATGGCGAGCGAGGGGATGGTGCGCAGGATGTAGGTGGCTTCGGGCCTTCCGGCGTGGCGGCGCAGCACGCAAGCGCGAGCGATGCCACGAGCATCTTGGCGCCGTCGGCGATAAAGCCCATCTGAACGCCTTCCGACCATGGTCTGAAAGAAGAGTGAGCGCCGCATAGGCCGGAATGTATGTCATTGATCAGGTACTTACCCTCCTCAGGAGTGATGCACTTTGATAGAACGCCCAGGGCTCCTCGACGGTAAAGCTACCCGCCGACGAGCCTGTACGAGCTCGCGCGGCGCCGGTGCCTGCTCCTCTCGGTCAGAGCGGCGGGGAGCTCCCCTTTGTTGAGGAACTTGACGATTGGGTCCATCTACGAGGGAACACTTTCGAGGAGGGCCACTGGGTTTTCCTGGTCGACGACGGACGGCGCGGCCATGGTCTCGAGGATAACGCCCGGCGGGAGCTCATCGCCGGACGATCCGAGCCTGGACAGGAGGTCGGCGGTGGAATTGTCCTTCCTTGGTACGTGCTGGATCTTCAGGTTTTGGAACCATCTCTCCATCTTGCGCACCTCGGCGAGGTACTTGGCCATCAGTAGGTCCGAGCACTGGTAGTCTTTATTGTACTGATTGACGACGAGCTGGGAGTCCCATTTGACAATTAAGCAGCGGATGCCCAGGGACTTGCAAGCTCGTAGGCCAGCCAAGAGGGCCTCGTATTCCGCCGCGTTGTTGGTAGCGGAGAAGCTGAAGCGGACCACATACCTCAGGCGGTCACCCTAAGGGGTGATGATGAGAACGCCAGCCCCCGAGCGTTCAAACGACCTTGACCCATCGAAGAACATGGTCCAAGGGTCTTCGACTTCGACCTCGGGCTCGGGGGCAGGTTCTGTCGTCTGCTCAACCACGAAGTCGGCCAGCGCCTGCGATTTGATGGCGAAGGGGGCCATGAAGCAGAGGTTGAACTCGGCCAGCTCCATGGCCCATTTGGCGACACGACCTCCTGCCTCTGGGTTCTTGAGAATCTCCCCGAGTGGGAGCCCGCTCGGGATAACCACCGCGTGTGCTTAGAAGTAGTGCCGAAGCTTCTGCGAGGCCATGAAGAGGGCGTAGAGGAGCTTCTGGACCAAGGGGTAGCGCTCCTTCGGCCCGCGGAGCACTTCGTTGACATAGTAGATCGGGTCTTTGTCGCCACCTCCTCTCGGCTACGAGGACCGCGATGGCACAGGTTGTGGCCACGGTAGAGCAACAAAGACCTCACCTGCTGCGGAGTTGTCAGCGAGAGAGGGCCGAGAGGTATGCCTTGAGCTCGTCGAAAGATCGTTGGGCTTCGGGGGTCCACTCAAAGCCCCTATGCCTGCGCAGGATCTTGAAGAAGGGTAGCCCTCGCTCGCCGAGCCGAGACGGCGGTGAGGCGATGATCGACCGGTGAGGCTATGGACTGTTTCACGAGGTCGGGCGGCCATCTGCTTGATTGCCTCGATCTTTTCCGGGTTCGGGCCCACGCCCGAGCCCCCGATCATGTAGCCGAGCACCTTTCCGGAGGTCGTGCCGAAGACGCACTTCTCGGGGTTGAGCTTGATGCCGAACTTGTTCAGATTGGCGAAGGCCTCGGCGAGATCGTTGGCGTGGTTGGCTTCAGAGGAACTTTTGACGATGATGTCGTCGGCGTGAACCGAGGTTCCACCGATCACGGGGTCGAAGGTCTTGACCATCGATCATTTGGAGCGTTGCGCCGCATTGCGGAGGCCGAACGACATGGTCGTGTAGTAGAAAGTTCCGAACGGCGTGATGAAGGCGGTCTTGTCATCGTCTCCCACGGTGAGCTTGATCTGGTGGTAGCTGGAGTAGGCGTCGAGAAAACTCAACATTTCAGCGTTGGCGGTGAAATCCACAATCTGATCTATGCGTGGAAGGGGGAAGTTATCTTTGGGGCACGCGGCGTTTAAGCCCGTGTGATCGACGCACATTCGCCATTTCCCGCCTTTCTTCTGTACAATTACAGGGTTGGCTAGCCATTCGGAGTAGTTGACCTCGCGAACGAAGCCAGCCTTGAGGAGCTTGTTAAGGTGCTCCCTGATTATCACCGCTTTCTCGGGGGAGAAGCGCCCAGCTTCTGGCGCACGGGCCGGCAGCCAGGCTTTGTTTGTAGTTTATGCTCGATCACCTCCCGTGGGACCCCTGGCATGTCCGCCGGTTCCCATGCAAAAATACCTTTATTAATTCGGAGGAAGGTGACGAGCTCGTCTTCCTATTTCGGGTCGAGCTAGCCAGAAACGCAGACGCATTTGCCCGGGCTCCCCTCTTCGAGCTGCACGGGCTTGGTTGGGCCACTGGTGGATGGCGCCCGTGAGCGTTCTTGAGGCGGTCTCGGGACCGGTGGGGCAGCATGCCGGCCAGCGCCAGGGCCTTTACCTCGCAGTCGTACGCCGCCTTGAGGTCGCCGCGGACCGTTATGACGCCACCAGGCCCTGGGAGCTTTATGCACCGGTGCCCGTGATGAGTTGCAGCCATGAACTTGATCAGGGCTGGCCGCCCGAGGATGGCGTTGTAGGGGAGATCGCCGTCCACGACCTCGAAGGTGATCAGTTCGATGCGGAAGTTCGCCGAGTCGCCGAAGGTGATAGGGAGAACCACTTGCCCAAGCGGGGTGGTCGAGCTCCCTGGTACAATGCCGAAGAAGGGGACCACTATGTTCTTGATTTTTGATCGGGGTATCTGCATCCGATCCAACGCGCTCGCCAAGAGCAGGTTGAGGGAACTACCCCCGTCAATCATGACTCGGCCAACGACGGTGTTGCTTATGGTCGGGACGACGACCCGGGCGGTCTTGAAGTCTCGGGACATCCCGGGGGAGCATCATCCCGAGAGAAGGTGATGGGAATGCCATCCCACCTGCAGGGTTGGTGGCGGGCTTCCCGGTGGTGGCTTGGTACACGGTGCGCGAGACGTCCTTCAGCTCGCTCTGGGACCGGTATGCTGAAGAGCCACCGAAGAACATGTCCACACGGCGGTCGCCCTGCTGGAACTCCAGGTCGAGGCCCGCGTGGGCCTGGCTGGCGTCGACCCCGTCGGTCGCTCGTCGCCTTTTGGGAGCGTGGGCATTTCTCCATCCCCTATAAAGGCGTCCAGCGAGCGACCCGTCCGCAACCGCGGATCGTGGCCGTGGATCTGTGGAGCAGCGAGAATTTGTTAGCGTCGAAGTCGGTGTTCCTCGTTGCCCGGTGGTCGGGTGTCCGCTGAGGGGCCCACCCGACCCCCTGCCTTGCTGGGCGGTAGCGGCGCTTCTTGAGGCCGGCGGTTCTGCTGAGGCCCTCGGTGGTCGGGCTGGCGTGCTTCTGTCCCTTCGTGCCTGTTGTCGATCGTGGTGACCACGCGAAGCTGGCCGCCTCCGGCGCCGCGGTCTTTCCCCCGCTTCTTGTCGCGCGGGGCCGGACCTCCTTCCTTAGCGCCGGATGGCTCTGCCTCGCCGAAGGCGAGGCCGAGCTTGCCTCGGTCGTAGTCGTGCTTCCAGCGAACGACATCGTCCGTGTCTGCATATCGTTCCGCCTTGCGGAACAGTTTGTTGACGGTGAGCTTTGTAGCGATCTCGAGGTCCTCCATGAGGCGTCTGTCGCGGACTCCAAACTTGAAGGCCTTGATGACGGTCTCATCAGAGACGTTGGGGATCGAGTTCCGTGCGCGGGTAAACCGACGCACGAAGTCTCGTAGGGGCTCCCCCTTTCCCTAGATAACACGGTCCAGGTCCTTTCTCATCCAGGCCGCTCGTAGCAGCTCTGGAAGTTGGAGTGGAGGGCGCTCCGCAACTGGCGCCATGACCGGAAGGCGCCAGGTGCCTGGTTGAAGAGCCAGGTGCGGGCGGCCCCGTCCAGAATGGTGGGGATATAGTTGGCCATCGCTGCCTCGTCCCTGCCGACCGCCAAGATGGCGGTGGAGTATATGGAGTGAAATTCCGCGGGGTTCTTGGTCCCGTCGAACCGCTCCATTATTACCGGCTTGAACCGGGTCGGCCAGCGCACTCGACGGAGGTCGTCCGAGTACGCCGGGCAGCCGTAGGCCGGGAGGCCGCTGCCGCGGTTGCTGGCGTCGAAGTCGTCGTCTGCCAATAGGGGAAACTAGAGCCGGCGGCGCACCCCGCGTCGACCACGACGGTCGGCAGGAGTGTCGTTAGGGCGGTGGCGCGGGCGGCCGTGGACCTTTTGGCGCCTGGGCGGAATGTCCGGGGAGAGTCCTCCGGAAGTATCGCTGCTTGAGCGAACATCACTGTTATCCGTGGCGAAGCGGCGGTGATCGTGCGGCGGTATTCTTTGCTCGCCAAGGGTCGAGATTCAGAGCCCAGGGGTCCCTTTTGCTGCGGAGGTGCGACGTCGTCGGTTGCCCTGTTGAGCTCTTCTGCTAGGGACCGTCGGAAGAGGGCCGAGCCGGTCCGCATGAGTCGACCATGACCGGCGATGGCCATAAGCGCTCGGGCAGGCTCGTCCGGATGGGAAGGACTGAGCTGTCCGGACGGAGAGCGGACCATACCACTCTCTTCTCGCCGAATGGCGGTGATGGCTTGGTTGATGGCGACCTGGGCGAGTCGATGCGCCTCCCGCGGAGTCTCCGGGCCGCCATCATCTGCCCCAGGAGTCGTCTCGCGGCTGTCGGCCATAAAGACACGGCGTTCGTGAGGCGGTAATGAGGGCGAGAGCATGGAGGTGGAGCCTTGGCACTCAGGGACAGCGTCCGAGCTTAGGCTTGCTGATCATGACATGCCGATGGTGAAGCTGAAGGTGCTGACGCTGCTGAGGCATTGAACTCGGGACGAACGAAACTTCGGGCCCCACGGTTGGCGCCAGCTGTCGACGATCGAAACCGTCGACCACAAAAGAACGGGGGAAGGATCGCACGAAGGGGCGAGATCCAGAGTCGCGTTCGTCCAGGAAGAGGGGTTAGGAGACGTGCAGCACAGGGAAGAAGGACGAGCAAACAGGGGACACAAAATTTATACTGGATCGAGCCCCCTAGGTCGGGTAACAGCTCTACTCCAGTCTTGCCCGTAGGCGAAAGATGTCTAAGAGCTCCTCGGGAGAGAACTACAGGGGGAGCCCGCTGCCGAGGGTGGCGCGGTGAACGGTGGATTGTGCAAGTGCTGTTGCAGACGTATCTGCGCGCTCCCCTTAGGTTTCTTGGTGTGTTGCCTTGTGCGATCTTGTTGCCGTTGTGGTTCTTTGGATACTGGATGCCCTTCCGACCGGGGCGGTCGGGCGCTTTATAGGCTCCCGGCGCTGATCCCGAGGCTGACGTCAGGTGGCCGTTCATGAGTTGACGGGGCGATTAACCCCGCCTCCCACGCAGGGGGTGGCGACGGAGCTGTTGGGGAGTGGTTGACCCTAGTTCCCATGCAGGAGATTCTGACAGGGGCAGATAGCCTCTAGTCCCCACGCAGGGGGGACTGACAAGAGTGGTTGACCCTAGTTCCCACGCAGGGGATAGAGGTCATCCATACATAAAAGAGGAGATCTATTACATTGAAGTCTGGACCGGGGGTGCCGAGGTCGAGGAGGTCGTCGAGGTTTGCAGCGGTTTGGGGAAGCTCTTGCCCGAGCTCTGGAATAGTCTTCTGAGCTCGGGACCACCCTCGCCCGAGCTCAGGAACAGTCCTCTGAGCTCGGGGGAGGACGGTCTAAAGCCCCGGGTGGGGGGACCTGGACACGTGTCAGGATGACCGATCCCCGACACATGGTCTATGAACCGATGCAGACAAAATCAAAGGTGGGTGATGTTGGAATAAATGCGGTAGTAGTAATTTTCTTTTTTACTTTAATTTTAAATATAATTAGAAACCAGAGAATAACAAAGTCATAATATTGACATAGATACTGAAACATGATATTATCTAATACTAAAGCAAAACAGCTCATAATCAAGTATGATCTCTGTGGTACTCTAGATGCAATTGCTTAGGATACCTCAATGCATCTAGGATGTTTTGATATTGAATTGCAAAATATATAATTGGTTGTGTCTTGTAAATGTCATTGTATAAATATCTAAGGAGAATAAAATTTCGAACATCAGATACTAATCATGGAAGTTCTGCCAAGAGAGTTAAATGAAAAACATTATTTCATAGTGCAAGACAAGAAGACCTTACCACAAATATGATACTACAAATATGATAACAAAATATTTCATAATTCATGTAACAATACATTAACAAAATATGATATACACCACAAATATCAACAAGTGTTCAACTAGAAACTACATTATTTTGTAGTTCAAGACAAGAAAACCTTATAGTTTTTTTCATGTCTTCCATCATATGTGCCATAGCTTCTGCAATAGAGGCTTCTCGGTTCTCTCTGAAGTTCCACAACTCCAGTACAGTGCCGATTTGTTTGACACCAATAACCGATTGATCTTTAGTGATATCTCTCAATCCCTACAAATTAAAAGCGATCATGTTGTTAAGTACAATAAAAACATCGAATTCAGTACTATAACCCTTCATATTACCTCTATAAGCTTAGCTTTAGCTTCTTGCAGCTCTGCATTCGCCTTGCGGTCCCTAATGATAAGTGCCGTGTTAAGAGATTCAATAGTTTCCAATTTTTCATCTCTGTCTTCCAGTTCTTGTTTCATCTCATAAATCATTTCTGTTAACTCAAACTTGCCCTTCAGTTGTTCGATCTCCACCTCAAGTTTTTGTTTAGCTTGTAACGTCTTTTCCATGTCGTCTATTTTACCAAATCAGATTTCAATTAATTTGGATCAGAAACATATAGAAATAAAGAGAACATGCTTGTACGTATAACATGATGACTCATCGATGCTCATTCATTCATAAGTTAATTCTAGAACTTCATATTTGTTAATACACATGGACCAATAAAAAGAACTACATACAACAGTATCTATATATCCATGAACACCACATGCTTTACAAAGACAAAAAAAGCCCAAGTTAACATAAGAGCAATGTGATGTGCATATTATGCTCTTGACACAATAAAATGCATGTATTTTTTTCTCAATAAATGGAATAACCTTCTCAAGTTAGATGGCACATGTTTCATCTCACAAATGTATTTTTTCATCTAAAAAATGCTCTTAACATATGTTTCATCTCACAAATATATTTTTTCTACGTACGATATTTTCTTGTCATGAGACACATTCTGCATATTTATAGATTCTAGAAGATGCATGTAAGTGATATGTGCGCTCCATCTTGACCAAATAGCTCATTCATTTCATCGGTCGCCATGGAACAATATTTGAAGGAAAAACATAGCCCTAGGGGGATTCGCCATGGAACATATGCTAGGATTTTAGGTTGGATTGGTACGTACCTCGCGGGGCGACGACTCGGAGAAGGAAAAATTGACCTTGGCCTAGAGGAGGCGCCGCTTGGGGGAGATGACGCAGGGGGAGATGCCGACCAGGGAGGTGCTAAGGCTTGCGGCGTTGGCGAGGCCGAGGGGAGGCGGCACTTGGGGGGAGATGCCGTAGGGGGAGATGCCGACCAGGGAGGTGCTAAGGCTGGCGGCGTTGGCGAGGCCGAGGGGAGGTACCGCGATGGGAGATGAAACGTCGGCTAGGGTTTTGATCGCTGGAGAGTTTTACGTATAACTGAATGATCTGTGCGAGGGTCGACCTATTTATACTAAAAGAGTGATATCACAGACGGTTATATTAAAGAACCGTCTGTGATATGCCAACATCACAGACGGTTCTATCTAAGAACCGTTTGTGATATATCATAGACGGTTCATAGCTAGAACCGTCTGTGATGTTGGCTTATCAGAGACGGTTCTTAGCACATCATGTAGCTTCTGACGGTCGTGGTGCAAAACTGTCTGTGATTAGCGCTATTACAGACGGTTTTTGAAAACCGTCTGTGATGTAGTGTCTTATATAGACCTTTCTGTAGTAGTGATCTTTTCTATTCAGACTTACCAAAACAGATTTCAAACATGTCAATTAAAATGAAACACAATCAATACACACACACATATACATGTATATGTGTGTGTGTGTGTATATATATATATTGATCATACTACAACAATACCTAGATTGCAAAGGTAATAAAAGAATAGACCGCATTGAGCATAAATATATGTATATGAACTGAAATAAGATCAAGTAAGCAACTGAACTAATCAATCAGACAAGAATATCTAAATCTGAAAATTGAATATATATTGTTACAAATTGTATCTCTTAGCCCAATCATCATTGAACAATAGCCACCTCAACATGCAAGGTCCCCAAGACAATCAATTATCTAGCCCCTTTGCACAATGTATAGAAAATGATAGAATATTCAGTATACTCGTAGAGCACTAACTTGCGGTCAGTGAAAGCTAGCTAGGATCATCAAAGACGATGTCCTAGAAAACAATATCTCCACTGTACTGTCACAGACTTAGCGGCGAATGATTCAGAGATACAAAGCCGCAGATCACCGAATGATGCAATTCACCAAGTGATCCCGAGATGCAACCAATATTGATCAGAGCCACAAAACCGACTCCTTGACCGAGTGAGATGACCACGTCAAACAAGAATAGCAGGTCTCGAAGGACCTTCTCCACAAAGGCACCACACAGCCAAGAGCTTAACCACCACAGAGAGCTGAGACAATCGACCAAGCAAGCAAGGTTGACATAAAGACTTGGCAACAGGAAGCCGCCAGCACACCTCGCCTTCCTAAGAACGCCTCAAATCACTGGCCAACACAACCACTTCAATCAACTCAGGCTACACACAAAAGTAGCCTCCACGAGATGAATGAGAATGGATCAAGAACGAAGAACACAAGGAGATCTTGGGTAGCCGAGGATCTTGCTAGAGAACACACGAATCACAAGTGGATTATGAATCGGCAAAAGGGAAAAACTCATTGATTCCACCGTGAATCAAAGAGGAACCCAAACCTGGGATTTAAAGGAGCACCAAAGGAGGAGCAACGGCCGCCGAGGGCATCGCATCTCGCTATCACACGTTGGAGGCCGTGCCATGAGATGTGGTTGCCACCACCATTGCCTCCCCTGCGACCCGCTTGCCTCCCCTGTGCTTGGTCTGGGGCTAGGGCATCAAGATTTGGTGCCTTATCCTCAGCCGAGTGGGCTGGCTTGGCCCAATGGGCCATGTCGGCCCACTTGGCCCATTCTCCTTTTCTTTTCTAAAATTTGGGAAAAAACCAAATTCCTCCAACAGGTGAGAGGAATGAAACAACAAATACTCCCCAAGATAGCGGAAGAAGCTTAACCTGATGTTGAGAAAATTTCTAGAGTGAACCATCTTTAGGATGATAACCCTAGTGAATATTTGCGTGCACAATCTGACACTAGGAGATCGGAACACCCAAACTTCATCATTGTAGGAAATCACGAGGAGCTAGAAGAAATATCGACTAATTATGTAGATTCGGGAGAGTTATATAAAAGAATGGCTATAATTGTTTACATATATTTTACCTTGAAAATTGCTAAAACTCTTGATCTGGATCCAAAATCAAAGTCCATAGCAGAGTGCTATAAGCTCTCAGGTTGGGTCAAATGGAAAGAAGTAATTGAGTCAGAATTGCACTCACTTAACAAAAAAGAAAGTATTTGGTCCCATTGACCGAAAACCTCCTAAAGTGTTATATGTAGGATCCAAATGGGTTTTCATCTAGAAGAGAAATAAAAACAACCAGGTGGTGAGATACAAAGCGAGGCTTGTAGCACAAGGGTTCACGCAGAGATTCAGCATCGATTACGATGAAACTTACTCTCCTGTGTTGAGTGGAATAATGTTTTGATATTTGATATCAATGGTAGCTAGCGCGAACTTATTAATGCAATTGATGGATGTAATAACCACATATTTATATGGGTCACTAGATACAAATACTTATATGAGAGTCCGTGAAGGAGTCAGAATTCTAGATTCTAATAAGACCAATTGTAACGTGTATAGCGTCCAACTGCAGAGGTCGCTATATAGGTTAAAGTAGTCGGGAAGAATGTGGCACAACTTATTTAGCGAGTTACTCCTGAAGAAGGGATACTCCAATAATGATGATTGTTCTTATATGTTCATAAAGAAGTTCTAGAATGAATTCTGTACCATCTCAGTTTATATCGATTATCTGAATATCATCGGAACCACAGAGAACATAAAGGAAGCAAGTTCTTACCTTATGATAGACTTTGAGGAGAAAGATTTGGGTAAAACTAAATGTTGCATAGGCCTGCAGCTGGAGCATTTCCTCGAAGGAAATTTCGTACACTTGTATATCTATACCGAGAAGGTGTTGAAAAAATTTCAATATGAATAAATCTCATCCTTTCAATACCCTATGGCAGTAAGATCCCTTGATATGGATAATGACCCATTTAGATCAAGGATAGAAAATGAGGAAGTCTTAGGATCTGAAGTTCTATATTTAAGCACCACAGGGCAACATCTGAAGTAAATTTGCTAGCTAGACATAATGCAGCTTCAACCAGAAGGCATTGGGCTAGTGTCAATACTTAGATACCTCCAAGGTACAGAAGATCTTGGCTTATTTTACCAAAAGGATCAAGACCCGACCATGGTGGGATATACTGATGCTAACTATCTATCTGATCCTCACATGGTCAAATCTCAAACTAGGTTTGTGTTTCTCTGTGGTGCTACAACCATTTTCTTGGAAGCATATCTTGATAGCTATTTCTATCAACCACTGATAAATAATAGCATTATATGAAGCCTCATGTGAATGTGTTTGGCTAAGACGTATGATTAGCCATATCGAGAAGTCATGTAGCATTAACACCGTTGATACCCCCACAATTATCTATGAAGATAATGCTGCATGTATTGCACAAATACAAATAAATTATTTAAAGAGCAATATCACGAAGCATATTGCCCCTAAACTTTTCTACCCTCACAAAGCATATTGCCACGCCAGATTCGGCCGCCTCTACCCACCTCCACCCACGCCACGCTGGATCCGATCGCTTCTTGCTGCGCTAGATCCGG
This sequence comes from Otatea glauca, assembly GCA_036346275.1. Classification (NCBI taxonomy): domain Eukaryota; kingdom Viridiplantae; phylum Streptophyta; class Magnoliopsida; order Poales; family Poaceae; genus Otatea; species Otatea glauca. Next base: position 54,404,059 of record CM070711.1, read on the forward strand.
CCGCCTCCACCCGCCTCCCGCCGTTCCACCCTCGGGTCTGTCCGCCTCCACCCGCCTCCCGCCGTGCTACGGCCAGATCAGTTCAGCTCAACCTACGCCACGCCCGGACCCTGTAGCCTCCCGCTGCTTCAAGCTCGGGTTCGGCCGCCTCAACCCACGCCGCACCGGATCCGGGTCGGTGGAGGAGGAAGGAGGCTGGGAATGGCGGAGGAGGGAGGAGGTCGGGGACGGCAGAGACCGGAGCGGCGGAGGGAGAAGGCATGTCACACAGGGGAGCGAGAGAAGACGAGGAGAAATGAGGAGATGGGAGAAGGATTCTTGAGTTTATATATGATGTCATTTGGTGGGTAAATTTGGAGACTTCTAGTGGCAAAGGGTTATTTCAGCCCAAAAAAGCACCTCTCACCTGGCTTTTGGCTTATAATTATATAGAGGCTTTTGGCTTTTTTTAAGTTCGGATTAAAAGTCAGTCATTTGTTTAAGCTTTGGCTTTACTGCTTTTAAGCCAGTGAAAAAGCCAAAACAAACAGGGATAACCTTTAGTACGATCCTAAAGATACTACTATAATCCAAAATATTAAAAGCTGCACACCTTGTCCCTTAGTGAGTTTTCCTGAAGTTTTCTCATATGAATGTTTTTTATGAGACAACAAGTATAACACAATATGCGGATGCAATGTTCTATTTTCTCCATCTCTTTTTTCTCATTGGGTTTTTGAGAGGAGTTTTTGATGAGGAATATGCATGACATAGTATGCGCCCAAAGGAGAGTGTTGAGATATAGCCAAACTCTAAGGTTTGGTGGGCAAATTCTGAAACTACCACTAAGGTGTTTTGGCTATAAATATAACACCCCATTGTACAAGAGAATTATCCTATAATTAATAAAAAGAGAAAAGAGTTGAGATCCCATACTTGTTCATCTATTCTGTGATTGTTCTTAGGTATTCTTGATTGCTACTAGAATCAATCTGTGGTGAATATCGGTGATCAATTTTTATTCAATAGCTAATTCGTTAATAACTATACAAGCTGATGCCACATCAGCATATTTCCTCATCTAACAGCAAAAGTGACATGATGTGCTAACGACTACAAGTTAATGGAGTCGAGAAAGTAATTAGTGTGTTTAGGGAGCTAAGTGATACAATCCTTCAATCTAAGGAGCTCCCATGCAATTTTCTCTTAACTAGCAAGGTGGCCCACAGACTTTTATAGGTACCATCCTTAAAACATGTTTAAGTTATTTGGTAATATATATGTGAGTTCACTTCTTGGAAAATAGATCAATGAAGAACTATATTTGTGATATTTTAATATTATATATTATAATACAAAAAAAATACTTACTCTATTTTTCTATACTTGTACCTGTGCACAAAATTTTCTTCCTAAATACTTGCAAAGCAAAACAGTAAATATGGCATAACATATCATTATCCATTTATATCATCACCATCTCTTTCTTTCGTTATTGCAATGTTTTTCTAAACTACATGCTCATAATGCATATCATATAGCTTATACTGGTATAACTGAGTTAACACCCGCTAATGTATCACCCTCTCAATCCATGTCTCATGTGGTGATCTACCGAATAAAGGGTCAGAATGTTTCTCTGAGAATGTTTAGCATATTCTCTTTTTTCTTAGCGACTCTAAACCACGTGTCATCAACTTTTATTATATAATTATTTTTATTCCTAATTTATATAAGTACAAATAAAATTCTTAACGTTATTTTAGTTTTTCTCAAATTAGCATAGTTCTAGAGTTTTAATTTTGAATAAAACCAAATTTTATATTTTTTAGTTTGAAATTAAAAAACAATCGCTAATTTCTTTTATTTTTATTCTAAATTTGTACATTTTTATTTTACTTCTTATAGACTCTCTCTTTTTTGTTTTAGGTTGGTATTTCTACGTAAATCCATCTTCTATGTTTTATTTCAAATTTATCTTATTTTTCATTGTACTAGACATGGAATTCTATTTTTATTTAATTTCTAATTTCAATTTTAGGCTATAAATTTGTATAGGGATCTAGTTGCTGATTTTTATTTAGGTTTTTTTTCTCCAAAATTTTTAGGTAGACGTTTTAAATTGAAGTTCATAACAAAATCAAATTTCTAATTTCCTATTGTTTTTATTTTAATTTTTTTTAAAATTCATTATTGTTTTTTATTAAATTTTGAATTTTAGTTTAGGTTAGAATTCATATACAAATCTAACTACTAATTTTCATCTAATTTTATTTCAAATTTCAACAATGTAGGAGTTTTAATTTTGAGTTAGTATGAAAATCGCATTGCTAATTTCGTTTTATTTTTCATTCCAAATTTATGTTATTTTTATTTAATTTTGAATCTCGGTTTTAGGTTATAATTTGTATACAAATTCAGTTGCTAATTTTAGCCATATACTATCGGGACCTGAATATGAAAATTTAAACCATCTTTTTATATTGTATTAGTCTAGGATCACGCTAATGCATACAATGGCAACATAGATGAAATTCAAAAAATTCCCAAAAATACTAAATTACACAAAAACAATTCAAAAGAAAAAATGGGATGTTACATATACAGATTTTAATTTGGATTTCGTATGAAAATCAAATGACTAATTTCCTTTTATTTATTCTGAATATCTGTTATTTTTTGTTGTATTTGGTATCAACTATTTCTTTGAATCTAAATTGTTATAGTTTAGGTCCGCTAGATGGATGGTTATCTAATTTTCTTTAAAATAATAACATTTGATGGTTGCTATAGTTCAACTTAGTTTGGACCTGCCATATTATAGGTCAGATATTTTGCTTTTTGTGAGAATTTATAGCTATATTTTGCTTTTTGTGAGAATTTATAGCTTATTTTTCTTTTTTCCATAAACTACTAGAGAAAGGACTATATTGGACCCCTCATCACAGACGTTTTTCAAAAACCATATATCTGTGTTAAACCTAATCACAGACGGTTTTAGAAGGACTGTCTGTGGCAATGTTATATCACTGTAACATCCTAAATTTTGAGTTTTTGAATGTTTAATAATTAAAATGAACCATTTGCATTTTCCCAAATAAACTAAAGCTTATTTTGAATTTGTCTTTATGTAAAAGATTTAATTTGACTACAATATACATCAAACAAAATATTTCGAGTCATAGTTGGGTTCTTTATGCTCCAAGATTTTTTTTGGGATTTTTATGAATTTATTTGTTATTTATTTGAATTTATTTCAATTTGTTTGAATTTCTGGCCATTTCTTAATTCGAAAAGTATTTTCTTTTGCCAAAATCTCTTCGGGCCAAATTCTCCTCAGCTCGTTCCTATTCCAGCCTATAGCCTCCTCAGTCCAACCTGGCTCCACCTCGCCTCGGCCCTACCCGCGTGCTCCCACGCCTCCGCTGCGAACCCTAACCCTAGCCGCCTTCGATTTCCTTGCGCTGTACGTCGCACCGTTGTCCTCAGAGTCCACCTTCTACACACCTTCCTAGGCTATTGAAGGCCCCGAGGATACTCGATTTGCGTTTTCCACCCCGTGTCGCACTTTTTCTCCAACTCGTCGTCGCCCGAGCTACTCCCATCGCCACGCATGAGCTCGCCGAAGTAGCCCCGCTATAGCCGAGACCTTCTTCCGTGTCGATCTCCGCCGCTGGTCTATCTCTGCCGCAACTGAGCACTTCTTCGAGTCACCTCATCATCTTCTTCCAGATCTGTGCAAAACGCGAGCCGATCCGGTATAGAATCGTTGAATCCCGCTTCTTCTTCGTCTCCGGTGACGTTGCTCCACCGTTCCTTCACTGGTGGTCGAGCTCGAGCTGACGTGGCTTCCATGTCAGCACCGCATGGCAGCCACGTTGCGTTCGCTTGTGCGCCCGGTCAGCCGTGTTGCTCAGCCATGTCTGTTTGAGTCTTTGTTTATTATTTATTTGCATTCGTTGCTTTCTTTTCCAGTAGATGCTAATCCCGAGGGAGCAAACGAAGGATTTGAAGATCAAGACTCAGCAGTAGATCAACAAGGCAAGTCGTAACCTTTGATCATGTTGAACCTATGTTTGGAAAAGTAATTTGTTTTATACAATTGCATGCTATTTGTGTATCAATGATTATTTAATGGGAATAGCTATATACCTAGTTTTCATTATGCCACCTTGATTATTAGAATACCATGTATCCATTATTAACCCTAGGTTGGGACATTATTAGTTGGACATAATTATATTACCAACATTTTGTTATTGTAGTTATGATTAGACATGCTTAGTTATATGATGGGATTCATGTCACATGTTGAATAATATTAATCTTGACTTAATGAGATATTGAATTGTGGCTGATAGCCACTGTTGTAAAATTTGTTGTACCATGACAGGGTGTGCCATTGGTCTTGGTTAAATAAAATAGTTTTCCCTCAGGCAAGTGATTGTGCAGTAAAGGGGTGCCAAGCACATTTAGGATATGAATGTCTTGCCTGAGATAACTTAAGTACTTAATCTTGTGTGCCATTGAACTGGGTTTAATCGTACAACCACATGTCTAGTATGGGACAGACCTAGCTGATTAATTTGCAATATCTAAATTTGAGTACTGCCAGTTGGTGGTGTGGGTTCTGGGATGGACGGGTAGATTCACATGGCTCGAGAGGGGGCCTGAGGGGTGAAACCTTAGTAGGCAATACCGAGTTTAGACAGAACATTGTAAAGGCTTTGTCGTGATCTCCCTTCCGACACAACAAAGGAAGTGTGTTAATCTAGAGGCAAAAGGAGATGATCATGTCTTGTGTGTAAAGCAGTACAATATCTGCAGAGTGTAAAACTATTCAAATAGCTGTGTTCATGGTCATGGACATGCTCGGGAATTTTACATGAGGTATAGGTTATTTCATAAAATGTTGGAAGGTAGAATTGTCGGGATGTGAACGGGGGAGTCCACTATTGTTTTTGATGTCTAAAGTTAACACCGTTGAGTCCAATGATTTGATGATGGTTTTAGATGGTGTTGGGTGAAGTCTCACCAATCTGTTCATATTGTCTACCATTGATTTACCAGTTATTTATTATCTTTTCATAAATATGCTTTGAATCTATTTATTGAATTTAAATTCAAGTTATTGCTTTCTGCTAAAGAACCATATGACTATCCTTTATCAAGCCTTGCATGAATATATTGCATCATTTCCATACAGCTTGCTAAGTACTTTTTGTACTCATGGCTATACGTCTTTGTTGATCAGTTGCTGAGAAAGGACCAAGAAATACAGAGTTCTATGAGGAGTACTATGAAGACTACGTGAACTAGGAGGGCGTTCCCCAGACGATTGCCTGCGGCATATCGAATGGCCCAAGTAATTTTATTTTCGCTGCAATAGTTTATTTGATTCTTAAGACTTAAGGCATAGTGGTGTAAACTTTGACCATAAGGTCTTGTCGGGACCCGAATATGCAAATCCGGACCCTCTGTGTATACCGCACTAGTCCAGGATCACGCTAGTGCACACAAGCTCAACATAAGTAAATATCACAACCAAACATAGCGAAAGCATTATGAAGGACATCATATGATATATACTACTAGTTGAATGACCTTATGGTCCACTTACATGACTATGCCTCGCAAGGCTGAACAACATATTAAACTGCAGCGGAATGAAAACGTAGATAACCCCTTAGTATACCACAGGCAACCGACAAGGCTTGCGCCCTAAACATTCGTCTCCTCATGGAACTCCTCCTCCCGCATAGATGTAGACTCCTCAACTGATGATGTTGTTGTTGACAAGGGTGAGTACATAAAGCACTCAACAAGTTGTGCACAGAATGCAATTCTAACATAGCTATATGCAGGGCTTATTTCAAAGGATAGGCTATCATGGTTATTTTGCAACAAAGCAGCATTTATGAACAAATACAATAAATAGATTGTAAAGACCGTAAAACAAATAACGATAATAGATAGATTCAGCATTTCTCACGTAAACCAAGTTTCCAATCCTAAATCAAGTTCCAACCTTCCATATGGCAATCTGCCATCCCAACCAAGTTTTCCATTTAATTAAACTAACCCTTAACTGTAATTCCCGAGCATTGCTCAATACCGCGAGCAAGGCTATTCGAATAGGTTTACACTCTGCAGAGATTATGCACTTTACCCACACGACATGATCGTCTCTTGATGCCATGCAATTAACACACTTCCTTTGGTGTGTCGGTGAAGAGATCATGACAAAGCCTTTACAATACGCTGGCTTAACCCGGTACCACCCGCTAAGGTTTCAACACTGGTGGGACTGGTTACCACGTCCAGGGCCCCCCTCTTGCGCCATGTGAATTACTCCATAACTCGGGAACTCACACCGACCAAGATAGTACCAAAGTTAAGACATGGCAATTTAATCAGCTAGGCTGGCCCATACCAGACATGTGGTTGCATGATTGACTCAGGTCAAAGGCTTGTAAGGTTAAGTCCTTAGAGTGATCAAGGCAAGACATCCACATACCCTCTGCCCATTGGGCCCACCTTGGCATACTCGCCCCTTGTCACTTGCCCCAATCTAAGTGATTATCACCTAGTTGATTACCAAGCACCACGTGCCATCAACAATTCAACATCGTTGCGTGACATAACTCGCCACAAACAACTCAATCTCGTTGTGTGATCCCACATGACACACAAGTTCATAACATTGTTCCATATTCCATTAGTCAAGATTAATTATCAATGATTCATGTACATATGATGACGTGGCACGGCTAAGCAACTATGACGATCTAACCATCCCATGTTGATTTCAATATCAACCAACTATAGTGATCCAATCTAGGGTGACAATAGATCATGGTATACAAATGACAAGGTAGGGTATAGATCAATGCTGTATAACAAATAAATCCCAACTTAATTGAAAACAACTTTATACTTGAAATACTATGCAATAGAGTAAAACAATATAGCATTTGTATAAACATGGGTTCAGCATGATCAAAGCACAACTTGCCTTGGAATAGGTTCTGGTCTTGCTCTGAAACTTGATCTTGAGTTGTTGAATCTTCCTCCGAAGAGTCGCACAATTCGACGTCTACGCGTACCGAAGAAGAAAAGCAAATAAATACCAAAACAGAGAGCAAATAAACTCTAAAAATCAATTAAAATTAACCATTAAATAGATCTCAATTTTATAAATTTTTAGAAATTTGAATCACTCAAATCCGAGTTAAAATGCAAAAGATATAGCCTTTTGAAGTTTGAATAAATATTAAAATTACAGAAATTAGAAAATCAGATTTAACCGAATTATTTTTATACTGAAAACCGAATTACTGCATCATGCTGATGTCACCATCGCCCGGACCAATCACGAGCCGCCACGTCACCACGATCCAAAGACCCGGTCCACGGTTTGGATCTGGTCCACCATGGACCCGGTCCATGTCTCTTCACACTGCGCCGACACGCCGCCGCTGGCTCGACCGCTATGGCGCCGCCACGATCGCGCTCGATTGCCGACGCAGGCGGGATCGGAACCACCCGTGGAAAATCGGACGGTCCTGATGATGGCAACGACAAGACTTACGTGGCTTAATCCGGCGCGTTCACGTAAGATCGGACGGTCACAATCTAACGAGCGGCGCGACGGCGAGGTCGGTGGCGCGGGCTTACCGGAGCCGAGGAAGAAGATACTCTTGATGGGGGAAAAGCACCGGATAGGGCGCGACTCAGAGCGGATCTGGGAGAGGGTGATGCGGTGAACCCAATGAGGCACGCGGCTGCGGTGGAGAAGCACCGAAACGATTAAACGATGGAAAGAACGGCTTCGGGTGATGGCGCAACTCCGGCGAGCTCAATCTCCGAGATGGAGAGGTTTCAAGCAACGGCGAAGGAGGCTACGGTTGCGACGCAGCAAGAGGAACCTCGGGGGGGGGGGTGCGGCGGTGCTTTTAGAGCCCTTGGGAGGCGTGCACAGCGCGGAGTTCTTGCGAACGGGGAGACGGCGCGGCGATGGAGTCCAGATCGGACACGACGAAGACGACGCAAATCCAGCCCTCCACGTGTCACAACGGACGGCCACAAAGCGATCGGCACGGACGAATTCGGGACGTACACGGGACGGACGCCCGAGACGAGCTAGGGTTTCGGCACGCTATCAACCCTCAGATGAGGATCCAACGGCCCTCGGTCGAGTTCTAGAACATGGGCCAAAAGCCACACAGTGGATGGGCCTGGCCCAACACTGTTTACAACGTTTTCCGGGTTTTCCCAATTTAAATAAATACATAAATTCATTTACTTAGTTTTAGGCAATTAAATTATCAGGAAAAATCCCAAAAATTCTCAAAAATACTTTGAGACATTTTGAACTCAAATAAAATATTTTTGGCAAAACTTTATTTTAACTTTCATAAATTTAAATAGTTTTCAACGAGAAGGCCAAAACACTTAATTTGCAATTAATTGAAATAAATTCAGAAAAATCCAAATAAATCCTAGAAAATCATAAAATGCACAAACGACAATAAAATAATGTTTAGGCGAATTTTGGGATGATACAAACCTCCCCCCTTAACAGAATCTTGACCCCGAGATTCAGGGCTAACTAGAGAATAGGTTTGGAAACTCTGACTTCAAATCCTCTTCACGCCCTGTGTTGCTTCACTTTCAAAGATGATTGCTCCATCAACTCGCAAAGCGAATAGACTTGTTTCTAATCCTGCGCTCCATAACATCTAAAATTCATTGGCCGCTCCTTGCAAGTCAAATCTTCCTGTAGCTCTATTAAGGCCCAACGGGTTTGTTCTCACGCACTCGAGACATTTCCTAAATCATGACACATAGAACACATCATGCACTTCCTGCCATTGACTGCGGCAACTCCAACTGATAAGCAACCACTTCTAAACAGCTCAAAATCTTGACCGGACCAACATATCTTGACGCAAGCTTCCCTTTATCGTGAAACCTTTTAACACCTTTAAGAGGGTTAACTCTGAGATACACATAATCATCTGGCTCAAAAACTCAAATCACGCCGACGATTGTCAGCGTAGCTCTTTTTCCTTGACTTAGCTACTTTCAACCTCTCTCTAATCATAGCAACTCGCTCTTCGGCTTCCTTGAGAATATCAGGTCCAATTACCATACGATCTCCTGTCTCATTCCAATTCAACGGAGTACGACAGGCACGTCCATATAAAACCTCAAATGGTGACATTTGCAAACTAGCCTGGTAACTTTTGTTATAGCTAAATCCTACATACGGCAAAACTTATCCCACCAAAATCGCACAGGCTAAAGCATAAGCTCTCAGCGTATCCTCAAGAATCTGATTAACTCCCTCATTCTGACCATCTGTCTGCGGATGATATGACGTACTGGAATTCAAACGAGTTCCCAATGCTTCACGCGGCTTATTCCAAAAATCTCGAGGTAAATTGGGTACCTAAATCTGACACAATCTTTTTAGACATACCATGCAACCAGACAATTATAAATGGTCCTACCAACTGATCTCCTGAATAGGTAGTCTTAATGGTGTGAAAGGAGCAACTTCGGCCAAACGGTCAACGATGGTCCAAATGGAACCATATCCCTTCTGGATTTTCGACCATTCTCAACGCTAGGTATCTTATTACTAATTTGCCTCTTACTTCCACTCAACTCGCACCTGTCAGAATAAACTTGCTGATCTCTGATGCACTGTTTTCATTCTCTAACACACACCACACAAAGTGATATTTTCAGTAACTTCACGCTTCAACTTAGGCTGCCAAAACCTTTCCTTAAGACCGGGATATATCTTAGCACTTTTCTGGATGAATTGAATACCTAGAATCATGAGCTTCTTCCAAAATTAACTGCTTAAGCTCTTTCTTATTCGATGCGTAGCTTCGACCTTTAAACCGTGTGGTTCCTTGGTCATCCACGGTAAAATCTTCGGTTAAGCCTTCATCCTTCTGACCCACTTTGATCTGATCTTCAAACATTGGCTTAACTTCCAAAGTAGCTATAAATCCTTAGGAAACCACTTCTAATTTCAACTTTTGAAACTCCTTGCACAATTTCGATTGACCACTTGATATCAGTATACTAGCACTATGGCCTTTACAACTTAAGACATCGGATACCACATTAGCCTTACCAGGATGATAATGGATCCCAGCCTTATAATACTTAATCAACTCCAATAATCCTCTTCGCTCCATATTAAGGTCCGCACTTTGAACTCTTATGGTCTCATGATATCTCCAATAATATAATGACGTAATAACTTCAAAGCATGCACTACGGCGTCCATGAAAACTTCTTCTCATTTTCCAACAATTGCTTAAGCAGTCTCGCAATCGTTAAGAATCCTTCAATAATTCAATGGTAGCACTCTATCATTTCCAAAAATCAAGAATCCGTATGACTTGGTTGCTCGCAATACAACGTTGCTTTCACTTGCTCAGATCAACAACAACCCCTTTTTGAAGCCATCACATGACCAAGAAACTCAACTTTCTCCTTCCAACGGTCACACTTACGCACAACTGTCGCTCTTGTAGCTTTTCCAGAACCATTCTCAATTACTCGGCATGCTCTTCCCTTGTCCTGGAATAACAAGAATGCCCTCTATGTGCACGACAACAGCTTGTCCAATTATCCCATGAATCTTCATTCATCCGATTCATAACTTATGCCATGGCATTGATCATTCTAGCAGACACAACTGTAAATTCATGTTGTCCATATCGTGTAGAAAACCCTGACCTAAGAACATTCTCTACACGCATTCTTAACTGATGATAACTCAATCGAAACTATATCCTTGAGACAACTCCAGCTCCTTTTGACTGATCAAACAACTTATCGATCCTGGGCAACGAATACTTACTCTTTAATCCTCACTTCATTAAATGTTCAACAGTCGATACACATTCTCAAGCTCCCATCTTTAACCAGAATAGGCGCTTCCTATGGTGACAAACTGATTCTGGCGAAACTTTTCCTCACAACTCTTTGATCTTCTTCTTCATCTCAACTAGCTCATTAGTAGGCATTTGATGAGGTCTCTTTACTTTTGGCGTTGTACGTGCAAGAACTCAATAACAAACTTGATCTCTCGATCCGTGGGATTCTTCATAAACACATCTTGATACTCTCTAACAACTGATACCTCTTCAAAGCTGACAACTTCCACACTATTGACCTTTAGCTGACCAACACGAACCGTAGTCGTTTGAAATTCCATTTTCCAGCTTTCAGGGCTTTTAGCTGACACAATTCTTCGACCAAACTCCAGGACAGCCTTATGCCCGGACGAACAATTCATTTCAGGAGTATCATCTCGGGTCTGATATCCAATATCGTTTGCTAGAAACTTTTCTTAACTCCATCACATTCTAGGTTAAATCAAGCAATACTGTACTTTCTGACAACGATAATTCCTCGGGCTGACAAACTTTACAAAGACCACTGAACTGATCATCATTGCACACGCAACATCTTCAGGTGAACCGTCAACATAGGTGAATACTCAGAAACATCCTTTATCATTAATGCTTTTATTCCAACACTTCACATATCAACCTCTCAACCATCTTTACTTTATTTATTTAGGCAAGAAAATCTTTACATGGAATTCATCACTAGTCACTTTTCTTTTACAAACGAGGGTATGCCACTTGCATAGGATAAAATCATCGATCTAAACTTCCTCTATTGGCATTGGCGCTGAAGTTTTGACTGGAACAAAATTGAGATTGACTTGAACTGATGTGATCACTTCCTTATGAGGGCAATTATTGGCGAAATGCCAGGGCTTGTTACAGGTATAACAAAGCTTAGGTCCACCTCTCTTCCTTGAGCATTCATCGAACGGGGCAGTGTCTTCATTCAAACGCCTCTTTTTCAACTGATTCTCCGCACAGACTTCTCCTGCGATTTTACTGCTCTCGATTGGCGTTATGAACTGGACTGAGGTAACTTCTGGGACATCCATGGCCGTAGACAATGATTTTCTTCTTTGTGGGCATCGATTAGCATAATGGCCTTCCTTGTGACAGTGGTAACACACCCGTGTTCGCTGTTGTGCGACTACAAGTACATTGTTGTCCTCTTGTTGCGTCAGAGCTGGTTGCTTCGTAGGGCATTCCCTAGCCCAATGACCTTCTTCATCACACAGGAAACATGATGTTGGTGACTGCCAATTACTTCTTTCTTGATGAGGGCCAACAGGATTAAGGTATTGTCTCTTTAGCTCTTCAAATGGCACCACTTTTGCAGTTGACGTTCCGCCTCTTCTCGACAATTCTTGAGCAACTACGGCTCGAAGATTCTTTTGCTGATGCTGAATTACAGCAGTTACTATTGGATCCAAGGGACATTGAGCTGGACCATGATCTCGGCCTTCACAAAGATAACATGTGATGTCACTCATAGGATATTCTCCAAGAGAATGACTTCCTTCACAGCTGGAGCAATTAATCGCATGCTCGTCCGCGGTATGTCCTATTTCTCCACAACGAATGCATGCACGATCTTCTGACTTGTTTGGTTGACAGCACTTTAGAGAGCAATGCTTAGATGTCGAACAAGGTGCAGGAATAGTATTCTGCTCCGCATTTACCGTGACCATACTGTCTCCAGGTGAGGCAAAGAGATTACGAAAAGCAACGACAAATTCATTCCAAGTGATATTCAGCGGGGCTTCATGGACCGAAGCTAGATGTACGTTGAGAACTGTGCGAGTGCCGAATACATTAATAGCGTCTCAGCTTTTAGAAGAGTTGCAAAGGAGGATATGTTTAATAAGGGGGTGCAATTTATGTCTTGTCAATGCATTGACTGTGAGAATCTGATAATGTTTTGAAACTCAACGCAGATCGAAGCACACTTGATTCTAAGGGGTTTCAAAAGGGTTATACCTGTTGGAACAGTCACAATGAAAAGTAGATTACATAGGAAGCAGGTAGTATTAACATAACCGATGAAGTCAACGATATGCTGGATGATATCGATTGTGCTTCTGATGAGTACAGATTGCACGATGACAATCTAGATTAGATACTGTATGATGCAAAAGGGAACCGTGGTGACAAAGAGTATGGCAAATTCCGGGGCTTGATAGACGACTCGAAAAAACCTTTGTTCCCTAGCTGCAAGTCGAAATACACAAGGTTGTCATCCATGCTTGAACTGCTGAAATTGAAGGCAAGTAACGGTTGGTCTGACAAGAGTTTCATGGCGCTATTAGGTCTATTAGCGGACATGCTTTTGGAGGGTAACAAGTTGCCGACAACCACCTACAAAGCCAAGAAGGTTATTTGTCTCTTAGGAGTGGAAGCAGAAAGAATACATACATGTCTGAACGACTGTATCCTCTACCGCAAAGAGTACGCAAACTTACATGTTTGTCTGGTGTGCAACACATCTCGTTACAAGCGTAAAAATCAATCAGATGATGACGACGAGGGCATTGAGATATAGAAAGGATCTCCTGCTAAGGTGGCATGGTATCTTCATGTAATTTCCCGTTTGAAGCGTTTATTTGCGAACCCAAAGGAAGCAAGACTACTGTGTTAGCACTCGAAGGAGCATAAGAACAATGCAATGTTAAGACACCTTGCTGATTTCGCCTAGTGGAGAAACATCGATCGGAGGTTTGAAGAATTTTGTGCGGAGGTATATAAGGTTTGGATTGAATATAGACGGAATAAATCCTTTCGGTAACATGAGCAGCTGACATAACACTTAGCCCGTGAACCTCTATATCTACAAACTTCCTCCTTGGTTGTCTATGAAGTGAAAGTATATTTTATTGTCTATACTTATCTAAGGCCCGAAGCTACTTGGGAATGATATTGATGTGTATCTAGCACCATTGGTGGAAGATCTGAACACACTATGGGTTCATGGGGTACAGGTATGCGATGCGTACAAATGAGAGAACTTCACTTTGCACTGCTTGTTATTCTGTAACATAAATAATTATCCTACCCTTGCTAACCTGTCAGGCCAGAGTACAAAAGGAGCCAAAGCCTATACCCACTACTTAGATGATACCGAGAGTGTGTGGCTGAATCACTTGCGCAAAACCGTGTACATGCGTCACCGTAGGTTCCTTTGAAGGAAGCACCCATACTGCAATGATGAAGAAACAATTCGACGGAAGGAATAAAGACAGTTCAGCTCCAAGGCCTTTAGGCGGGAGAGATGTTCATGATATGGTTAAGGTTTTGGATGTTGCGCTTATAAAGGGGCGTAAATCCAGGATCCGCAAGAAAAGCATATGGAAGAAGAGATCGATATTTTGGGACCTACCTTATTGAGAGCACCTAGAGGTTCATCGCTGCATCGACATCATGCACGTAGAGAAGAATGTATGCGATAGCTTGATTGGTCTTTTGCTGAACATTAAGGAAAAAAAAGAATGGTATCAACACATGGCTTGACTTGATCGATATGGGCATAAGATCTGAGTTAGCACAGGAAGAGACCGATAAAGGCTGAACGTACTGCGAACCTGCTTGTTGCACACTATCCAAGGTCGAGAGAACTAAATAGGACCAATTCTTGTATAGTGTGAAAGTTCCGTTCGGTTACTCCTCCAACATGAAGAGACTTGTTTCGATGCAAGATTTGCAATTAACTAGCATGAAGTCTCATGATTATCATGTGATGATGACACAGATGCTTCCTGTCGCAATTAGAAGTATTTTACGGATCAAGATGTGGGAGACAATCATGAGGATGTATTATTTATTTAACACAATTGCTCAGGTGGTCATCGATCCCGAAGGACTAGATGCTCTCTAGAGCGAGGTGGTGATGACTCTATGTAATCTTGAGATGTATTTCCCTTCGTCGTTTTTCGATATCATGGTCCATCTCATTGTTCACCTTGTGAGAGAGATTAAGATATGCGGGCCTGTGTTCCTACGTAGAACGTACCCGTTTGAGAGGTACATGGGAATTCTCATGTCCTACGTATGGAATCGATCTCGTCCGGAGGGTAGCATTGTCGAAGGTTATGCAACCGAAGAGGTCATTGAATTATACATCGATTACATAGCTTACCTAAAGTGGTTATAAGCCCATTAGGGTTTAGAGGCTGGTTTTTTCTATATGTGAACTTATGTGTACTAGTTATTATTACTTGAATTTCCTAGTGCATATAAATGTGATCTATTCACTAAATAAATGCAAAATCTAATCAAACTTAAATATTTTTGTAGAAATGAGTTCCTGGTGATCTCAAGAATTTGTAAAAATCATTTCAATATTTTATGTTTTGTTGTTTACATACTTCTATTAACGTCCATATTAGGGTTTATACAAGTTTTAATTCAATTAATTTTACTGTGCTTCAAAATTTAAATATTTTTGTATATTATAAAATTACATGATTTTATATGAATTTATAAATTTGAATCTTTCGAGAGTCTGTTCTTTCTCATACGAGCTCCGAATGAGGCAATTCAATTTCTAAAAATTTGTAAAATTGAGATCTATTTAATGGTGAATTTTATTTGATTTTTGGAGATTGTTTGTTCTCTATTTTGGTATTTTTTCGTCACGCGTGGACGTTAAAGTGCTCGGAGCATCCGAGGAGGAATTGTTGACTCAAGACCAAGGTCCAGAGCAAGAGCAAGAACTTTTTCAAGGCAAGTTATTTTTTGATCATGTTGAACCCAATTTTATAAAATTGCTATATTGATTTAAATTATTGCATGTTATTTTATGTGTGCAATTGCTTTCAAATAATATGAGATCTAGTTAATCTACCCAATTGAATTATACCCTACCTTGTCATTTGTATGCCATGATTAATTGTCACCCTAGGATGGTTCATTACTAGTTGTTTAATATTAGAAATCAATATGAGTTGGTTAGACCGTGTTTAGTATGCTTAGCCATGCCACATATAATTCATGACTTTGGAATATCAATTTAATCTTGATTAATGGAAAATAAAACATGTTTATGGAATTGGTGTGTCAGGTGTTGTCACACAATGTTGTTGAGTTGTAGTGACGGGGTGGTCATACAACGATGTTGACTTGTTGATGGCACATAATGCTTGGTAATCAACTGAGGTGGTAATCATTTAGATTGGGGCAAGTGGCAAGGGGCAGTGTGCCAAGGTAGGCCAGAAGGGCAGTGGGTATATGGAAGTCTTGCCTTGGTCATCTTGAGGACTTAACCTTGCAAGCATTTGACCTGAGTCAAACATACAACCACATGTTTGGAATGAGACGGACCTAGCTAATTAATTTGTAATGTTTTAGCTTTGGTACTACTAGTGGTGTGAGTCCCGGGTTTACAGATCAACTCACATGGCACAAGAGGGGGGGCCCTATTGTGGCGGTATAACCTTTCAGTGTTGAAACCTGTAAGATCATGTGCTGAAAAATTGGCTTAGTGATGAAATTGGCATTGCAAAGTGGTTGTGCTCATGGCATGTGTGGTGCTTTTGCATATGCCGCTTTGATGTTTACTTGATATGCTTGTGATAGCATGGTAATGGTTTTGCTTTATGCAATGCGCCGTGTGAGTGGTTGCATGGATTGATGTTGAGTCAAGTCGTGGACTTGTGCTCGGAGTTGTTTCTTGTTTACTCATGTGCGTGTTGCTTGAGGGCTGAACGTGGTCGATGACGGACCGAACTAGGTTCATGGAGGAACCGAGGTTCGGACTAGGTTCGTGGAGGAACCGAGGTCTTAGTGGTCAAGGATGTCATGCGGGACGTTCGGGCTAGAGAACGTGCACATAGAGGCTGGTTAGTCACGCGAGCGCGGCAGTGGGCCGTCCGCGTGCGCTTGTAATTGATTGGGGCGGTTTGCATGTATTGGGCTATGTTGGGCGGATGGATATGCATGCGAACTGTTGCTCATTATAAATAGGAGAGGTGTCTCTGCTTAGACGAGAGCTAGGTTTTAGGGTTTGTACTCTTTTGTTTGGAGTACTCTAACCAAATTAGACAAAAGAAATAAAATCAATTTCTTCTTGCGCTGGAGTTCCTTGCAATGAGCGATTTAGAAGCGAAGGAAAATCGCGAGGCTACGAGAAACATCCACGCTACTGATGATTCGCTATTTGCTACTGTTCATGCGAGGTTACTGCTCATACGACCGCCGGTTTCGGTTTGTTCGCGCGTGGTTTGCTACAATATTCGAATTTTTAGTTTGGTCGCTTGGTTTCGATTTAGTAGATTGATTCTTTGTCTCTCTTGATTCAACAAGTTTAATCTTGATTTGATCCATCTAAAACCTTTCTAGGGTATCAATTTAGAGTTCCTGAAAGTTTCGTTGGTTAATCTTTTGTAGATTGTGATTAATCACGAAATTAGGGTTTGGTCAATTCTCGTCATAATCTGTCACAGCATACTTGCAAGGTTAATAACTTTTGATCCGTAGGTCCGATCGAGTTGATTCCTTTTGACTAGATTCGTATTGGAATCTGGTTTCTACAGTTCAAATTGCAGGTCAATCCGACGGTTGGATCTCCAGAAATTAGCGATTTACCGAATGCATCTAACTCTGTTTTGTTGAATACGAAGCAATTATTTGAGTCCGAATTGGGGTGAAGTTTTAGTAGATCAAAAATTTGATTTTAGCTTCCGCGCAATCATTCACCCTCTCGATTGCTAGATTAGTATATTTCGATCCTACAAGTGGTATCGAGCACGGTTTTCTAATTTATCTTAACCGTGATTAGATTCATGGATCGTTATTCGACAAAACCGTGTGTGTTCGATGGTGTTGATTTTCAGTTTTGGAAGGCCAAGATGGAGGCGTACATCCAAGCGCGAGGCTTCGCAATTTGGGAGAAGGTTTACAAGCCGTCAAGTTCCCGAGAACGACAACGCCAACGACGCCAATCGCGCACATGTTGAAGCAAATAGCAAGGCCCGCAACTTGATCATCCGGGGCTTGGGACGCAGCGACTTCGATCGAGTAGTTCATCTTCGATCCGCATATGAGGTATGGAAATCTCTTTGTGACTATCATGAGGATCAAACATCATCAAAGAGGTTCGCAAGATATTTACAAAAAAGAATATATGCGTTTCGAGATGAAACCTGGTGAGTCTGTAGATGACTTCTTTGCACGCTTTAATAAAATTCTTAGCAATTTACGTGCTGTTGGGGTTAGCTATGACGATGCTGCTAATGCTAGACAATTGCTTGGTGCATTAGACATGTCTATTTGGGAGATGAAAGTTACATCCATTAGAGAATCAACCGTCATGAGTACACTTACTTTAGATGTTCTTTTCTCTAAATTAAAAACTCATGAATTGGATGTTCTTGCTAGGAAGAATGATCACAAATCAATTGCTTTGACCTCCCAATCTAGCATGTCTCATAATAATGCTTCTTCAAGTTTTGCTTTGTCTTTCTTATCTTCACTAACCGATGAATGATTGAGGAATTTCCTAAGAAGACTTGGCATCACTCTCTTCTCGTTTTAATAAAGCTTTGCGTAATGTGAGAATGAGGAAGAGAGTTGATGGTGGCCTCCAAGATGCTATCGGTGTGGTGATCTCAACCACATTCGTCCAAATTGTCCTAAACTTGCGTGTAAATCATCGAAGGAGGAGAAAGAGACAAAGTACAAAAGTCCATTCAATGACAAGAAGAAAAGGAGCTTCCTAAATAGCAAAGTTGTGCATCGAGTTCTTTCAAAGACTTGAACAAGTCAACTTGAGTGATGTAGACTCAAAGCGAGTGATGAAGATACAATATCCAAAGGTAAGACGAGACAAGACTTGACGAGCTTGTGTCTCATGGCAAGTATGGACAGCTCAACCAAGATGAACTTGACAAAGAGGGAAACGAGGTAAATCCTTCTTACGATGAGCTTTGAGATGTCGTTGTTCGCCTTGGTACGCTTTTAGAGAAAAGAAACAAGAAAATTAAGAAACATGATGTTTTGATTGAATCTTTGAATGCTGAAATTGCTAGACTTAAATCCTTGATTCCTGATGATGATGCTTGCAAATCATGTGACTTAATTTATTCCGAGCTTACTTCACTAAGAAATGTTCATGCTTCAACTCTTGATAAGCTTAGAGATGAAATTGAGAAGAATGAGAAACTTGTTGCTTTGAATTGCAAACAAATTAAAGATGCTAGTTCCTCTACTTCTAATTTGGATGAATCAACTTCTTGTTCTAAATGTTCAATTCTTGAATTGAAGTTGCATGATGCTAATGCTAGAGTTTCTCAAATGACAAATGATTTGCTCACGAATGAGGTTCTTTCATGCTCAACTTGTTGCAACCAAAAAGGAAAAGTGGACGTTTCTTGTAATAATTGTTTAACTCTTTCTCGAAAGGTTGATTACTTGGAAAAATCTTTAGAACGTTTCACTAAAGGAAAGAAAAACCTAAACATGATTTTGGATCAATCAAGGGTTAGCATTCATAACAAAGGATTAGGTTTTGATTCTTATACTCATCATAAATCACATGCTCCCACTGTTGTTAAGGCTCTTGAAAGTGAAAATTTTGAAATTGTCAATGAGCCTAAGAAAACTGTTTTTAAGTCTGCTGGAATTTTATCTTCTACTATAATGAATGCAAATGTTGCTTCCACTTCTAAAGCTAAACATCGTGTTAAGTACACTTGCACTCATTGTGGTAGAGATGGACACTTAGTAGATTTTGCTTTAGACTAGCCAAACAACAAAAGAAAGAAAATGCAAAGGCTAGGTCTAATTTGAGACAGTGCACGCTTTACTCCTCATTATGTGCCTAGGGTGATGCAAACACCTTTTGTTGCTAGAAACACGAGAAAGGGCAAATTTGATTTTGTGCATAAGAATACTGTGTTGTGCCTACTACTATGTGTCGTGTGTCTCAAGATCGATCCCTAAATGCTTTATTTCTAACCCTAGTACCGAGGCCTCGACATCTTCTAGTGCTATGTAGGTTTTTCAGATGCGGGTTGGAGAACGAGGCTTAGTGGATCTTGGTCTTTTGTAAGATGTGATCAAGACTTGGATGGTTCTCACCCTTGAGATGGCCTTCACGAGGCATGTGCGATAATTCTTCACCTACTTTGTGAGCTATTTTATACACTCATATCTTTTACATTCACAGATATCTAATTGTGGTATGAGATGAGATGTTTGCTTATATGCTCATATGTATCCCCGGCATGTTCAATTATGTTATATCTTAAATCATGCCTTTTCATGTTCAAGATTTATTTATCATGATTCATACTTATGCTTAATCAACATACCGTGATAACTCAAACACATGTATATCATCACCTCTCTTTTGATTTCATTGGTTATTTGTTTGAGGGGGAGTTAATGGACTTTTGGTGAAAATTTATTTCGTTTGCCTAGTGAGAGGACTGTTCTTTTAGACTTTTGTTTATAAAATTAATCCCACTGGGTGACAATTTTGAAGAAAGTTTTAAGATGTTGTTTTGAGGGGGAGTTTGTGAAAACTTTGTAAAATTTTGTTAACATACTTTTATTTTGTGTGTTTCAGTAAATGAAAAACAAAAATGAAAAACAATGAAAAAGTAATGAGCATTATATATCATACATATATGTCATTTGAAGCCATGTTTATGCTACAAGGTCGTTGCAACTTCATGTTTATGCATATATGGTGTAGTTTATGTCATGACTATTTAATTGGAATGACAACTTGAATTAAATCTTGTCATGGTTGAACCTTCTTGGCTATCTTGATTCTGCTCAAAAAGTGCTAAATATGAAATTTATCAAAATTAAGTGCTAAAGCTCAAAGAGTGATTGTTGGTAAATGCAAGATCAAGGTTATGTACTATCGCACTTCTTCTTTACTAGACCGCTTATCATTGCACTTTGATATGAACTTGGAAGAGGTTGTGTATGACCAAACTATGAAACCTTAAGCTTATGAAATGAGGCTTGGCATAGTTGAAAAGTAAGGTGATGGTGCATATAATTCCTTGTAATTGTTATTGTTGCAATCAATCAATGAATCAGCTTTTCAAGTATCAATAAAGTGCACAAAATTCAATGTTTTCTGTGTTTTGAGATTGTTGAGAAAGGAGATCATGCCATGCAATAAATTGTTAATAATACTTAATTTCTAGTTATGCTTATTCTACATTGTCTATGTGTAGATTTGAGGGTGCAAGTATTTTTGATAGCATGACTTGGTGATGAATTTGCAACATTTGTGGATGACTTAGAATGCTCATTACATAAAAAAAAATTGTCAAATTTAAAAAAAAAAAAAAGATTTTGTTTTCTCTCTTTTGTGTTCTTGATGAATCCATTGTCAAAGGGGGAGAACTTTGCCACTTTGGAGAACTTTTTACATGCACTTTACACATGCACATGTTCTTGTATAAGTGATATTCAATCATTCACTCACATTATTCTTCTTAGGGGGAGATTTTTCTTATTTTCACCTAGGGGAGTTTTTCACTTTGCGTATTTGTCAAAGGGGGAGATTTTGTGTTTTCACTTTGGCTTTTGATTTTGAAACCTTTTGATTTCAAAAACTTTTCTTCAGAGTGAATGCCAATGTTCAATTCTAATTGGTGTTGCCAATGTTTTCATCAAGGGGAGATTGTAAGATCATGTCTTTGAAAAATTGGCTTAGTGATGAAATTGGCATTGCAAAGTGGTTGTGCTCATGGCATGTGTGGTGCTTTTGCATATGCCGCTTCAGATGTTTACTTGATATGCTTGTGATAGCATGGTAATGGTTTTGCTTTATGCAATGCGCTCGTGTGAGTGGTTGCATGGATTGATGTTGAGTCAAGTCGTGGACTTGTGCTCGGAGTTGTTTCTTGTTTACTCATGTGCAGTGTTGCTTGAGGCGAACGTGGTCGATGACGGACCGAACTAGGTTCATGGAGGAACCGAGGTTCGGACTAGGTTCGAGGAGGAACCGAGGTCTTAGTGGTCAAGGATGTCATGCGGGACGTTCGGGCTGAGAACGGTGCACATAGAGGTCGGTTAGTCACGCGAGTCGGCGGGTGGGCCGTCCGCGTGCGATTATAATTGATTGGGGCGCTTTGCATGTATTGGGCTATGTTGGGCCGATGGATATGCATGCGAATGTTGCTCATTATAAATAGGAGAGGGTGTCTCTGCTTAGACGAGAGCTAGGTTTTAGGGTTTGTACTCTTTTGTTTGGAGTACTCTAACCAAATTAGACAAAAGAAATAAAATCAATTTCTTCTTGCGCTGGAGTTCCTTGCGTGAAAGCGACGAAGCGAAGGAAAATCGCGAGGCTACGAGAAACATCCACGCTGATGATTCGCTATTTGCTACTGTTCATGCGAGGTTACTTGCTCATACGACCGCTTCGGTTTCGGTTTGTTCGCGTGGTTTGCTACAAGATTCTCAATTTTTAGTTTGGTGCTTTCGCTTTCGATTTAGTAGATTGATTCTTTGTCTCTCTTGATTCAACAAGTTTAATCTTGATTTGATCCATCTAAAACCTTTCTAGGGTATCAATTTAGAGTTCCTGAAAGTTTCGTTGGTTAATCTTTTGTAGATTGTGATTAATCACGAAATTAGGGTTTGGTCAATTCTCGTCATAATCTGTCACAGCATACTTGCGAGGTTAATAACTTTTGATCCGTAGGTCCGATCGAGTTGATTCCTTTTGACTAGATTCGTATTGGAATCTGGTTTCTACAGTTCAAATTGCAGGTCAATCCGACGGTTGGATCTCCAGAAATTAGCGATTTACCGAATGCATCTAACTCTGTTTTGTTGAATACGAAGCAATTATTTGAGTCCGAATTGGGGTGAAGTTTTAGTAGATCAAAAATTTGATTTTAGCTTCCGCGCAATCATTCACCCCCCTCTGATTGCTAGATTAGTATATTTCGATCCTACAAAACCTTAGCAGGTAGTATTGAGTTAAGACAGAGCATTGTAAAGGCTTTATCATGATCTCTCTGCGGCACACCCAAGGAAGTGTGCTAATATCGATTGCACAAAGAGACGATCATGTCGTGTGGGTAAAGAGCATAACCTCTGCAGAGTGTAAAATGTATTTGGATAGCCGTGCTTGCAGTATTGAGCAATGCTCGGGAATTACAGCCAAGGGTTAGATTTTATCAACTAAAAATTTAGATGGGAAGACAGGATGCCATTGGAAAGTTTGGAACTTGACTTAGGGCTGGATGCCATGTTTACTTGAGAAATACCTGAAAGTTATTATTGTTATTATTTGTTTTACTATCATTTCAATCTACTTATGTTATTCTTTTGTAAATGCTGCTTTACTGCAAAATAACCATGTTAGCCATTCTATTGGAATAAGCCTTGCATATAGTATTGTTAGAATTGCATTTTGTGCACAACTTGTTGAGTGCTTTAAGTACTCACCCTTGCCAACAACAAACCACCAGTTGATGAGTTTACCTAGCTTTGGAGGAGGAGTACTAGATGGAGACGAATGTTTAGGATGCGAGCCTTGTCAGTTGCCTGTGGCATACTGAGGGGTCATCTACGTTTTTCATTTTTGCTGCAATTTAGTTTGTTAATCTTAGTTTAGCCCTACGTGGTATATTTATGTAAGTTCAACCATAAGGTTAGTCAACAAGGTAATATTTAATATATAATGTCTTTTATTATGTTTCTACTGTGTATGGTTGTGATATTCATCTATATTGAGCCTGTGTGCACTAGCGTGATCCTGGACTAGTGCAATATATACAGAGGTTTCGGATTTGTATATTTGGGTCCCGACAAAAATCGAGGGCGATCCAAGAGGACTAAATAAAAGGCTCCAGAACCGATATACCATCACGAGTTGATCTACAAGATGGGGCCCCTACTGCACCTCCGAAGGCAGTGGCAGCATTCTGCACATTGTGCGGGATAGTTGGACGGGAACGGGTCCCTATCACCTATCCATCCTGGAAGTCGCTGACAGATGAGGAGCGCAATAGCCTGATGACGAAAATTTTTGCGTCGTTTGAGCTCCCAGGAGAGCTAGTGGAGGCAAAGATGTGGAAGAACTTCAAGAGCATGCTTGTCAGTAATTATATGAATAAAGGAATGACTCCGTTCTAGAAGTATGGGTTCTTTGCTGAAGACGTGAAGGAACGTTTTGTTGAGATGAAGACGATGGAAGAATTCGTGTATTAAAATGAAGTGCACAAGGCCCTCCAGGCAAAAAACACCCACTCCCACTAACTCGGCACCGCTGGGTACACAGCTAAGAGTGTGCAATGGAGGAGGGAGGACTAGGAGGCAATCCATAAGGAGATCTCCCTGCCATTTTCCTCGATCGTGGACCCGCGCACCTGAAACTGGGTAAGTGCGAGGTCACATCCCACGGCTTCAGACGTCATGTCCTTTGCAAACCCCGCAGATGAGGAAGTGTCCCAACGCTTGGTAAGATATTGAACTACATTGTTTGTAATCAGTCCATAACTTCATAAGTTAAATAACATGTCAGGATCTTGGATGCAGGCAAAGTTGAGTACAGAATCTTCCCAGGGCTCTTTCCAGTCAGACAGAGAGAAAGATATACTCTCTGTGGTCTTGAGAAACAAGGTGTTCGGTCTTTAATGAGTTCTAATATGAAGCACCAAGCAGTTCCAGAGTGCCATTCAAGTCTCTCTTTAATACACAATTCTCTTTGGTAAGAAGGGTTCTCTTGTGTTCCAAGGAGTGATTGCACGAGAAATCATGCGCCCATGCTAGTGTTGCAACAATCAAAACCTTCGTATCTATTCCTATATGAGGTTTTTGTACATGTGTCTTCGGTTTCTCTTTTATCATTTTGTCCAAGCTAAAAAAAAGGCAAGGGTTCTTCGAATAAGAACCGCTTAACGATTGAATCGTTGTGAATATGGGAGCCCAGAGAACTAATATAGGACCCGAGAGGACGGATATGGAGCCGAGATATTCATCCGAGTCACTATGGGCGTATTTGTCCAATTGATTTTGATAGACTTTTAATTGAAAGAATTTTTCCAATCTCTTCCTAAATTGGAGCACCCGAGTTACACGTGAGGCAAAGGTGTTTTCGTTCCCTAAAAAAGGGATTTCCAAAGGACTCTAACACATATTGGAGTAGGAAAAGAGTCAAAGCCGAGTGCGAGGAACGACTAGTATCAATAATTGAGGAAAGGCTGAGAGCGCAGTTCGATGATTAGATAAGAAGCCTTGAGGAAAGGATTGAGCAAGGGTGGTTGTAGAGAGGCACATATAGACCGCACAAGCCTTAGAAGCTCCGACGCAATTCAGCCCCACTAACCATAGAAACAGTTGCCCGTCCGCCCCTCAAACAAATGTAGATGATGCCAACTTTCCTGTCGATGACATCCAGGTAATATATATGTTTAGAATGCTCCATAGATAGACCTATTGGACATCTTAGCTAATTGTGTACTGTTATGTAGGAGACCACGCGATGCAATCTCCAACTGAGGCTTGCCAATGGCTCTGTCCCCTGAAGGCTACTTGGGGGCATGCGTATCCATTTGGCTGAGGGGCGATTGTTCACAGTCATCCGGTAGTGCTGAGTTATGCGAAGGTGAATGTCGACGGTGTACATGAAATTTACAAGGCCGTCACGCTGGAGATGCCCCCAAACGACGAGATCGTGACACTAGTTGATGCCATTGACACCTTCATTCAGTGGTCCAAGAGGGACATCTCCTTCGACGATCGTCCTCTAGCATCGGAGCTACACGCACAACATGAACCACCAGTTGTGCCAGAGCTACCAGCACTACTGGAGCCACGTGCTACACCGAAGCAGGCCACCAAATTGGCTACCGTGCCCCGTACAGCACAGGCTGGTACTTTACTTCGGGCTCAGCCGTCTCCCGTGAAGATGACCTATGATAGATAGTGAGGCAACAACAAGAGCAAATCGAAGCGGACCACGAAGGCCCCTGACTTTTTGTTGGCCCTGTTGGCCTGGAAATTCAAGCTAGGAGAGTCGTTCGTACCAGAAGATCACCTAAAAACGCTTTCATACGCTTGCACTATATTGCAAAATTGGTACATGGAACAAGCCAACAAGCTGGTGGCAGAACGGATATCGAGTATCTTGGCCAGATTCAAGGAGGAGCATTTCTTCCACCAGTCATCAGGGGGCTTCTTTGGGGTTGACTTAGCGACTTGTTCGATCTCTACAACCACGACGCCTCACTCTTGAGATGCTGGATATTGTAAGTATGTGCAATCACGGTCTAAATTCGTGTAATACCGATAAATATCATATATATATATAACTCTGTGCTTTTGTGTATGTGTATACACACACACATGATCCTTGAAGCAAAAAGCAAGATAGAACCAGAACCGGTGGGTTTCCTCGACCCACACAAGGTGTCCTAGCAAATCATGGACGACAATTTACAAGTCGTCTAGGAGTACGTAGACCCAGGGTAAGTGCTTCACTAGTTGCTATACTTGTTGATTTATACTTTACACACAACTCGAAATTAGATTGAATTATCATGGTGACATAAATACATGTGTAGGTTTCACTGGGTTCTAATTGTAATTATACCAAGGCAGAACCCGGTAATATACCTCGATTCCTCAAAGGACGGCACCCACGACTTGTAGCCTATCTCAAAATTACTCGACAGGTCTTCGAAGTGTACAAAGCTCATGGAGGGCCATCAAGTACGTGTCGAAGCTGAAGCATGATTATAAGTTCCCGGTATCCGCTAGTACACAATAATCTTATATCACACTCTGTAATAATGCCTCTAGAACTAACTAATTCTATTTTGTCAGTGCCACCAGTAGCCAAATGGCACTAACCAATGTGGATTCTATGTTTGCCACAACATGTAACTCCTCATCGGTACAAAGAAGACCAATGACCTTTAGGTTTGTCAATCTTGCAATAACTGCTTCGTACTTATCAATTTATATACATGCAAGACTTTAGTCTTCCCATTGACAAGTTTGGAAATACGCTGAATCTGCGTTGAAACAGGCCGATCTGTTAGGAATTCAAGGACAACCCTGTTCCTTCTTACTGTGTGAGGTCATAAAGCCAGAAGGCAAGTGCCACTCTGCTTGAGTTGTGAATTACCACTTGGGTTAATTTGTGAACCTTGTGCTATGAATTTGTGAATTGTAGTTATGCGTTCAAGTGGTTAATATATCTGAGTTTATTTCTGCAATGGATATACTACATGGTGTAATATGTAATCTGAGTTGATGTCTCAAATGGATGTGATAATATGCTTGTGATGTAATCTGTAATCTGCTTGTTTCAAAGGGCATGACCAGCATTTCCTGAGACTAGCCAATAAACAGAAAAAGCATCATCAATACAAAATAATATCACAGATATCCAAAACATCACAGACGGTTATTCTTGGAAACTGTCTATGATAGCTAGGATATCACAGACACCGTCTGTGATAGCGAAAACATCACAGACAAACTGTCTGCGATAGCTATAACAACCATCTGTGATGTGCTGTTATTATCATTGACACATGGTTATAGACGGTTCACAAAACCATCCGTGATGACGTTTTTGAACCTGTGATAAGATTTTCTGTGCTAGTGTTAGCAGCTCTAAAAGACATGCAAGGAACTTTTAATATATAATAGATTATACAAAGAAGATGCACAGATCTACTACCTTCGATCAGTTACATGTTCTTGTCCCCATTAGAAGCCTGCTGTCAATTAGTTACATGAAAATAACATAAGTACATTCATAATAAAAAACACCGCCATAATCTTATACATTTATGATTTCTACAAATATGTTGAGACAAAAATATTCCGTTCATTCTTTTATCTGTTATTTTGGAAATTAACATGGCCGACAATGCACGTCTTTAAGTTACATTTTTTCTATTTATATGGAACCATAAATTAATGAAAATATAGTGCCATAGAAGTACTTTGATAATAAATATACAAATATCATGTATTTTTCATGTGGGAAATATAAATACTTTTATGTACTCCGTCCAGTCACAAATAGTTATTATTTTGAACATCGATATGGTCTCTAAAACACAACTTTGACCGCTAATTTCTATTGTAATATATTTATAGAACCCAATAAAATTATAATATTAATTTTCATATATCCAATTTAAATATTTTAAAAAATATTGACAGTCAAAGTTTCGAAAGTTTGATAACATATATGTTCAAAACGATAATTACTGTGACTGAAATAGTCCATAAGAAGTGAAAGTTTAAAATATTGACTGCACGCATTTTAGAAGGACAGGGAAAAGAAATGGAGCGAGTAGTCAATGTTATATCTTGGAGATAGAGAACATAAAAACTTTTTTACTGGTGGTGAGATAAGGTTTGATCATTTGAAGTGGACTGGGCTATATGGAAGTGAAGTCCAGGCCCTCCAGGCTGGGCCCAACCATGTACCAACCAGCAGGCTCAGTTCCAACTGGTCTTTTCCATACAAGCGAAATCGTGACGTATTATGCTGGATAGGATCAACCGTTGTCTTCAAGACAGATAAGAGCAACCGGTTTAGCACGGACTGATGCAATCCACCGTCGAAGACCAGACCACATGGGGCGTTACACGACCACTCAGAACCTAGCCGCCGAGATATCCATTGTGGCATGCTCGCTGTCCATTGGCGCCACGCAATTCGACGGCGGAGGTGCACTTCCCTACACGAGCAAGCGCAAGGCCTCTCGCGCTTTCCGGCCGAACGGAACACCGTTTTTCACCTAGCGGCAAGCCAAGCACACACCCGCGGGGCTGCGCGGCTCGGCTCGGCTCGGCTCGGCTCAGCTCAGCTGTTTTTTCTCCATTTTTTTCCAACACTCACACGGGAAAACCGCTCCCCGATTCGGGACTCCGCCTTAGTCGCGCCCCATTGGCCCTGCTGCCATACGAATGGCTGGCCCCGACCTCGCCGAGCTAGCAAGAACCCACACACTTACTACTCCTGCATGTAACCCGCACACTACTCCACTGACCACTCCTCTCGCAGTCCACTGCCAAGGAGCAGAAGGCGCGAAACCCCGAGCTAGCCCTACCTCCTCCGTTATAGCCTCCGAGCGGCGGCGGCCGCCGCGGCAAGATGATATCGTTGCACGACCTGTACACTGTGCTGACGGCTGTGGTGCCGCTCTACGTGGCGATGATCCTGGCGTACGGGTCGGTGCGCTGGTGGGGCATCTTCACCCCGGACCAGTGCTCCGGCATCAACCGCTTCGTCGCTATCTTCGCCGTGCCGCTGCTGTCCTTCCACTTCATCTCCACCAATAACCCCTACGAGATGAACCTCCGCTTCCTGGCCGCGGACACGCTGCAGAAGCTTCTCGTCTTGGCCGGGCTCGCCGTGTGGTCGCGCCTCCCCTCGCGCGCCGGGGCGCCGCTGCTGGACTGGTCCATCACGCTCTTCTCGCTGTCGACGCTGCCCAACACGCTCGTCATGGGGATACCGCTGCTGATAGCCATGTACGGCCCCCACTCCGGCTCGCTCATGGTCCAGATCGTCGTGCTCCAATGCATCATCTGGTACACGCTGCTGCTCTTCCTCTTCGAGTTCCGCGCCGCGCGGATGCTCATCGCCGACCAATTCCCGGACACCGCCGCGTCCATTGTGTCGTTGCACGTGGAACCGGACGTCGTGTCTCTGGAGGGTGGCCTTGCGGAGACGGAGGCGGAGGTGGCCGCGGACGGGAGGCTGCACGTCACCGTGCGCCGGTCGTCGGCGTCGAGGCGGTCGCTGCTGGTGACGCCGCGGCCGTCGAACCTGACGGGAGCGGAGATATACTCTCTGAGCTCGTCGCGGAACCCCACCCCGCGGGGCTCCAACTTCAACCACGCCGACTTCTTCGGCATGGTCGGTGGCGCGCCGCCTCCGCCGACCCCCGCCGGGGTGAGCGGTTCGAGTTTCGGCGCCTCCGAGCTCTACTCTCTGCAGTCGTCGCGGGGGCCAACGCCGAGGCAGTCCAACTTCGACGAGCACTCGGTACGGCCGAAACCCGCGGCAACCGCGGCAGCGCACAACCACGATGCCAAGGAGCTCCACATGTTCGTGTGGAGCTCAAGCGCCTCTCCCGTCTCGGAAGTCAGCGGCTTACCGGTGTTCAGCGGCGGCCCGGGTGGATCGCCTCTCGACGTCAGCGCCAAGGAAATCCGCTTGGTTGTCCCCGCCGACCTGCCGCAGAACGGCTCAGGCAAAGGTCGGTTTCGACATTAATGCCATCGTACGTCCATCATTTCACGGGTTTCATGTGCAAGTGTAAACATAAGTCTTGCAAATTCTCCATGTTTTTAGAGAGCGAGGAGTACGGCGCGGTGGCAATGGGAGGTGAGGACTTTAGCATCGGAGGCGGTAAGACGGCGGCGGAGGCCGGGCCGAACGGGCTGACGAAGCTGGGGTCCAGCTCGACGGCGGAGCTTCACCCCAAGGACGTGGACGGAGCGAAAACCGGTGGCGGCGGAGGTGCGGACGCTCGGAGGGCGAGGCAGCACCAAATGCCGCCGGCGAGCGTAATGACACGGCTCATCCTCATCATGGTGTGGCGCAAGCTCATCCGCAACCCCAACACGTACTCCAGCCTCGTCGGCCTCACCTGGTCCCTCATCGCCTTCCGGTACGCGTAATTCACTCTTACACAGTTACACGTGACTCGCTTCTCATACTGTAAGTGCTACTACCATTGATTTAGCTAGCTAGCTAGGCTGTGATTTTACATGGCAGAGAGGCGACAAGTTCGGCAAGGATCGATGGCTGGTGCAAATGCTCGCTTTGATTTGTTTGGTGTGGGGTGCGTGACAAGTGAAGAGATCGATTGATATTCTTGGCGAAACCTAGCTAGAAAGCAATAGGCGGTAGCGCATATGCTACTTCGGCAAGGAGGCACCGAAACTGTCCGGCGTACGAGCTGTGTGGCGGTGGGAATAACGGAAAAACAGCTTTTACGGATCCCCAAACGTGGTGGTGGGCCGAGGAGTTTTCCGCCGGCCGGAGGACCACCGCGCGGCCGGGCCAGCGCCAATCGCAAACTGTTGGAGCAAAAAAAGTTTACAACTTTGCACGGCGCACGAGTACCGATCATTTGATTCATTTATTTTGGGGTTAACTGGCAACGAGTATTTACAATAGTAAAACCAACTACTGCTAATAGTAAGTTAAAAAGCTAACTTGTACAATAACTATCTCTAAATGTTGTCTTTAGATGTTGTGCAATAGCTATCTTTTCTCTCTTGTATATAAATGATCTACCTATGCCTCCGTGCAAAGCTGGGGGCATGTACAATAAGGCCACGTCAGCTAGCTCTTAACATGTACACATCAGCTTTAGTCTATGTGAAGGAGTGAGAAAAGAGGAGAGAGAAAAGAGCTGGCTCTTATTTAGTAGCCAGTTTTGCACGGAAGCATACATAGATCATTTATGTACGAGAGAGAAAAGATAGTTATTGCACAACATCTAGAGACAACATTTAGAGATGCTTATCAGACAAACCGCTTTTAGCTTACTATTAGACAAGAATGGCTTTGCTATTGACTTGCCCTAGAGCTAGCTCTCTCTCTTTCCTCTTTCTCACTCTCCACATGTACCAAAGTCGATACGTATAAGTTAAGAGCCACCGACACGCTTTTATCAGATACGCCTAACGCATAGTAGAGTAATGATCTCGTCTTATCCTTTTGGAATTAACGGGTGATACACGTGTTCATTTATCACAGGTGGCACATCTCCATGCCAACGATCGTCGAGAAGTCCATCTCCATTCTCTCGGACGCCGGGCTGGGGATGGCCATGTTTAGCCTGGGTGGGTGCCCCCCACCCCTTGTGCTCATGTCTTCCCTTATCCCTACACCGCATTGCTCCGCAATTAATCCTTCCCCCCGGCACTCGTGCCCACACCCCCGCCCCTGGCCCGCGCCCGAGCTAACACTGTCCACTCTCTCGTGGCCAGGATTGTTTATGGCGCTGCAGCCGAGGATCATCGCGTGCGGCAATGCCGTCGCCGCCGTCTCCATGGCCGTCCGCTTCCTCGCGGGCCCCGCCGTCATGGCCGCGGCCTCAGTCGCCATCGGCCTCCGTGGCACGCTCTTGCATGTCGCCGTTGTTCAGGTAATTAACCATGCATGCATGTAAATTAAGTCGTGAAAAGTGATTTTTTTCCCCAATCATTAAACTAGTAGACAAACTTATCATGTGTGGGGCATCCGGCTTGCCAACTGCGAGAGCATGGCCGGGTTCTTCTCTGTCAGATCCCGGCTTTATCAGCTTCTTCATTGCAACGTTGTACTAAGATTCAAGCAATTTATTTCCCTGTGAATTATATTAAATTCAAGCATGTGTATGTTGATACTTTCTGGTACTTATTTGACAGGCAGCTCTACCACAAGGGATTGTGCCTTTTGTTTTCGCGAAGGAATATAACGTCCATCCGGTCATCCTCAGCACTGCGTATGTAGTAATTCCAGCTACATGCATTGCCGGGTCCGATTTGCACATACGTTAAGATTAACTTCTAGTCATTGTAAATTCTTGCAGGGTAATTTTTGGCATGCTGATAGCTCTTCCGATCACATTGGTTTACTACATCATTCTTGGACTGTGATCAGGAATGCTGCTCCACGCCCACAAGAGGTAGAAGTCGTACTGCGACGAAGAGAGGTCATACTAGTACTTACGCAAGCTTGGTCCATGGATGGAGGCTTGTAATTTTGAACCACACGCCTGCAAAATCCCTGTGGTGACTGGGTTTGCAGTTTATAATGTTGCTTACTTCTAATCCCATTGGGGTTAATTTGAGGATTTCATATAGTATTATCCATAAGCCCTAGTTTAAACTTTCAATTAAGACCAAGTGATCAACCTGAGAAATTTGTAGCTATAAAATGGAGCCAGAGATAGCTAGCGCTGCAAATTGCAATTGACGGAAGAAAGAAATTCTGACAATTCTGACAGTGAAGACAAAATGTTTACTGTGCCAAACATGAGCTCGACGGAAGTACTATGCGTAATGAACATATCAAGTCATTGTCTTCTTTTTTTTCCCATAACATATTTGCAATTGTCTCATGATAGATCCTACACAAACTGTCTCCTGTTACGAAGGAAATAATGTATGGTGTGAGGGCAAAGCGGGGATCAACTTTGTACTGTGGACGTTCCCTTCTTCTTAATCCACTAATACGCAGATCTCCTCTGTATTCTGGAAAAAAAAGGACAGACAGGGGATGAGTTTCGGTCTGCAGAGTGTTTGTTTGATGTGCTTTGTGGTAAGAATAAGATCGCGAAGAGTGGGAAGCAACAAGCTGGGCACACTACCAGAAAACATGTATTTCCTGACGATTTAAGCTGGGCACTACCAGAAAACAGGTATTTCCTTGTGGCTAAAAATCGTCCAAAAAATGGCAAAAACCGTCAGGTTTTATTTTCCTGACGGGTAACTGTAAGACAAAACCTCTCAGCCCAAGCGGGGAAGGAAAATTAAATTTGGCTGACAGTTACTCCATACAAAAATAAAACCTAACGGTATTACCCGTCAGTAAAAAATGGATTTCCCTTATGTGTGTCACTGTCAAGAAAATTAACTCTGACCTATCAGGAAAATGTATTTTGTTGACTATTCTATTACCATCAAGAAAATTAAAGCTAGCGGTTTTTGCCCGTCAAGAAAAGGTATTACCTTGACTGTTCTATTACCATCGAGAAAATTTAAAGTGACGATTTTTACCCATAAGCAAAAGTTATTTCCTTGTCTTCATTATTACCGTCAATAAAGTAAACCTAAAGGTTTTTACCCTTCAGCAAAATAAAAGCAACGCAATTTTTTGTAGCAAAAATTACATTTACTAGTCGGCAACACGTGCATTCGCACGGGCTTGCCTCTTAGATAACGTGACTTGGATCCGTTATTTTGGAATGTACGTGATAGCCCGTCTAACTTGGTTCTGTTAGATGAGCACCGAATCTTTTTATTTTCTCGATTAATATGATATTTTCTTGAAGTTTATAATTAGGATAGGTAATATATGTTATTACAAATTTTAATCTTTTTGGAATTTAGTATTTTTATTTGAAAAAATCAAATCTCTAATCATCCTCTAATTTATTCCTAATTTGCATACTTTTGGATCTTACTTTGTGCTGGATGAGATTTTGCGCGCGTAATAAGATGAAAATATTTCTAATCGCATCTCCTCTAGATAGAAGAATTTTATCATATCTTCTTTGCAATGGAAATATTATTTTAGCATATCTCTATTTTATGGAAATATTTCTGATCTCATCTCCTTACAATAGAAGGATTTTATTGATATCTCTTATAAATGGAAGAGTTTCCTCATCATGTTCCACTTGGTTGGAAGGTTATACTCACCATATCCCATAACATGGAAATTCTATCTCATCATATCTTATTCGGATGGAAATGATGAGATTAAACACTACTACAGAATAGTACAACACTGTCGTTTCATCTGGGTCGGTTCCTAACTTTTTAGGAAAAATCAATTGTGATAGATGATTTGGTAGTGGGTGTTAATAATAATCATAATTGGTTTCTACCTTGAAGTTATCGATACCGTAAGATGAATGACAAATTTGATGGTAAGAGGGAAGTTCGTTCGGCCCCGCAGCCTATGAGTGGAAGGCAAGTATATTCATACGTGGAGGATATCGATGTTCAGTATGGAAATAGCTGTAAATCTGTTCGTCCCAGGACCATTTGAAAGAAGAGATCGATATTTTGGGACTTACCATACTAGAAGGAGTTAGATGTCCAGCATTGTCTTGATGTCATGCATGTTGAGAAGAATATTTGCGATAATTTGGTTAGTGTCCTGTTGAACATACCTGGAAAGACTAAGGATGGTGTGAATGCTCGCCGCGACATGACCTACATGGGAATCAGGCCCAAGCTTGCAGTGATAGAGGAGGATAAAAAAGGTCCATCCATCCCCACTGCATGCTACACCTTGTCCAAGAAAGAGAAAGAAGACATCTGCAAGTGTCTCTAAGGTATTAAAGTTCCATTGGGCTATGTAGCGACCCTCCTTTTTGGTACAGAATACCAAGAAGGATGATCTATGTGCATATAGTACTAGTCCCATGATCAGTGGCTAGTACGCACATTTACAACAATTGGAATCAAAACCATACACATTATTATTAAAATAGAAGCTATTGATACAGTGTAGTATTACAATTCAAAGTATATTGCAGCGGAAGAAACAAAAGTCTTGTAGTGTGCCCATCCAACCCTAAGGCAACTGACAAGGCATAAACCCTAGAAAAACTTGCTAAGATATTTCCAGCATCCTGCGTCAAAGTACATGTCGTGTGAAGGTTTACTATACTCACCTAAAACCAACAAATAAGCAAGGGTGAGTACTTTCGTACTCAACAAGACTTAAGGTGGTATTTGCAAATGCAGTAATGCAGACTATGTCAAAGTAGGTTTCTACGGTTAATTTGCATAAAGCAAAATTTGATTTGTAAATCAAGTTGTAATTTGCAAAACGGAATTTGTAAAAGCAAGTTTGACTGATATGAAAGTAACAAGTAAGTAAAGCATAAGTAATAACTCGCAGTCCTCCACAACATGAGCATCGAGACATCTAATTCCTGTCAACACTATTCTTTGTCAACACGAGGCAACCAGATGAAACCAAGCCATTTTGAAAATAATAAAATATCTAACTAGTGCCGGTGCACCAAGACTCCATGACCGTGGGAAAGGCTTTTCGAAAAGATTTACACTCTATAGAGGTGTACAGCTTTACCCACAAGAAATGATCATCCCCATTTGCTAGGCCAGTAACACACTTCCTTTGGTGTGTCGGCAGGGAGACCATTACATAACCGTTACATTACCTAGCCCTAACTTTGCACCAACCCGGTGACGTTAAACCCATACTATGGTGTAAATGTTTATACAGTCACTGTACAGTAAATGATTAAGCATATCCATAGCATGGCGTACACCGTTGTATCAGCAAATGTTATTTCCAACACCTCAGTGTGGGCGCCCCTCCGAGCAGTTAGTCACTGAAAGCCCGTACTACTCCAACCTACTAATGTGCAAAGCTAGTTTTAAGTAACTTAATAGATTAAGGTTGTCCCATACCAGCACTTGTGGTTGTATGGTAATTGTTAGGTTTAGCGAACACTGAGTTCGGTCTTTAATCTGACTCAGGCGATAATCTCCCCTACACCACGTGCAAGTCCATGCACCTCCGGCTATTGCCAGTAATTGTTCGCGTCAAAATCATAGTTTTATTTTGATTTTTATACCAAAATACTAGTAACCATCATCATGTCTCAATATACCAAAGTTTTATCTGATCAGTTTATCCAATTTGTTCATCCCAAATCTAAAGCATGGCTAAGCATAATTATTATTCATCGCTTATACCTAAATTGACATTATCTATTGTCTAACCTTAATTCTAGGGTTATCAAGGTTCACATGTCAATACTTATCAAGGAAGTTTCATGAGATAACAGGCATATCTACCAGACCACAATATAGCTTATTTACAGAAAATACACTCATGCATAAACAGATTTTATAAAACAAAATCAAAATTAAACACTGGGATCAATATGATCATAGGTGGTGCTTGCCTTGCTCATTGATTTCAGTCGTGAAGTCAGAGTCGACTGTCGCAAACTCTCGAACGTCGGAGTCTACACGCAGCTCATTAAAAATATAGCAAGTAACAAACTTTAAATAAGGGTAGAAAGAAATCAGATGGAAAATCAAATAGAAACCTACTACGTAGAACAAGTGTGGTTTATAGTTATGATTTCTTGATTGCATGTGTTTTGTTACGAATTAAAGAGGCTAAAATTATTTAGATTTATAAAATTATGACATTAGTCATTCTATGGTAAGTTATGTGAACCTGGTGTTTATCTCTAAATGTTTCTGTATTTTAAGGTTTGAATTAATTTAGAGAAAAGAAAAGAGAAAAACAAGGGGAAAATAAAATCTAGATTTATTTTCCCATTGTTCTCTCTATCTCTCTCTCAGCCATTTTCTTTTTCTTTTATTTTTGGCCCAAGTTGAAATATAGATATTATTTTATATTTTATTTATTTTCCTATCTTATTATTTATTTATTTACTAATATTATTTATTTATTTATTATTATTTTCCTTTTCTTTTTCTTGCCATGCTGGCCCTTTTCCTTCGGCCCAATAGGCCCGGTCGAACCCCTTAACCTAATCTACTACCTCTCTCTGTCTCTCCCTAACTCTCATCCCCTTCACTACTAGCCGCTGCACCTGACTTCCCTTCTCCTCTCTCTCGCGCGGCACACCCGAGCTTCGCCGCGTCGCCACTTCCTTTGGCCTTTGGCCCTTCTGGCTCCTCCCCTTCACTGGCTCCACCGCCTATATCTCCTGCGTACTGAGTGCCGCCGCCTGCGCCTCTTTCTCTCCTCCTCGCATTCTTCCTTCCCCAACCCAAGCACCCGCGTCACCATCTTAGCTCCCATGTGGCCGCTGCCTAGATCTGCCACATCCGATGGCGGCCGTCGCCGAGCCCCTCTCCTGCGGTTTCTCGCCGGATCCAGTGTGAGCCCGAGCTAAGTTACCCCTCCCTTTTCTTCTTCTTTTACTCTATTCTACTCACTCCTCTTCCCCTTTTTGCTAGGTCGCCCAGTCGGCCTCTTGCTTCGCTTCTTTGTCGGTTCTGGCGGGTGGTGGGAGCCCAAGTCCACAGGGGCGCGTGTACCGGGCATGGTGGCTACCTGCACCGGCCACTTTCCCCTCGGCCATGGTGAGCCAAGGCTAACACGCGTCCACGGTTACTACCACTAGAACTTTAAGCTAAGTGCTAAATATACTCCTTTCTACTGCCAAAGCTACTTCTAGTTTACTCTATTCTGTTACTAGCATGACATTTGCTTGATACCAATCGTGACATACTTGATTTCGGAAATAAGGTTAGCGAATAGTAATAGTATGTGTATTGGATCCCCAGTTGCTTTAGTTTGCTCGTGACATTATTTGTCCCTTCTGGGTTATGATCATCAGAGGTTTACATATCTTATATGTATTGGCATGGCTGAATTCACAGTGCAAAAGAGGCTTTGTTGGTTAATGGCAATAGCTCAACTATCAGATGTATTTATGTATGGGTCTGAATTATTGTGATCGAGATGTGTATGATTAAATTGTGCATCTTCCTGTGTTTAGATGGTGTAAGGTTTAGAGAATCTATTTGCGTGAATAGAGATTATGATGTGAGTATACTGATGTCTTGAATTCTCAGGTTAGTGAGTAGCGCTTGATTCTGAGTTCTATGTATGCTTACATATGTGGGTCTTCTGTAATGTGATATTACTTTGTAGTAGATGAGAATCTCTTGCTCCAACCAATGATCAGATTGGCTGAGAACCATGGGTGCATATAGTTATCAATTTCCTATGTTCATGTCTTAGATCCTTCTGTGGTCAGGTGATTAAGAATTTGAAATCTGGGCCCTGCATGCTAGTTATTAAGATGGTTTGTTGTTTTGCACTTTCAAGTTGGATGACATTTGTCTGCAGTTTATGATCATGTTCATGACTGATAGTTCTTCTAGGTTACTATTTCGAATTCATTTGTCTGTTGGTCCTTGATTTAACAACTTTGTTGTGTTCTCATATAATTCTATCACAGCTTATTTGATCCTTGTGATTTGACCCTAGCATGGGTCTAACATGGATATTCCATTGAGATGCATGATTTCTCAGGTGTCAATGGCTACTAAATTGTTTGTTTATAAGCAATAAAATACTAATCAGTTGATCTTGTTATTTGTGTGCACCTGTATATGTTACTCAAAGATAAGGCTTAGTTTACAAGAAATGCTGGTTTGTGCTTTGATTAATCTGAATGAGTAGCGTTTACTTTCTTTGAATGGAAAATGGGAAAGATGCATTAACTACCACCTTGTGGCTGTAGAGGAGCTGGAATGGAGAGTAGCAGAAGAAAAGGACAGGTAGCTGAGCTTTGCTTCCTTTTCTTTGCATTTAATATATCCTATACTTAAGATGTGTCTTTGATGTGTGAAAGCAAATGGAACCTGTAATGATTTCCTTGGTAATTTGGAGGAGGTGGTAAGCTTAAGTATTGGCTGGCCTGGTTTAGTAGTTTTACTTATGTGGATATGTGTCGGCATTTCGAGCACCGGCAAGTAAATTTGTAAGTCTAAGGGGCCGCGTGTTCCCACTCCCTGAATGGTTAGACTCGAGAGTCCAAGGTGTATACTGGTTCGGGCCGAATGTCCCTACTCCAGTTCGTGTGGTGATGTTGTATTGCCTTAGGTGCGATTTACGCACAACGTTTACAAATGAGGGAAAAGAGTTTGAGCACAAGAGTGTTCGCAAAGCCTAGCGAGAAGAGGAGATCTCTCCCGCTGCCCTCTCCCGAGGCTCATGACTCCTTTATACAACCGGAGGGGGCAGTTACATGGGAAGTTGGGAGAGGGCAATCGCCTCGGTGATGGGTCATCGCCGTTTGCCCATGCCGGGTCGATGCCGCCTCGTGGGGCAGGCGCTTAGCCGCTTGCGCGGAACCGGCGCACCGCTTCTCGTGAACTCGACGATGGTTGACGCGCGGTGCGTAACGTAACGCTGGTACCGCCGGGAGGAGCGTGCTTTCGATTGTACGTGGATCGTTGATGGGACCGAAGCTTGACTTCACACCATTTATGCCATCTTGGGAAAGAGCCACCTACTCCCGCATAATCACTTCGATTGACCCGTCCCGTAAGGCACGTGGGTCGCCAGATGGCGAAGGTTTCGACACGCCGCCCTTGGCGAGGTTGCCTTGGTTTTGTCGGAGTCGGGGATCCCGACCACGCGGAGGTCGGAGCCCCGCTTGGTCGGAGTCGGGGATCCCGACTTGGTCGGAGCCCGCTGGTCGGAGATTCCTACCCCGATCGGCCGGAATGGGCGCCTGTGTGGCCCCGCAGTACTTTGGTCGCAGCGGGCCCGAGCGGCTGTTAGGCTTGAGCTATGCTTGAGGCACCTGCTCGCCACCCCGGGCCGCTGGGGTACCCCGTATGAGTATTCGTTATAGCCCCAACCCCGAGCGAGTTCGGCAGATTCGGTTGGGGGTTGAGCTTGAAAGTGAATAGCGACTGGGCCCGATTGGTCGGTCCGACCGACTAGGTCGACTGGTTTCCGCCAGGTGTACCCCAACGCATTCGACGACTGCCTTGGGACTTGGTCGGGGGCATTCGAACCGCCGGGGGCTTTTAATCGCTTCGTTGCGCGCGCCGCGCATAGCTTGGTGCGCCTTGCCCGCCCGTCTTCTTGACTGCTTCGGTTTTTGGTGAAGGGCGTTTCGTTTTCCTACGCTTGCATTTATTTTGGAGACGTTTGATCTCCCTTGGGTATATAAGGGCGCTTCTGCTCGTTTGATTGATTGATCCCTAAGCCAGAGTCCTCTTTTTCAATCCTTGAAATGGCTTCGAGGCACCCGCTAATCTTCAGATTTGGCGATGATGTCGTGGTGGAAGAAGAAGATCCTCCGCCGAGCTCGGCCGAGCGCGACCAGCGATGGTCGAACTCGAGGGGAGGAGGAAGAAACCGCAGCCGCGATATTGCCATCGGCCGACGCCACGCCGAGGCCGCCCGAGGCTCAAGGTGGTAAGAGGGCCCTCTTGGGGCGATGGCGCGGCGCGCCGGTAGAGCCGCCAAGGCAAAGAATGGCGAGGCCGACGCTAGTTGGTTGTCAGCTTACAAGATGGTGGTGGCACCGCTGGCTCAGGGAGGTGCGCCGCCGAATGAGGGCACCGACGCCGCATTGATGCTCAAGATAGGACACTTGGTGCTAAAAATAGCTCCGCCATATCCTGTAGCTTTGCGTAGTTTTTTGAGCCTGCCGGGCACCTTATGTAGCATTGTAAGGCTCGAGCCTGTTGGCCTATAATGAAATCTCCTTTTTCTTTATGAATGTCTTTGCAATGAGCTTGTTTCGATTATTTCCCAACTTGGCCCTCGAGAATCGGTAATCGACAGGTGATCGCTTCTTTCTGGGTGCGAGCAGTCGGACGTGCGAACTCTTCGTGAGGTTCGGGTGTCCGAGTGCTCGTTTAGCGTCGTAGCTGGACCGTGCCTTGGTTGGCAGGGACGACCGGATGCCTCTTCGTGAGGTGCGGGTGTCCGAGTGCTCGTTTAATGTCGTAGCTAGACCGTGTCTTGGTCGGCAGGACGCCGGATGCCTCTTCGTGAGGTTCGGTGTCCGAAAGTGCCCTTGGCTCGAGGATGACCGGATGCCTCTTCGTGAGGTTCGGTGTCCGAGTGCTCGCTTAACGCCGTAGCTAGACCGCGCCTTGGTCTGGCAGGGACGAACGGATGCCTCTTCGTGAGGTTCGGTGTTCGAGTGCTCGCTTAACGTCGTAGCTAGACCGCGCCTTGGTCGGTAGGGACGACCGGATGCCTCTTCGTGAGGTTCAGGTGTCCGAGTGCTTGTTTAACGTCGTAGCTAGACCGCGCCTTGGTCGGCAGGACGCGACGGATGCCTCTTCGTGAGGTTCGTGTCCGAGTGCTCGCTTAACGTCGTAGCTAGACCGCGCCTTGGTGGCAGGGACGACCGGATGCCTCTTCGTGAGGTTTGGTGTCCGAGTGCTCGCTTAACGTCGAGCTGGACGTGGCTCGCTTTACGCCGTAGCCGGACGTGGCTCGCTTTACGTCGTAGCTAGACGTGGGCATCCATCCCGAGTCCTCGTCCGCGAGGGTAGCCGCGAGAGGAGGGCCACCGCCTATCCCACACGTGTACCCCGTCCGCAGTGTGGGACCCGGCTGGGGTGAGCGACGCGTGTTTACCCGCGTTGTTTGAACGCCGTGCTCGTGGAGCTAATAACAGTAGTCCGAGTG
Organism: Otatea glauca; assembly: GCA_036346275.1. NCBI lineage: Eukaryota > Viridiplantae > Streptophyta > Magnoliopsida > Poales > Poaceae > Otatea > Otatea glauca. The sequence goes on from CM070711.1 coordinate 54,445,843, forward strand.
GGTCCCGGAGGTCCGCCTGCGGGGACCCTTCCGAGCGACGGTCCTGCAGTAGGGTGTCCCGGCCTGCGGTGGGGCGACCCATAAGAAACCTTTCTTTACTCGATCCCAGATCGGACCACTGGTCGTCCGCCGACCTGTGAGCATACCGGCCGCCGCCCATCGATGAGCTCCCGGAGAGTGTGAAGTATGGTCTCGAACACGAGTAGAGGCGATGGGTCGCCACCACCCAACGTGGGGATCACCGGGGCTCGCCATACCCGCCCTTTGCTCGATTTATTTGGCGCCTTATGTCCATCCGTGGAATAGGCCTTTAGAACCCACAGCTCTGGCCGGCCCCTAGCGCGAGCCGCCGAGCTCGCCGCTTCGGGCCGCAGCGCCTGAAGGGCCTTCGCGCGCGCTCGGCAACCGGCCTGCCTAAAGGCGAGACCGAGAGGTCACAGGGCGACCGCCGAGGCGGTGTCTTTACGACTTCGCACTTTGTCGATTAAAACGCAGGAGAAATTGGAAACCGAGTTACTAGGCGCCGCGGAGACGAGGGTGTACGCGACGCTTCGCTCGAGGGGTGTCTTTTCGGTTGGCGCGCGCTCGTCTTCTATAAATACGTCGCTGAGACGTTTTCGAGCAGTCACGCGCTCTTGCCTTCCTCATCTTCCAGCCCTTTGCCTAAGACAAGAAAAAGCAACAAAAAGCCTTCTCCCTTCCTCACCTTTCCGCCGTCTTTTCGCGAGGATGTCGTGGCCGGAGTGCTCTGCCCAGGCCAGCCGTGCGCTCGGCTTGGTGAAGAAAGGCTTTCTCCTTGCGCAGGATCTCTCTCACTGGAGGGTGCCGACGGGGGCCGCCGCCCCTTCACCGAGGGACGACGAGGTCGTAGTGCCCGCTTCGTTCTTCGAGCGCGCTTTGGCTCGCCGCGCACTGCGTCGTCCGAGGGCTGCTCTTCCACTACAAGGCAGAGGTACATCATCTCAATTCCAATGGGGTCCTCCACATTGCCATTTTCGTCACGCCTTGTGAGGCCTTCTTGGGGATTGAGCCGCACTGGGCGCTGTGGAGGTACTTTTTCCACGCAAGGCTCTGGAAAGACAAGCTGTGGACGCCACGGCGCCATCGGTGGCTCGCCCTCCGGCCGATCCGCCCGGCTCGGACTATCTCGACATCAAGCTACCGTCGTCCAGCAGGATGGCGCTCAATGGTTTTACATTCGAACGTCGGGGATACGCCACGCCTTTCACCGCGAAGCTTCTGTGGTGGGGAAAGAATGGACCGGGTGCCGATAAGAAGGAGAAGAAGAAGGTGGCTCGATCGTGGAGCGTGTCGTGGCTCTTAAGGAGCAGAGGCCGACCGGGCGCTGTCGCGCGTGCCTTCATGGGGATGCGCGTGCAACCCTCATGGATGTGCCGCGCCGCTCCGTATGAGGGGCGTCGACAAAATGAGGATGGCGGAGCCCGAGCTTGCCGCGACCGAGGTCGGCCCGTGGCCGCCGCTGCAGACGCGCTCAGCGCCATCAAGCCGCGCGCCATCCGAGCCATTCTCAACGCCCACCCCCAACCGTAGGTTGAGCGGACTTCTTCTCGCCTCTCTCTTCCCTTTGCCTTTGCGCGGCCCGACCAAGTGTTTTTGTATCTTCTAGGGGCTCTTGGGAATGGTCTCCCGGGCGTTGCTCCTGGGAGAAGGCATCGAGGCGCTGCCGTGCACGGAGGTCAGATACTCGACTCCTCCCGCAAGAAGGGGAAGGAGGAGAAGAGGAAGAAGAAGAAGGAGGAGCTTGCGGCGAGGGACGCGCGTGGTGAGGACGAGTCTGAGACCACCGCAGCGGGGACGACCTCCACCGATAGCAGCGGGGGCAGCCCCGGTCACCCATACCATGGGTTCTTCTCTCGACTGGCCGACCGCGGTGGCCCGAGCGGCCGCCGCTGAGGGCGATCACGCAGCACCTCGGCCGGGGCCCAGGCGAGGGCGACCATGCGGTCGATGTCGCCGTCGGCCTCCATGGAGGCGGCCGGGAAGCGGTGGCGGATCCGCCTTGGAGGGGGACCGGCAAAGAGGGCGACTTGCCGCGCGCGCGCCGGCCGATAAGTATCCCTTTCTCGCTTGAACATTGTTTCCACAAAGCCGCCCGAACAGCTCCTAAGTGCTTGCGATGTGCGCGCCTATACGGTGTGACTGCCGTGGCGCGGCCGCGGCGCTACGTGGTGGCTCCGCAAGGACGGCGCTGCTCTGCCGCGAGGAGTCGACGGCGGCGAGGCGCCGCAGCAGGTGACGAGACGCCAACCGGGTTGGCGATGGTCGTGGCGCAGCGCCGAGCCGGGCCCGCCGAGGGCGCGCTCGCCATCGGAGGGACGGGGCCTCACTCAGAGGCTGAGGTCGGTGAGGAGCTCCCGTCGCCTCCGCCGGGAACGCCGCCGGGTGGCGCGATCATCGTTATAGAGGGGGAATCGACGACGCTACCCGCGAGCTCACCGCGAGACGGCACCGGCCGAGACGTCCGACCCCATGCCTCAAGGGGAGGTATCGGTCGAGGCCCCACAAGCGCGGGTCGCCGAGGGGATTCCCGAGGGGCCAATTCCACCACCCTTGCCCGTGGTGGCCAGGTCGGGCGGCGTCCCATCCGAACGGGCGACCGAGGACCTGTTGCCGGGTGTGGCCCATAGGTCGGGGACCATAGACGAAGCGGAGGAGAGCGAGTGGGCTGCTCTCCAGCAAGGCGCTCAGGACGCCGAAGCTGAGATAGACCAGATCCAAAAGGGTCTGGCTCTCGCTCTCGAATCCTCCGGCAGGGCGTTGGACGCAATGGTCGGGGGAGTCCGGCCGGTTAGCATGGTAAGTTGATCGAAAGCCCAACTTCTCGTAACTTCTGATGAATTCGCGGCGAGACTGACGGAGTGTCTGCATTTTGCAGCATCTGCGGGTCCGCTCTGAGGGCAAGGCCGAGCTCCTACAATTTCGGACACCAATGGGTGGTCTCTTTGTGGAGGAATGCAATCGCCGCGCTCGAGCTACGCATGGCTCAAGAGGCTCGACCGCCGTGGGCGGCAGCGGAGACCCGCCAAGAGCTGGATCAGGCCACGAAGGCCCTCTTCGAAGGGCGCCTGGGGGCCAAGTCCCTGAGGGCGAGGGTTGCGGAGCTCGAGTCCCTCCTGGCAGAGGCTGCCAACGCTAAGGATGCCGCTGTCACTACAGAGGGGGCCGCGCTAGCGCAGGCGACCCGTCTGCGAAACGAGCGGGACCAGGCCCGGAAAGACGCCGATCGAGTACGCTCCGAGTGGGAGACCGCTCGAAAGGAGCTGGCTTCCTTGAGGACCTCATACGAGGCAGTCTGGGAAGAAACCAAAGAATTTGGTGAGCTCTGCACCGGTAAGTGTCTCAACTCTCGCCGATTCTCGCCAGCCGTGACTCATAAGGCGTGCTCATCCGAGATGTTGTAACCGCAGAGCCGCAGAGCATCCGAGCGCCGCTATTGAGGCGCAGAAGGTGACGTGGACGCCATGACGTGGCGGCCGCGCCGACGTAGCTCGCGCCGCAGGTTGGCGGAGGAGGAGCGTTCGAGCTATTCGCCGAGTCGGGCGGCTCCGAAAGGCCGCCCAAGAGGTGTGCGATGAAGTGCTCGGGTCGTGCCGGCCCAAGCTCGCTTCGCCGCCCGTCTGGCCGGAGTGCTCACAAGACGCCCTCGCCTCGGAGCGAGGGGACCGTGCTTGAGCATCATCGGCCCTTGTCAACACCATTTCTTATTATGATGGAATCGACCTTGGCATCGTTGGGAGCGGATCGCGGGAACCGAACCGAGGAGGAGGTCGACCGGTTCGAACTCCAAGTCGAGCCGTACGCCCGGGAGATTGCTGACCGGATCTTCCCCCAGAACGTCCTCCATAGGAAATAGGAAGGAGTCAGAACATGTCTTACTTTGCTGTAAAAGACTTATCATATGTGAATAAACTTAAAATTTAGCAAGTTCCATACGCCTCTTGCCCTCTTTTATGTTATGGTGGGCGCTCGACCGGCCATAGCTTTAAGGACCACCGGGGTCACTTATGCGTAGGTCGGGTCGCTTCGGGAGGGGCAAAGAGAATAGGAACTTTTGGCTACGCAGCAGTTACACGCACTTGTGGGGGATAGAAATATTCCCAACCGGCCAAAGATCGTTCCGCTCAGGCACTTCCTTCTTTCGCTAAGTGCTACTTCGCAACCGTAGCCGCCGGGGCGTAGGCCGTAGCACTTGGGTCGAGAGGGTTACCGCTTGGGAAGGACCTCGTGACCAGTCGGGTCACCTACCCGCATAAGCGCGTGAGTTAGCCGTGTTTGCACGAGAGAGGAGTGTTCCCGACTGACCAAAGGTCACTCCGCTCGGGTACTTCCTTCTTTCGCGAAGTGCTACTCAGCAACCATAGCCGCTGGGGCGTAGGCCGTAGCACTAGGGTCGAGAGGGTTACCGCTTGGGAAAGACCTCGTGACCGGCCGGGTTACCGACCCGATAAGCGCCGACTAGAAGCAGCCTGAATGGGGGCGCCAACGGGCAGCCCCCGAGCATCGCACGGCGACCAGGTGCTCGGAAGGAGAAGTAAAGACAATGCAAGGAATAAGAAAAGGACTTAGGGATAGAAACGCCTTAACTTTTCTATGTTCCATGCGTTGGGGAGGACGCGGCCATCCGTGTCCTTAGTCGAAAGGTGCCAGGCCGAAGAACCTCTACGACGGTAAAGGGGCCTTCCCAGGGCGGCAAGAGCTTGTTCTTGTCTTTGCTGGTCTGGACCCGACGCAGAACCAGGTCGCCAGCGCTAAAGGATCGCCCTCGAACCTGGCGGCTGTGGTAGCACCGCAGAGCTTGTTGATACTTGGCCGATCGTAGAATGGCCACATCGCGCGCCTCGCCAAGCTGGTCGATGGCGCCTTGTTGGCGAGGCGAGCCCCCGAGCCTCGCCGGGCTTGTAATCTTGGGGCACCATATTCCGTGTCGGTTGGCAAGACACCTTCTGGCCGAATACCATGAAGAACGTGTAAACCCGCTGTTCGAGTCGGTGTGGTCCGCAGGCTCCAGCGATCTGAGGGTAGCTCGCCACCCATCGCCTCGCGAAATGCTTCACCGATCAAGATCCGTGGCTTGAGTCCTTGGAGGATCATGCCGTTTACGCGTTCGACCTGACCGTTAGTCCGTGGATGGGCCACGGCTGCCCAATCGACGTGAATGTTGAAGTCGTCGCAGAACTCGAGGAACTCCTTCCCCGTGTACTGCGTCCCGTTGTCGGTGATGATAGAGTTGGGGACTCCAAACCGAAAGACGATGTCGCGGAAGAAGGTGGCCGCTTGCACCGACGTGACGCTCACGACCGGCTTGGCCTCTATCCACTTGGTGAACTTGTCCACCGCGACGAAGAGATGAGTAAAGCCCCCGGGCGCTTTCTTGAAGGGCCCGACCAGATCGAGTCCCCATACTGCAAATGGCCAGGTGATGGGAATCGTCTGTAAGGCCTAAGATGGCAGATGTGTCTGCCGGGCGAAGAATTGGCATCCTTCACAAAGCGCATAAATCGCCGGCGTCGGACACGGCGGTCGGCCAGTAGAAACCTTGTCGAAAGGCTTTTCCTACCAGGGACCGGGGCGCGGCATGGTGACCGCAGACCCCGCCATGGATATCGAGCAGCAGTTGTTTTCCTTGGTCGGCCAGGATACACTTCTGGAGGACTCTGGAGGGTATCCTTTTGTAAAGGTCTAGCCCGACCAGGACGAAAGATTTTGCCCGTCGAGCGAGGCGCCGAGCCTCGGTTGGGTCGATGGGAAGCGATCCGTTTGTCAAACGATCGATGAAGGGCTTCCTCCAGTCGGACTCAGTCGTTAGTATGCTGCGGCCCGACCCGGCCGGATTTACGCTCGACCGCGTGGCGGTCGAAGCAACCGCGCCATCGGTCGGGTGGCCGCGGCCCATCGGGTTCAAGCGGGCGGAAGGAAGCGAGTCGTCGACGAAGATCCCGTGGAACCGCTCTCTGACCGAGGCAAGATTGGCTAGGTAATCGGCCTCACCGCTGTAGCGTCAGTAGCTATGGTGGAGCTCGAAACCCTTGAACCGCTCCTCGAGCTTGCGCACTTCTCGACGACCTGCGGCCATGCGGGCGCCTCGGGGCTCGCCGCTTTCATGACACAGTCGATGACAAGCTTGGAGTCCCCATGGGACGAGTCGACGAGCGCCAAGGTCGGCAGCGATCCGAGACCGCTGACGAGCCTCGTGCTCGGCGACATTGTTGGTCGATCAAGAGCAACCCGATGGCGATTGAAGTTTGTTCCCGGCGGGAAACGATGACAACTCCTCGCGCGCGCTTCTTGGTGTAGGACCCATCGAAGTACATCGCCCAAGATTGGTCTTGAAGCCGGTGGCGCTGGGCTGGTCCACTCGGCGACAGGTCGCCGTGGCTCGTGACTTGATCGCCGTTTGAGGAACGTATGTTATGCCGTGACCACTAAGCTCGAGCGCCCACTTGGCTATCCTTCCTGAGGCGTCGCGGTTGTGGACGATCTCGCCGAGCGGCGACGTGGTCACCACGGTGATGGCGTGCTGGTTGGAAGTAATGGACGAGCTTTCTTTTGGCGATGAGCACTGCGTAGAGCAGCTTCTGCACCTGCGGGTACCGAGCCTTGGACTCGGAAAGCACCTCGCTGATGAAGTAGACTGGCCGTTGTACCTTGAGTTCTCGGCCCTCTTCCGCTCGTTCCACCACAAGGGCCGCACTGACGACTTGGGCAGTGGCGGCGATGTAGAGGAGCAGCGGTTCACCTGTGCCGGGCAACCAGATCGAGGTGAGGACAAGAAGGCCTTCAAGCGGGTGAGGGCCTCCACGAGCCTCCCGGGTCCAAAAGCGGTCGATTTTTAAGCAACAGAGCGGCATTCGCGCCGCCAAGGCGAGACACGAACGGCTTAAGGCTTCGAGGCATCCGTTAGCCTCTGATCCCTTTGAGGTTGCCAACCGGCCCATCCTCACGATTACGAGATCTTCTCACGATTGGCCTCGATGCCACGCCGAGACGATGAAGCCGGGAGCTTCCCTGGGGACCCCAAGACGCACTTCGGGGTTGAGCTTTATGCGGAACCACGGAGGTTCGCGAAGGTCTCCCCTAGGTCGGTGATAAGGTCGCCGGCCTTCACGATCTTCACGACGATGTCGCCGACGATGCCTCAATGTTGCGTACCGATCCGTCGCTTAAACACGCTTGCATACATCGCGGGTATGTAGCGCCCGTATTTTTACAATCGAACGGCATTGTTATGTAGCAGAATGAGCCAAACGGAGTGATGAAGGAGGTCGCGAGCTGGTCGGACTCCTTCAACGCTATCTGGTGGTAGCCCGAGTAGGCATCCAGAAAGGAAAGGGACTCACACCCCGCGGTGGAGTCGATGACTTGGTCGATGCGGGGCAAGGGGAACGGGTCCTTTGGACACGCCTTGTTGAGACTCGTATAGTCAACGCACATTCTCCATTGCCCATTCTTATTTTTTACAAGTACAGGTTGGCCACCACTCGGGTGGCGTACTCTTTACAAACCCCGCACCAAAAGCTTGGCGATCTCTCCCTATGATCCTGTGCTTCTCCTCGTCGGCGGCGCGGCGCTGGGCGACCGCTTTGAGCCCGGTCTGATGCTCAAGGAGTGCTCGACGACTTCCACTGAATTCCGGCATGTCGAGGACTTCCATGCAAAGACATCGTTGTTGGCGCGAGGAAGTCGACGAGCGCGCTTTCCTATTTAGCGGGGCGTGGCTCCGACCCGCACGGTCTTGGTCCGATCCCCGGATCGACCGCAACCTTCTTCGTGTCCGGCGGACTTGAAGGATCCCGCCCGACTTGCTAGACTTAGGGCGGACTCGAGGCCTCTCCGAGGTTGACGAGCTCGGCGGACGCGATGACCGCCGACGCTTAGCTCGCAATCGCTTCGCCATAGCTGTAAGCGAGCCGAAGGACGGCCACAGTGATGACTCCGCGCCCGCATCTTCACTTCAGATAGGTGTAGCTGGGACCGCCATGAACTTGGCGAGCATGGCCTCCCAGATAGCGTGGTAGGAGCCGGAAATCCACGACCTCAAAAGTGAGGGTCTCGTGCGGAAATTTCCGGTCCTCCAAAGGTGACGGTAGGTCGACCGCCTGAGCGGTTGGGCTCACGCCGTGGATGATGCCGTGGAAAGGCGCCTTGCTCGGTCGGAGACCCGAGCGGGGAACCCCCATGGCGTCGAGCGTCTCAACATAAAGGATGTTGAGACCATCGCCACCGCCCATTAGCACCTTTGTGAGGCGCTTCTTCCCCATTAATGGGATCGACCACAGCGGGTATCTCCGGCCGGGGGCGTGGTCGGGTGATCGATTCGATCGAAGGTGATCGGGATTCACCACCAAGATATTGGGGACGGCCGCGTGGCGGTGTGGACCTCGCGGAGGCGAGCTTGAGCGACGCTTGTCGGCGTAGCATGCCGATCCGCCGAAAATCATGAGGCAGCCGTCGGGTTCTGGGAACTTGTCGTCCGCCATCTTCTCCGCGACCCTTGGGGCCGGGGTTGGCTTCTTTCCTTTGCCCCGCGGCATCGTGGGGGCGCCGGAGAGGAAACGCCTCAGGACCTCGCAGTCCCGGTACTTGTGTTTGACGGGGAACCCGTGGTTTGGGCACGGGCTATCCATCAACTTTTCGGCGGTGGCGCGACGGTCGGTCGCACCGCCGCTATGGCGGTCGGTCGCCGACACCGCGACCACTTGGGCCTCGCGGACCTGCTTTCCATGCCGCTTCCGCTTATCGGAGCGGTCGAAAGGGGACCCAGCTCGGGCGCCGGGCTCTTGCTGGGCCTTTCCTCCTTCGAAGATGGCCCCCACAGCCTCCTTGCCGGAGGCGTGGTTGGTGGCGATATCCAGAAGCTCCTTGGTGGTCCCGGCTTGACATGTACCCGGTTTGTGCACCAAGGCCTTGCAAGAGGTGCCGTAGATGAATGCCCCCACGACATCGGTGTCGGAGATGTCGGGGAGCTCGTTGCATTGGCGGGAGAAGCGTTTCTCCCGGCTGCTGTTTGCAGCTCTTCAGGTCCCAGGAGTTCCCAGGGTGCTTATAGGTGCCCTGGAAGTTGCCGACGAAGAGGGTCTTCAAGTCAGGCCAGTTCCTGATGGTCTTTGAGGGCAAGTACTCGAGCCAAGCTCGAGCCGAGTCCGCAAGGTAGATAGGAGGTATTGGATGATAAAGAGGTCATCCGTTGCTCCCCGCCTCGGCACGCGAGCCAGAGTCCTCAAGCCATACGCCGGTTTGTGGCCCTGTATTTGGCAATGTTGGTCGGTGCCACAGACCGCAGGGAAATCCGCATGGCGAATCCTGCGTAAGGCCCGTGGTCTCGGACCATCGTGGCTTGGGCCGGTGGTGGTGGCGTCCGCTGTCCACAACACGCGAGTGGGCGGCCTCATCCGCTGCTTTTCTCCGCGCCTCGAGGGTGGCGCGAATGTCATAGGCGCGCCGAGGCACTGGCGCACGGGCGCGCGAGGCCCGGGTTGTTCATGGTGCGCCGCGCTTTGCCGGCCCACCGGCCCGAGCAATGCAGACGGCCCGGGCCCGCGAGGTGGCACCAGTGGTAGGAGCCAGAGGCTGCATGTCTGCCGCATGGTCGCGACGCCCACCAAATCTGAGGTTCTGCATGTGGCTTTGGCCTCCGAGTCACCGGCTCGGGCGGCCTCGAGCAAGATTGCGGCCGCAGCCACGCTTACGCTCGCGTGGGGAAGAACCGAGGGTCGTTAGACTCTTCCACCAGCTTGTGGTGTACTGGCGTGGCGCCGCGCCCGCCAAGCATCCGCGGGGCTCGGCTCCTCCCTCCAGTTGGCTCGAGTCGGTCGAGCTTCGACCGCCGCTCCTCGGCTCTTGTGGCTGTCGGCTGAAGCTCGGCGCGAGCTTGAGCGCGTTCAGCGTGCTTATGCAGGTATTCCTCCTCCTGCGCCTTAGTGCGCGGATGGGGCCCACAGAGTCGCGGGGTTGCGGTCAAGTCGGCCGTGCTCGCCATGTTGCACTCGCGAGTGCCGCTGGAGTAGGGTGCTCGTGTCGAGCTGGAGTTGTGGTGGAAGAATCTTCCAAGAACTCATGGACGAGGCCGACATGTAGCCGCCATTGCCACAAGGTGTGAGCTGCGGGGTGACATGGTCACCGCCGAGCCCACGGGAGCTATTGCCAGAAGTGGCGATGTGCTCCTCGGGTTCCGGCTTCGGGGCCTGTTGGGGTGCCCTAAGCCGGAGTTTGGCGAGGTCGCCGGAGATGGCTCTCAGGCTCCCGACGGGTGCCTGGTCTCCGGAGACGGTTGGGATAAGCACGAGCCCTCCTGCCGAAGTGGCGGCGAAGTCGAGGGAACCGAAGCGGATCCGACTTCCCGACGCAGTCGTGCCATCGCGGGTGAAGAATGCCATCAGGGAGGCAAACGGGAATCCGGAGATGTTGATGAAGACGCGCAAAGGCCCCTACCTGGCGCGCCAACTATCGGCGTTTCGAGCACCGGCAAGTAAATTTGTAAGTCTAAGGGGCCGCGCGTTCCCACTCCCTGAATGGTTAGACTCGAGAGTCCAAGGTGTATACTTGTTCGGGCCGAATGTCCCTACTCCGCTCAGTGTGGTGATGTTGTATTGCCTTAGGTGCATTTGCCGCACAACGCTTTACAAATGAGGGAAAAGAGTTTGAGCACAAGAGTGTTCGCAAAACCTAGCGAAGAGAAGATCTCTCGGTTGCCCCTCTCCTGAGGCTCCCGCCTCCTTTATACAACCTGGAGGGGCAAAGTTACATGGGAAGTTGGGAGAGGGCAATCGCCTCGGTGATGGGTCGTCGCTGGTTTGCCCACGCTGGGTCGGCGCGCCACAGTGGGCGGGCGCTTAGTCTGTGGTTGGGAATCGCGCACCGCTTCGTGAACTCGGCGATGGTTGACGCGGCGGGCGTAACGCTGGTACCGCCTCGGGAGGGCGTGCCTTCGTATTATGCGTGGTCGTTGATGGGGCTCGAAGCTTGACTTCGCACCATTTATGCCATCTTGGGAAAGAGCCACCTACTCCCGTACAATCACTTCGATTGACCCGTCCCGGGCACGTGGTCGCCACCGGCAAAGGCTTCGACACGCGCCCTTGGCGGAGGTTGCCTTGGTTTGGTTGGAGTCGGGGATCCCACCAGCTGAGGTCGGGAGCCCTGCTTGGTCGGAGTCAGGGGATCCCGACCCGCTGCGGAGGTCGGGAGCCCTGCTTGGTCGGAGATGCCTACCCCGATCGGTCGGGAATGGGCGCCTTGTGTGGCCCCACAGGTACTTTGGTCGGTAGCGGGCCTGGAGCGGCCTGTTAGGCTTGAGCTATGCTTGAGGCAGCCTGCTCGTCACCCTGGGCCGTTGGGGTACCCCTGGTATGAGTATTCGTCAATATGACTATGTGTCTGTGTTGGACTAGTGTGTAAATGTGTAAAGGTGTGCATATACATAATCATGAATATAATTGCTGAATTCTGAGTATGGATGTATATGTGTTTTAGTGTTGATCTTGAGTATATAAGGGTGTGTTTGGTTGTCTGCACCACCCTAGCTTGTCCCGTATGAGCCATCCAGGCTAGCCTGGGCCTGCATGAGTGGATGCAGGTTGAGTTGTTTGGTTGCTTGTTTATGCATCTCATGGGCCTGCATTAGAGAGAAGCCCAATTTTTGTGTTTCCTTCATCCTGCATGAGTGGATGCAATTGCATCGACCTAGCCTGGATGAACAGGAAACCAAACACGTGTCTAACAGATACAGTTGTATCCACTCATGCGATTCAGGCACCCAGGCAGGCAACCAAACACACCCTAAGTGACTGCATGTATGCTCTTGAGTGATGCTAAACTGTGTTTTGATTTCTCTGAGATTGGTTGTGTGGAGATGTGTACTTTAATACCATGCTGGAATTGGACCATTGTTTGTATGCATATAATGTATATATCCCTATATATACTTGTGATTTCTAGAAAGAGAAATATTATGCCATCTGTCTATATCTTAACAATGTTGTATGTTAAGGATGTGATAAGGATGATAAACATGATTTAAGGATGTTAGTTTTGGGTAGGGATTTTGCAGGACTTAAGATTATTATTATTTATTTTTGTCCTTTTTGTTAATAGGGATATATTTGTGAATGATTTTATATTCGTTTGGTTTTGAAACTTAGAATTAGGGATTTACTACTTTTAACCACTAAAAGCTTTCTTTTATAGCAAAAACCCAAATAATGCTAGAAAATCCAAAAGTAAATCACATTTTCACATTATTCGTTTTGTGATTTTGATTTTCATTATTTGGAAAAGAGAAGCTTAGTAAGGAAAGTGAGTTTTTCTAAAATTTGAAAAGGTGAAAATTCAACATTAACTCTCATTTCAAACTCAGATTTTTATTTTAGTCATTTTTAAATTTTAAGTTCTTATTTTATTTGTTTTTGAATTTTTCGAGATGTTACAAGATACTCCGCAAATATTAAGAAGCTTGTATCCAAGAATGATTTGAAGTTGCTTGGTATAAAGTCCCATGACTGTTACGTCTTGATGACCCAAATGCTCTCTGTTGCAATCAGAAATATTCTGCTAGAGGATTTCAGGTTGTCAATCACGAAACTATGTTATTTCTTCAATGCTATTTCTTGCAAGGTTATTGACCCCGATGTGCTAGACAACTTACAGAGTGAGGTGGTGCGGACTCTATGTCAGCTTGAGATGCATTTCCCCTGTCATTCTTGGACATCATAGTCCACCTTGTTGTTCACCTTGTTAAAGAGATTAAGATATATGGACCCGCATTCCTACGTTACATGTATCCGTTCGAGATACATGGGTATATTAAAGTCATATGTGAGGAATCTATCGAAGCCTGAGGGTAGTATTATTGAAAGTTATAGGACTGAAGAGGTTATTGAGTTCTGCATGGACTATCTAGGTAAAAGACAAGCAATTGGTGTTTCTGTATCTTGTCATGAGGGCAGACTTGGTGGCAAAAGAACCATTGGGTCCAAACTAACGAGTCCACGGTTTGATATGTATTATAAAGCTCATTTGACAGTCTTGTAGCATAGCGCAGAGGTTCATCCATACATCGAGCAGCAAAAGTTGATATTACAGGAAGAGAATCCACATATGGATGAGCTTTCCATCCGTGAGAACACAACGATCGATTTCTCACATGGTTCAAAGAAAAGGAGAAGGGCTCTGTTGGTGAGGATGTCAAATTGTTAGCTAACGGACCAAGATTTAATGTACAGACATGACAAGGGTACGATATTAATGGATACACCTTTTACACTGAAAGTCAAGATGCAAAGAGTACTGTTCAAAACAGTGATGTGAGCATAGATGCTTTGTCCAATGATCACTCGAAAAGAGGATTCTCAACCGCAATGAACTCCTACAACGAGATGATCGAAGAAATTTGGGAGCTCGATTATAGAATATACCAAGTTCTATTATTCCAATGTAAGTGGGTAGGACTTCCACAAGGAGAGAAGATCGACAAGATAGGTTTTACTCTTGTGGATCTCAATAGACTCGCCTACAAAGATGAACAGTTTGTCCTTGCGAATCAAGCAACTCAAGTCTTCTACGTGCGTGATTCGGCCAATCCGAGGTTACACGTCGTCCTTCATGGCAAGAGGCGGATCGTTGGAGTTGAAAATATCGTAGGTGAAGAAGAGTACAACTAATTCGATGAAATACCTCCGTTTACAGATGGGGCATGTCTTAGCGGTGACGACGACACACATGGAACAAATTACATACGTGTAGATCATCAAGAAGGGTTGTATTGTGAATAAAGGGACGTCAATGTAGATAATTAATGCTATGTACATGTTTGAAATGTTTGTATTATAAATAATTAAAGATTTGAAGGTTTGGAGTCTGGCCTATGCTTGGGAAAATTAATTAGGGTGTTTAGTTGATCTTAAGTGGTGATATCAATTTTTTTTGTAAAATGTGATCTTAAGTGGTATTTTACACTATGAGAAATACTAGGTTTAGTCTCTCTCTACAAGGAAATACTAGCTGAAAAAATGTGGTTGGCCAAGGCAGCCAATTACTCCATTTGCATTTTGTGTTACCTTGTCTTGTGAACTAACATACCTGCTGCCAAATTTATGAATGTAGTCGGTTCTGTTTAAGAACCGACAGAGATTTTCATCAATGCAGTCGGTTGTGTTTAAGAACCGAAAGAGATATGTGGTATCAATTCAGTTGGTTGCGTTTAAGAACTGATAGAGATATTGCAATATCAATGCAGTCGGTTCCGTTTGAGAATCGACAGGATTATTCCCATCAATGCAGTCAGTATCCTTAAGAACCGATAGAGATATGGCGGTATCAATGCAGTCGGATCCATTTGAGAATCGACATAGATATGTGAGGTGTCAATGCAATCGGTTTCGTGTGAGAACCGACAGAGGTATGTTAAATCAATACAACCGGTTTCCTTTCAGAATCGACAGAGATATGTTAATTCAATGCAATCGGCTCGGTTAGGAACTGACACAAATAGAAGCCAGCAACCTTACAGCGAGCTCGACCATTTTCCCCAGACATTTTGCCCACACATTCGCACCTCCTCCCCCATCGAGCTCGGCCTCAACAGAATCACCCCGGCACCGCCCTTGTCCTCCCCTGCCTCCTTCGACTTTTGTCACCTTCCCTAGTCCGCCTCCTATGGCTTTCGTCGACTCACCTGCCCCTTGGCTCCGCGTCCGCCTCCAGCTCCTCCTTGGTCCGCCAACTCTGACTTCCCTCGCCTCCCCACGACCGACAAACCCTAAGGTATGGATCCATCTAGTTGCACCTCTTGTGCCATTCAATATGGTCGGTATGCTAATGTATTGCAGCAACTAAACCTAGAAACTCAACCGAGTGAGTTAGGTGTATTTTGTAGAGTGGGCTTGTTTAAACAGCAACCACAGGAGGCCTTAGAGACTCCTTTTGTCAAGAAGGCAAAGTTGACAGAGGCCATAGCATCCCCTCAAATACAAGGAAAGCCCCTTGTCCCGACCTTAGAGACTCCTTCTGTCCAGAAAGGAAAGTTGGCAGAGGCCACAGAACTCCCTCAAGATTTTAAGGGGTATGTACATGGAAAGCCCCTTTTGCCTAGCTACAAATTGAATGCTCTAAGCAAGTGGACCCGCTTGCTCCATGGATAGTACATTGACAAGGTGAATGAGGCCTAGCGTCATGTTGATTTCAATGTGAGGTATAGAGGGGGATATTTCCACCACGAGGAGCATGGAACATTTCCAATCAATTTTGAGGACCTGTTCCATTTGTAACAACTGATAGCCATCGATATTTCTACTGTACGATCCTAGACGCTGTAAGTATCGCACCATACAGCATGAGCCTATGACTTTTATAGGATTTTGTATTATATTTTTTAACATTCAACACGAGTTGCATGATAATGAGGCAGTGAGCCGTGACAATTCAACACCTAGTTGGGTTCGTCGCCCCGAGCTTATGTCTGCGACCATGGCTAGGCTTCAATCAGAGTTCCTTGCCAACTACATCAAGCGGGCATTGCAGGCTGAGTTGAAAAAGGACTTCATTCCATTCCCGTACCATGAGGAGTAAGTAGTACTTTACCCTTCAATTACTTGTATGCACTTAAACCGTATATAAACTTATTTTCTTGCACTTCATACTATTTAATAAGCAACCATTGGGTTCTACTCATGCTTGCTCCATGTGAAAACAAAGTCTACACTTTTAACTCGCTTGAAAAGAGACCGATGGCCTATGCAATCAAGCCTATTTTGTAGAAGTAAGTATATTCCTCTAACCTAACACTTTCTGTATTTAACTATGTTCATTTTTTTACTCAATGGCATCTGTCCAATGTATGTAGGGGTTTCTCATCTTATGTCGCTGAAGGAGGGCGACACGATTACAAACGAAGTGGCCAGTTGGAGTGGAAGCGCTTCAAGGTACAAGTGCCTAGTATAAGATTAATTTTTCTGACATCTATTCTTTGTCTCTTAATTTCATTTTCTTTGTTCAGAGTGTCATCAATAGGGCAGCGACGACCTGTGCGGCTTCTATGCCATGCATCACATGCTGATCGTGGTCGGCGGCGCACACCTTTTCCCTAGGGTATATGTACATGCATAATACACGCATGCTTTTACATAAAAATTTTAAAACTGATATTAGTGCACTCATTTCTATTTTGCAGAAGACCGATATCCCCCTGAAGAGCTTACAAACCAAAGATCTCAACAAATTACGGGACCGCATATGCCAGTGGTACTGGACAGAAGTTCTAGTGGAGGACGGTAGGTTTAGAGACCCGACAGGCTCCTACTAGTCCATATATTGTAAACAATATTATATCATGTGAATGTGATATGTGTACTAAGTGCTAAGTACATATGTTTGTGTTTTATATTGTGAACGAATGTGATGTATACTGTAAAATACTTGTGTTCTATATATATTATGAATGTGATATGCATACTGTGTAATCTATGATATATATTGTGAATGTGATGTATATTGTAAAATGTTTGTGTTATATATATATATATATTGTGTAATCTATGTGTAATCTGTGCTATTTTTGGGAGGATGTACAGAGCCCCGAGCCCTCATCACAATCAGTTCTACCTCAAAACCAATTGTGATGAGGCACTCATCAAAATCTGTTCTTACTTAGAACTGATTGTGATGATAATTTATCACAATCAGGCAAAAACTGATTGTGATAGTGCCTCCTCATCACTGTCTAATGACCTTGTATCTCCATCAAAACCGGCTGTGATGATGAAAAAGAACCGATTGTGATGTACATTCTTGCAGTAGTGAAAAGGCAAGAATCATGTAATCAAATCACGTGCCAATCATGAAGATGTCACGGAAATCTAGCTTTCATCTGCCCGCGTATGCTGCCTTCTGCTCTCATCTACTCCCTATAAAAGGGCGCCCACTCTCATCTCTGGGAGGACAGACCGGTCGACAGTGGAGGCTCTCAAAGACGGAGACACACACATGCATGAAGAGAAAAGAAATGCTGCATTCAAGAAGCAAGAAGACTTCCTACAAGAGGAGGCGATGACTTTCTCCTGCTTCAATGGAAAGGATTGATATATGCTCTATTCTATTCTCTCTTCTAGCTTTGTGGCACCATGTGAAATACCATGTGGAGGTCTACCCATGTTTGTGATGAGTATTTGACTAAAATTGAGCTTGGTATGCTCTGGTTTGAGTTTGATTTGAATTGGATTTTCAATTTGAAGCAATTTGAGCTCTGTCTATTTTTCTCGGTGCTACCAGCCGAGCGGTAGCACTGGACCCCAGAGCGGTGTTGAAAAACCCGAGAGGGTGTTTTTGCAGGATCAGGCAAGCCGGTGCTACCGGCCATGGCAGCCCGGTGCTATTGACCGAGCGGTAGCACCAGCCGAAATGGTCGGTATGAAAATACCAGAGAGGATGTTCTGCTGTTTGGGTTGAAGGTTTTTAGAGGTTTTGTGCTCCTTTGAGCTTTGCCTACTTTGTTTGAGGCTTTGTAAACCTCCCTTCCAGAAATACAAATCATTTTCTCTTATGCTTGAATTTACTTTACGCATTTAAATTCAGCATTTAAATTTTACACTTAAATTCTTGTAATTTACATTCATGTAATTTGGATTTGCCTCCCCTCCTTCTACATGCTTTTGGATTTGCCTCCTCTTCTTCTAAATGCTTTTGCTTCTTGTGTCGAGGACGTTGATTGATGGATAAATCTTCTTTAGATCATATCCCAATTATCTAGGCAATCCATGCATCTTTCTTGCAAGAAATCGGTCTTTTGTTCTTAGTTGAATCATTCATTTAGATCGCGTTTGTGGGGTGTTGAACTTGTATTCTTGCTTGCTGTGACATGTGGGAGGTTATCCAAGATCATCTTGATCATCAAAACCCCACGAGCAAGTCTAAGATCAAGTTCTCGAGTTTTTGCTTAAACTTGGTGTGTTCTTCCTTCAAAGTGAAAAAGGTCGGAAGTTTGACGTCAATCCTTGCGATTGAAGATTGGAATAAGTTTCTGACATCCTTAGGATCACATCTACCAAGTTTTGTGAGTTTTTTCTAGCCGATCAAAAGATTCATCAAGATTTGCTTTTGAAGGTCGTGCTGGTATTTCAGCTGTTCTTGAGCCTGGTGCTACCGGCCTCTCAGTGGTAGCACCGCCCATACAGAACAGCTAGCTCTTTTTATTTGCTTCCTCTGAGTGTTTCTCTTTGAAGGCTCATTTGGAGTATTTTCTGTGTGAGAGGAATTTTATTTGGGATCATTCACCCCTCCTCTGATCGCCATCTCGGTCCTTCAATTGGTATCAGAGCCGGTTTTGCTCTTCCATAGATCTTGACCGGTCTCAAGAGCCATGGTGACGGACAAGTATTCTACCAAGCCTCCTATTTTCTCTGGAGTTGATTTTCCATTTTGGAAGTCTCGAATGGAGTCATACATCACTGCCCAGGGCTTCCTGATATGGCAGAATGTGAAGCTCCTGTATGAGGTTCATGCCGATGAAAACGTCGCGACCGGTAATATGGCTGACGTTAAGGCAAACGCTAAGGCAAGGAACATCCTCATACAGGGTCTTAGCCGCAGTGAGTACGATATGATTTCTCACCTCCATTCTGCTCATCAGATTTGGGTGACCCTCGATGCTTACCATGAGGGCACCACTCAAATCAAAACGGTGAGACAGGACGAATTCAAGAGTGAGTACAACAAGTTTGAACAACATGCTGGTGAGAGTCTTGACGAGTGCTTTGGTCATTTTATGAAGATTTTGAGTGACCTTCGAGCAGTTTGTTGCATATACCCTGACTCGGATAATACTTGATATTTATTGACTGCACACGATCTTCGAGTTTGGGAGATGAAGGTGACCACCATCAAGGACACTATTGACTTATCGACTCTAACTCTTGACGGGCTTTACTCCCGACTCAAGACTCATGAGATTAACGCCGTCTCTCGCAAGACAAAATCTCAGTCCATAGCCTTGGTCATCGATTCCACTGGATCCACTTCTAATTCTTCTGCTGGTTTTTCCCTCTCCACCCTTTGCGAGCTAAGCGATGACCAACTGGAAAAATTTCCAGAAATTGAGCTTACTCTTTTAGCTCGCAAATTCTCTCATGCATACAAGAAGGTGAGAGAGAGAGGATGAGAGGTGGCACGATCACCTGCTTCGAGTGTGGTGGCCCCAACCACATTCGAGCGAAGTGCCCCAAGCTAGAAAAGGGCAAGAACGACACCGACGGTTCAGGAAAGAACGACTACACTGACATAAACCGCAACAAGAAGCCTCCAGTTCGAGACCCAATGTGTGAGGAGAAGTACCACAACTTTTCAAAGAACAAGAAGCTCTTCCAACGCATCCTCGCCGCACTCGACGACATCGACCTCTTCGACACGAAGACCTGGAGCGACAAAGGCGAGGATGATCCACAAGAGAAGAAAGGCAGCGACGACTTCACCGGCATGTGCTTCATAGCAGACGCCAACGGCATCAGCGACTTTGAGCTCTACAACGACACGGACGACGTACCCTCCTATGACCAGCTCAATGAAGCTTTTTGCAAATTAGGAAAATTTCATGATAGAGCTAGAGCTAGGTGTATGGAGCTTGAGAAGGAAGTAGGTACCTTCACTCGGGAATTAGTTTCTCTTAGATCTTCTCCCACCCGAATCACTGATGACTGTTCTTTATGTGATGCCCTACTTGTGGAGCTAGAGAACCTAAGAACTATGCATGATAGTGTGTTGTTTAAGCTAGATAGTCTTAGGTTGAAGAATGCTAGCAATGAATCTGTTAATGCTATGTCTTTATATGCTAGTCTTCTTCATGCTCACTCTACTCCCTCATGTGAAAATTGCCCTAAACTACTAGCTGAGATTGATGCCATGAGCACTCACCTTAGGAAGCTCTCAACTAAAAATGATGAACTTGACATGCATGCTTCTAAGGACCTAGTCAGCTCATGTGAGTGCTGTAAACAACTAAAACTTGACAATGAATCATTAAATATCAAGTGTGCTAAACTTGCTAAGGACTTACTAGTTAAGTCACAAGAAAGTTGCTTGAGATGTGCTATGATTGAGGGGGACTTGGATGAAATCCAAGTTGAACTTAGGAAGAAGCTTGAGGCCCAGACCCTTAGGATTAGAAATGCTCCTTGAGTTTTGTGTGAGGCCCTCAAAATTGAGGCAGCTATGCTGAGGGAGAAAAATGCACGTGCTGATAGTTCTTCTCTTCCTGGTTCTTCTTCCTCATCTCTTCCCTGTTCTTCATATGCCTTTTTCTTTCGGGAGTGAGAGTATCTCATGAACACTCTCAAGAAGTTTATAGGAGCAAGAAGAAGCTCAATATCATTCTAGATCAACCCAAGATTATCCGATTTAATCAGGGTCTAGGATTTGAGTACTTGGAGCACGCTCGGGTGCATCCTCCCACCATTGTGCATGGCTCTAAGAGTGGTGAGATCGTGGTAGCTCTCAAGGGTGAGTACCACTATGTTTAGATCTGCCGGGGTTGTGCATGGGATTTCTGATCATAAGGCTGCTCCTCCTGCTACTTCTGCCTCTAGTAAGGCGAATTATACATGCACCTTCTGTCAAAAGGATGGATATTTCGTAGATTTCTGCTTCAGGTGTGCCAAGATCACAAGGCGTGAGCGTGTTTCTGCTCTTAGGGGTATTCAAGGTCATCCCCAGACTCTAAGTGCTTCTAAGACACGCACTGCTGCTAGACAGGTTAGAAAATCGCCTGTTCTTGGGCAGCGTCCAGGACTCGATTTTCATGTTGTTCAGTCGAGTTTTAGTCTTAGAGCTGCTCGTGGTCAGTCTTTTCGTAGTCCTCTTGATATTGCTCATTTTTCCTATCGAGGTAGATATCAGCGGCGTGAGGTGTTTCCTAGAAGGAGATTTGCACAGCTTCACTGGGATGGTTCGGCCTTTACACAACGGTAGGCCAACCCAGTTTCGGCTCCTAGATCTTCTACTAACGTTGTCTATGATCTTGTGAGAGTTGAGAGTCAAAGAGACACTAGAGTCCAGTCTTCTTCTTCTGTGGCTGGTATTCTGAGGCATCGTGTGGTTCAGTATTGGGTTCTCAGATCTTCAATTTATCCCAGTACTGAGTCATCTCTCTCTCTCTCTTGTGTCTTGATGAGGTTCGTCGGATGGGGAAGGGAGAGGTTTGGATTGTTGACTCCGGTTGTTCTCGTCATATGACCGGAGACTCTAGTCGGTTATCTTCCCTAGTCCGAGCTCCCGATGATGAGTTGATCACTTTTTTAGATGCTTCATCAGGTAGAGTCATTACCAAAGGTACCGTCTGCATTAATGACAATTTCATTCTTAAAGACGTTGCCTTAGTGAGTAAGTTGTAGTATAATTTACTTTTTGTCTCCCAGCTTATTGATGACTCTTTTGAGTTAAGCTTTAAAAGTAGTGCCTGTAGAATCCTTGATTCATCAGGAGGATTAGTTTGCAGGATTTCTAAATTTGGGAGAGTCTTCCATCCTAATTTTTCTGTTTCTTCTAGAGACTCTCTTCGTTGCTTGATTGCTCCTGAGTCCTGTGATCTCTCCTTCTGGCATATGAGACTTGGTCACATAAGCTTCGACCATTTAACCAGAGTTAGCAGCCATGATCTCATTCGTTATTTGCCCAAACTCAAAATGGTCAAAGACTTAGTTTGCTCCCCCTGCCGACATGGCAAGATGGTTGCTGCTTCTCATCCCTCAGTCACTTTGTGATGACTGGTGCACTAGGATAGCTCTTACATATGGACACTATTGATCCAGCTAGAGTGCAGTCAGCAGGTGGTAAGTGGTATGTTCTTGTCATTGTTGATGATTTTTCGAGGTATTATTGGGTGTTTTTCATGGCCTCGAAGGATGAGTCTTTTACCCATTTCAGGGGTTTGGTTCATAGGTTGTCTCTTGAGCTCCCTGGTGCCTTACGAGCTATATGCAGTGATAGTGGCACGGAGTTCAAGAACTCCTACTTTGAGAGTTTCTATGTGGAGTTTGGCTTAGAGCATCAGTTCTCCTCTCCCTACGTCCCTCAGCAAAATGGCGTAGTGGAAAAAAAGAACAGGACCCTGGTTGAGATGGCCAGGACAATGCTAGATGAGTACAGTACTCCTAAGAAGTTTTGGACTGAGTCTATAGCTACTGCTTGTCATGTTTCTAATCGTATATTCTTGAGAGCACATTTACACTACACTTCTTACGAGTTGAGGTATGGGCGAAAGCCCAGTGTTTCTCATTTTCGTGTGTTTGGTTGTAAGTGTTTTATTTTGAAGTCCGATAACCTAGATAAGTTTGAGTCTCGTTCTTCTGATGGTTTTTTTCTAGGTTACTCGACTTTTTCTCGTAGCTATAGGGTCTAGAGTTGCGATGCGCATAGGATCATAGAGACTCGCGAGGTGACATTTGATGAGACTAGCCCAGGAGCTAGACCTGACATTTTAGGATTTTCTTCCCTCTCCGAGGCCATCTTTGTAGAGGATGAGGATGATGGAGATGATGGTGTTCCACCTGATCCAGTCCCCTCTACACCTGTGGTGCCTGCTGTTTCTATTTCTGCACCTCAGGGAGACCAACCCTTGCTGAAATTTCTTCTTTTCCCCTGCTGGTTTAAATTGAGATGTTACCCTAAGTTGTCTTTAACAGATGCCGATATTCCACACCTTTTGAGAGCGAGTTGGTGGATATATGCCGAGCTATGGAGTTTAGTCCAGTCAGTTGAGACTCATGTATGGTAGTCGCGTCTGCTTAAGATAGGAGTGTCACCCTTTAGGCTTTAGACTTGTGTGCTTAGGCTGGGCTTCGAGTTTTGTTTTCTGTGTGTGTAGTATGTATTGCAAGAGGCCCTTAGGCACTTGTAAGCAGCTATACCAAGTTATTATAAAGGCTGTTGAAATCCTAAGTTTGCTTGTGGTTAAACCTGTTCCCCTTAGTAGTTCTTTACTCATCTTATGCTTTCCCTCTTACCTAAACCCTATGAAGTGATCAACAGATGGTTCAAACTCATGGAAACAATGGAGCTAGTGGAAGTGGTACTCGACCAAGTGATAATCCCAACGAAGGATCAGTTGCTCAGCAGTTATGACAAGTTGATATGTATAATTTTGGTGCATTCTTGGCTTCTCAGACTCAGTTCATGCATACAATGATGCAACAAGTGCAGAACCTGACTAATCAACCAAGTGTCAACAATGCATCTCAAGTTGCCGCTAATAGTCCCCATCCTTGCTCAAGATTGTCAGAAGGATTGATCATCATCTGAAATTCTTATGGTAGCTCCTAAGAATCATTAGGATCACACAGAGAAAGTTTCATATAAAATAAAGCTCATTTGAAACTCCATATAAATAAAAGACAGAAAATTGAAAACTAACACAATGTCTATTTCAGAATTTTATAAAATCATACAAGCTAGATAAAGAACTAAAATTTCTACAATAGGATAAGTGTTTGCACCAAAATTTGGCAGATAGGGTCAAAATCGGTAGTCTAAGATCAACAAGATACGATTGGATAACGGATCAAGATATTTGGAAACAAAACAGGTTGTTAAGGAAAGCACCCTCCAAATAGAGGCCGATACGGATTCTATTCCTAACGTGTTGTACCAGGACTCTATCGGCCAATGGCTATAAAAGAGGTCTAGAGGTGATCAGAAAAGCTGCCCAGAGCCAACCAACCAATTCACTTCTACTTTTCATCTACTTTTCCGTCGACTAGGAGTAGTTCTTGTAATTTAGTCTTTGTAATTCGATCTTGATCAATAAAGTTGCGCATCGCCGATTGTTGATCTTCTTCAAATTCGCCCGTGTTTGATTTATTCGATTTTGTTGCGCATCGCCTTCTTCAGAATCGATCTGCCTTTATCCTCTGATTAGCCTTAATCGGCTAGCTGGACTTACCCTGTTATTTTGATCTTAATCGGCTTCAAGCTGATTGAGTCTAAGCCGATTGATCGTTACGATCGGCTTTGAGAGAATTTTATCCTCTAATTAGCCTTAATCGGCTAATTAGATCTATTCTGATACCTTGATCTTGATCGGCTTCAAGCTGATTGAGTTTAAGCTGATTGATCGTTACGATCGGCTTTGAGAGAATTTTATCCTCTGATTAGCCTTAATCGGCTAATTAGATCTATTCTGATACTTTGATCTTGATCGGCTTCAAGCTGATTAGATCTAAGCCGATTGATCGTCACGATCGGCTTTGTGTGGATTTTATATTTTTTACCTTGTCGATTCTGAGTCAAATCGACCGCACGCTCTGAACCGGTGTTAAATGCGGTGTCTTCTGCGCGAAACCCTACATCAAGTTTTTGACGCCAACACACTCTTGGCACGCCCGGTGGGACAGATGGCTTCATCAAGTAAAGAAACTCCGTCATCCGATCTCAACACAGAAGCTATAATCGTCCCCACGTTGGACGATTTAACGACAGAGCAGCGCAAGGAAATTGAAGATCGAAAAGCTGCTTTGGAGGAGATGATGCTGGGTTGTTACCAAAAAACCCGGCGTGGCATCACGCGGCGGACCGCTTTGCCGACGCTCAATCCACTCGGCGATGCAGGTGTCACCGACGGTTCCGTAAGTCAATACCTGCCCGCCCAAGCCGAATTATCGGCTATGATAAATCAATCTGTGCACCATGCTGTGATAAATCAATCATCGGCTCTCGTTGCGACACTTAAGCCGATGATCACGAATAGCGCGAAAACTATAGCTCGGAGTTGGCATCATGCGGAGGTGCGCTTGACCCAATGCAAGCCTGCCGAGTTACTCTGTTTTTCCATAGCACAAAATACACGAGTGCCTCGATCGATCCTAAACCATCGGCTACAACTCCACTCCCCACTATGATGCCGACTCAACCTACCATCATGCTACCACGAGATCCTCGGCGAGTGGGGTAACACATTATCAGCGTACATCGATGCCGCTAAACTAAGCGTGTCGGCTACTTTGCGCCGTCAACTCCGTTTAATATTTTCCCACAATCGGTCTCACAACCGATTGAACAAATTAAACGCGTATAATACCAAGAGCCGATTCGCGCCGAGAATCGGTCCTCATAAGGTGATAACCTCACGCAGAGCCCTTTGTCCTGTCACGAGAACCATCGGCTAGGAGGTGCGGCGGGTATGAGCAAAACCAACAAAATCGTCGGCTCGGTCTAGCAAGCGGCCCGAGTTTGCACTCGAGGGGCGAATAGTAGTCATTGGCGAGCCCGATATGTTGTCGGCTAACAACATTAATTGGTGACCAAATTTCTCCGTGTTGGTAGATCAATTCGACTTCTGACCAAAGGGTAGAGTCATTGGATATAGAAAGCCGTATCCGGATTATATAGATTGCATGCAATATCCACATGATTTTAAAGTTCTGATTTTGCCAAATTTTAAGGAATAATTGATCCACGACCTTAGAGCACGTCGGACGCTTTATCGCTCGATGTGGCGAGGCAACTCGATCGACGGGCTAAAATTAGATTATTCCCTTGTCTTTATCGGGCTGCTTTCACTTGGTTTACTAGTTTACCTCCAAATTTGGTTCATTTTGGAGCGATTTGGAAAGCCGATTCCATGAGTATTTTTTCTCCGGCAGTCTGGAACTCAGGATTTCAGATCTAAGTTCTGTCCAACAGAAGACTGGGGAATCGGTAAATGATTATGTTAAGAGATTCAGAGAAGTAAGAAATAGGTGTTTTAGTGTTACCCTGCCTGATAATCAGTTGGCCGATTTAGCTTTCCAGGGGTTGATACCCCCATTAAGAGAAAAATTCGGCGGGCAGGAATTCACCAATTTAAGTCATCTCTTACAGCGAGTATCGGCTCAAGAAAGCCGTTTCTCCGATGATAACGGCTTCAAAGATGAATTGAAGAATAACAAAGACAAGATACAATCGGCTATAGAGGATGACCAACTAAAATTTGTAGAAGAGCCGACGATGGAGCTGGACGCTGATCCTTTTCCAATTAACATGGTTCATTGCTCTAAAAAGAAGGAAAAGCCGACACAAGATGCAGAGCCTAAGGATCAAATTCATATATCATCGGCTATAAAAATGACACGTCAAGCGATGTACAATCAAATTCGATGGCAATAAGACACTCATGATTCTTGTTGGCTCTATACAAATAAAAGCCGACCGTGAAGGAAATTTTTCTAAAACAATCACACCAAAGAGTTATCAGGCTGAGAGAGCATTGCCACTACGTAAGCCGATACAGAAGTCGAAGTCCACTTTTTCCCAACTACTAGCAAAATATGAAAGAAGGAATGAAAGGCCACGACGAAGTCCTCCACATCGGCCGGTTAATGAATATCGGCCAAGCGGTCCTGAAAGAGCTCACCAACGGTGCCCTTTTTGGCAATTTTGTTGGGAGAGGAGATTAGCTTTGCCATCACCAAACACATGTCCGATGCGGTATTACCCATGTCAAGGTGATAGCGGCGATGGTCGGCTAAAGATAGAATTTCTAAGCCGACCATAAGTCGAAACAAGACCAAGATGAAGGGTCTAACAACTGCGGCTAGAATGGATCATTAGGAAAAATATGTAAGTCGATCGAACTAAAGCCGAGATGGTGTCCTCGTGTTTAAGCCGATCACAAAGAAGAAGACTGAGCGCTAAGGACCCAAGAGATGAGGAAGTGAACAAGAAAAACGAAGGATAAAACTTTTAATGAGCTTCATCCGATTAAGATTGCGAGAAAAGAGTGGAAGAAAAACCGGATTCGCCAATGATTTTTGTTCGACGGCCGATCTAGTCTGGAAAATCATACCACGCATCAGCTCGTGATAGCCGATTTGGTAAGGGATCAACGTGAGATCGTGTAGTGTGCGTCGGTTTGTCCAAGGTACTGGTTAGGTATTGATTGGCTAAAACTCAAATACGAATATACGAGTTGGCGATTCTCGACACGAAAGCCAAATTAACTCGATGCGATTAAAAATTTGGCTATGGTAAGAAAATATATGCTCAAGTCGATGATGAAAATTTTGGAAGATAACATGTTATCTCCCAAAATGGGGGTATATGTTTGCACCAAAATTTGGCAGATAGGGTCAAAATCGGCAGTCTAAGATCAACAAGATACGATTGGATAACGGATCAAGATATTTGGAAACAAAACAGGTTGTTAAGGAAAGCACCCTCCAAATAGAGGCCGATCTGATTCTATTCCTAACGTGTTGTACCAGGACTCTATCGGCCAATGGCTATAAAAGAGGTCTAGAGGTGATCGTAAAAAGTCGCGAGCCAACCAACCAATTCACTTCTACTTTTCATCTACTTTTCCGTCGACTAGGAGTAGTTCTTGTAATTTAGTCTTTGTAACTCGATCTTGATCAATAAAGTTGCGCATCGCCGATTGTTGATCTTCTTCAAATTACGCCCCAGGTTTGATTTATTCTGATTTTGTTGCGCATCGCCTTCTTCAGAATCGATCTGCCTTTATCCTCTGATTAGCCTTAATCGGCTAGTTGGACTTACCCTGTTACTTTGATCTTAATCGGCTTCAAGCTGATTGAGTCTAAGCCGATTGATCGTTACGATCGGCTTTGAGAGAATTTTATCCTCTGATTAGCCTTAATCGGCTAATTAGATCTATTCTGATACCTTGATCTTGATCGGCTTCAAGCTGATTGAGTTTAAGCTGATTGATTGTTACGATCGGCTTTGAGAGAATTTTATCCTCTGATTAGCCTTAATCGGCTAATTAGATCTATTCTGATACTTTGATCTTGATCGGCTTCAAGCTGATTAGATCTAAGCCGATTGATCATCACGATCGGCTTTGTGTGGATTTTATATTTTTTACCTTGTCGATTCTGAGTCAAATCGACCGCACGCTCTGAACCGGTGTTAAATGCGGTGTCTTCTTTGTCGGAAACCCTACATCAAGTTTTTGACGCCAACAATAAGATTTGCCTCAACATCATACACAAAAATTATCAAAAATTTCAGACCTTGAATGATAGCCCAATTAATTCGAAGACCTTGTTTTGTCCCAAGAGGACATTTCTAGTGCCTTCCCTTAGTTTCACTAACAAGTGGGCCTCTATTGCTTGGTCCCACTTGACAACGTCTCATGGTCTTGTGCCACTGCTACCTGACCCCACCTGGCAGCACTCACCAGTCTTGCCCTTTCCCAGCTGTGTGCTGCCTCATTGCCTTGCCGAAGCTTTGCCATGGCAAGCAAATCCTAGAGAAAGCAATGCCACAGCAACCACAGGACTTCAGCATCGACCTTACTCACACGTGTGAACTTGACCTTGCCTTGCGCCGCTATCACTGCTCCTGAACCCAAATCGCCCCTGGCCTTCTTTCCTCGCAGCTCAGTACCGCCATCACCCTCCTCCTCTCTGTGCTCTCAGTCAAACTGGTTGACCCTGAGCTACCCCGACCAATTTGACCCGCCGTATAAGCCAAGCACAAAACTCAAAACTCGACCACACCATGCAATTGCCATACCCTACAACCTCCATACCCTGGCCATGCCATGGCACCCAGAATTTCATTGCTGCTCACAAGCCAAGCTGTCGTTCATACTTTGGCCGAGCTCGCAAGCTTTATTGCCACCGCCTTAACCCCTCTATAAAGACCACCGAGATGACCCAGAGCTTCCCCCACACTCCCACTCACCCCTCTCCCTACCAAGCCTCGCCCAATTGTGCCCTAATTCTGCCATTAACGGAGAACCGCAGCGAAGGGGGAAAATAGCAATTTAGCCACCATTGTGGGTAAAAATACAATTCCTTGAGTCCCTAGCATCTACACTACTCCCTAAAGACTTTGCTCCCTTCAATTACAACATCCTTAGCCCGTAGCAACCCGCCCCTGTTGATTGTCTTCTCCAAGTCCAGCCACAAGGTGGCAAGCCATTCCGGCCACTCCTCAATACAAACAACAGGTAAAATGTGTTCCTTATTACTTTCTGATGCTCAATTAACCGTCGGCCAAACTTGAGCTAGCTCCATTCTCTTCCCCAGCTAACCACCACCGCCTCTGTAGCATTCCACCACCGCCAGCTCTCTACGGCGTAGCTGCTCCATCACCGAGCCTTTTCCCTACTTCCCTAGGGTGCCCTCTAGCTCGCCCAACAGTCATCCGAGGAAATAGCCGCCGGAGAGCCGCCCCTACGCCACCTCTGCTCCTGGGTCTCTGAAATGTAGGCCCAAAGCATTAGATCACACGCCTCAGTCCAATTCAAACAAAAGCGCAGAATACACTTTCTGGTAGAGAAAACGTACTTCTCCATTTTCAGCCATTTTTCTAAACCCTAGAGATTCAAATGCATGTAACTTTTGCCTTTTTAGTCCAATTCCAGTAAAATAAATTTATAAATTCATCTAAAATCACAATATTTCATAATATGAAAAAATATTTAATTTAGGATCCATGTGCAAAATTTTTAAATTTGAAATTCAAATAAACTTAATATAGTCACTATACAAAATTTGTGCATCCTAACTCCTGACTTTATGAAATAAATTTACACATGCTATTAAGACCATAACAAACCCATTTATACAAAAATATTCAATTTTTAAACTAAGTTTGAATTAATTGAATTTAAGATTTGAATAAACCTAATAAGGTTACTATTGGAAATGTATAAACCCTAGATCTTTAATTAATGAAACAAATTTTAATAAGCTCCTGAGGCCATAAGTATTTCATTTTTGCAAAAACATTTAGAGTTGAATATGGTTTGAATTAAATTTGTGAACAAGTTAATTTCAATAAATTGAAAAATTCAAATAATAATAACTAGTGCATATAAATTCAAAATAGAGTGCAACCAATTCCTAGACCCTTTTAGGACCATGATAACCCTGTTTATGCAAAAATATTTCATGTTTGGATAAGTTTGAATCAAGTTTATACATAATCTTGTTTTCAATACACATAATAATAGGAATAAAAGTCACAAATAAATGCTAATACAAATGAAACCAATTTTAAAACACTTTTAAGGTCAAAATATTTCGATTCTACAAAAGTGGTTGCATTTACATATAAATTGCACTTAAAGCATTAACAAGAAACTTAGCCCTTATAACATAATCATAATATGAGTAACCATTGTAAATAAGCCCTAAAAATAATGGAATAAATATATATAAATCACTGGAACCATAAGAATCCCACATCTATAAAATGATTTAATATTTGATTTAATTTGAATTAAGTTCATAATAGATTTCATTTTCTATGCACACAAAAACTAAAACATTAATAACTTTCTAAAATAAAAGCTAAAATATGCCAGTTTAGTTTCAAGACACTTCTAAGGTCGAGACCTGCTAATCCTACAAAAATGGTTGCATGTATATGTAAATCACGTTCGCAAATCTAAAAAGAAATCTAACCTCTTATAACATAAACTTTAGAAATACATAAGATTACGAAATGAATAGAATATCACAAATAAACACTAACACCACGAGGACCAGCTTAGAAATACTCCCAAGGTCAAGACCATCATATTCTACAAAAATGGTTCTACTTAAACATGCTTTGCATCTAAATCCTATTAGAAGCCTAACCCTGTATAATACGAACCCTAAAATCCATAACACAAACAAATAAACTTAATTCAATATTTAAAGTGTTTTATCACCAGAAGCTTCTATTTTGATTTATCTTTGAATTTAATGTCATTTTTGCCTCTTATTATTATTGCTTTATATCGATAATATGTAGTTACCGACATCTCCAAAGGTTACCAATGTTGAAAATATGCGTACTAGCCACTCATCATGGGACTAGTACTGTATGCACATAGATCATATCCTTCTTTGTATTTTATGCCAAAAAGGAGGGTTGTCACATAAAGCTTAGCCCAATGTATGTCGGGCCATTCCCTATTGTTGCTCGAGTTGGAAAATTGGCTTATAGGTTGGAGCTTCCCGAATCAATGCAAGGAGTGCATAATGTGTTTCATGTGTCCATGTTGAGGAAGTTCTTGCATGACCCAGATCATGTCGCACTGCTTGAGCCGTTGGTGATTGAGTAGGATCTCTCTTTCAAGTCCCGGCCAGTGCAGATACTGGGAGAATCAGAGCGGGTGTTGAAAAATAGAACCCTAAAGTTCATCAAAGTGTTGTTGTCGCATCAATCTGAGCGGGAAACGACTTGAGAGCTGGAATCTCACATATGCGAGAAGTATCTAGAGTTGTTCTCTTTGGGTATGTGATATGATTAAATTTCTCGTTTGATTATGTTATTGTGTAGTTGGCGTGCTAAGAATTCAGGGTCAAATTCTGTTAAGGGGGGGAAGAATGTAATATCTAGGTTTTAAATAGAGAGAAAATGGGGTATTTTGGGGTTTTTCTGGTCGTGGGCCAAATTTCGGCCAGTAGGCCAGGTTTTTGTGCCTGTGGGAGGGGTTAATTCCCCAAAACCCTAGTTTTCCCCTTCCCCACCCACTTTGTCCGCCCTCTCCCCTGGCTGCCGCACCCCCACCCTCTTTCTTCCCCATCTAGCCACCATCCCTCCCTTCTTCTCCCACACGAGCCGCCACCCCCTCCCTCTTCCGTCTCCCCCACCTCTCCTTGCCACACCCCCACTTCCTCCTCCCCAGTGGTAGCTACTGGTTCCCTCACTCGAGCCACAATTGTTACTGCCCCAGCAAGTGGAGTGGGTTTGGACATACTTGGGTAGGAGTTGGATCGCGAGGAAGGTGAGGAACGCGCAATCTGAGGGGGAACCGTCAACATCACCGCTTCATTTGGTCTTCGGGTGTAGGTATAACCCTAGGGCTATCGTGGTGGTGGTGTTTCTCCATTAGGGTGGAATTATGTGGTGTTCCTGGGGGTTTTTGGTTGGGGTGATCACCGAATTGGTTTTGGGGATGGTTAAGTTTCGGGCAGTTGCTGATTCGATATTCAAATCGAATTTTAGGGCATTTATGGCTAGTTTCAGAGGGATTGGTAGTTGTGAAAAATTTAATTTTTTGTTTAAAGTTTCATTAGAGTATAATAACATAAATTCTGGTTCAATGGTTTAAAAGTTATGACCTGTTGAATCTCACTGTCTAGAAATCTGTCGCTATTGGAAGCAGTCATGGTAATCTACAGATTAGGGCTCTTTAGTGGCCAAATTAAATTATCTCCATAACTAAATAAATCTAGATAATTTTCTTTTGATTCCAAAAATTTCATGGTTTGCTATATTTGGAGTTATATAAAAATAGCTACAAAATTTTCATTTTCTGGGCTAAAAATAAGGGGTTAGATGAATTAATTTTAAAATATGAATAACTATAAATTTGTGGGTAATATCCTATAGTTTCAATAAAGTATGTGTTTTCCTATAGTTGGGCTGTTGAGCTAGGAATTTTGGTCTTTCTACCGTCGGGATAGCAAAGGGGTGAACTGTCTGGCGAGTGAGAAGACTAAATCGGGTTGTACATAGATGTGATGTCATTATATTTGATGCTTGTACTGTTAGTGCATGAATTTAAGATAGATAAATATGTTTATTGTAAGAGGTTGACTTCAGGAGTGGCATCAACCTCACGCCACTCCAATCCTCTTGGGTAAAGTGGCAAGTACATCTTATAATGATGATGAGATGATATGAATAGAGAGTTGAATTGATAATTGACATCTTGCTATCATTTATGAATATTATCAATTGATGCCATCATTTATGCTCATCATGTGTATTGATTATGTTAATGATGAAGAGAATAGATCATGGTATAATTCATATATGTCAATTGCATATGTGCATTCATGATAGAAGAAGTGACCCGTGTGGGCCTCTATGTCTCACTTGTGGTGGGCACGAAAGTCCTACTGCTGTAGACCCTTCCATGGGATGGAAGGGAATGATGTTAAATGATGTACTTTGTTGAGTTTTGGACTCACACTTGTTTATTTAATGTTTAAGGTACCTTGAGACTGGTGTGCACGGAAGAGGAGTAGCACAGCCACATCACATGACACTACATCACCTTCATCACATTGTTTAGCATTTTGGATCATGCATAGAAAATAAGTAAATTAGACAGACTCGGTTATGGAATAATTTTAATGGTTGCAAATTTGTAATGGTTTAATCTGTTTTATTAAGTTATGTTTGATACTTTTATTATATCTTATGAATGAACTTTGTTTGGTGGCTTTGACGATGGTAAGTATGAGGTAAGAATTTTCCCAAACGCATGTGTTCTAGGCGCTCCCATGCGCGGGGTCTTGGGCATTCTTGGGCGCGTGGATCCAAGTTTAGAATTGTTGTTGTTGATGCTAATGTTGTTGTTATTATATTCTTTATCATTCCTTGTCGTAAATGCCTTGTAGATGGTGTTATATGTCTAAAAAGAAATTATGATGTTGCTGAAATTTCTAGTTGAAAATGGCTAAACAATAGTTAAAGAGCATTGGGAGGTGACATTCTAGGCACGTGGGGTGCTGGGGTGTTACATATGACACTGTAAGTTCAAGCTCCATTAGTTTTGGTGATTGGTTTACTATTAATGTTTAATCATTGTTTAATGACAAATCTAATCACTATGAGACTAACATGTTTAATTGAGCCTTATTCTTATTAGTCTCATATTTGGATGGAAAATAGAAAACCTAAGGTATGCACTTGTATTCACTCTATTGACTTAATGCATACTTAGGATTCAAGTTAAAGTATGAACTCTTCCATTGCTTTAGTCCAAATATGTGCATTATGTTCCTAATTCATATACTACATGAATGCACACATCTAGGGGGAGTTTGTAATTTAACTTGTTGTTTCAATAGTATTGATCCATGTCCTCTTGTCATATAATATAAAGGATCAAGACTTTGAAACAATCTTTTGAGTATATATGACTTGTGTAGTTGTAGTATACTCATGCAAATATAGGATAAACTCATATGCAATCTAAGATTGATTATGTGCATATTGATTCTATGTTCAATTAATTATATGCACATACTTAATGGAGTTTATTCTATAGTTGATGGTCTAAATGTATTGATCCCTTTCCATCACTCAAA
Source organism: Otatea glauca (assembly GCA_036346275.1). Classification (NCBI taxonomy): domain Eukaryota; kingdom Viridiplantae; phylum Streptophyta; class Magnoliopsida; order Poales; family Poaceae; genus Otatea; species Otatea glauca. The sequence continues at coordinate 54,479,880 of CM070711.1, forward strand.
CATATTGGATCATTACTAACCATCAAATTGAGTATATGAAACTTGTGTAGTTATATATACTCATGTCAATTTAAATGAGTTTAAATTGAGTTCGATTGTCTTTCAATCAATCAAAGAACATTTCATCATGTGTTGATGGTGTCTCTTTGTTGATTAAAGACAAGCGGAAAGTTCTTGAGTATAATGAAGCATTAGTTGCATCAAAGTACTAAAGACACAATTAATCATTCAAATTGATTAGAGTTGTGCTCAATCGATCTTAGAGGCATCCATTATGTGTTAATGGAGTGCGGTGATGATTGAGACAACCGTGTTTGTTGGACTAACATCTTCCATGAGTTGTGAAGTAGGTTGAGTCCAAGATGATAAAGAATCGGGAAGAAGAAGTCATCATGTGTTGATGAGCTTCAAGAGGTTATCCCGAAGTGAAGAGAAGGGCTAGAGAAGGTTCATCATGTGTTGGTGAACAAGAAGAAGAAGATTCGATCCCGAAGAGAAGATGATTGGAAATCATAAAAGCTTCAAGTGGATCGCTAGAGGCAAAGGTATAACTAGCTAGGGCTAAGGATGTGTTTCTAGTCTTTTACCAGTCTCGGTGTTTGGTTGTGAGATCGGGTTGCTAGTTAGGTGCCGTACTATTAAGAGGGGTTGAGTCTTTTAGCTTGAGCTTCATCATGTGTTGATGAACTCAGTCCGGTTCACTCTAGCTCACTCTCATGTTTGGTGTTTGCATGGAGCTAACCATTTGGCATGTGTTGCAAATGGGTGAAGCTCGTGCATTGGATTTTGTATGAGCTAAGTATTTGCATGTGTTGCAAATAAGGGTGCTCATGCTTGCATCTTAATTGAATCTTATTTGATTTGGTTTTTGCTTGGAGCTAAGTTTTGCATGTGTTGCAAATAGAGAGCTCATGCACTTGAATTTGTTGTGGTTGTTTGCATGGTGCTAGAGATTTGCATGTGTTACAAATAGAGAGCTCATGCTTTGGTGTTTTAGCTTGTGATTGGGTCATGTGTTGATCATCACAAGGCTAAGCTTGGTTTGGTTGCAAAATGTGTTTTTGCAAAGTGTTAACTTGTTATTTGCAAATGTGTTTTGCAAATAAGCTGAAAGTTATGAGGTTCGATCCTAGAGCATGTGTTGGCATTTGCAAATGTGTTTTGCAAAGTGTCGGGATCATGTGTTGATCCTTACATGGCTAAGAGGATTGATTTTATAGGTTCGTGGTTTATTTGCGAATGTGTTTTGCAAATAAGTTGGAGTTGTTATTTGCAAATGTGTTTTGTAAATGAACTTGAGATTATGGGTTTCGATCCTAGAGCATGTGAATAGGGTTTGCAAATGTGTTTTGCAAATTGACTTGATCATGTGTTGATCATCACATGGCTAAGAGGATTGATCTCATAAGTTCTTGGTTTATTAGCAAATGTGTTTTGCAAATAAGTTGTGCTTAATGAGATTCTTTGGAGTATGTGATTAACATGTGCAAATGTGTTTTGCATAATGTTGTGATCATGTGTTGATCCTCACATAGCTCAAAGAATAAATCTTTAATGGTTTGGAGAAAAGTTTTTGTGAAAAACCGTGTTTTCTCCTTATGGCCGGTCGTACCGCCCATGTAGGGCCAGTAGCACTGCCTGGCCGGTAGTACCGCTTATGGGAGCATGTACTGCAGATCGGTCCGGTGCTACCGCCCCTCTGGCCGGTGTGAAAATTCCAGAGAGGGATGTTTTTGGGCGGATTGGTGGTCCGGTGCTACCGCCCATGGTAGGTCGGTAGCACCGGAGGTCCGGTGCTGCCGCTCCTCTGGCCGGTGTGAAAAATCCAGAGGAGGTATTTTTGTGTTCGGCTTGGGTCCGATGCTACCGAGGTGCCGCTCCCAGTTGACCGGTGCTACAATTTCCTGCAACAGCTAGTTTTGTAGCCGTTGGCGAGGAGGCGGTGCTACCGGGCCTAGTAGGGCGGTAGCACCGGGTTTGCTGGACTTTTGCCCAATTCATCCCCAACGGCTAGTTTTGGCTTGGAGGCTATAAAAGGAGGCCTTGGGGAGCAAGGGTTGTAGTTGTTGCTGTTGCTAGAGCATTTGGGTGTTTGTAGGAGTTGAGTGCATGTGTTGCCCTCTTCCATTTGCTTCTTGATCTAAGAGTGAGCCCTAATTGCATGTGTTGCAATTAGGAAGTGGATTGAGAGCCTCTTGTGCATGTGTTGCACTTGAGGAGGATCCTAGTGCATGTGTTGCACTTAGGAGGTCACCGGAAGTGCATGTGTTGCACTAGGTGAAGTTCAAGCGGAAGGGCTTGATTTGTTACTCTTGGTGTTTGCCGACAGCTAGACGGCGCAGCGACGTCGTGCGCGGGAGCTCTCAACGAAGGTTGTGAGAAGCCCCGGCAAAGTTTGTGAAGGTTGGAGCTCGCCTACCGAGAGGGAAAAGGAGCTACCACTAGTGGATTCGAGGTGGGTGCTCAATTCGTGGAGCCGGTCCAATTTGTTTGGGCTAACCTCAACGTGGACTAGGGGAGACCGGTAAGTCTTCGAACACCACGGTAAAAAGTATTGTGTCTCTTGTGCTTGCATTGTTTTCATTATCTATATTCAAGCAATTTATATTCATAGAATTAAATTGATTGATTTCTTGTCTTTAGAATTGCAATTATTGTTAGAGACATAATTAGTTAGTGCACATAGTGAGCCTAGTTGATTTAGGCTTTAATTGTCAAAATCTTAGTTTATCGCTTCCACATTAATATTTGTTAAGGTTTTGGTATTAGGATAATTAGGGGTGAATTGCTTTGTAGAAATTAACGAGGAAATTTTTAAAAGCCGCCTATTCATCCCCCTCTAGTCGGCATCCTCGACCTAACAGACGCCTGCTCAGTCTCCTTCGCTAATCCATCACACCGCCCTAGCACCCCGCATGCACTAACCGGCCGTCGAAGAGGCTAGGGTTCATGCCATGCCTTGTCTTCTTCTCCTAGCCAAGCACTTTGCCATGGGCCGAACCACAATCTTCCCTCCCTATGCCTATAAAGGTTGAACCATGGGTACCATTACCTTCCCCACACTCCTTAGTCCCTCTCTGCCCAAAGCAATTGCCAATTGCCCACCGGAAGCGCTATTTCCACTGTGAACAAGGAGGCGGAGCCAAATCCAATTCTCCCTTCTCGGTGTGCTAGCCTTCGATTATTTTAGGTTGGAGCACCCTCGAGACCTCCTAAGCTCTCGCATATCACCTTGTTTGTAGCTCCTGTGACCAAAAGCACCATCACCGCTGCCTCCTTCCTTGACTCAGGCCAATGTTGCCAGAACATCTATGAGCTTCCTAGCCATCACAAGGTACTAAAATGGGTCCTCCTTGGCTCCTAGAAGCTTTCGCCCTCCTTCCTCGAGCATAAGCAAGCCTACATTCTCCACGCAACTAGCCACATCTCCACAACGTTGGACACCTCTGGCTGATTCTAGACGCCACCGACTAGTGCCCTAGGATCCCCATACTCCCCTGAAGCTAGCCTGACCACCCGCTAAGCACGATCAATCACTGTTCGCCATCGGCAAACTTCACGCTGCCCGAATCTGTTTTGTGCCACCAACAAGTGGGCCCCTCGTGTTAGCCAGACCTCTCGCACACACTATAGACACTGACATCATGGCCCCACATGTTAGTTGTTTAATTAAAATCCGATTTTAATTCTATGTCCATGACATGTGGGCCCAAGGGTAAATAAAAGGATTAAAACTTAAAACCAAAACGTTATTTAAAGATGAGTCGCTGACATGTGGACCCCACATGCCAATGACTAAAAACAAATAAAAAATCAGTGCAAGTGAGAAATAAGCTTTCTCGGTTAGGAAACGTATTTTCCCATTTTATGTGATTTTCATGACATACAATATTCACATGCTTATAACTTTTACAAATGAGCTCCACATTTAGTCAAACCAATTTATAAATTGTTCTAAAATCATGAACTTTCCATTTTTGTAAAAAGAATTAATTTGAACTTTGTTTAGATTTAATTACTATTTAGGGCAATATGTTATTACATTGAAAATTCAAATGCCTATAACTTCTACAAATAAATTCTAAATTTATTGGAACCAATTTCTAAATTCTTATAAATTCATGAACCCTATGTTCTAAAATAAGATTTTAATTTGAGCTCTATATAAATTGAATTCCTATTTAAAGTGTTTGTAGAACTTTTAAAATTTAAATATCCATAACATTTGCGAATGAACTCAAAATTTAGCAAAAGCAATTCCTAATTTTTTCTAAAATCATGAACTCTCTGTTTTTGCAATAATATTTGGATTTTGAATTTGTTTGGATTCTTTTGCTTCTTATTGTTATTCTATGAACCATGTGTACACACCAACGCTCCGAATACATTCACCGACAACCTTGATCCCACCCCGAAAATCAACGATCAAGGTAAGCACCCCCCTTTGATCATATTTACCCCAATATTTCACTTAATTTATATTACCTTTTTTAAATCTATTTATGCATACGTGTATTTTCCATAAATTGCTATATTGTGAGTACCGGTAGATATTTCCCATAATTCATGAATTTCCTTAACAAATATTATCATGTCAACCTTGATAACCCTAAGGTAGGTTTAGACATTATAGAAATGTCAATTGGGTATAATCGAATATTACGCATTTGCTTAGCCATGCTTTAGACTTGGGATAACGAATGGTCGAATATACTGTTAGTTTAAGAATGCAAATCTTGGACATAAATGGTAATGGTAGTTTCTAGTATTTTGGTATAAAAATCAAAATAAAACTATGGTTTGACGTGGACGAGATATGGCAATAGTTAAAAGTGCATTGGACTTGCACGCTGTGTAGGAGGAGTGTTCTCACTCGAGTCAGATTAAGGACCAAACATAATGTCCATTAAACCTAAGATAATCAGTGCAACCACAAGTGCTATTATGGGGTAGCTTTAACCTATTAAGTTGCTTAGGTCTAGCTTTGCACATTGAAATGACGTAGTAGTACAAGCAATCCGGATAGGTTTGCTGAAGGGGTGCCCTCAATGAAGTGTTGGAAATAAAACCTGCCGATACAATGGTGTATGCCTTGATATAGGGGAAAGTGGACACATGATAGGGATAGACTGTCATGAGTACAGAGTGTACAAATATTTTTCGCCGCCATAGCAAATGTTTGTCATCACCTAGCTAGTGCAAAGTTTGGTCTAGGCGATGTAACGGTTCATATCATGACCTCTTGGTCACGCACCAAAGGAAGCACGAAAATAGTGGCAAAAAGAGTTAGTCATGTCTTGTGGGTAAAGATGTATGCCTCTATAGAGTGAGTGTAAAACTTTTTGAAAAGCCGTGCTCACAGTCATGAGAAACTTGGTGCACCGACACTAGTTATAAGTTTGTTATTTTCATAAAAAGGGTTGAGTTAGAAATATTGTGGAAAGCTCGCTTCAAATAATATGCCAAGAGATGGCAAGGTATGGCTCAATTCTCACAATCATGGAGGACCCTGAGTTGTTACATTTATGCTTTAATACTTGTTATTTACATGTATGTCAAATTGCTCTTACAAATTCCATTTACAATCTACTACTTGATATCCATGTTTCAACTTCGCTTTATGCAAATAAACTTAGTAGCCTTTTCAGCTTGCATTTATTATGTGGTTGTGATACACTACAAGTCTTGCTGAGTACAAAAATACTCGATCTTACTTATTGTTGATTTAGTGGGCAAAGAAAATGAAGTCTCTGATGATATGTACTTCACCTTAGGTTATAGGAATTATAACGATAAGCTTTTCTAGGGTTTACACTTTGTTAATTGCCTGTGGGATATTTGGGCAAGGCATATTGTTAAGATTTTTATCTTTCACTGCACTTTAATTGGCCTTACGGCCATATTGTATGAACAATATTACCTTAATGTATTTGTAACTCCGTGCATAGATGTGATGACAATATTATAAATGTACGTACTAGTCACTAATCATGGGACTAATACGGTATGCACATGAGACCTTCTCAGTATTCTACATCAGAAGGGATGGTCTCGACATGAGTGTGATTGAAAATATAATTGTATTTCTTATACAACTATAATAGCTCTGATATATCTTAATTGATTTCCATAGTTATAATCTAGACTCACCATAATCAATATTATATATTTTTACCTTCCCCCCATTAACATGGTAATTTCTAGCCCTTAGAGAGATGTGATGGCTTCTTTTACCTTTGTTTTAATAATATAATACACAATCTATCCAAAAATATAGGGCATATTTTTTACTAATTGTTTTGTCCACAAATATAGGGCATAATACCAATCTCTAATCCCGGAAGAGTTCCAGAGAGAGTGTCCACGTCCGCCAGTGGCTAGGCTTGCTCGAGCCGATGAGCAAAAATTTTTTACTGATAGGTCCTTTTTTAAATTACGGATAGGTCCTTTTCAAGGAAAAAAATTACAAACTGGTCCTTGTCCGGAAAAAATAACGAACAGGTCCTCCTTCCAAAAAAATAATATATATTACGATTTGGTCCTTTATGCTTTTTGAGGCTTGCGCTGTCCTTTTCCACAAAAGCAAAATTACATCTAGGTCCTTTGAACTTACGCATGTGTCCTTTTTAAAAAAATATGTTACGCTTAGGTCCTTTATGCGTTTTAGGCCTTTCGCTGGGTCCTTTTCCGCGCAACCAAAATTACGCCTAGGTCCTTTTTCGCACCACAGAGCCGTTCGGATCCTTCTTCACAAAAACTTACATTTTCCGCGTTTTCTTTACCATTACGTTTAGGCCTTTTCCTGAAAAAACTCATCTTTCGTGTAGAAAATAGCACAAGGCACGCAAAAAATTCCTAGTATTTCATATTTCAATGCAAATCTAATGCATGTTCCCTCTATACCCCTAATAAATATCCAGCATTACTTTAGATTGTTTACATGCATGCATTGAATAGAGATAATAATTAGGGATAGTCTAGTCATTTTTAATATTTTATTGGTCTTGTGACAAGAGGAAATACACATTATAAACTTGTACGCATCTATATGGCATTGCAAATGTTTACATCTCGATACTTACTCTAAAAAGCAACTTCTTCGATCATTACCTGCCATTTTCCGCTATGCCTTTTATTAAGGTAGCACATTTTTCTTTTTTGAGAACTAAAGGTAGTACATATCAATCTTAAAGTGAAATATTTGAAATTTCTCCTAAAGTCAAGATACTTTGCAAGTATTATTTGCGATGGTACAAAATATTAAGTAGTTTTGCAATGGCATGCTTAAATTTCATACTTTTTCAATAGCATAAATGAAGATGCTCTAAATATATTTTTAAAATTCTAAACAAAAGAGTTTAATCTCTAGCAATTGCTTACTACTCCGTTTTTTTATGTGGTGTCTTAGAGTCCGTACCATCAAATTTTCTAAAATATGACCACTTGTATATTTAAAACTATCTATATTAGCTACATGAAAAAATATAATTAGATTTTTCATTCAAAATACTTCTATAATATTATAATTTTATTAGTATATAATAGGGTAAAGTTACAAAATAGTAACGGTCAAAGTCACATATCGAAGACTGTGAAAAGTCAAAACGTAGCTTAAAAAAAGAACAAAGAGTGTAATTTTTGAAAGAAAAAGGATCCCACTAGGCTCTAAATTTTACTTTCAGCAAATTTTCTAAGGGGAAAAGCCATTGGACTTTGTGCTATAGCTAATAAATAGGTTCATACTTTACATATGAGTGCTTGAGGGGTTTATCGGGATTATAGTTTTATGGTAGATACTCAAAAACTTGTGCAATGCTATGGAGTGCATTTGTTATGAGACTTTTTATTATCATCGGAGGTATTAAATTATACATTGAGCTTGTATCAAGAGATACTAAAAGTTTGAAGGATGGAGACATCAATAGGTACAAGAGTTCAATGACAATTTGGTGGTACTTTATGTTACCTCCTAAGGATAGTAAAAACTCTATTACTCCCTCCAGTTGCAAATAGTTGTTATTTTGGACATACGTGCAGTCAAATTTTTGAAATTTTAACTGTCAATATCTTTTAAATATTTAAATTGGATACATAAAAATCATGTGTAGATTAGTTTTGAAAAGTACTTTCATAATGTTATAATTTTATTAGGTTTATAAATATATCTATATAATCTTGGAGAGGTACAGCCAAACGTTTGTTTCTGGCCACGCGCCCTTTCAGAAACTACAGTACCTATCTGCAAAGACTACAGGAATGGCAAGTTGATCAAACCACATCACCTTTCGTGGCTGAGTTGGTTAGATAGCCGTGTCATAAGCGGTAGGGTCCTGAGTTCGAATCTCAAGTAAAGCAATCTCTCATTTATTTTTTTTTTCTATTGTACTTTTATTTTTTTCCAAAAATGGAAAAAAAATATTTTTTTAAAAAAAATTCCCTCTCAATTAACAACGAGTTACAATATATATTTTTCCCTAATTTTTTTAAAAAACTCTCTCTCTATTAAAATTTAGGGATCTCTACGGTGACGCACGAGATTTTACTAGTAACTCTGTTGTTAGAGAGGTATTGAAGGCATGTCCGTGCGGTGCCACGCAGCCAAAAAACCCTGTAGTTCTACAGTGAGTTCATGCAGTACTTTCTATAGTGAATAGCTACAGAATTTTGCTTTGAAAAATGGAAACAATGTTTTTTCGAAAAAAATCTCCCTCTCTATATTAATATTGAATTACATTTTTTTATTTTTCCTATTTTTAAAGAAATGTTTCTCTCTCTTTGTTAGATTTCTGGGATGTTTCTTAAGCGAAGAGCTACACTATTTTAGTTTTTTAAAAAATTGGAAAAAATTTATTTTCCCCTAATTTGTTTGGGAAAAAAATCCCCCTCTCTCTATTAATGTTGAATTATAGCTTTTTTATGTTTAATTTTCTCTATTTTTTTGGTAAATTTTGCTCTCTCTTTGTTAAATTTCAACGGTCACCCTTAGCAACGTGTGAAATTTTATCTAGCTATAATAGAAATTAGTGGTCAAAGCTATTTTACAGGGATGTATCGATGTGACAGGAGGGTAAGAACAAAGGTCAGAGCAACAATGTTTCTCTGACTAGTCAAGATGAGTCCATGTCAATATATATTAATGTAAGCGACATTTATTCGTGTGATCAAAAACCGGATCATCTCGTTCCCCTAGTCACCCCGCCTTCCTGCAACGTAGAAATTTCGGCTAAATTTAACATATAATTTTGTCAAAAACCGTATATACAAAATATTTTTCGAAATTCCTACCAAATCCTATATACCAAACAGGGTCATGATGGTCATAAACTCACAGCTTTCTTTCCTATGCTATAGAAGATCAAATTTGCAGTAGAACAAATATCACGGTAAATTGCGAACTAGCATTTGAATAGAACCTTCGATACAGTTTCTACGTTGCTAGTCACACAACGAATGCGCACTTGGCATGCCTCCCGGCTACAAAACGAGATGCCGAGATGCAGGTGCTCACACAGTCACACGTAAACAGAACAACAAACACGGGGTCACAACTCCCAAGCACAAACCATCGATCGTGCAGCATTGAACGCCTAAATTCATCTAGCTAGGGAGTTCATCTACGTCATACTAAGGATTAAAATCTCACCGAAATTTCGCGAGATCTCGGTTCTCGGACGTAGACGAATTTTAAAATATCGGTCAGAGTAAAAAAATCTAAATTGCTACAGTAATCTCGGAAATCTCATCAAGATCTCGAGTTTTTTTAAACGGTTTTTGTTTTTTGTACCGGATTTGGTCCAATAACCCTTAAGAAAGTCATTTCCTATGAAAATTTTGTTGAAAAACAGAATTTTTGATCCGGTTTTTGAAAAACAGAATTTTATAAAAATCTGATAGTATTCCTGCAGAAATACTATCAGATTTTTATAAAATTGTACATGCTTTATCATGATGTGAAAAATTTATGGTATCATTTTAAGAAGTGTAGGATCATACATAAAATATTTCAAAATAATTGAACTTCATTTGTTATCTTTAAAAAATAAAAAACAGAATAAATATAATTGGGACAGTAATCTTGTCAGAATTTTAAAAATTTTGTCGAGTGTGATCTTGATCCAAAATTTTTATGAAAGCTTAATAATTTCCTCATTACCATTATATAAAATTTTCAAAAAATTTAAACTTTTTTGTTTTCTCAATCAAATCTATGTTTGCATTGAACTTCATTTGTTATATTTCAAAAATCAAAAACAGAAAGAACATAAATGATACAGTCCACTTGTAAGAATTTTATAAATTCACTGGAGTGTTATCATAATTCAAAATTTTTATTATATCTTAATAATTTCCTTAGAACCCTTCTACAGAATTTTTAAAAAATTTAAACATTTTTTGGTTGCTAAAGCAAATCTATATATTGATCATCAGACTTTTATCAGGACGTAGCACTATCAGAACTTTTTGGAACCCCTTGAAGATCGATCATCATATGAAAATTTTATAAAAATATTAATGATACATTAGGACCATCCACAAAAAATTTCAAAATTTTCTAACGTGGTTTGTACCATTTTTCATTTGGTTGAAGTTTGTCGGTAAGGTTTTTATAAGGACGGTAGCACTGTCCGAATTTGTAAATATTCATGAAGCTTGATAATCATTTGAATATTTTATGGGAATATTAGTGATGCATAATAACCATGCACAAAAAAATTAAAAATTTTCTAACGTGGTTTGTTTCATTTTTCATTTGGTTCAAACTTGCCGGTCAGCGTTTTATCAGGACAGTAGCAATTTTTGAATTTTCAAAAATTCCTCAAACTTGATAATTATCTAAACTTTTTATGGGAATATCACTGATGTGTCAGGAACCTACACAAAAAATGTCAAAATTTTTAGACGTTGTTTGTGCCATTTTTCGCTCGGTGCAATTTCGCCGAGATCTCGGCAAAACCGGCCGAAATTTCGGTTTTCTTGGTAGAAAAAAATCCGGATTTGAATTTTTATTTTTGTATTTTGTCCAGGAATCATCCGAAATTTCTAAATCTCGTCGAAATTTCGTTCTCCGGCTATAGACGATATTTAGAGCGAAAACGAGATTTCAATTCTTGCAGACTCTTAAGTTGGTACGGATACATACGGCGACGATCGAGCGCTGTCCAGTGTCCCAGCACACTGGGGGAGCGGCAGCAATAGTACTAAAAGGAAGGTCTCGTTGTCAGGAAGTTGCGGGAACTCTAGAGCACTACAAACGCATTCCTACCAATGAAAGCGGCGTCCGGACTCTGAAGTGAATTGATTGGTTTTCTAGCTTTTTTTTTTTTCTTTTTATAAAAATAGCTACCTTCGAAATGGAATTACAATTTTAACATATTCCTCACCACAAAAAGCACATTCCGTGCTCCCTACCGCAGAAGCGCCTCCTGTGCTCCCCCTCCACTCCCGCACATGCTGGCCACGGCACCTCTGCTCCTGCGCTCACTGCCCACTGCCGCGCTTGCTGGCTACCAGACTCCCTAGCCATAGCAGCGACAACTCCTGCACTCCTCGGTCGTAGCAGGTGACAGGTGTCACCTGTCACGCTGTCCGCGGTAAGGGAGAGGACTAGATTTATAAATTCGTTCGAAAAGAGCCAATTTTACAAAAAAAAATAAGAAAAAAAAGAGAGAAATAAAGCTAGAAAAGTGATCATTCCTACGAAGTCAACTTCAACACCTAGGCACGTGCATGGGTAAACTCTTGTAATGCATGCCTTTATGCAAAATGCGAGTTTACGGAGAATTGAATCTATCAGCTTGTTCACACTCGTATATAGCCCAGTTTGGGACAGTTTATGATCGTGTAAATTCTGGATTCTCTGATAATCGGGTGAGTGGTAACTTCTGATTTTGTGTACAAATGTACTTCTAATTGTTGGAGAAGATTCTCAATAAGCTACTTGGAGAATCCAGAATCTGGTTTCTTAGAGAATCAGAAGTTGTCACCCACTTGATTTTTGAAGAATCTAGAATTTATACAATCAAAAACTATTCCAAAGTGGGCCTATATCCCTTATGCATGGATTAATTGACAACACTGTTCGTCTTTTGGCCATTTCACGTTTCCTGAACGTGAGCGGTTAATTGGCAACCTTAAATAGGCCCATGTTACTCACAAGGGTGTAGAACCGGCACTGAACCTAGGGATTTGGACGGATATATATTACGTCAAGCTTGGGCAACCTAAGACTCTCTCGTGCCCATCTGTCGGAAGCCGCGAAAAGTCCATAGATGGTAACGGGGGGAGTGACCAGAATGTCATGGTTTCGGGCGCGATTTCAGGTGCTTTGCCTGTCGGAAATCTTGTCACGTTCTACCTGCTCTGCTGATCGATTAATCAATGCTAGTCACGAGAAACACAGCAGTTTACGATACTGTTCATGCGTGTCGCTAGCTTCAGCTGCCGATCGGGGTGAAGACTTCACTAGCACAAGTGCACAACACACTGAAATTTTGGAAATTCAGCTGCATGATATCATGCGACAACAAGTCCAACCGTACTTACAGAGAGTTGTTACATTATCGTGTAACCAGAGACAGAGCTAGATCTCAGACCATCCGAACCTAGGCCTAAAACCTAACAACAAAACTCATGTAAATATTCGAGGCTTTACAATGCTCTAGACTTATGTAAATGCACGAGTTTTGGTATGAACCCGAGGTGGCTCCACCCCCTGCGTGTAACCACTAGCTACCAGAAGCTAGTGCTAGTAGACGTAGCATTTCCAGGAGTTGCATGAGCAGGGCTATAGCCCGCCTCCCTTTAATTGCGTACCCCAGATGCAACCGCCAACCATAAGTCTTGTCCATGCACTAAAAGGATGGAGTATAGCATCGGATTCAACCTGCCGTTCGGCTTAATTTGCATCAGAATCTACGAATAGGGCTAAGCCATTCCTCATCAGCATCCATCGACCAATCACCCGTGCACGCTAGCTAGCGCGACCACGCTAGTAAAACTCACTAGGGGGTCACAAAGGATAAAGCTGTCGAGTCAAGTTGGCGATGATTTGCTCTACATTTGGCCGACCCAAAACCGGCCGTCGTGCCGACAACAGTGAAGGCTCAGTGTCCCCTGCCTGTATCAGCTCGTACGTACCAGCTTCCTGCCCCGGCCGGACCGATGGAAAAGGTGATGTGAGCTGTCGAGGCGCCATGGGCGCTCGCTTTCGCGGCCACCACTGCGCGCATCGTTGCCCAGCAGCGCGCGCGCGGTGCGTACGTACGTTCGTGGGCATCTGAGAACAGCCGTCGGACCGGTGAAATTCCCCATCGATCCGTCGTCGTCTTTCTCGGCATCAGGATCGATTTGATTTTCCTTTTCCTGCATGACCAGTAGGTATTGAGAGGAGAAATTGAAAGCTTATCTGCTTTAATTCTTTTTCAGGATTCGATCCCCCGGCCCGGCCGGCCTACATATATTTGTTAGGCTAACACTTTGGAAAAATTAGCAAAAGGTGCACTGGCTTTGGTATACTGAACGATGAGTTCGGCTTTGACTCTGACGAGATCGAATTAATCCCTTTCTTTGAACGTACACTTTTGGTCAATATAAGCTTTTATAATCTTCCAGATGTGCGCTGGTTTTAGTCCGTCTGTTGTGTAAACGGAATGCATCGATTAATTGTAGTACGTGACCTCTGCTATGCTAGGTTGAAATGTAAAACTGCGAACAGAATTTGGATCACCAAGATCGACCAGGTCCGGAGGACAGTGGCCGTTCTTTCAGAGGATTAGTCATGTCGGCATGTCGACTGCAACCCTAGGGGAAACACATTCCCCGATCGATCGATCGATCGACCTGTGCGAACGGAAACGAGTGGAATAACTCGGATGTAACAGCGAAAACTGCTCCCACCTCTCCTAGCAGTCGGTTATACGCTGTCTCATGGGCGCAGGCCGTCACCTGTCAGTACGGCCGGCGACGATGCACGATCGCATCCATATTCCATGGACGGTGTGTCGGATGAGTGAGCCCATTGCGTCCGCTTGTCGACACGTTCCTCGTTGGTGCTGTGGCCGTGCACCACGGGACAATGCTCCGTTCGTTGGATTGGACGCCACGAATTTGTGGGAGGTAGAATTGATTTTAGCCTCTGTTTGCATATGCCATTGGCCCCGTTTGAAAACGGGAAATTTCACCCCAAAAAAACATTTCAATTTTCATAAGAATTGAGAAAAAAAATCCCACATTTCAAACAGGCAATAATGACAGATACGTATGGCTAGGGGCAAAAGCAGGTTGGATAACGTTGATATTGCTTATCTCATATTCTAACACATCCCGCAGGCGATTTAGAGGGTATAGATACAAATAACAATTCAGAGTATCTAGGTTTACGGACACATGGTAGATACATGACGGGTTCAAACCGAAAATGAATAAAATAGCTGAATATACGCTGAACCATACTACTATCGCTTTAACTATTTAACATGAGTATCTACGTATAACAATCACACTATCTCACGACATAATAGCCCAGTACACTTGAAGCCATTGTGGAGTGCATCCTGTGTGGAGGGACTTGAGTTTGCACCTTTGTGGAAACTTCATGAGCAAGGTTGGGCTTAGCGGGCTATATCTACCTGGATACTTGGTAAAAAATACCTAATATCTGTTCCGGAATCCGACAAATATAAGCCTTTTTCGAACTCGACACGAGATCCAAATTCAACTATCTGAATCCGTGCGTGAATCCGGACCCGATTAGATGCAGCTCTAGATCAAGTTGAAAATAATCACCCCTATCTGTCGCAGCAGGTTACAAGTAATAACCTTCTTTTCTAGTGGTTCCTTGTCTATTGACAGAGTGGTCACAGACTCAAACGGCCACCCAAGTAGCCCGTTTGGAATGTGAAAATTTTTCTTGATTCCTATAGAAATTGAGCTGTTTTCTTTAAAATTTCTACGAAATTCATGCGTTTCAATCAGGCTCTAACCTTGGTAGCTCCGCCACCTATAAATCCCTAACCGTTGATCACGGTAAGTTACCCGAATATCAACAAATAACTCTGTCGGTTTAAGCTTATCAGCAAAAAAAATATTAAAACCTACTACTAGTATCCATTAACCCACCAATACGCGTCATGTGCACTATCACGGTACCAGTGCGGCAGTGCATGTGTGTGGAACACGTACACTACTAGCTCGTTGGCTAGGTCCTCCAGTACGTAGTACCGTCCTCCTTCACCATCAGTTGGCGCCACTCTGGGTACGTCCTTACTTGAGCAATCTAACGATTTGATATCGTTCCATAGTATACACCTCCTAAGCATTTGACGGATCAATGTCGTTGTTCCCAACTTCTTCCCATCATACTTGACCGGAGTGCCAACTACGCCTCGCTTGCTCGCCGGGCGATCGATCTCCATGATGGTCTTCTTCCTTCTTGTTTTGAGGAGAATCTCCTATCCTCCATGATGACGATCGAATAGCCTTTGGTCCACAAAGATATAGGCCAGTACGTACCTTGTCCAACTAGACCTTGGACAGTTGGACCATCGCAAAGCGGCCCATGCATGCATGGCGACGACGGTTCTACTTCTGCATGGACCATGCATGTTTAGTAACCCTGTATCATCCATGTGACCCGAGGTTTTTAATTTTTTTTGGAGTAAAAAAAATTACATACTGCAGTCTGATGATCGAACACGATGCATGAATGAGGTTGTGGCCTGCGTACATAAAAGCTGCTCGAATAAAGCTACTTGATATTTAACCCCCACTAAATCACTAATAGTATGCCACCATGAGACAAGTACAGCAGAAAATGCATGAATTGATTACTTATTCCTTTTAAGTTTTAACTCAACACAAAGAGATAGATGCATTCGGCAGTGCAATTAAACGGGGTAACCCCCTAACCAGATATGCAACTATGAAGATGAAGATGTAGTACTAACAATTAACCTAGGCGCCAAAACAACCAAGAAACATAACCTATATTTTTTAGGAAACAACCAACGACTGTTATATAGGTGGGCTTTGGATAAGGTCGCCAGAAATCGAACAGATTCCAAGAAACGAACAGGGACAGGCCTACCTGACGAGAACATAACCGCATTATAGGAGCCGAGCCCTAACTTTGGGCCCAAAACAGAAGATGGACCAAGAGAACGTTGCTTCTCAGCACCCGCTGAAGAGCCCAAAACCACGGGAACGGGACTATGGGATTTGGCACAGACAAAACATGGAAACGCAAATAAAAACGGCCCATCCGGTATCTTGACCAGACAAGGCAACACATGGCTAGGGTTCACCTTGCCTATTGGAATTTTTTTTCTTTAATATTTATTTTTATTCTTTTTTTCAAAACTATGCGTCGGATTGAAGAAATTACGAAAATACCCTCCAGTCGCCCGTGTATGGGACGATCGCCCCCCCATACACGGGCGATAGCTCCCTCGCTGTTTGTTGCCGTTGGCTACCGTTGGTGTGGGCCCCCCTGTCGCCCGAGACAGGGGTGACAAGGGGTTGAAGGCGATTTTTTTTTAGTATTTTTTGTAATTTCTATATGCCTTTTTAATATGAATCCCATAACTTTTGCTAGGAGTGTTCAAATGAAATGAAACTTGTTTCTAAATTTAAATTTTGGAATGAGGAATTAGATTGTAAAATAAAAATCTATGTGTTGTTTGCAGAAAAATAATTTTGTTTGAGTTCGAATGCTAGGCTCTAATTATGGATTGTGAAAGAATTACATTGTGTGTTGATCCATAAATCATGAAATAAATAGAATAAGTTACTACAACTTTATGCACATCATTTTTGCCAAAATATCTAAATATGATTGCATTTTGAATCAAAGATGGCTAGTTTAAATACTTTATAGCATTCATTGTTCAAGTAGTTAGAATAATGTCTAAAGGACCTCAAAATTTGATGAACCGGTTTTATTGCATTCTTGGGCTTGCATAGGTTACAATTATGTAAAAATATTTAGATGTCACTTTAGGTCGCACTATTTTATTGTTGTCCAACATGCAATCGGTAAAACATTAAAATGGTCGTATCTTTCGCAAACGAGGTCAAACTCGATGAAATCAAATCGATGAACTTAAAATGCTATAACCTATCTTGATGGACAAAAATAACATCATTTGGGACAAGCTGAGCAGAGGACATATACGAGCCCTCTAGACGGTGAGCATACACTTGAAGGGTAGGCCGCTCTTTATTACGACTTAAAACCGAAAGGAGTACCACGAACAAGGAAAACCAAAGTTAACACCGACGTCTCATCGAGTGCTTGAGGCCACTTCCCATTCGCCCATGCCTCCGTGTGGCTTCTCGCACGCCGCGCCTCTCTCGTTTCCTCTCTCTCTCGGCCTCCTTCTCCTCCGCTTCCTTCCTACATGCATCCTCGCGTGCGGCATCGCGTTGTTCTTGAAGCCGCCGCGTGAACTCGTCCTGCCGGTTGGCTTGATCAAGAAGTCGTTGGTCCTCGGGGTTGATCTCCGTATCAAACCACTGCTCAAATTCACACAGTGGCGGAGGTGACTGCATGAAACGTAAATTAGCAAAGTTTCATTCACAAATATTATGTAACCCGTACGATTGTTACCATGCGGCGATCCTTCAGGCTCTTCTCCGGCGGATCGAAGGCGTAGTTGCGGCACTTCCAATACCTCCTCTTCCAAGTTAAAATTTCCCAAGAGCGGACAAGCCTGCAAAGATCTCCGCACATACACATGGGTGCTACAGCTCCACGAGGTAGGAAGAGATCTTGGTACGCTAAATTACGCGGGCATGCACTTGTTTCTTCCTTTGCCTTCCCCTTTGCACTTGCACGCCTCGGCATTTTCGATTGATCCTGAATTTTTTTCCTCACCCCTCTATTCTTTCTTCCTCTATTCTTTGCGAGACCACTTGTGAGAACGAATTTTATAAAGGGCAGATATCGCCCGGGTATGGAGCAATCGCCTCATATTAGGGCGATCGCCCCGACTAGAGGCGATAGGTGCACCGAGACGTTGGTGTGTTGTCACGTCGAATGTTATAGGCAAGCAATGCATACATGGATCTGAGCAATTTAAAGTGAAAAGGCTGTCATGTTACTAACTCGGAGAGTTATACAATATGCTGCTGAACATAAAGGCATTACAAAAATACATCCGTACAACAAGTCAATCACGGTCACGCTTCCTGATCTGGCCCGTGGGGTAGGTGAGTGGCGACGACGGACGGACGTCCCTCGTAGGCCGGCCCTGCGGCGCAGACGTAGAGTAGTGTGGCGGCGACGAGGGCGTGTCCTGTGGCGGCGCTCCCGAGAGCTGAGAGGGGTCGAGGTAGTCGGTCGAAAGGTACTCCTCCAGGTCGAACTCGTCGTCCACAGGGTCGTCGAAACCACCCTGGGGTCCTACTGGGGCGCGAGACGACGAGGGAGCCTCCGCAGCCCACTGTCCCCACTGCTGCTGTGTGGGAGCGTAGCGAGGAACCGGCGGGGTAGGGCGAGACGTGGAAGGAGCCTCCTCAGCCCATTGTCCCCCCTGCAGCTGCGTGGGAGCGTGATGAGGCACCGAGGGGGTAGGGCGAGGTGCTGGGGCGCAGGGACGTGGTGTGCTGCGTCCGCCGACGTCTCCGCGCCCCCGGCAGGTGGCCAAGCAAGCCAACCGCCTCATCCTATCGAGGACCCGAGCCCAAGCTATCTCGGACTCGGCGGTGGTCACCAGTATGCCCCCCGTAGGCGCGTCAACATGGACACAAAGATCCACCTCAACCTCCCGATGAGCTGAGCCCGCATGTAACGCCGATTGTTATTACGTAATTTACATGAAAAAGACGTGCCCATGTAGCTTCGATTGCGATACTTACCGAGGCGTTGTCCCTCTGGGACATCTGTGAAGGGTACGTGTCCGCTACCGATGCCTGCCGTGCGACATACGGTGCTGGTGTGTACCCCACCCTGAGGCGAGTGCGCGGGGCGAACCACTCCATGTACTCATCGTACATGTCAGGGTCGTACGGCCGGGTCTCGGTGACCCTCTCGTCGAGTGCAGTGTCCCACTGCACGGCCCATGGCTTCATACGGTGCGCGAACTGAGTGCCCACTACAGCACCCATCCGGGTCATCCTACAATGCAAAAACAGTAAGTACACACCACATTCATTTCGCAAAGATGCGGAGTAGTAGGATAAGGGCAAGTACCTGTGAGCACCACGTGCGACAACGTGACGAGGCGGCAAGGGAAAGGATCGAACAGTGAATCGCCGCAAAGACTCGGTCGCGGGAGTACTCCTCGACACACAGGTCAAAGACGAGAACCTTACGGGTGAACCAGAAGGCCTCATCTCGCGTGCAAAGCACGGAGACCCCATCAGGTGCTCGGGCGTGGACGTCGTACGCGGTGTATGGCGTCCACTGCACGTCCTCATCGTGGAGGCGGTCGAACTCCCGAACGAACTCCAGGTAGGACCTCCTCACCTGTCGATGCGCGTACCTCCGTTGTGAGGAAATAAGAAATGGCGGAGGTTATTCAAGTGCGTTAGTGGGAAAAAGATACGAGGAGCATACACTCGTCGGACCCGAGAGTGGCCCATGGTGGGCGATCCACCGGTCATCTCCGTAAAGGCCACGGGGTGCGGTGTCGTGTCAACAACAGCTGCCGATGGAGAAGCGCCCGGGACCACAATCGGAGGAGTAGGGCGCAACCCGACATCGTCGCGTCGTGCTCGCCGAGAGACGGCGTCGCCGCAGACCTCAGACGTCGCCGCTTAGCACACCGAGGCCCACGACCACCGCATCATCTATTTACAATGGGGGGAGTTAGACGTGCTCTGCGAGACGAGATTTGAACTGAGTGTGTTACCTCATCTACCAGGTGTCGGCGATGTCTTTGGCGTACTCGATGAGGTGACGGTCCACCGTGTTCCGTGGGAGGACGGGAACATCACCCAACCGAACAACAACAGGAGGTATGCCTCCAGATGGCGGGCCACGTCCGCCTCCTCCGCGTGCGGGTGGAGAAGCTGAGCCTGCAGCGTTCGCAACAAAAATTATCAGGAACTTAGCGCTTCTCTTTTAATTCTCAAATAAATAGGTACTCACCTTGAACTGAAGCAGCCGCGCCTTCGTCGGTCCGTGGCGCTCACCCTCCCTGAGGGGCCGGTAGGGGGTTGCCCGGGGGTGCCGCTGCACCGCGGCGAAACGTGCGGACAACTCGGCGTGCCACGTGACGGAGGTGCCGTGCGCGCACGATCGCCGCCCGCATGGGAGGCCTAAGAGGTACGACATGTCCTGCAGTGTCGGAGCCATCTTTCCGCACGGAAGGTGGAACGTGTGCATCTCCGGTCTCCACCGGTCCACGAGTACGGCCAGCAGGGACCGGTTGTACCGAACCGCGGGACCTCCTTGCCCGCTAACGGGGCAGTGACCTCCTCCACCATCCTACAAAGAGAAAGTAAGCCAGCCGCTCGCAACCTGCATGTAGTGCATTGCGTCGTTAGAATTGCATTCACAGGTAAGTACATGTACGTAAAAGAGTGGAAGCATTGACAGCTTACCGTGGAACCCAGCGTGGGTTAATGCGAAGCAGCTCGTTGGGCACCCGAGGTCGGAGTGTCCCTAGCTCTCGGTTCTCCTCTGCGGAGTACCTAGACCGGTGGGTCGCATCGACGATCACGTACAGCAGCTCAGGGCAAGGTCGCGCCATCGTGGTCTGTTACAAAGCAAATACAACAAATTTGTCAGTAATTACATGTGCACACAAAATGAAATGTGAAATAACGAATTGTACCATACTCAATAAACAATACAACCGAAGTGCAGAGAGCCAAAAAAAATCTCATGTTACAAACATACAAAAGACAAAGACATGTTCGACGAGGCACACAACGCCGAGAATTACATTATCCTCGTAGCTATTAACTGGTACATCGGAGAATTACATGATGCGAACAACAACTTACTAGTACATTGAAAATTACATCGAACATTACAACTTACATTACAACTTCCCGGTCCATTGAAAAATACAAGATGGGAACAACATGGAAAATTACATTATCCGCGGTTGCGACGCGCCTCGGACTCGTCCATATCGTTCCGAATGCGCCGTGTCCTTCGATGCCCGACCTTCAGCTTCAACATTCGGATGTCCGGTACCCATCGATGGTCCGGAGGGGGGGCTGTTGTGAACGATCCATCCACTCGGTACTCGTACACCTCGTGATGCCACGTGTTGAGAATGCTTTGCTTGTAGTAGTACGGGGAGATGAACGGACGATAGGATTGATGCGTCTCGGCGGCTGCGGCAATGATGTGCGAGCACGGCAAGTGCAACAGCGTGGTGGTTTCGGCGAGAGCACTCGCGACTTACCGCCGGAGTATGCACAGATGGGAAGTCCTCTCCGGTGGCACCCTGCGACCTCGGTCACCGCAGTGCACGTGGTATCTCCGTTCCACGCCACTCTCCGGTGTAACCCGATGTGTCTGCGCCTTTCTTGTTTTCTTGGACATGTAAGTAGACACAACAGTTGAGTACGACAGTCGATTGTCCGACCTACATGCTGCGGAGGTCTTGTATCGCTCAATGAAATATCTCTGTGTCCCTAATAAGACACCTTCAACTATACCCACTAGTGGAAGGCATCTGGTGCCTTTAATTACCCAGTTGTAAATCTCCGCCAAGTTCGTTGTCATGATCCCATAACGCGAGCCGCCCTCGTCATGCAGAAGGGACCATTTCCCCAAAGTCTCATGTCGTATCCAATCGGTGAAACTCTTTATGCTGGTACCCGGCCTACGCCGGATGTTTGGGGGTCTGCTTGGCACACACAAAGGTCAGGGTCCTCTCCTTGCTCATGGTATACCATCGGGCTCCTTGATGAACTAGCGGTACCTCTGGGATCCATTGATTGCTTCTTCGTTAGTTCGTCCAACGTCCTCCAAAGCGCGTTGAACTTCCTCCGTTGGTTCTGTTTGCACAGGCGCTTGAACATGTTCATAAGCTCCTTGTTCCTGAACTGACGAAAAAAATTGGCACCCATGTGCCTCATGCACCACCTGCTCCCTAGGTCTGGCCACTTTGCTGCTCCCACGACGGCGAACCCTTGTTGCATATCCACGATCGCCCTTAGCAGCCCTGCATGTCGGTCATGGATGACACAAACATCAGGCCTGTCAAAAACAACCGCCAGCTTCACTCTTTCAAGGAACCAGTACCAGCTCTCTGTGTTTTCCCCCTCCACGAATGCCAATGCAACCGGTAGAACCTGGTTGTTGGCATCCACCGCGATCGTAGTTAGAATCTGGCCCTTGTACTTCCCCGTGAGGAATGTACCGTCCATGCAAAGGACCGGGCGACAGTGCCGGAACGCATTTATGCATGCGCCCAGGGCGAAGAATGCACGCTGCAATACCCACTTACTGGCGCACACATCACCCGCAGGGAACTCCGCAAGGTCGACGGATGTACCGGGGTTCCTACGTGCGATTGCCCTGAGCAAGTGGGGAATATTCTCGTACGAAGCCTCGTACGTCCCGAACCGTATTTCCAGAGCTATCCTTTTTGCTCTCCATGCCTTTGCGTAGCTAATCTTGTCTTGAAACCTCTCCTCCACGGCTGTGATAATAGATCGAGGTGCGCAGATGGGGATTGTCCACGATCGACCATAAAACACATTTGCCACCCAAGTGGACGACAGATTGCGGTGTCCTTGCTCGCTTCTTCCACCGCAGATTATGCTCAATCACTATGGAGCATTTCGGTGAGTCCTTCCACTTCCCTAGTATGCATGCACCGCCATGGGCACGAATCAACTACGCACTTCACGTCGTAGTCCTTCTTCTTGGACTTCACTACCTCGAATTGCCGCGGAGAGACATTGCCCAGTACTTCACCGCATCCATCACAGCCTCCTTGTCTTTATATATAGCCCCCTCCGTCACCTCGTTCTCACGATACTCCCATGCATCAATGTTCCCTTCATTCATTGTTAGGTCTTCGAAATTGTAATTGGTCCACGCACCAGGGATAGGCACCTCAGGAGCGTTGTCCTCCTCGTCGGAGTGCTCACCATCAGGGACTTCCTCATCCGCACGGTCCTCCTCTTCCATCAGGTCAACAATGTCCTCCACCTCCTCCCCCTCGTCGGCCACCCCTCGCGCCTCCACCGTTGTTTCCTCTGCCCCCCGGTCCCTTCGCCACCGCCAGTCTCGTGCTCCTCGTCTCCGGGCTCCTCGCCGCCTTCCTCTTTCATCCTTCTACATTTGACGTCCCCTCCCCCATAATGTCCACCCCGACATCATGAACTTGCGACACCGATGGAGCTACCGGGTAGCACTGTACCAACAACATGAGCGGCCAACCCCGCTCTACGGCAAAACCAACATAACTCCTCCATGTTGATGTCGAGTTAATAGGAATCAACTCTCCGTAAAAACGGTTTTGCGCTCGGCTCACTACTGCTCTGACCCGCAACCGAACACTCTGGGTATCCAAACTGAACATCCGAGACATCCACTCCAACAAACCCCTGTATGTCCTATCGCTCGGTCTACATATGCCCCGTACGACTCTTGAAAATGATGATAGATCCACCCCATCCGCCCCCTGTGCTATCTCCCCATCTCCATAAAATATTTGGAAATACAATTTCTCCGACATGCTGCAACGTCTGACGGAAAAATATTACTCTAAAATACAATCTACAAAACGTACATTGATCGTACTACAAAATATACAAAACGTACATTGACTATAAATCACTTATTCGACTTGCCTACCATATGGCCTAACATTATATTTGTGCCGCATTACATTAACCCTACCAAATTCTAATACTACACTAAATTTGTAAGGTACTTAATACTATCTGATCCAAAAATTTCTAAAAACTAAATAGTACATTAAAGTTCTAAATATGAACTGCGACATTAAATTTCTAAACAACACTATCCGAGAAATTGTAAACGCTACACAATCCTAAATTTTCTAAACACTACAATAAATTTCTAATACTACACTAAATTTGTAAGGTACTTAATACTATACAGTCCTGAAATTTCTAAAAACTAAATAGTACATTAAAGTTCTAAATATGAACTGCGACAGTAAATTTCTAAACAACACTATCCGAGAAAATGTAAACGCTACACAATACAACAGTACTATCCGAGAAAATGTAAACGCTACACAATCCTAAATTTTCTAAACACTACAATAAATTTCTAATACTACACTAAATTTGTAAGGTACTTAATACTATACAATCCTCAAATTTCTAAAAACTAAATACTACATTAAAGTTCTAAACGCTACACAATCCTAAATTCGACTGAATATTACATGCTACATTAGAATTCTAATAACAAACAGTCCTACAGAATTTTCTAAACACTACAAAATCGTAAAATTCCTAAATAATAGATTTATAAAATTTGTAAAAAATACCTTCGCAGAAACGACGAATCGACTTTCCCCCCTCCTTTTCTTCTTCTTTCTCTTCTTTTTTTCTTCTTCTTTTTCTTCTTCTTTTTTCTTCTTCTTTTTTCTTCTTCTTTCTCTTTTCTCTTTTCCTTCGTTTGCTTCTGTCTCGGCTGGCTGCCTCCGCCGAGCGAGCGGGTGAGCTTTTAAAGCCGCCTGTCGCCCCTGGCTCGGGCGATCGCCCCTGTCTCGGGCGACAGGGGGGCCCACAGGTAACGGCCATTTTTTTTACCGTTTGCTCTGCTGACGGCGAGCGACCTGTCGCCCGTGTATGGGGCGATCGCCCCATACACGGGTTATGGGCCTCCATTTCTGTAATTTTTCCATCCGGGCGACTAATTTTGAAAAAAAATTTAAAAATAAATATTAAAGAAAAAAATCTTGCCTATTGCAACCAGAAAATCGCCAGCCCGGTGAAACCTAATTTTGTTGATTTTCGAGCGAAAATCGGTAGAAATCGCACGAACTAACTGATTTGAATAGCACGGTCAAAACCGGAGGCAGAAGTTGTGATTTTCAATCGATTGCCGATTATTGACTCCAAAATGTCGAAAATCGACAGTGTCAAGGAAAAAACAGGAAAATTTGTAAAACATATTAGTAAAAAAAACAGAAAAAATG
This sequence comes from Otatea glauca, assembly GCA_036346275.1. Taxonomy (NCBI): domain Eukaryota; kingdom Viridiplantae; phylum Streptophyta; class Magnoliopsida; order Poales; family Poaceae; genus Otatea; species Otatea glauca. The sequence continues at coordinate 54,504,968 of CM070711.1, forward strand.
TTAGAAAATTGTAAAAACACAGTAAAGACAAAAAAAAGTCAGAATAAATCTTAGAAATACATAAAAAGTATGAAAAAAGGAGAAAATGAATAGCACAACGATGGTAAAATATGAAAAAATATGGAAAACTTTCAGCATGAGCTTTGCTATATTTTAGACAATTTCAAGTTGTAAAGTAGGCATTTAGCAATAATATCTCAACAAATAACATTTCATAACAATACCATTCACAAATGAATCCAACAAGTTCACATCCCAATGTACATGGCATATGACATTTGAAATCAACATTTCTCACCGAAAATGAATGTTCTCACTTGGCAAAGTTTCGTCATCTTTCCATTGTCACATAAATGTCTTGTTAGACCTGCATGAATGCTATGTTAGTAAAAAATAGAGTTGCAATGAAATGAAATATACAAATGAAACATTACCTTCGGGGCTATGGGTAGTATTGTTGAGTGTACACTTGGTTGGCCATATTGTACTCCTCAGTGAACATCATTAGCAATCCTCGTATAGCTAGCAACTCCGCCTTGTATTCATGCCAGCTTTGTCAAGTCTATGGGCTAGTCGTTTCCCACTATTGGTACAACATGGCATAAAAATCAGAGTCTTGCCACTCATAGACCCATATGGTGGGAGATTGTGCATGATCATTCGAGATGGCGTAGTCATAGCCGCTATATGAGCCATAACTCCCTTGCGTCTCCGTGACGCTATACGAGTTAAGCTATCATGTGGTGCGTAATGGCTATGTCGATGGCTCTTTCCTGCAATAGTCATCCTTTGTGATTGAGGAGCGTCATGGTCTATGTCTTGTGTGGCATCAGTGTACTGGGACTCCCCTGTAAATTCTATAAAATATTGTCCTTCTAAGCTGGATGTGAGAGTGATGAAGGCATTGTCACCGAGCTCACCACCATCACTATCCATCTTGGAGCTGCTATGCTATCAGTCGAGTCATCACTCCCAACATCTACAGTACACTTTCCTTTGGAGGGATCTCTTCTTTTTCTGATATCGCTTGTCATCACTACTGGGTGCTTCCCCTTCCTAGTGTGACTGTCACCCACTATCATATCTGCCCATTCGGGGATGCTTACAACCTCAGTATTCCTTCTCAATGCAATAAGGTCAACCGGGTCTGTCACAAGGTGTGATGGGAGGGGGTGTCACTCTATGTGTCTACCTCATCAAGTAAGGGATCAGTATTGGATCTCCGTTTCTCTATCCACTGTCTGATTAGATTTTCAGCATCGCAAAGTGTAAGATCCATAAGACGCTGGAATGGATCATCTGCATCTGTGCACCTTTCATTTTCTTTAGCTTGATTTAGGAGCCAAAGATTGTAGTTAACGTACACCAACCTATGGAGCTTCTTGTAGGATAGGCGGTTGCGAACTTTAGTGTGTATGAAAGCAAATGTACTATAATTGCGCTCGCATCCGCTAGAAGAAGCGCAATGAGGAACGATCCGCATGGTAAACTTCTGGAGCGTGGGAGTGTCCCAACCGAACACACCCCACTAATGTACTGCAAGTTAACGAAGAGAACAGTAAGTACCGACAAGAGTGGCATTACATTTAAGATGGTATAAGAAAATTACCAGGGAAAGTTCTGGCGTCATGTGCCATCTTCTCAGCTAGTGCACTCCCGTACGTTCCAACCTTCCTTCTATAAACTTTGGCCTCGTGAATAGTTTGAGCAGCGCTATTAGTATCATTAGCCAGCGCTTGAAACACGTCTCTATATCAGGCAAGAAGGTGTTGATCGTGCCGTACGCGTAGTGCGTCCGGGGGTTCAAGGTAGCAGCTGCATTAAGTTGAACGAAACATGTCAGTACAAGTACGTAAAGTATGTGCAAGAACAAGATATTTTGTTCTATTTTCGAATGTATTACCGGCGTTCATATAAGTATCTCGCATTAGGTCAGCCATTCTTCGGTCCACGATGTTCATGTAATGGTTCAATGTACCTGGATCGTCATGGAATAAGCTATTGTATTTCTGTCACATGATGTTGTACCATAGTATCACCTCACTCAACGTAGCCACCTTGTCTTGATCGGCAAAACGCAAGAATGCGTACAACGGTTCCATGGAGGTAACAACTGATCGAAGGTTGTCCCACTAGTCCAAGCTTGAGAGGCAGGAGTTAACGAACCTCCCTTCCGCGGTATCAACAAAGCGCGAAGACAGAAATTCCTCTGATGCCATCTATTGCAAGAACTTGTCCTTGCGACGAAGGAAACTGTCCAAAAACATATAGTTTGTTTTGAAGCGTGTAGCATTCCACTTGACCAACTCGCCTCCCGATATGCTTCCTCATTATAGTGTGAAGTTTTGAATGGTTGCACAGCCATCGAGAGATTTTTCTTGCACTCTCAATGACAGAGGTGTGATCAGGAAACTCTTCAATTTGGTTGAGCATCAAATTAATCGTGTAGGCTACACAAGGCTGCCACATGATGTTGCGGTGCTCCTGTGTGATGAGTCTGCATGTTTCTTATAGTTAGCACCGTTCCTCATCACAATCTGTAGAACATTCTCCGGACCCACCTCATTGACCACTGAGGCAATTTCCTGCATTACATGATCCTCTATTACCTTATGCATACTTCCAACATTTTTAAGGAGAAACGCAATGAAAGCAAGTACCTTGCGTAGGTACGAGGCAAACGCAATAAAGCAAGTACCTTGCGTAAGTACAAGGCATCCTGAGTTTGGCCCGTTGCATCGACGGACTTGTGGAAGAACATGGTGCCATTGCAGTATATCATGAAGTTGATGATGCTCATGCGTGTCGGCCCAATCCAAGAATCGTACATTATTGTTACGCTATACGTAGGCCATTCTTTCTTGAACTTTGCCACCTTCTGCCGTATGTTCGCTTCGTTATCGTCTAACTATTTCCCGTCTATATCTCTCCCACTCGGTGACGGGACATCCACACCTACAAATAAAGTTAACAGATGAAAATATAAGCTATTAATCAGCGTACAAATGGATGAAAATTTGAAAGCTCACTTACCCTATTTTTGAGTTTCCCTTACAGCACTAACAAAGTATGAATTATCTATTTTCCTCTCCGTGATACCAGCCGTGTGGAAGAATTTGGCCCAAGCAGAGCCAATCACCTGCTTCACATTCCTCCCCTTTTGTGTCCACTTTCCAGTATCAATCCTTATTTGCATAGGATCACAGGCCATACCAAGGTTGTAATCCCCCACTACTGGTCTTTCCTGTTGCGAGAAACTTTGAAACATCCTCAGCAACACACCACCGCTCCCTCCTCTAGAGCCCCTAGAGGTGTTACTACCATCACCGTGCTCATACATGCCACCTGCCCGACTGATAAATTCTGTCTCCGTCCTAGAGGCAGCCATGGCATGCTGCAATTGGTCCTCCTTATCAGCATCAACTGTGTGCGCTGAATATGCACTTCTCCTCGGTGGGGAATCTGCAGCCGCTGCTTCCTTTCTGAACATCTCATTCTTCTTTCCCTTCTTATCATCCTTCGTTCTGTCTAGATCGCACTGAAAGTACTCACACACCTTCTTAGGACTGCAATGGACGACATTCTTACCGTGCCCTGCCAAGTGGTGCTTCAGTCGGGTTGCACCGCCTCCTTTCTTCTCTTAGTAACAATACTTGCATCAAAATCCGGTCCCTATCTTATTGCCGTGCTCACACACAACGTCTCCCTGGTCTGCCATCTACTAATGCAGAACAACAAGAGGTCAGAGCTCCAATTAAACCTTGTCATATGGTTCAATACATCACACTTAAATTTTTGACACCCAAATAAAGTTGCTGAACCACTTTGAGCAAGTAATCACAATACACAAATTTTTTCTACTACTCCCTCCGTTGATAAATATAAGGCCTATAGTTTGAATGGTCTTGTTGAAAAATATAAAGCGTGCATATAAATTTAATGAGTCTTTCCACATATATCCTTATTTATTCTCTCTCAACCATTTGCATTTATTCATTACCACCTACACAAAGTATTATCTCTCATCTTCCAAGACAATTAAGAGGGATATGTAAGTCATTTCCTCTCATGTTTTCCTCAATTTCACCACAACCTTAATCCTTGTGCTAAGTCAAAATACGCCTTATATTTATCAACGGAGGGAGTACTAATTAGTGCATGCATGCAATTAAATGCAACATCATGCACACATATATATCTACACGAAATTGAAACTCACAATACTATCATGAATCACACTAACCCTAACCATCAATCATACGTTAACTAACCCTAAATCGCACTAACCCTAACCCTCAATCGCACTAACCCATCACACTAACTCTAACCCTAACCCTCAATGTACGGACATACTATGCCTTACTGCAATCAATCAACCAAATTAGAAATAAAACTAATAATCACAATATTCAACCAAATTACAAATAAAACTAATAATCACAATATTCACAGCATATCATAGTCTAACGCACACACTAATATAAAAAATCGCAAGTACATACCAAAAATCGCTCGGTTTTGGGGATAATTGCCGATCGCCAGCAACTCGTCGATTATCGCTGGCTAAGACTTGATTTTCGCGCGCTAATTGTTGATTTCTACGTTGGCGACGGCGGATCTGTCTGGAGCTGGCGTCAGCTGCGACCACGTGTGGAGTTGAATGCAGGAAGAACAATAATGCTGTCCGAACCGAGGTCATCCGACTAAAAAGGGGCTAGGGTTAATTAATGGGCCGGACTGGGCTAATGGGCCTAGCACTGTGGGCTGAGGCCCATTACTATTTTTATTTTATTTTGCCTTTTTCTTTTGCTACATTCGGTTTTGGCGGAAAAATGCTAAAATTTTGGTGTTTTCAAATAAATTTCATCCTAGACGTCACAAACTATTAATACAATTTTAGGGAGATTTTGGATAATTATTTTTGAAATTTCACGAATTTTTGAATTTGAAATTCAAACTCTTCGGTTTTTCGCTCGGCTTTTGAAATCACCCCGCCCCGCGTCGATATCACCGATTATCGTGAAAATCGCACGATAATCGACAATTTTCCGAACTCTGCACATGACATTTTCTTTTTGAGACGACAACAGGCGATCCTTGAAGACCGAAGCAACTAACATGGATCAAACTACAAACTTTCGTCCATGGCTTGGGCCCACACTTTCCAAGCCCTGAACCCACCCTACACTTTCTCAAGCTCTTCCTCCTCCAATTTACACAAGACTGTCGGTCGATCGTCACCCCTACATCCACGAGATCTACCTTGTTGGCCTAAGCCCTAAAACTCCGCGGAGGGGCGGCGAGGTGGAACGGGGAGGCGGCCGACGACGGCGGGCGGGCGGTCCGTGTGGCGGCGGTAATGCGCTCGCAGCAGGGGCACATGGTGAGCGCGGACGCCGGGAGCGGCTGCCGTGTGTGCGGCGAGAGCACGGTGGGCGGGGCCATCCGCATCGCCCTCAGCTCCTCCACCTCGCGCTGCAGCCGGCGGTTCTCCTCGGTCAGCGAGCCAAAGCAGCGCTTCAGGTACTCGCACTCCATCTCCGTCTGCTTCAGCTTAGTCCTGTGTGTGCATATATGCATGCATGCAGTTTAATTCAGAGCAACTCAACTTGTACGTGCGATCAGTCTAAAACTACAAAGAGCAGAACTAAGAAGTATTAACAGCAAGTGGCTCGATCACATCATGGAACCTCAACTTGCTGAAGTTGACGGTGCAATATTAATTGGAACATGACAAGATTGTTAGGAGTAGCAAGGCTTGTGCCTTGAGGCTCTTGACAAGACACGTACGTGTGTAACGTCTCAACTGCTGAAGTACTCCAAATCTACTGACTAGATGGAACAAATAGCATAGCTCCCTATCAGTAATCGTAGGGGGTTTACAATAAGCATGGACTAGAGTACTACACGGAACTTAATTTGACCTTAGGCGCCCATTCCAAGATTATTGTCACCTCGACGTAAGATTGAAGGCCAACGACTTTGGCGGAATAAGATGGATTGGCGTACTATTTCACTTCGTCTTCACGAGACTTGTTGAACCATCTCTAATCTAGCTAGGTCAAGTTATGAGGTAGCCGTTTCCTAGCTACACGTGCTGATTAGTCCACGTGCCGATACTAGCTTTCCGAACGATTAACTCAATTGTATAAATATAGAGAATCTAATTGTATGAGTATTAATCATGGAGTAAAAGATGAAACCGCGCTTTACTTAATCAAGCTGGAGAATCTACCTATCTTGTTGCTGTCCCACATCTTAGATGCAGTACAAGTTTCAAGATGGATAGCTAAAGATCCATGCCACCTTAATTGAGGGAAGGATCCATAATTATGTTAGAATGAGATGTGCTCGTCTCCATTCAAGTTTATAAAGCATATTTTTTCTTGGCATATAGACCAATAAAATGTTAAAAATTAATAACTAGATTACCCATAATTAATATCACTAAGCACTATATTCAATGTATGCATATAGAGAATATAAAGTAAAGATGTATATTTATTAGGGGTACATAGGAAACATCACACTAATTTTACATTGAAATATAAAATACTACATATATTTGTGAATAAGATAATTAAAAAAATACGCCTTATAAACGTGGACGAAGTAGGAAGTACAAAATTTGAGTTGCATTAACATTAAGTGATCTCTCTACTTACGCAGGCTCAAATGCAAATTCGTATTGACAAGTGCTGTTTCAAGATTGCTACTCCTGTTTAGTAGTAGTAGCATGGACAGCTAAGACAGAAACTTTGACTTTTTTTAGTACCATTTGCTAAATGAACTTGTCACGTCAATAATTTCAAATGTCAATTAATTAATGACTGAAAAAAGTTTTGGGATTCATGACCCATATTTTTAAGCATATTATAACTAATTAAAGATGAAATAAGTTCTACAAGTGAATTGGAATTACCTGGAAAACATAATTACAACTATATGTGGTTCTATATATAACATACACTCCACCTTAACTATTAAGTTAGCTCATTTCCGTACTACTAGTATGTTTATCAAACTGGCAAACCATATCATTGAGTTAATTAAGTAACAATTCTTTCAACAGGGAATGGATTAACGTAAGAACTGGCACGCCCTCCAAACCTTTGCTTGCCTCGGTTTCGTTGACTACAGCTAAGTTACGACCTTGCTCCTTATAATAATCACCGCCAAATGGTGCACGTACGCGCGCTCGTTGTTTTTACAACAGATTTTGCGGGAGTAGTAACGGCGCACAGGTCCAAGCTAACGTGAAGCTTGGCCATGTGTGAGGCTCGAGTCTGACACATAGCTCGACAGTTGCAAAATTTTCATAAGGAAAATATCAGTCCTACCGGCAGTGGCACTCGTGATGATAGGTTGCAGCAAGAGATCAAATTTTAAGGTTAATGACTGTCGAGTGGATTACAGTCATGGCATACATCTAGTACTATAACATATCTAAGGACGTCCCACATCTATAGATATGATACATATACCATTCTTGTGCTACTGGTAAGTCGTAGAAGTAGATCGATCCATATGCAGGTAAAGTAACATCAATAAGGGATTTTATGTTTACCTTGCCCTGCGGTTCTGGAACCAGACCTCCACCTGCCTGGGCCGTAGCTTCAGTTTGATAGCCAAGGCCTCCTTTTGCTTCTGCAAGAGTTTCATTTTCCAACGCATTAAAATCGCTGGCCATTGCACAGGCCTTCAGAAGTTCAGAGCATCAGTAGACAATACTCCATCCATATCGCAATGGCATGAGCAGAGTAAATTGGAGTAACACACTCCTGCTAGTCAAACCTATGGAGTAACTGCGTTACCTGGCACTAGCCTCATTACTTGCTGTACTGTACGTCTGTACCACAGGGGTATAAATACCACTGCATAAGACCGACGTTATAGACTTTTATGCTCCAAAGCAATCAGAGGTGTATCGTATACCCGGGCCCCTCTATTTTACACTCCCTTCTCTCTTTAGAGTTGTAAACCACGAAAGTACGGCAATGCTACACGGACAGTACTACTCCGTATCGTGATTTTCCATGAAAGGGGCCATATCATCAAAAGATCGAATAATTACTGGATGCAGCAGTGCCATTCAATGATCAATGGTCCTCTCCTTCGAATCCATTACGGAAATAAACCATGCACTCTTCAATGTCCAGCAGTGTGACTATAAACACCACTGAAACGAATCCAGTTAAAGATTCACCCGTAAAAAGAACAAACCAGCTAGCTTTGCACTTTAGGCATAACGAGTGCAGTAATGACAGTAGTACTATCCACGAGCGAGATTCTAATGCACGTACGTACATGTACTACGTGCCAATCTTTCTTTTGCGGTGGCAAACGCATGCCGATCTTGAAAAAGCAGGACAATAACAAGAAATCCACAAGCAGAGCGGGCATGTAGGTAGTAGCAGTGGTACTGACCGGCGAGAGGGTGTGGTTCAGTCGGAAGCTTTCCTCGAGGAGGCGGGACTGCTCCTTGGAGAGGCGGAGCTTCTTGGGGCGGTGGGGCCCGCCGGCGCCGCGCTCCTCCTCGTCCTCCTCCACGCTGCCCATCGGGAGCTCCTCCTCGCCGCCGCTCGCCGGCTGGTTGATGTCCAGGTCCCTCATGTTCCAGTTACTGTTGCTGTTGTTGCTGCATCCAAACCCGTCTGCCAAAGAAAACACAGAAAAATGAGTTCACGTAAAAAAACTGCACCCCAAGAATCGGAACAAATTAATGTGCAAGTGAAAAAAAAAGAATGCTCCTATTGTGCTCGATCTGCACTTCTTCCAGAAGAAAACATATAGAGCACCCCGGAAAGTTATTGCATGCATAGAAATACGACGTGTATGCATATAATGGTATGAAATCGATCGAACGAGCTTCCACAGTGGAGGCAATGAGTCATGCATACTTGCAGTTTATAGGATAGAGAAAGAAACAACTGGATAGCAGGTGGTCTCCTGAGCTTACCTGAGGCTGAGGAGGAGCTGAGGCCGGGGACAGCCATGGTGAGCTCCAGACCTGAAGGAGAAGTGGCCCCCATCAGAAGTGGCCAGCCAATGCCAAAACAAGAGCAGGAGAAGGTTAACGAAGGAGGGGGTTGCGGGCGCCAAAGGCGAAGACAAAAACAGACTGAAAAGTAGAATCCTGCGGAGGCGTTATATAAAGGGGCGGGTAGAGGAATGCTACTACACTGCAACTATATACAGTGGCAGTACCAATGGATAGAAGTGAAATTATATGGGAAAAAATACATTACGACCAGCAGGGATGTACTTTGTCTGGCAAGAAATTATTATTCACACTGTTGGACACATGATGGAGTTTTTGTTCTTTGACTGCTTATAGAAAATGGTTGATTCTTAATTAAATTGATGGTTGTATTTCCGGCTATAATGCAGCCACTATCAAATCATTGTTTTAATTTAATATGTCCAAGATTTCTATTCCAACTATTTGATATTTCTTTGATTTAGTTTTATCCTGTAACCTTCGTATTTACTTTTTTATCGGAATGGATTATTAGACAAAAATTCACCTGTTAGTAAACGGGTAAACATCCTTATCCACTCCTCCCTACCTTATCTATTCCTCCCTCGCCTTATCAACTCGACCAAGCGTCTTCTTGCTTCGTTCGTTCCAAGTTCCAAATGTCCTTTTCTTCCTTCGTTTCTTCCTCAACATCAGCAAGTCCTCGACTTCCATCTACCTCTTTGGTGTAGCTTCGTCTGCGTCTTCTCCTTTCCTACCCTCTCCTCCTTTTCTTGTTGTTCTTATTCGATGAGCTTCGCACACCTTTACCATTGCCACCGCCACCTCGCTGCCACCATCATGGTGACGCTGCCCAGCCTCCCTCTAGGTTAGGGGTTCTAGTGAACCCTAACTCTAATCTCGATAAAACTTAACCCTATGTTTGAGAAACTCTCGTCTTACTGAGAGAAGTTATGGTTATCTAAATTTTCACTCTTCGTCGTTTTCTTGTCCGAACGATTATTCACTGTACAGTATTTGCCATGCTTATTTCGTGTTATCTGATATTTTCTAGGTAGAGAATGCCCGTAACATAAAGCGAGTGAACCTGAAACAACCTTTGCTTATGCATCAGGCTGTGGCCATAGCATTTCACCGCGGTGCCACTGCCAAGTACTCCAGATATGGACGCGCTGCGAGATGCTATGGACAGGCATCGATCGGATGAGGTGCACCGGGAGGAAGGAAAGGACGCAACCAGAGACAAATAATGCAGCGTTGCGTTGCGGGCGTGGGCCCCACGGGCTTTGACCCGACTCAACATGTGAAATCTACTGGCCGGGCTGGGCTATTACGGTCGCGTAGTGGTGGTGGGGTGGCCCACGCGGCGGGATCGGCCGGGCCTCGATGCGCCACGTGGCGGGACGCATGGACGGGTGCAGGAGAATCGCCGGCAGGTCCCCCAGTTCGGGGGTAGACGACTCGGCATGTCGGGCCGCAGGTCGGCCGCCGTAATCATTGCGTCACCACTACCTACAGACGCCTCCGTCCGTCGGCCCCGCTCGCGCGCAAGTCCGGCGAATTTTTTTTCTTTAATATTTCTTTTTATTTTTTTTTTTCAAAACTAGGCGTTCGGTTTTGAAAATTGCAAAACTAGGTTCCGGTCGCCCGTATATGGGCGATTATTGTCGTTTCTAACGGGCAGGTAACGACAGGAGGCGGCGCGCCCACCTATCGCCCGAGGCAGGGCGATCGCCCCCTACTGAGGCGACGGGTGAGCCAGTTATTTTTTTTAATTTTAATTCCTAATTAATTTTCCGAGAATAATCAATAGGACAGAAATAACGAAAATGCTCATAGTACTGATGTACTTTAATATTTTAAATCTTTAAAGAATTGATACCTCTTAGTATTGATTATAAATATTTTTTAACGAAAATGGTCATAAGTTAGAAACATTGATCTTTAAGTACGTGGTACCTCTTAGTATTGATATACTGTATTATTTTATATGTATTGGCCAAAATATTCCATAAGTTAGAAGCACTATATGTATTGGCCAAAATCGTCGGTTTCGGACCAACAGGCGATTAGGGGCAGTCGCATTACTAGGAAGGTTCAACTAGAACAAGGTAAATTTTGAAATATTAGTTAATATATAAGTATTTGAATTATGTTGTGAAAAGTACATTGTGTCATGCAAATTTAAATTGTATAAATCAATTTTATGTAAACACTTTTTAGTGCATTATGAACAAATTATACAAACTATGCCTCGAAAAATCCTGAAATAAATATGTCTTGTTCGTAGGGTGTTAGGTGTCCAATTTAGGGGAAAAAATTACGAATAAACTCAGTTGAATAAACCAAATGACTGTAAGTAGCCTCATTTGCATGACATACTTAAGCCTTTACGGCAACCCGTGAAATATCATTTGTAAATGTAATTTGTTAGGAGAACAGGCTGAAGTTGCTCTTTGATATATGTAGTACCCTATGGTGGGAAAATATTTTATTTACACCTTTGTTTGAATATTAATTCTGCCAGTGCAATAACCCAAAGTATTATGGTCGAGGCAACAATGAAACGCTGAAGCCTTTTCGGCAGCCCGCGAAATATCATGTTGAAATGTAATTTGTAGGGAGAACGGCCCAGGTTTGCTCTTCGATATATGCAGTACCATATGGTGGGAAAATATTTTATTTACACCTTGCTTTGCATATTAATCCTGCTAGTGCAATAACCCAAAGTATTATGGTCGAGACAACAATGAAACGCTTAAGCCTTTTCGGCAGCATGCGACATATCATAACGAAGGTCTAATCGTAGGTTACTGCAGAAAATAAGGTAGGCCACACTCTTTATTACGGCTTAAAATAGGAAAGAGTACCACGAGCAAGGAATTTGAAAGTTAAAACTAGACGTCTACTGAGTGCTTCGAGGCCACTTCCCATTCGCCCATGCCTCCGGTGGGGCATCTCTGGCACGCCGCGCCCTCTCTCGTTTCCTCTCTCTGTCGGCCTCCTTCTCCTCCGCTTCCTTCCTACGTGCCTCCTCGCGTGCGGCATCGCGCTGCTCATGAAGCTGCCGCGTGAACTCCTCCTGCAGGTTAGCTTGGTCAAGAAGCCGTTGGTCGTCGGGGTTGATCTCCGTATCAAACCACTGCTCAAATTCACACAGTGGCGGAGGTGACTGCATGAAACATAAATTAGCAAAGTTTCATTCACAAATATTACGTAACCCGTACGATTGTTACCATGCGGCGATCCTTGTGCTCTTCTCCGTGGATCGAAGGCGTAGTTGCGGCACTTCCAATACCTCCTCTTGCAAGTTGGAATTTCCTAAGAGTGGACAAGCCTGCAAGGATCTCCGCACATACACATGGGTGCTACAGCTCCACGAGGTAGGAAGAGATCTTGGTACGCTAAATTGCGCGGGCATGCACTTGCTTCTTCCTTTGCTTTCCCCTTTCCCTTTGCACTTGCACGCCTCGGCATTTTCGATTGATCTTGAATTTTTTTTCCTCCCTCCTCTATTCTTTCTTCCTCTCTCGCTGCTGTCTTTGCGAGACCTCTCGTGAGAACGAATGTTATAAAGGGCAGATATCGCCACGGTATGGTGCGATCGCCCCAACTAGAGGCGATAGGTGCACCGAGGCGTTGGTGTGTTGTCATGTAGTGTGGCATAGGCAGGCAATGCATACATGGATTTGCACAATTTAAAGTGATAAGGCTCTCATGTTACTAACTCGGACAGTTATACAATATGCTGTTGAACGTAAAGGCATTACCAAAATACATCTATACAACTAGTCAATCACGGCCACGCTTCCTAATCTGGCCCGTGGGGTAGGTGAGTGGCGACGGCGGACGGACGTCCCTCCTAGGCCGGCCGTGCGGCGCAGGCGTAGAGTAGTGTGGCGACGACGAGGGCGTGTCCTGTGGCGACGCTCCCGAGAGCTGAGAGGGGGCGAGGTAGTCGGTCGAAAGGTACTCCTCCAGGTCGAACTCGACGTCCGAAGGGTCGTCGAAACCACCCTGGGGTCTTGCTGGGGCGTGAGACGACGAGGGAGCCTCCGCAGCCCACTGCCCCACTGCTGCTGCGTGGGAGCGTAACGAGGAACCGGCGGGGTAGGGCGAGACGACGAGGGATCCTCCTCAGCCCACTGTCCCCACTGCAGCTGCGTGGGAGCGTAACGAGGCATCGACGGGGTAGGGCGAGGTGCTGGGCCGTGGGGACGTAGTGTGCTGCGTCCGCCGACGTCTCTGCGCCCCCGGCAGGTGGCCAAGTAACCCAACCGCCTCATCCTATCGAGGACCCGATCCCAAGCTGCCTCGGCCTCGGCGGTGGTCACCTATATGCTCGCCCGAAGGCGCGCCAACATGGACATAGCCTCCACCTCAACCTCCCCGACGAGATGTGCCTGCATGTAACGTCAGATTGGTATTACGTAATTTACATGAAAAAGACGTGCCCATGTAGCTTCGATTGCGACACATACCGAGGAGTTGTCCCTCTGGGACATCTGTGAAGGGTACGTGTCCGTCACCGATGCCTGTCGTGCAACATACGGTGCTGGTGTGTACCCCACCCTGAGGCGAGTGCGTGGGGCGAACCACTCCATATACTGATCGTACATGTCAGGGTCGTACGGCCGAGTCTCGGTGACCCTCTCGTCGAGTGCGACGTCCCACTGCACCGCGCCATGGCTGCATACGGTGCGCGAACTGAGTGCCCACTGCAGCACCCATCCGGGTCATCCTGTAATGCAAAAACAGGAAGTACACACCACATTCATTTTGCAAAGATACAGAGTAGTAGGATCAAGAGAAGTACCTGTGAGCGCCACGTGCGACAACGTGACGAGGTGGCAAGGGACAGGACTGGAATAGGCCGAACTGCCGCAGCACTCGGTGCGGGGAGTACTCCTCGACACACAGGTCAAAGACGAGAACCTTACGGGTGAGCCATAAGGACTCATCTTGTGTGCAAAGCACGGAGATCCCGTAAGGTGCTCGGGCGTGGACGTCATACGTGGTGTATGGCGTCCACTGCACGTCCTCGTCGTGGAGGCAGTCGAACTCCCGAACGAACTCAAGGTATGACCTCCTCACCTGTCGGTGCGCGTACGTCCGCTGCGAGGAAATAAGAAATAGCGGAGGTTACTAAAGTGCGTAGGTGGGGAAAATGACACGAGGGAGCATACCTGTCGTCGGACCCAGTAGTAGCCCATAGTGGGCCAGTCCACCGGGTCATCTCCGTAATGGTCTTGGGGGTACGGTGTGGTGTCAACAGCAGGCCTGCCGACGGAGAAGCGCTCCTAGGACCACAACTGAAGGAGTAGGACGCAACCCGACATCGTCGCGTCTTGGTCCACCCGAGAGACGGCGTCGCACAGACCTCTGTACGTCGCCGCAAGCACAGCTGAGGCCCACGACCACTGCATCATCTGTTTACAATGGGGAAGTTAGACGTGCTCCTCTGAGACGAGATTTAAACTGAGTGTGTTACCTCATCCTCCGGGGTGTCGGCGATGTGCTGGGCGTACTCGATCAGGTGCCGGTCCACCGTGTTCCCGTGGGAGGACGGGAACATCACCTAACCGAACAACAATAAGAGGTATGCCTCCAGATGGCGGGCCACGTCCTCCTCCTCTGTGTGCGGGTGGAGAAACTGAGTCTGCAGCGTTCTCAACAAACATTATCATCAACTTAGCACTTCTCTGTTAATTCGCAAAGAAAGAGGTACTCACCGTGAACTGAAGCAGCCACGCCTTCGTCGGTCCATGCCGCTCACCCTGCTTGAGGGGCCGATAGGGGGCTGCCTGGGGGTGCTGCTGCACCACGGCGAACCGCGCGGACAACTCCGCGTGCCACGTGACGGAGGTGTCGTGCGGTACAACTGCCGGACCCGCACAGGGGAGGCCTAGGAGGTACGACACGTCCTGCAGCGTCGGAGCCATCTCTCCGCACGGAAGGTGGAACGTGTGCGTCTTCGGTCTCCACCGGTCCACGAGTGCGGCCAGCAGGGACCGGTTGTACCCGAACCGCGGGACCTCCTTGCCCTCTAACGGGGCAGTCACCTACTCCACCATCCTACAGAGAGGAAGTAAGCTAGCCGCTCGCAACCTGCATGTAGTGCATTGGGTCATTAGAATTGCATTCACAGATAAGTACATGTATGTAAATGAGTGCAAGCGTTGGCAGCTCACCATGGAACCCAGCGTGGTTCAATGCGAAGCAGCTCGTTGGGCACCCGAGGTCGGAGTGTCCCTAGCTCTCGGTTCTACTCTGCAGATTACCTAGACCGGTGGGTGGCATCCACCGTCGTGTCGAGCAGCTCAGGGCAAGGTCGCGCCATCGTCGCCTGTTGCTAAGCAAACACAACAAATTTGTCAGGAATTAAATGTGCACACAAAATGAAATGCGAAATAACGAAATGTACCATATTCAACAAACAATACAACGGAAGTCCAGAGAGCTCAAAAAAATCTCATGTTACAAACATACTAAAGATGAAGACATGTTCGACGAGGCACACAACGCCGAAAATTACATTATCCTCATAGCAATTAACTGGTACATCGTAAAATTACATGATGCGAATAACAACTTACTGGTACATTGAAAATTACATGATTGGAACAACATCGAACATTACATCGAAAATTACAACTTATCGGTCCATTGAAAAATACAAGATGGGAACATGGAAAATTACATTATCCGCGGTTGCGATGCGCCTCGGACTCGTCCATATCGTTCCGAATGCGCCGTGTCCTTCGATGCCCGACCTTCAGCTTCAACATTCGGATGTCCAATACCCATCGATGATCTGGAGGGGGGGCTGTTGTGAACGATCCATCCACTCGGTATCCGTACACCTCGTGATGCCACGTGTTGAGAACACTTTGCTTGTAGTTGTAGGGGGAGATGAACGGACGACATGATTGATGCGACTCGGCGGCTGCGGCAATGATGTGCGAGCACGGCAAGTGCAGCAGGCGTGGTTTCTGGCAGGAGCACTCGCACTCAGCTGTTCAGAGTATGCACAGATGGGAAGTCCTCTCCTGGTGGGCACCCCTGCGACCTCGGTCACCGTAGTGCACGTGGTATCTCCGTTCCACGCCACTTTCCGGTGTCACCCGATGTGTCTGCGCCTTTCTTGTTTTCTTGGACATGTAAGTAGACACAACAGTTGAGTACGACAGTCGATTGTCCGACATACATGCTGCGGAGGTCTTGTATCGCTCAATGAAATATCTTTGTGTCCCTAGTAAGACACCTTCAACTATACCCACCAGTGGAAGGCATCTGGTGCCTTTCATTACCCAGTTGTAAATCTTCGCCAGGTTCGTTGTCATGATTCCATAACGCGAGCCACCCTCGTCACGCAGAAGGGACCATTTCTCCAAAGGCTCATGTCGTATCCAGTCGGTGAAACTTTTTATACTGGTCGCCGCCTCTATTTGGATGTTTGGGAGTCCATCGGGCGCACACAAGGCTGTGGGGTCCTCTCCTTGCTCATGGTACACTATCGGGTTCCTTGATGAACTAGCGGTACCTTTAGGATTCATTGATTGCTTCTTCGTTAGTTCATCCAACTTCCTCCAAAGCGCGTCGAACTTCCTCTGTTGGTTTTGTTTGCATAGCCGCTTGAACATGTTCATAAGCTCCTTGTTCTTGAACTGACGAAAAAAATTGGCACCCATGTGCCTCATGCACCACCTGCTCCTCAGGTCAGGCCACTTTGCTGCTCCCACGACGGCGGACCCTTGTTGCATATCCATGATCGCCCTTAGCAGCCCTGCATGTCGGTCATGAATGACACAAACATCAGGCCTGTCTAGAACCACTGCCAGCTTCACTCTTTCAAGGAACCAGTACCAGCTCTCCGTGTTTTCCCCCTCTACGAATGCCAATGCAACCGGTAGAACCTGGTTGTTGGCGTCCAACGCGACCGCAGTTAGAATCTGGCCCATGTACTTCCCCGTGAGGAATGTGCCGTCCATGCAATGGACCGGGCGACAGTGCCGGAATGCATTTATGTATGCGCCCAGGGCAAAGAATGCACGCTGCAATACCCACTTACCCGCGCACACACCACCCGCAGGAAACTCCGTAAGGTCGATGGATGTACCGGGGTTCCTACGTGCGATTGCCCTGAGCAAGTGGGGAATATTCTCGTACGAAGCCTCATACGTCCCGAACCGTATTTCCAGATCTTTCCTTTTCGCTCTCCATGCCATTCCGTAGCTAATCTTGTACTGAAAGCTCTCCTCCACGGCTGTGATAATAGATCGAGGCTGCAGGTGGGGATTGTCCACGATCTGACCATAAAACACATTTGCCACCCAAGTGGACGACAGATTGCGGTGTCCTGCTCCGCTTCTTCCATTCGCAGATTATGCTCAATCACTATGGAGCATTTCGATGGTTCTTCCACTTCCCGGTATGCATGCACCGCCATGGGCACGAATCAACTACGCACTTCACGTCGTAGTCCTTCTTCTTGGACTTCACTACCACTGAATTGCCGCCGAAGAGACATTGCCCAGTACTTCACCGCATCCATCACAGCCTCCTTGTCTTTATATATGGCCTCCTCCGTCACCTCGTTCTCACGATACTCCCATGCATCAATGTTTCCTTCATTCATTGTTAGGTCTTCGAAATTGTAATTGGTCCATGCACCAGGGATAGGCACCTCAGGAGCGTTGTCCTCCTCGTCGGAGTGCTCACCATCAGGGACTTCCTCATCTGCACGGTCCTCCTCTTCCATCAGGTCAACAATGTCCTCCACCTCCTCCCCCTCGTCGGCCACCCCTCACGCCTCCACCGCTGTCTCCTTTGCCCCCCCGATCCCTTCGCCACCGCCAGTCTCGTGCTCCTCGTCTCCGGGCTCCTCGCCGCCTTCCTCTTTGCATCCTTCTACATTTGACGTCCCCTCCCCCGTAATGTCCACCCCGACATCACGAACTTGCGACACCGATGGAGCTACCGGGTAGCACTGTACCAACAATATGAGTGGCCAACCCCGCTCTACGGCAAAACCAACATAACTCCTCCATGTTGATGTCGAGTTAATAGGAATCAACTCTCCGTAAAAACAGTCTTGCGCACGGCTCACTACTGCTCTGACCCGTAACCGAACAGTTTGGGCATCCAAACTGAACATCCGAGACATCCACTCCAACAAACCCCTATATGTCCTATCGCCTGGTCTGCATATGCCCCGTACGACTCTTGAAAATGATGATAAATCCACCCCATCCGCCCCCTGTGCTATCTCCACATCTCCATAAAATATTTGGAAATACAATTTCTCCGACATGCTGCAACGTCCGACGAAAAAATATTACTCTAAAATACAATATACAAAACGTACATTGATCGTACTACAAAATACGACTATAAATAAGTGATTTGACTACAAATAAGTAATTCGACTTGCCTACCATATGGCCTAACATTATATTTGTGCCAAATTACATTAACCCTACCAAATTAAATTTGTAAATATTGCCTACTATTTTCACTGTATTCACTTTCTATATACTGAATACTACAATAAATTTGTAACGTACTAAATACTATACAATCGTGAAATTTCTAAACACTAAATACTACATTAAAGTTCTAAATATGAACTGCGACATTAAATTTCTAAACAACACTATCCGAGAAATTCTAAATGCTACACAATCCTAAATTTTCTAAACACTACAATAAATTTCAAATACTACAATAAATTAGTAACGTACTAAATACTATACAATCCTGAAATTTCTAAAAACTAAATACTACATTAAAGTTCTAAACGCTATCCGAGAAATTTCTAAACAACACTATCCGAGAAATTCTAAATGCTACACAATCCTAAATTTTCTAAATATTAAATGCTACATTAAAATTCTAATAACACAGTCCTACAAAATTTTCTAAACACTACAAAATCCTAAAATTTCTAAATAATAAATGGTACATTTAACTTCTATGTAACTAAACAATCATAAATTTTTTTGTAAAAATACCTTCGCAGAAACGACGAATCACTTCCCCCCCTTTTCTTTTTTTTCTCTTCTTTTTTTCTTCTTCTTCTTCTTTCTCTTCTTCTCTTCTTCTTCCTTTTTCTTCTGTCTCGGCTGCCTTGCTCGCTCGCCGACCGAGCACTGCCTTTTATAACCCCCTGTCGCCCCTTTCTTGGGAGATCGCCCCTGTCTCGGGCGACAGGGGGGCCCACCTCCAACGGCTCACCAACTAGCCGTTACAGCACCGTGAGGGAGGCAGCCTATCGCCCGTGTATGGGGCGATCGCCCCATACACGTGTTATGGGCGACCATTTTTGCAATTTCTCAGCCCGGACGCCTAGTTTTGAAAAAAAAATTAAAAATAAATATTAAATAATAAAAAAATTCCAAGTCCGGCTCTTAGGTTTTGCCAGTGATATGGGCTTTAGGGAGCATTTGATTGCCTTGACGAGCCCATACTGGGTAGGATAGAGTTCCAGGTGTATATTTGATTAGGTGAATATAGGATGAGTTAATTTTTTGTTTGTTTAGATGGATATGACTGGATATGATAAGTTAATTTTTAGTTTGGTTGGATGGATGGGCTAGCTATAATCAAGGTTTCGAATTTTCGTTTGAAATTTTTGAACAAAATTTGACAGAAATTTGGATTTTTGGACAAAATTTGACCGAGTACACTTCGACGAAATTTGAATTTAACCGAGTATACCTCTTAACGCAACAAACTAGATGGACCTGTTTGCACCAAATTTTGGTAAGGCGTAATAGAATTATCAGGCTAAGAATCAGGACAATTTTGGTCGATATCGGGTATGGAAAAAGGAGTTTAAAGTTAGGATATGACTAATATTCATCTAAAGATAGAAGGAGTTATTTGAGCTAAGGCCAACACGGATCATGGCAACCAGCGTATTGAATATGGACACGGTCGGCCGATGGCTATAAAAAATGGCAATGGGCGAGTAAAGAAAATAACACAAACCAATCAACTAACTCGTATTATTTTCATCTATTTTTTCTATCGACTAGGATTAGTTCCTCTAATTTAGAAGTTCTGTAATTTGATTTTGATTAATAAAGTTGCGCATCACCGATTGTTGATCTCCATCAATTACGCCATCACGTTTGATCTTTTTCCAATTTTGCTGCGCATCACCTTCTTCGGAGAAGATTTACCTCTATCCTCTAATTAACCCTAATCGGTTAATTAGATTTATCGTTACTCTCGATTTGATCGGCTTTTGACTGATTAAGATCTAAGCCAATTGTTCCATTAAATCAGCTTTAAAATAAATTTTATATTCTCCTTACCGATTGTAGGATCAAATCGGTTGGCACACCTTGATCAACTGAACCTAGTGTTCATCAGGTGTGTTGTGACAGATAAACCCCGCTTCAAGTTTTTGACGCCAACAGTACCCGTCCGATCTTTTTTTAGGATGGCTATATCTCATCCATCCATCTCAACCAAATAATTAGATGACTCCAAATCTATAGATAGCTATATCCCATTTAGCCAACCAAAGGCCACCTTAATTTGCGCCCCCCCCCCCCGGTTTGTAGCGTTGACGTCCACTCGGTTCGTTTGTAGTAGTTTCAAATGATATGGAGTATAAAAATGCTTTCTTCTAACAAACATTGAAAATGCTCTTTCAGATAAACAAGGTTGGTTAAGCTGCAAATCCGAGATTGATGAATGACAAATAATTCATCAATTAATTAGGCGTATGACAATGGAGTACTACACGCTGAAATCGCAGATCATTAGGATTTCTTCAACGCTGTTCCCAAGGGCTGCAGTGTTCAATTGTCATTAATTCCGATGCATTAGAGCATGTATAATAAAGTCATCTAAACTTATTTTTAGTATGTCCATGTCAACTTTGTCTTATGTGAAGAGTGAGAAAAGAGCAGAGAGAAGAAAGTTTTCTCTTATTTAGTAGTAAGCATTGCACGGGAGTGTAGGTAGATTAGTTATGTATAAAAGAGAAGAGATAGTTAATACATAATATCTAGAACCAATCTTTATAGATAGCTATTGTACACGTTAACTTTAATACTTACTTTAGATAATATAGATAAAAGAGAGTAAATAAGTAATCACAATGTCCAACTTTTAGAGAAGGATGTGACACGCATGTACCGCCCATGAATTGTTAAAGTTCAGGGAACCACTTGATGATGAAGGCGTCTGCGGTGACAAAGTGACAACAGCACATCACACAACAGATAAATTGTGCACCGGTATCTTTCTCTTTCGTAGAGGACGACGAAATAATTCTATGTGTACGTACTCTTTTTTTTTTATACGGTTAACGTCAAAATTTGGTAAGGTATAACTAATTTGTTAGGTTAAGGACGAAATTGGGTGTTACTGGCCGATATCCGTTCCAAAAGGAAAAGTTAACTTAAAATTGGAATTCTAGCTGATGTTGGTCCAAATAAGGAGTCTTACCTACAAGACATAGAGGCCGATACGGATCATGATTGACAATGCATCAGAGAATGATACGATCAGCCTATGCACTATAAAAGGTGACCTGAGGCAAGCTGAAGAACAACAACCAATCAATCAAACAACTCAATCTACTTTTCCTGTCGACTATGAGTAGCTCTTGTAACTTAGAATTTGTAGTTTGTTCTTGATCAATAAAGTTGCGCATCGCAGATTGTTAATAATCTTCGATTATCCTAATTTATCCAGGTTTGCTTATCTTCGATCTTGTTGCGCATCGCCTTTTTGGGGAAAATCTACCTTTATCAAACCATCTAATCAGCCGTAACAAGCTACTTTTGATGTCTCTAAATGTGACCGTATTTTTGATCTAATGCTGCAAGAAAAAAATAATACGGTTGCCTAAGGATACACTATACCATCGGCTAAAGAAATTAAGAAGCGAAGGTATTGCAAATGACATCATTCTTTTTCTCATAACACTAACGATTGCAATATTTTCCGACAACAGATACAATCGACTATAGAAGATGGCCGACTCAAATTTGCAGAAGAGCCAACAATGCAGTTGGATGCTGATCCCTTACCGATCAACATGGTCCAATCTTCCAGAAAGGGAAAAGAGCCGATACAAGACATGGGGTCAAGAGTTGCATGTCATGTTGACGTTCAGTCAAGCTCTAGTGGCAGGGAGACCCTGAAAATCATGATCGGCTTACTTCAAATAGAAACTGATCATGAAAGGAAGAATTTTAGGACCATAGAGCCAATGAGAGACTTGCAAATCGGCAAGTAGTACAAGGCTGAAAGAGCATCGCCACTATAGAAGCCAAAACCAACTTTTTCCCAACTATTGAAAACATATGAAAGGAGAAACAACAGGCCGCGTTATCCTCCATGTCGGCCAGATAATATGTATTGGCCCGACAACCTTTAAAAAGCTCACCAACGATGCCCTTTTTGGCAGTTCTATTTGGAGAGGGGGGTTAGCTTTGTCGTAACCATACACTTGTCCCATGGAACAATACCCGCGTCAAGGTGATTGGCAACAACGGTCGGCTAAAGACAGAATATCTAAACTGATGTAGGATCATCATGTTGAACATGTCAATAAGGGATCAGTCCATGAAAGGATTTCCAGATCGATCCAAAAGCAAACGCGATCGGACAAGCGATCAAGTTCTAAGGCTATGGTTGATCTCGTAGGAAAAATACGTGAGCTGATTGAACCAAAGCCTAGATGGTGTCCTCTGGGGCTTAGCCGATCTGAGAACAGATGAATTCAGAGGCTGAGAACGCAAGAAATGAAGGAGGTGGAGCAGGAAAAATAAAGGGATGAAACCTTTAGCGAGCTCCGACCGATGAAAACATATCGCTAAGGAGTGGGGGAAAATGAATCGATCGAGGATGAATTCGACTCAGCCGATGATTTGGATTCACCTATGATTCGAGATGACTCTCCACCTCCGATGGACATCAATATGGTGTTCACTTTGCCAGCCTAATTCAAAACGGGCATTGCATCGACAAAAGAAGCTTTCGCTCAATTATTCTTAGGGGCTCAAGATGCAATTTTTGAGAAGCCTCAAGAAGATCATTGGCATCTGAAGCTATTATATTTGAAAGGTCATATTAATGGCAAGACGATATCAATGATGCTGGTCGATGGAGGAGTGACTGTTAATCTGATGCCCTACACTATATGCAAAAAGTTAGGTAAGTCCGATGAAGACCTCATTAAAACTAACATGGTTTTAAATGACTTCATAGGCGATCCTACTGAGGAAAAAGGAGTCATGGTGACACAGCTAACAGGCAATAGTAAAACATTGCCGACCGTCTTTTTTGTTGTTGATGCTAAAGGGAATTACAGTGTTCTGTTATGGCGAGATTGGATTCACACCAACTATTGTATCCCGTCGACCATGCATTAGACTCTCGTTCAATGGAATGGGGATGAGGTTAAAGTGATTCAAGCCGATACATCGGCTCATATAGTTATGGCTAGTTCAAATGCGAATTGGCAACATGATGAGGCTGAATGCATATCTGGTAAAGCCCTGTATGATTGTGATTTTATTTGTATCAACAAAACTGGGCTCATTCCGATCAATGTAAGGCCGAGCATGCTTGATTGGATAGGCAAAATTTTATACCGATAGAGTCCAAATCGGCAGTAAAGGCTTTACAAGATAAAATACGAAGCTATCGGCAAACAACGGATATCTTTGAGGCCATTAAAGATTTTCAAGAAGTCGAGAAATTAGGCCAAAGTTTCACATCGACTGATTTGCCGAATGAAGTTCACATAGGCGACGGTGATCGAAAAAGACCAACTTTTATTAGTTCAAAATTAGCAATAGATTATAAAGAAAAGTTGGTCAAGCTTTTGAAAAATTATAAAGATTGTTTTGCTTTGGAGCATGAAATGCCTGGTTTTAGCCGACAGCTAGTTGAACATCAGCTACCAATAAAATCAAGTTATCGACTGTTTAAACAATATCCTAGATGATTTAATCCAGCCATGTATAATATAATAAAGGAGGAGATTGAGCGATTGTTGGAGGCTAAGTTTATCAGGCCTTGCCATTATGCTGAGTGGGTTTCCAATATTATTCTTGTTATGAAGAAAATGGTAAATTCAGGGTGTGTTGATTTTAGAGATTTGAATAAAGCCACACCTAAAGACGAATATCCGATGTCTATAGCTGATATGCTTATCGATCCTACAGCGGGGAACAAGATTATTAGCTTTCTTGATGGTAATACAAGATATAACCAAATATTCATGGCAAAAATCGATATCACTAAGATAGCTTTTAGGTGCTCTGGTGCCCTAGGCTTGTTTGAATGAGTGGTAATAACATTCGGCTTGAAAAATACTGGTGCAACATATTCGCATGCCATGAATATAATCTATCATGATTTAATCAGCCATATTCTAAAAATTAATATCGATGATGTCATTGTGAAATCCAAGGAACATTTGTAGCATCTAGCCGATTTGGAGACTGTATTAAAGAAAACAAGGGCACACGGCTTGAAGATGAATCCATACAAACGTGCTTTTGGTGTATCGGCTGGACAGTTTTTAGGCTTTACAATCCATGAAAGAGGAATTGACGTCAATCAAGAAAGGATCAATGTTATAGCCAATACCAAGCCACCAGCCTGCAAAAGGGATTTTACATAAAGTTGATCGGCAAGATTAATTATTTACGGCGTTTCATTTCAAATTTGTCTGGCCATATTAGTTCATTTACCCCATTGCTGAAATTAAAGGAAAATCAAGAGTTTGTTTGGGGAGCTAATCAGCATAAGACTTTTGAAAGCATTAAGGAGTATTTGTCCAAGCCTTTAGTTTTGGCCGCGCCTAGGAAAGGCGTCCTATTTAAATTATATATATCGACTGAAGAGGCGACGATAGGAGCTATTTTGGTGCTGGAGATTAATGGCAAAGAGCGAGTTATTTTCTAACTAAGTCAACGGTTAATTGGCATAGAAAACATGTATCCTTTCGTAGAAAAACTTTGCTTGTCATTATATTTTGCTTGCACAAAATCAAGGCATTATATTTTAGCATCAGCTTGTAAAGTTGTTTGTAAAACCGATGTTATGAAATACATGCTATCAGCTCCAATTTTACAAAGTTGACTTGGCAAATGGGCATATACGCTCATCGAGTTCAACTTAACATACAAATCGGCTAGGGCCGTCAAGGGTTGGCGATTGCCGATTTTATAATTGGACATGAAGCCGATGTGAATGTCAATCTAGTATCTGTTGCTCCTTGGCAATTGTTTTTTGATAGATCAGTATGCCGAGAAGGTGACGGTATTGGGTAGTGTTAATTTCGCCAAAAGGATATAGTTTTGAGTTTGCATTCAGGCTAAATTGTAAATGTTCTAATAATCAACACGAGTATGAAGCGTTACTCAAAGGCTTAAAGTTGCTCGATAATATTGGAGTCGACTCTATTGAGGCTTATGGTGATTCTTTGTTGATGGTCTAGTAGATTAGTGGAGAATATAACTGTTATGATGATGTTTTGGTCAAATATTTAGAGCAGTGCCTAATATAAATAGTTCGTTTACTTGTTTTTCGATTTGCCATATTCCACATGAGATGAATGGCAAGGCCAATTTGTTAACTCAACAGGCATCAAGCTACAAAGTTTTTGGCCAATTAGAAGAATGTGAGCTAATAGATAAAATGATCATGTGCATCACTACGAACGATTGGAGACCAAGAATAATGGATTATTTGACCGATCCTTCAAAGCCCATCGATCAGAAAATTTAGAGACAGACCCTAAAATATGTCTTGATCGATAATGTGTTGTATTATCTGACTTTGGAGGGTTTATCACTACTACAAAAAACCCCTTTCTTGCCAGCCTATCAATGCCGATTCGGCTAGAACCGGTAGTGATAACACTATCACTGCCGGTTTATAAGCTAGATCGGCACAAATGCTCGATCAAAGAAGAACCGACAGTGATAGTAACTTATCACTGCCGGTTCTAAAAAAACCCGGTTCGAGAAGAAAAGAGTGTGATGAGTCTCAAAACCGATTGTGATGATGGTTCCTTCTTAGAACCGAATGTGATGATGGTTCCTTCTTAGAACTGGCCTCATCACAATCGGTTCTGAGAAAGAACTGATTGTGATGATGCATTTATCACAATCGGGCCAAAATCGACTGTGATATCGCCTCCTCATCACTCTCTAATTACTTTGTATCGCCATTAGAACTGATTGTGATGTACATTCCTGTAGTAGTACAGGCTCAACATAGCTGGATATCACAATCAAACACAATGAAAAATAATAAAAGACTTCATATATTAATTATTAACCTGTTGATTGACCTTATGGTTGACCTTACATGACTTTACCACATAGGGCTAAACTTTATATAACAAATTAAATTACAGCGGAAAGAAAACGTAGATAACCCCTCAGTATACCACAGACAACTGACAAGGCTCGCACCCTAAATATTCGTCTCTTCTGGATACTCTCCCTCCAAAGCTGGTGTAGACTCCTTGTCAAATGGTGATTTCTTGTTGGCAAGGTTGAGTACTTGAAGCACTTAACAAGTTATGCACATAATGCAATTCTATTATATGTATATCCAAGGTTTATTCCAAATGAATTGCTGATATGGCTATTTTGCAATAAAATAGCATTTATAAATAATACAATAAATAGATTGAAATGACTGTAAAACAAATAACAATAATAGTAACTTTCAGTTATTTCTTAACAGAAAACTAGCTCACAGCCCTAAATCATATTCCAAACCTTCCATGGCCCACTACCTCCCTTTTCAAGTTTCATTTTACAAAATCTAACCCTTGATTGTAATCCCCGAGCATTGCTCAATACTACGAGCATGGCTATCTGGATAGATTTTACACTTTACAGAGGTTATGCACTTTACCCACAAGATACAATCAACTCACCACGTCAACCGCAACTCGCCATACAAAAGTATGCGAGTGAGCGACCATAACAAAGTCTTTACAATGCCTTATCTTAATCCAGTACTACCCGCTAAGGTTTCAACACTGAAGGGTTATACCACCACAACAGGACCCCCCTCTTACGCCATGTAAGTTGAACCGTATACTCAAGACTCACACCACCACTAGTAGTACCAAAGCTAAGACATTGCAAATTAATCAGCTAGGTCCATCCTATTCTAGACATGTGGTTGCAAGTTTGACTCAGTTCAAAGGCTTACAAGGTTAAGTCCATAGTTGACTGAGGCAAGACTTCCACAACTCAATCGTCACACTGACCTACCTTGACAACCTGCCCCATGCCACTTGCCTCAATCTAAATCATTTACCATCCTAGTTGATTACTATGCACCACGTGCCATCAATAAGTCAACATTGTAGCATGATAACCCCATCACTACAACTCAACATCAATGTGTGACAACACCTAACACACCAATTCCATAAATATGTTCCATATTTCATTAATCAAGATTGATTTTGATATTTCCAAAGACATGAGTTGTATGTGGCATTGCTAGGAATACTAAGCACAGCCTAACCAACCCATGTTGATTTCTAATATTAACCTAGTAGTAATGAGCCATCCTTGGGTGGTAAATAATCATGGCATATAAATGACAACGTAGGGTATAATCCAATTGGGTTGAATAACTAGATCCCAAACTAATTTAAAATCAATTGTACACATGAAATAACATGCAATAACTTAAATCAATATAGCAATTTTTGTAAAACTAGATTCAACATGATCAATGCACAACTTGCCTTGGAAAAGTTCTTATTCTTGCTCTGGACCTTGGTCACGGTTCAACGATTCCTCCTCGGATGATCCAAACACTCCAACATCTACGTGTATCGAGAGGAAACACTAATTAAATAACAAAACAGATAGCAAACAAACACTAAAAATCAAATAAAATTCACCACTAAATAGATCTCAATTTTACAAATCTTTACAATTTTGAATTGCCTCATTCGGAGCTCTTATGAGGAAGAACGGGCTCTCAAAAGATTTAATAAATAGAAAAATCAAAAAATAATAAAATAATAGCTTTCCCGAATTAAATCTGTACTGAAAAACATATTATGACTCAGCACCGAACTCAGCCAACCCTGGCCTAACACGTGGCTCGTTCCACTGACTCATCCATGCGCCTGGCCAGTCCACCGTGGGCACGATTCAAAAGAGATTGACCATTGGTCAATGCTGGCGCAAGCATGACATCACGGGGTGACATTAGTAAGGAAATGAGGCATCTCTCGGCGTGTGACACCTGGCTGGATCAAGACCGCACGTGGCCGATCCGACGGTTGCGATGATGGCAACGTGTGGCACGATCTAGACCACCCTTGACAGATCGAACAGATAGGTTTCTCGGCAGCGAGGAATAGTGGCGCGACGGTGATGCTCACCAGAGACGAAGACGAAGACCTCAATGATGGCGTTTTGGCTATCCTCGGGTGACATCAAGCGATGGATCTGGAAGATCTCTTCGCAACGAACTTACGATGGCCTCGGCTCTGACGAAACTTGACCGACGATGAAGATCTCGGCAGAAGAAGCTCGGCGATGAGACTGGAACTCCAATTACCTCGTGCGACAAAACCAAAGCATCTCGGGCTATGAGCTATGAGGCAAAAGCTGCGGTGCAGATCGGGGAATACGGCACGGGGGTTGATGGCCTTTATAGCCTCGGCGTGCGTGCACAACTCGGTGACCTAGTCCTACACGGAAACGAAACGGATCCGGAGTCTATGGCAGCGACGGCTCAGAGACGACAACCCACCGCGAGCCACGTGGCTTGATGAGTGGCCATGATCGCTCAAACGCGTCCCAATCTAAACCGGACAACAAATCAAATGGCCGTGGCTCATTAGGGTTCCACCTAACCTAGCTTGATTGTCGGCGTTTCGGGCACCGGCAAGTAAATTTGTAAGTCTAAGGGGCCACGCGTTCCACTCCCTGAATGGTTAGACTCAGAAGTCCAAGATGTATACTGGTTCGGGCCGAAGGTCCCTACTCCAGTTCGTGTGGTATCGTTGTATTCCCTTTAAATACGGATGATGCACAAAGTTTACAAGCGAGAGTGCTAATGGCTTAGCAAGATGAGTTCGATTGTGATCCTCCCTTTCCTCTGG
Organism: Otatea glauca; assembly: GCA_036346275.1. NCBI lineage: Eukaryota > Viridiplantae > Streptophyta > Magnoliopsida > Poales > Poaceae > Otatea > Otatea glauca. The sequence continues at coordinate 54,534,082 of CM070711.1, forward strand.
GGGTTCTGCCTCCTTTTATACGAAAGGAAGGGTAGGTTACATCGAGAATTGGGAGAAGGGCGAGATGACCTACACTAGGAGCTTGGTCCTTCGCTCTGTGACTTCGTCATCGCCGTCTTTGCCCATCTTTGGTCGGTAGCTTAGTTGGTCGAGGCGGTTAGGTATTTCCGGAAGCGGCGTACACGCCCTCTGCGATCCTTATGAGTGTTAGCGTTGTTGCGTCGGCGTGGAGTCTTTGCCTCGGGAGAGGCGTGTCTTCGTCTTGTATGTGACCGATGATGGGGTGGGAGCATGACTTGGTCGATCATTAAACCTTCTAGGGAAGGAGCCACCGCCCTTGTATAGTCGCCGATTGACCCGTTAGGTAGAGTGCGTGGTGTTGGTGGTAGAGGCTTCGACACGCGGCCCTTGGCGGGGTTTGTGATCGGTCGGGGATCCCGACCAGCTGCGGTCGGGAGCTCGCTTGGTCGAGCCGGGGTCCGTCTCGTGGCGGGGTCGAAGCCCCACTCGGTCGGAGACACTTCCTCGATCGGTCGGAAGGGTGTCTTATGTGGCCTTGCGGTAGCGCTTGATCGATGAGTGGTGGGGCGGCTGTTGGGCTTGAGCTGTGCTTGAGGCTGCCGACTCATCGCTTTGTGCCGTTGGGGTACCCTTGTTATAAGTATTCGTCATTGATCATCCACACAATCTCGATCCGATGGTCTACCGCATTAGGGTTTCTCATTGGCCTCAACCGTCCGATCTAGCATCCAATGGCCATGGCTTCACAGCATGCGGGCCATAGAGGCTAGGCCAGCCTGGCGTGGAACTTGGCCGAGATGGTGCAAGATGGGTTGGGCCCTAGCAGGTTCCAGCCCGAACACTATTTGAACTAATTTAAAAGCCTTTTCTAATTTAAATTATTTCAAAAAATAGATTAAGCCAAAATAAACAGTAAAAAGATTAGAAAAATTCTAGAAAAAATTTTAAAAATATTTTGAGACATTTGGAACCCAAACAAATCTTTTTGATAAAATGTTATTATAACTCTCAAAACTTTTAAATACTTTTCATATTGAACATATTTCAAAAATAATAAATAAATCCAAATAAATTCTAGAAAATCCAAAAAATTCAGAAAATCCATAAATAACCATATTAAATCCAAATGACCCAAAACTTGGGATGTTATAAGTGGCCAGAAAAAATGGACTGTCGGCTCAGGATTATAAGGATTTAACGTCCCATAACTTAGACGATTTGGCGAATTCGTTTATATTCGTTGGGTCAACTTAAGAAGAATAATGCAAGAGTTGCAAAGGCTTAAAATAAAAGGCAATACCTAAGTTGTTTTGTGAAGCCGATCTCGTTTGGAAGACTATATTGCATGTCAGCTCTAGGGATAACCGATTTGGTAAATGGTCTCTGACTTGGGAAGGACCATACAGAGTTCATCGGCCTGTGGATGGAAATTCTTATATTTTAGACGCTGAAAGGAGTGGTGTTTCCTAAAACAATCAATGGCAAATACTTGAAGAAATATCATTCAAGTATTTGGATTGGCTCTTAATCGGCTAAAGGTGACTGTCGGTTGTGAGAAGCTAAATTAACTCGTTGCAGTTAATTCTGGCTATGGACTATAAAATTAAAGAAAAAACTATAGCCAATTACAAACGTCATGGCAGAAATAAGATTAAAACTGTAAATCAGTTAAACAGCCGATTATAAAATATTCTTACAAGCATTCAGAAAATTGTTTCAACGCTTAGCCATGTTACAAAGATTCAGACATTGTTTTAAGAAAAGCCAATTACAGGACACCCATTGAAAGCCGATTAATTTAAAGATTGTTGAGAGTGGCACCCAAAGCCGATAATGCTACTACAGCTTTAACTATAGTCAGCCTGACGTCCTTGAGAATTTTGTCATTTTATTCTTCAGTGCCAGGGATGGGAACTACTTTAGTCGTTTGCTTCTTCACCGATGCTATTGCCATGCCCAAGTTGACTTTTTTGTTTTTTAAAGCCAATGATGAAGATGCTATATTCTCCTGAGCATCAGCCAAGGAAGCATTGACTTTGGCCAATTCTGCTTCGAGGGATTTCTTGATCGACTCAAGTTTGAGTGCCATTTCCTTGGTGGCCTTTAGAGATTTCACCTCTTCGTCATATCGGGCTTTAAGGTCTTTAGTGTTGGCCACCAGTTTTTCACGCGGCTTTTGGTCTTCACGCTGCGTTGCTTGATGAGCAATTCTTGCCTTGGCCGCCTCCACCATCTCTTTCCTCTCGTTAAGATGGCATACATTTAGCAATGCAGCCATGACTTCCTCTGGCAGATCGGCTTTCAACGCTGCCATGGCATCCTTGAGAGGTTGGGCATTTTCCAGCAGATTGGCCGATGGAGTATAAATCGGCTTGAAAAAATTGTTTAATTTCTCCTTCATGCCCAAAGCCCACGCTAGTTGAGCCGATGCATCTTTTGAGATGGCCAAGATTTTCTGGATTTATTCTGGGAAGCTATCCGCACCCAGATTGACTTCATCTTCCAAATTAGGCCATTCGAATCCTAGCACATTGCTCAAGGACTCGATCGGCTTGGTGGCCTATTCTGTAGTGCCAACGGGAGTGCCCCAAGGAATATTGGCTTGGGGCATCAGCTGTGATGGAGGAGGAAGTAGATCAGTTTTTGTAGGGAGATCAGCTAAAATATCAGCTTCGAGTGCCACTGGAGAAAGTGAAGGCTGCAAGAAATGTTAAGGCTAATTAGTCGATTTAGTAAGGTTAAAATTGCATTACAAATCGTTTTGAAAGAGACTTTACCTAACCCGTGCCTGAAGCATGGTGTGAGCTCTTGGCCGATTGTCCTTGGGGTTTTGCCCCCTGCTAGCCATGGCCTTCTTATTGGGTCGACCGTGTTTCTTCTCTGTTGAAAGATCGGCTAAAGGAATTAGTAAAAAAAAGTAAAAATATAAAATAAAGTCGATGCCCTAAGGCTTACTAGGTTGTTGCTTCTCTAAATCAGACAAGGAGTGGGATTGAGCTCCCAGAGTGCCCGATGAGTATCTAGTGAGGGTCGTTCTGACAGTAGGGCGGGTTTTTTTTTTGGTAGGATGGCCAGCACCTGATGACTCACCGGCGGGTCTCTTCCTTGCTGCATTGGCATGTGAAATAAGAAGAATAACCGATTAATGAAGTTCAAGGGTATTTAAGTTATTTTGAAGGAAAAATTCTATCTTAACGGATACCTTGCCGGTAATATTTACAAGGCTTATGTTAGTATAGCCTGACGAATTAGCATCGCTACTGGAACTCGAGCTATTGCTAGAAGAATTAGTCATTATTGTCGGCTTGTCATGAAGATTTGGGAGGAATTTGGAGATGACCGCCGATGTAGTCCTTTCTGCAGAATACAAGGCTACAGAGATAGTCAACCACCAAGAAGTGAAGTTTCCTGCCCTCTGGGTATGTAGAAAGAAATGTGGCAAGTTCTGAAGTTGGAGGTCATCGGCCAAGTGTATGGCAATGCTATCCCCCGAGGCACTTCAAACATGTTCCCTTGGTTGAAGCCAATCAAACAATTGAAAACTTGAAACTTGCCCAAATCTAAGCTGCCTAGCATACAACGATGGGTGATAGAATTCATAAGATGGCTGAAAGGTCCAATTTCTGGTATGCAAGCCAACAAACAGTACACTTGGAGAAAGGAAGATTTTATATAAGTTGAGTGTGTCTTCAAGCATACTATTACTATCAGTCGATAAATGAAGAAATAAGGGGTATTGATAGTCATTGGCCTCCTTATAATTGAAGAAATCGCGTTGGCTGAAGTCTTAATTGTTAAGCTGGAGGAAAAAGGCTAAATATTTTTTTGAGCCGATAGGGGTAATCTTTGCCTCATTACCAGAATAGAGAATAAATATTTCCCCAAAAGATCGGCTATTCTTGTACTCAACGTCTTGGCCTTCTAGGGTTTCTTCGAGGGGGAAAGGGGTCATTTCAGAAGAATCAATCTTGAATGATCAGCTAAAGAGGCAATAAAGCCAAGTCTGAATAAACCAAAGAGGACCGCCTACATTGCCGACTGTATACGACCCCATTCCTATGAAAACCTGACTACGTATGATGTGCATCATCTTGTATACAGCCTGAAGGAACATTTTGCCCAACGCTAGCCGATGACCTTCTACCAATTTTTCGGCAAACACTTAATAAACTTGGGTCGGTCCAAGAGAAGCTCCACAAAATACAAATCGTTCAAGCCATAGATTGAGGAAAACAACGTGTTCTCAATTCGATACTGGATCAATACCTTTGTTATTCTCGATGTACTTGCTCCATCCTTCCCCCTTGGCATGGATTAGTTTATGTTGAGGTTTGGCACTAAAGGCCGATATTTGCTCTCCATCCGGCCTCAAACAACAGAGTTGAGCAACATCCAAAAGAATTGGGCTGATAGAACCTATTCTAAACATTAAGGCATTGAAAGTATTCAGCCATAAGTAACAGGTCGTGGCCACTAAGGGCTCGTTGGCCTCTGGATCGGCTAGAGACAAGGGAAGACACTTGACTATCCCCATCCGCACCCACTCAACCATTTTCTGTGTTGCTAGCAATTGTGCCAATCCCTCCAACCCTTTAACACTGTCGGCCAAGCCCTAAAACTTTTGTTCCACCCTTCTATGTTATAATTAAAAGCCGATAATGGAAGGTGAGGGATTTCTTGTTATATAACAATCGTTGGATTAAGATTTCCTATCGGGCCTAAGTAATATTGGTTGTTACTGTAGGGTATGGGGATGAGTACCTGGCTGGGATCTATGATTCTCTGAAGACTGATTTGAAAAAGCTGAACAAGCCGATTGGAGGTTGGTCAAGCCAACGGAAGATGAGTGGGCAGAGGCTTGAAGTCCGAAAATAGAGGTGAAGCCAATGATAGGAGAATTGAAAGCTTGGATGCGTGAAAATGACAGGAGAATGGGCCCCATATTTATATGTTGGTGAAAAAGATGAAAAGGTGGGAAGCTTTCCCGACGATTTGCGGGCAGTTATAATGGAAATTTACGCGGCTCGAGATATACGAAAAATGTAACATCCTAAAAATTCAAATAAAATAATAAATTAAATCTTAAAATTTGATTATGTTTAATTCTGCATTTTATGGCTTTTGCTAGATTTTCTTGATTTTTCCTTAAAAGAAAAACATTTTTAATATTATTTTTAGTGAAAGCTAAATAAGTAGAATAAAGACGTATAGTGATAAAATATGTAACAAATTTATTTAATTATAAGAAATCTCCAAAACCTCATTTCCGCATTTAAAAGTCATGTGAACACAATTGTTTATGAAAAGAAAGGTGAATCAATGAAATTTGACTAGAAATAGTATGACTGTCAAATTTAAATAAAAATATCCCAACATTATCTTAAGATAAAAATTTTATATTATCTTCTAAATGGATATACCAATCACCATTAAAAATAATAAAATAAATAATCAAGTTTGATTCATTTAAAATTTTAAAACAGAAAGCTTGAAAATTCAAAAATTCCAATGTCAGAATTATTATAAATTAAATAAAAAATATATGAAGTTGAAATTTTTACAGAAGAAGACTATAGCCATAAGAAATCTTTAGAAAAAGTTTTAAAATTTTTTGTCAAAATATCAGACTCAAACAAATTAAAATTAGAAAATAAGAATTTGAGCATAGTAGCTTGTTAGAATTGATATAAATTCTACGCATATTATTTCGACCTGAATATTGTACAAGATAACAAAAATTATCTAAGCTTCACCGTGAAAAATTATTAGACAAATTTACTAGCTCAATTAATGAGCTTAACCAGCTCTACTTGCAGTCAAAACCCTAAGTTCTTCTTTTCTTTCGCCGACATATGGGTCCCGGCCACTATTTGGGCCCACGTGTCAGCCGGTAACTCTGTCTTCGTCTTCCTCCTCTCGTCGGTGCAGCGGAGCCATTTCCCACTACTATTTCTCCCTGCCAGTGCCGCATTCCTCGCATTTCCCGAGGTCGATCGACGTCATGCCTCTGCCACACCGCAGCCCTCTCCGTGTTTCCCACAACCCGGTCATACCTTCTCCTGTGCAGAGCAGCAAAACCCTTGACAAGTTCACACTCAGGTCTGAGCTCGTCTACACCATTTCTCTATCTATAAAAGCCATCATTGAGTTCACTTAGCACTGCACTTCATTTCCCCCTCACTCTCTTCGCCCGAGAAGTCCTATTTCCACAATATTTTCGCCATTACCGTAGAGCCTCGAGCTCGATTGGGAGCTGATTCGAGATGGTACAAAGCTCTATTCTCAAATTAATTCCTACATTAGCATCTAGAACCCTTAACGAATGAAACCCCTCAACCAATTCCAGAGAACATCGCCTGGAACCTCACCGCCCCTACGGCCTTTCTTCTCCAAAACCGGCATTCGGTGCTAGCCCAACCCAAACCGTCTCCGATGCCAAATCAAGGTAAAATGGATTTGCTTTTGGACCCTTGATGCTGTTCTGGAACTGATCAAACCCAAGAAGCCTTCTACCGCCGTCACGGCTCACCGCCTCTCCCTCCGTCGCGGGCGCACGGTGGCAGACTGCCTCCGATCACCACTAGCAGCGACGAAGCCCACCCTGGGTTCACCTTTGTGCCCTCATGATCGCTGTGCTCTAGGCCGGGCAAGATCACTGCCGGCGAGCCTGACTCTCCTCGGCCTTACTCTATAAGACTGCACCGCGGGCCCGGTTGGTTAGTCTCAAGCCTCACAGCTGAGCTGCGGTTGCTGCCAGTGGGCTGGGCCCTCCATGTAAATCTCAAAGCTAGGGGTTCAAACAAAACTAGGAAAATCCGAAAAAATCGGGAAGACGTTTTTCGTTAACCGAACGTGTATTTCCAAATTACTCTCCATTTATTTAAACTGACTACATTCAAACTTGCATAACTTTTACATTTTAGCTCCAAATTCAGTGAAACAAATTTCTAAATTCATATAAAATCATAAGCTTCCAGAATATGCAAAAATATTTAATTTTGAATTGAAGTTTTAAATAATTGCATTTAATTTTTAATAAAGCCCAAATATTGTTGCAATTAGAAATAGGTAAACCCTAAATTATAAAGTAATAAAATAAATTATATATGCTCCTGAGAAATCCAAAAACATATATTTGCAAAAAAATTTAAGTTTGAACTTAATTTCAACTTGTTTCATAAATAGATCATGTCCTAAGTGTAATGGATATATAATAACTAAAAGTAATATAAAAAAAATTAATTGAGGATAGAACCAGTTTGTACAATTTTCACATATCTAGGGGGTGTTTGGGACAGCTCCAGCTCCACCAAAATCCGTGGAGTTGGTGGAGCAGGGTATTCCTAGCTCCAGAAATTTATGGAGCTGGAGTTGTGGGTACATTAAGAGTGTTTAGATGTGTCATCTTGTTTACATTTTAGACTAAAAATATAAACTTAATTCATTTTATTTTAGCCTACAAACTCCAGCTCTGAAGTGGAGCTGGGATCTGGAGCTATACCAAACAGGGCCCTAGATGAATAACATCATGTCATTTGTTGCGTGAGTTTAAATTTGATATATACATATATATACATGTATACGTATATGTATGTATATATGTACACATATATGTATCTATATATGTATATATATACATATATCATATCTATATATGTGTGTGTATATATATACATATATGTATGCATATAGATATATGTATACGTGTATGTATGTATGTATGTATGTATGTATGTATGTATGTATGTATGTATGTATGTATGTATGTATGTATGTATGTATGTATGTATGTATGTATGTATGTATGTATGTATGTATGTGTATGTGTATATTATAGAGGCATGTTTATGAAAAGCTAGTTGCTAAAAACCCTTAAAGCTAAACCACCCTAAGATGTAGAAATAATCCTATTATAATATACTTTGCATCTGAATCCTATTAAAAGCACAACACCTCATGTTGACTTTGTATCATAAATTTTATAAATCCAAATAATTTTAGCCTCTTGAATTTGTAAAAACAAAAATCATATGTATGTGTTATAGCTTGTAACCATAATCCTAAGCACACCCTAAAACCTCCTCTATTCTTTAGCAAAACTTCAATTTGATTTTCTATCTGTATTATTTTTGCCCCTATCAAAGTTTACTATTTATTGCATATTTCTTGTTGGATGACGAGTAGATTCAGACATTTCAAAAATTGCTAACGACGACCTTACCAACGATCCAGATTACGTGCCAAACAGCGATCAGCAAGGCAAGCACCCCCTTGACCATATTGATCCTTCTATTTCAATTACTTTATATTGCTTTTGACAAACTATTATGCATGTTCGTACTTTCCATGAAAATGCTATATTGGGATATTGGTAGTTATACCTTTTCACTCATGGAATTTCCTTACTAAATATTTGTAACATCCCATAAAATTCAAAATTATGAAAAATGAAAAGTTTGAAATTTAAAAATAGAATTGAATAAAAATTTCAATTTGAATCGAGATTTTAATTTTAAATAATATATATTTTCCTCTTTTCTTGCATTCTAATCTTAAGAAAAGAAAGCTTTCCTTTATTAAAACCATTTCTTCCAAAACAAGCAAACTGTAAAATGAAATTTGAGATATGATCTTTAGTTTTAATTTTAATTTTTTGACTTTCTAAATTATTGGTTCTTCCTGAGTTTTTGCATTAAAAGAAAAGGTAATATATATTGAAATGGTAAAACGGTAAAAGTAAAAAGGGAAAAATAAAATATCAATGAAAATAATATTAAAATAATATGATCCTCCAGAACCCTAATTATGTCAGATGAGATATTCTGAATCATTAAAATAAAAGAAAATACATGATAATCATGAAATTGATATCAGTCAAAGAGCATGTCAGATTTTTGTATAAATCTTTGGGGATTATCTAAAGCCAAGATTTTTACCATGCTGACATAAACTCTATAATTATCTATGGTAAAAGTATCAGAAATTAAAAGTTATATTTGAACCCTTTAACAATTCAAAAATAGAGAGAAAACAATTCTGAAAATAGTAGTGGCAGAATTAATAAAATTACAATATTAAATATTAAATATTAAAATTTTATGGAAGGTAGATAATGCCATTTCAGATTCGCATAAAAAGTTTCATAAAATATTAAGTTTATTTTGATCTTAAATTAAATATAAAACATAATAAGTAGAAAATGACAGTCATGCATTGTCAGATTTTTATCAATATTTTTATCAAAAAAATTATCTGAAACTTTTACTTAACTCTCACATGTACCTTGCCGACCTACAGAAAAATCTACATGAAATCTTGAGCCTGTCTGCTGTCCCAATTCGGTGGATTTACCTCAGCCTATCTAGAGTTCTCTTGCGATTTACCCTTGTGTCTCACTGCCTTGTGGGCCCGGTTGGCGCAGCTGTCCCCCCTACCAACTTCTTTCTCTCCCACTGCCAACCATGCCCCACTCATCAGCTCCCTTTCCCATTCCTTCTGCTCCCTCTCCTCTCGATCTCTCGCGCGCAGAGCCAAGCAAGCACCGCTTTCCAGCTCTTTTGTCCTCTTCTCGCCGCAACACGTCGCCCGAAGCACCAGCCTGCCGCCCTGCCAAAGCTCTGTCTCGGCTGACTTCTCATCTGAATTTTCGCTGACTCGGTCGAGAAGCCTCGCTTCGCCGCAACTCGAGCTCTCGTTCAAACCTGTGCCAAACTAACCTCACCAGCTATAAAGGTTACTTCAGAACAAGGCATCGGCCATACCAGTCGAGCCCGTGCTCTCCTCCAGAATTCGCCCAAAATCGCGCCCCTCTGCCTTTGTCTTCCCACAAGCCGGCCATATTCCTGCCGAGAACAATCCGCCGCTCAACTTCGTTAATACCAATTCACAAACCAATTCCTTACACCTAGAACAAACACAGAGTACAAGGAACCTAATCACATCCCTACTCGGAACTGTTCTTCCTCGACGAGCTCCTTCCTCCGCCATCGCCGCGCTCAGTGAGACCCATCTTCCGCATGCTTTTCTTTCTAACTAAGTACTCAAATCGATCACTCACCACTCTCTGATGATCATCCTTGTGATCTTCAAGCTTAGGAGCCCCTAAAACCTCACCTCCGTCGTTCGGCCATGGCCCTCCGCCACCTCCCTCCGGTGGCGACCACCTTCCCGGCCACCTCCGGCCGAATCAACTCCACCACCGTGTGCGCGTGGACTCCCTGGTGCTCGCTGTGGAGCTCGTTCACCGGCTCTGGCCTTCCTCCGCCGGCGGTGAGCTTTGGCACCGCGCCTCTGTTTCGGGTCGTTGAACAGCGGGTCCCCCGTGTCATACGCCGGTGACGCGCCGGTCGCTGCCGCGCGGGACCCCTTGTCAGCCGCACTCACTGCTTAGCTCGCGGGCCCGCGCGTCAGCCGCAAGCGCACAGCCGACTCACTGCGCCTGGGCCCGGCCCGTCAGCATCTCAATCAAGCCAAGTCCAAAAGAGGAAAGTTCATTCATAGCCCGAAGGCGTACTTTCCCTTTATGGTGATTTTCCTATTTTCTGTATTTTTCAAACCGCAATGCATTCAAATACTTATAACTTTTGAACTATCAAGAAAAATGAAATGAAATAAATTTATATATTCATGATAAATCCTGTAGATTCATAATATACAAAAATATTTTTAAAGTGAACTCTGTTTAAGTTTTAAATTTAATTTAAAGAAAGGGATAAAAAATATGTCATATATAGAATTTTTGCAAATAAGCTCCAAATTGAATGAAACAAATTTTGATATAATCCTTAGACTCTCAGAAACCTAATTATGAAAAAATAATTAGGGTTCACCATAGGAAATTTTTGAGTTATTACATGTAGTAAGTAAATAGTTCAATATTAATCCAATTAATTTTAGTGTTTTGAATCTGAAATTTTAAATAGTTAGAATATGGATCAAATGAACTCCAATCCTGGTAAAATTAGTTTTGTATCACTCCTGATGTTATAAGGATCCCAAATATACAAAAATATTTCATATTAATGCAATGTTAGAATAAGTCCATATCAAGCCTTGCTGATCTTTTATATGAAACACATCTCGGATAAAAGCAAAATATTGTGAAAATAACTTTAAAACACTCTTAATGATGTCCCATGCTAATGCCAGAAAAATGGATGAATAATCTTCTAAAATGCAGTCGTGAACTAAGAACTAAAACTGAACCTTTATCGTGTAGATTATAAAACTACTTAAGCATTTTCAACAGCCCGTAGAATATCTCGTCTTAATGCAAATATTGTGAAGATCAGTACAGAAATAATATTTAGTATATGGACTACCATATTCTTGAAAAATATTTTATTTTCAACATGCTTTGCATCTGGATCCGACTAGCCTAATACCCTTAAGTATTATGGTCATCGTAACCTTTAATATCATATAAGCTATTTCGGCAATGAATATAATGCCTTGTCTAAACACTAAAATGTATGAAATCAGCTTAAGAATGTTCTTCAAAGTATATACTATCCTATTATGAAGAAATAATTTCATTTCATCATGTTTTGCATATAAATCCTATTAGCCAAATAACCTTAACTACTATGTTTTATGGACTCGATTATATGAGTAAGCAAACTTTGTAATAATGGACAAATATGTAATTAAGATATTTGTATCGCTGGAACCTTCTTAAAAACCTTGAGTACATAATCAATAGCCTAACTCAACAGATCTAACTTATCTGAAACCTTCTCATGCAAATCGTTTGTAGTCAAGAAATATTCATGCATAGCATACAATATGTTGTCTAATATCTTAATCTTTTTAATCCAAATAATTTTAGCATCTATAATTAAAAGTTATAAATGCAAGAATTCATAATTTTAGCCTCTTGAATTCGTAATTCAAGAATAGATAATCTATAAAAGAAACCATGTTTGTTCATCATAAAAGTTATTAACAATATGAATGTATAATTAACTAAATCATGAGGTCCTGAAATCATAATTCTAAACCTAAAACATTCCTGTTTTCGTTAGTGAATCTTCATTTGGTTTTCTGTCTATTTTCTTTTTGCCCTTATTAAAGTTGGATATTTGCTATATTTCCGATTGAACGACGTGTAGAATCCGACGTCGCTACTTCCGTCATTGCCTCCATCAGCCGTGGCTTCGTCTTCGTCGTAAGCAATAAATAAGCAAGGCAAGCACCCCCTTTGACCATATTGATCCCAGTTTTATAAATGTTTTCATTAAATGTTTTACTGTATACATCACTTTTATTAAAATATGCTATTTTATGGGTATTGGTGGTTGTACCTGTAGTATTATAGAACTTCCTTGATAATTATGGATCTGTGAACCTTGATAACCCTAGAATAACATAGACAATACTTGATGTCAATTTGGGTTACTCACACTTAGTGTCATGCTTAGCCATGCTTAAAACAACATAAAACTTTTATCAAAAATGTTGGATATGACATTTAATGGGTATGACCTTATTTATGGTTGGTATTTTGATCAAAAATGAAAATAAAACTATGGTTTTGATGCGGGCAATTATTGGCAATAGCCGGGTGTACAAGGGACTTGTACGAAGTGTAGGGGGAGTCTATTGCCCATATCGGATTAAGGACCAAACTATGGGTTGTTTTCAGGCCAAGAATTACCGTACAACCACAAGTGCTGGTATGGGACAGCCTTAAACCGATTAAGTTATCTAGTTTAACTTTGCACTTTGGAAGGCTGGAGCAGTACGAGCTGTTTCTTAATGGATTGCTCGAAGGGACGTCCACACCGAGGTGATCATGGATGAAATGTTTACCTATACACCGGTGTACACCATGCTATGGGGGAGTTCCATGACTTCTATGCTCTGAGTTCTTCTGCCATAGTATGGGTTTATCGTCCCGAAGCTGGTGCAAAGTTAACATAGGTAATGTAAAGGTTTTCGTCATGAACATTCTGGCCACTACGCCAAAGGTGCGTGAACTATGCGGCAAAAGGAAAAGGTCATGACTTGTGGGTAAAGATGTACACCTCTGCAGAGTGTAAAACTAATCGATTAGTCGTACCCGCGGTTATGGGAACTTGGTAAAGTCATCACATGGTTAGTTGTTTTTATTTTCATAAAATCTAGTTTCTACCGTGTGTCGGTAATTTCTACCGTGTGTCAGTGCAAATGGTTCGTGGATATGGTCATGATACCCAGGTACATGAGATTTATTTATGCTTATATTCTGTTACTTTCTGTTACAACCACAAGGTATGGAATAGCCTTAACCTATTAAGTTACCTAGATTTAACTTTACATATTGGAAGGCTGAAGTAGTATGGGCTCTCTGGGTAGGTTTGCTCATAGGGGCTTCCACACAGAAGTGTGGGTAAATGCATACCGATACAACTGTGTACGTCTTGCTATGGGGAGAAACAGTTGTGGCATTGATGGACTGTCTGAGTTGTTGTGCGATTGACAGGGATGGACTACCATGTTTTGGGTGTGTGTTTCTACTACTGTAGCAAGGGTCTGATGTCACCGGGTTAGTGCAAAGTCCTCCTTGCCAACACATCAAAGGAAGTGTAATGTAGAGGTTATGTTATGACCTCCTTGCCAACACATCAAAGGAAGTGTGTTATTGGCCTGGCAAAAGGGGAAGATCATTTCTTGTGGGTAAAATAGTACACCTCTGCAGAATATAAAACTTTTCAAAAATCTATGCTTGCGGTCAAGGGCACTTGGTAAAGTCATCACATAGTTAGAAGTTTTGAAAATTTCATAAAATGAGTTGGACTTTAAAAAAATTGTTGGGAAGTCTTTATTTCAGTTTCGCTACCATGGAATTGGCTATGAACGAAATTGTTGACTCAGTCGTGGAGAATTGAGCTGTTAAAATTATGATTTATTTACTAATTAGCCAATTGCTCTTTTACAAATACCGTTTGCAATCTACTACTCGGTATTTACAATTCAAGTTTGCTTCTTGCAAAAGAACTTAGCAACCTGTCATTTGATATAGCCTATATCTATTAATCATTTGCACACACTACAAGTCTTGCTGAGTACATATTGTACTCAATCTTGCTATTGTTTTTGTTTATTAAGTGATGAAATAGAATACCCGACGGATTACATGATAACGTAGGTTACGGGGATTTCAACGAAGAAATGTTTTAGGGTTTACCTTATCTGTTGCCTGACGGATTATAGGCTAAGGCAAAGTGCAAGATAAACAATGTTTCCGTTGCAACTATATTTTGGTTTGTAAGAATAAGTTATATATCTATGACACTCTCATATGTAATATATAATTCATGTATGGATGTGATTTCAATTTGTAAACGTGCGTACCAGCTACTGATCATGGGACTAGTATTGTATGCACAGGGAATCCATCATTGGTATTTAGAATCAAAGATGGGAGCCTTATAGAAAAGCGGTGGGAATAGTGTGAAAAAATTGAGTTTAAGCCGACACAGGAGATTTTTGGAAGATAAGATATTATCTCCCAAAAATATGGGGCATATGTTAGCACTAGAATTTGGCAAGGTATAACCAATTTGTCAGGTTAACGACAAAATTTGAAATTACTGGTCGATATCGGTTCAAAAAGGAAAGGTTATGTTAAAATTGGAATTCTAGCCGATGTTGATCCCAATAAGGAGTCTTACCTGCATTGGATGGAGGCCGATACGGATCATGATTGGTAATGCATCGGAGAAGGATATGATCGGCCTATGCACTATAAAAGGTGACCTAAGGCGAGCTGAAGAACAACAATCAATCAATCAAACAACTCACATCTATTTTTTTATCTACTTTTCCTATCGACTAGGAGTATATCTTTTAACTTAGACTTTCTAATTCGTTCTTGATCAATAAAGTTGTGCATCGCCGATTGTTGATCATCTTCGATTACGCCAATTTATCTAGGTTTGCATTTCTCCGATCTTTTTGCACATCGCCTTTTTCGGGAAAATCTGCCTTTACCAAACCATCTAAGCAGTCATAAAAAGATGCTTTGATTTATCATTAAGTGTGATTTAATCGGACGTCCGATTGCTAGTATCACCCCTACTTTTGACAATCGGTATTTATGTGAAACCACAGAATACGAGCTGTTTTCTCAGGTGGCGGCAGAGAAATCTCCTCTGCAATAACAATAACAGAGAGTTCAGTTCGAGGGTTATAAATAACCTAGCGAGGCACATCAGAATCGATTCTTACTTAAGAAGCGATAGTGATGTGTAGGATCATCACTATCAGTTTTTAAATAACAATCGGTTCTTATCTTAGAAGCGATAGTGATGTGCATTATCATCACTATCGCTTTCTAAGTAAGAACCGATTCTGATGTGCATGATCACATCACAATCGGTTCTTATGCAAGAAGCGATACTGATGATCATGCACATCACTATCGCTTTCCACAAAAGAACCGATTGTGATGTGCACGTCATCATCACAATCGGTTCTTTTGTGAGAAGCGATAGTGATGATCATGCACATCACTATCGCTTTTTATATAAAAACCGATTGTGATATGCCAAGTGCTACATCAGAATCGGTTCTAATCTCAGAACCGATAATGATTATTTTTAGCACCCCTCCTAAGTAATCTATCATAATCGTTTTTTACTAAAAATTTAGGAACCGACCCAAATGAAGCGATAGTGATGTATCATTCTGTAGTAGTGTGTTTTGAATAAAAAACGTTAATCGACTACAATAGCTGTTTAGATTATATTTTTCTTAACGATTGGAGGATCAAATCGGCTGGCACGTCTCGAACCTTTTGAACCCGGCGTTCGTGTATATTGAGGCCGATTGGCTCTTTTTCGACGCCAGCAGAGACATACACATATCACATCTAAGCACATATCAAATGTCCGCACATCACACACACACACGAGTGAGCTTCCTTAACACACGTCTAAATAGACAGATATTAGGGATAAATCCGCAACATCTTAAAATTCATACTTAATCGCACTCACATGTGCATATAGGCAAGCACGAGAATTTAATTAGTGGAGTCATACAATACATCTCCATTACCCCACATAAGTTGATTCAGTAGGAATTATTTTATTTTAGCTTGTACAGATATGATAGTCCGAAGAGAAATGGAGTAAAAGGAAGGAATCATTAGCTTATTGTCCGGTAGAGAATTAAAAATACTTATTCGTTCTCAAATACAAGTGTTTTTTCCTGATTTGGCGCCTTTTTAATTTGCTTTGGCAGATCAAGGCCCCGTCACATGAATTAGCAAAAGCCTTCCGCACCACGACGGGGGGACGTGTGAGTAAAATTTCGTTTTCGAACAAAATATCGCCCTGGACCGGAATCCAATATTTCGCCGAAATTTGGATATTTCGGACAAATCTCGTTCGAAATTCCAAAACAAAAATTCAAATCCGGTTTGTTTTCTACCGAGAAAAACGAAATTTCGCTGAAAAATCTCGAAATTTCGGGCGAAATACCCGAAATTTTGGCGTTTTGGCAACGGCAGAAAAGTGGGCCAAACGAAGTCAAAATTTTTTTGAAATGTTTTTTGACAGTCCTGACACATAGCTGATATTTTCATAAAAATTGCAGATAATTCTGAAGTTCGTGTAATTTTTAAAAATTCAAACATTGCTACTGTCCTAATAAAACGCTGACCGGCAATTTTGAACAAATGCAAAATGGTTCAAAATACATTATAAACCTTTGAAATTTGTTTGAATGGTTATGATGCATCTATAATGTTCTCATAAAATTTTCATATGATGATAAAACTTCATGAATTTTGAAAAATTCGAACAGTACTACTGCCCTGTTAAAAGGCTTACCGGCAAACTTGAACAAAATGAAAAATTATCTAAACCACACTAAAAACTTTTGAAAATTTTCGTGGATGGTACTGATGTAAAATTAATGTTTCTTTAAAATTTTAGATGATGATCATTCTCAAATAATGTTTAAAAATTCAGACAGTGCTACATCCTGATAAAAGCCTTATGATCAACACATAGATTTGCTTTAGGGATAAAAAAAAGTTTAAAATTTTTGAACATTTTACAGAATGGTGATAAGGAATTTATTAATATATCATAAAAATTTTGAATCATGATCGCACTCCAGTGAATTTATAAAATTCTTACAAGGCACAATACCATTTATGTTCTTTTCTTTTTTTATTTTTGAAATATAATATAACAAACGAAGTTCAATGCTTACATAGATTTGATTAACCAAACAAAAAAAGTTGAAATTTTTTGGAAAATTTATATAATGGTACTTAGGCAATTATTAATCTCTCACAAAAATTTTAGATCACGATCACACTCAAGAAAAGTTATAAAATTCTGACAATGTAACTATCCCAATTATGTTCATTCTATTTTTGATTTTTTAAGGAAAACAAATGAAGTTAAATTATTTTGAAATTTTTTATGTATGATCCTAAACTATTAAATATAGTAACATAAAATGTTCATCTCACTATGAAGCTTGTACAATTTTATAAAAATCTGACAGTGTTTCTGCCAAATTTTAAAATATCTCAAAAATTCGGTTTTTCAACTCATTTTCATAGGAGATGACTTTCCTAAGGGTTATTGGACCAAATCCGGTCCTCAAAGTACAAAAACCGGCCAAAAACATGAAATTTCGCCGAAAATAATGAAATTACTGTCGCAATTTCAATTTTTTTATTTTTTTTATCCAGCCGGTAGACTAGATTTCGTAGAGGCCCCAAATCCAAAATTTTTCGAAATTCGGCGAGATTTGGAACCCTGCATGTGACACATATAACGCTTCCAAACAGCGACAGGGTGGTCGCATCACGGAAGGAGATCAACGCTGCTGTAGGAGTAAGGTTACAAATTTCGTTTTCAGACTATGTCTAAGGGCGGTTGAAATTCAAAATTTTAGCTGAAATTTGGACGAAATTCAAATACCAAATTTCAAATTTGATATTTTGGCAGCCAGCAAAACCAAAATTTTAGGCGAAATGACCGAAATTTTAGCCCTTTTTAACACCATGAGAAATGATCTCCCGAGGTTAGAAAAAATGGAAAAAATATAAAAAAAATCATGCAAGCATTTATCTACATTTTCTATCTATTTGAATGCAAAATACTAAGTATTTGCACATAAAATACCCTAACTTGCTACTCGTTGCTTGCATAAGCCTACACATGCCCTGTGCCACCTTCCTTGCTCGGTCCGGCGCCGCCCTCTAGTCCCGGCCGAAGATCCCCGAGCTACCGGAGCTCCTCCAAGGCCTCAGGCCAGACCGACAGAGACGGGTTGACGCAATCTTGCTGAAATACACCAAATTCTCACAGAAAAATCCTGAAATCCCAAAAATTTCGACATATCCAATCCTAAAAATTGTAGTTTAACATGTTTGCATTGTTTAAGATAGGATTTAGGGTTAGGGTTTATGGTTAGGTTCAAGTTAGGGTTTAGGGTTACATAATTTGTATATGTATTGTTTTTGCAAATTTTTCACATGTATTCCCTAGAAAAGGCATTATAATTCGCCACAAAAATTTGGTGCTAAATTCGGTCCAGCAAACATGAAAACCGGTCGAATTTGCGATCATCTCGATCCAAGAACCCGAAATCTCGCCGAAAAATCCTGAAATCCCAAAAAATTCAACATATCCAATTCATCCCAAAAATTATAGTTAACATGAATTATAGTTAACATGTTTGCATACTTTAAGTTAGGGTTTAGGATTAAGGTTACATAATTTGTATATATATATTTTTTTGCAAAGTTTTCATATGTATTCCTTAGAAAGGTATTACAATTCACCATAAAAAATTTGGTGCTAAATCCGATCCTATAAACATGAAAACCAGTCGAATTTGTGATCATCTCGGTCAGAAAACCCATAATCTTGCCGAAAAATCCTGAAATCACTGTAGCAATTTGAAAATTTTCAAAATTTTTATCCCAATGAGATTTGGAATCTTGGCCCAGGCCGAAGATGAAATTTCAGCCGAGATTTTTAAAATCTTAACGAGATTTTGAACCCTATACAGGAGTGGGGAGCAACGCAGGAGCAAACTTGCCACGCTTGGGCAAGGCAGCAGGACGACTGCTAGTTTCTTGCTACACTTCCCGTCTGCTGTACCTTACTCCCTATTTGGTCATGTCCTAAAATCAGACTCATTTGTATGGATCTGATCAGAAATGGGTATCCTAAAGGAGACGCATTTCCTCTCTGTATATAGACTAAGGAGATATTGTAATGACTAGACTACCTCTAATTATTATCTCTAAGCATAGTATTCAATGCATGCATGTAGAGAATACTATAAAATAGAGTTGTATATTTATTAGGGGTATAGAAGGAACATCACCATAATTTTGCATTGGAATATGAAATACACACTATATTTATGCATAGGATTATTAAAATATACACCTTCATCATCATCCTTGAATAAGAATACCATAGACATCCTATTTTTTCTCTGGTCTTGTGCAGGAACAGGACCAGAGTGATCCTATTTCTATATAAGACCAGAGTGAAAATAGGTTGCATATGGTATTCTCATTCGGGGATGAGAATGAAGTGAACGATAAATCAGAGCATGACAACTTTCAGGACGAACTGTGGATGGAATTAGATTTTGCCTTTGGAATCCATCAACATTAGAATAAGAAAGGTGATGAAAGTGCTACAAATATTCATATTTTAAGACCATCCTCATCAGACAAGCTGTTGCCTCAATGCATCTAGGATATTTTGATATTCAATTGCAAAATCTATAACTAGTTGTCTTGCAAATGTCATTGCAGAAATATCTAAAGAGAAGAAAATTTCGAACAATAGATACTAATAATGAAAGTTTTGCAAGAGAGGTAGGGAAAAAACATATCGCTGATAATGTCAGGTGACAATACATTAACAAAATATGATACCATAAATATCAACAAGCATACATTGAGAAACCATCTTATTTCATAGTTCAAGACATGAAGACCTTAGGGTTTTTCATATCTACCATCCTATGTGCCATAACTTCCACAACAGAAGCTTTTCGGTTCTCTTTGAAGTTCCACAACTACAATACAGTGCCGATTTGTTTGACACCAACAACCAATTGATCTCCAATCATATCTCTTAATCCCTACAAAAGCAATCATGTTGTTGTGAAAAGGGTGTCTTGGTATATTTTTAGTAACCACGTCGAATTAAATACTAGAAATTTTTATATTGCCTATATAAGCTCAGCTTTAACTTAGCTTTAACTTATTCTAGCTCTGCATTAGCCATGCCGTTCTGAATGATGAGTGACATGTTAAATGATTCAATATCTTGCAATTCGTCATATATTTCTTTCAGTTTTTATTTCATCTCATAAATCTTTTCAGTTAACTCAGACTTGCCCTTCAGTTGTTCGATCTCCACCTCAAGTTCTTGTTTAGCTTCTAACAGCTTTTTCATGTCGTCTATTTTACCAAAATCAGATTTCAATCTTGTCAATTAATTTAGATCAAAAACAAAATGATGTTCTCACATATCAGAATAATGGACTGATCAAAGTAGTGGCAATGAGAATTTCAATGTTTTGCATAAAATAAATCCACAAGGAATTTATTACTAGGGATGTTCGAAGTGTTCAAAGTAGTGGCAATGAGAATTTCAACGTTCTTATATATATTACAAACCATGCATATTACAAACCACATGAACAGAGTTACAAACCAAAAGAAGCAGGGATACCCTGCAATTTCTAGAAAATTTTTTAGACCTGTAATTTCTAGAATTTGGGAAGAACAATAGGTATTCACATATCAGATTGACCAGCCAACCACATAATCTACCAAGTGGAGCAAGTACGAATACTCTCCATGGGGTTAAAACTAGAGTCCCCGCTCCCCCTTCCCAATAAAATTCTAAACAAGCAATGTAGGCTTCAGGTTTAAGTTATGTCATGAAAGTGAGCTTAAATCAACCATGATCGATAGCCCATACAAATAAAGAGCGACCTGAATCCTGATGCTAAAATCTGCAGGAACTCTGAGACAGTAAGGGCTAAATCGACATGCATAATCAACTAGCCAAACACATACATATTTAAAACCTCAGCACATTCCATTCATCGCATCATCAGATCAAATTAAATATACGAAGCAGAACAGATAGAACAAATGAGCCCCCAATCTCAAATAGAATCTGTAAGCTCAGGACAACAATTTTAGTGACTAATTTATAACTGCCACAAAACAACAGCACAATTACTTAATCTTTCCACCAACCAACCATGCAAAAACATATATAGATCGATGGATCACCATGTAAAGCGACCATATAAGTAAACAAACTTATCAGAGACGGTGCAGCACTTAACCTGGGTGTAGAAGAGCTGCCGGCACCCGCAGGGGGGGGGGGGGGAGGAGGTCAGCACGGGAGGGGTTCACCACGGGAGGACGCCGGCTTGGGAGGAGGTCGGCATGGGTTTGTGGCTGATATGTAGGTTTGGGGTCGAACTACGCCTTGGTGTCCTTTTAAGAGAGGTCATCACAAACTGTTCTATAATGGAATTGTCTCTGATGTGAGGTTATCAGAGACGGTTCTATAATAGAACCGTCTGTGATAGCTACAGGAGTCATCACTGACGGTTTTATACTAAAACCGTCCGTGATATTACTGTATATCACTGATGATTTATGAAGAGTACTGTCAGTGATGTTTCTCATCACAAACGTGTTTTAAACCTTTCTTTAGTAGTGGAAAAATCATCAAGGAAAATATTACCTCACGGCCTCCCATCTTGCAATAACCCTCAGCCAGTGATAGGGTAAATACCACTTGCCTGATGGGTCACCGTCAAGAAAAGTATTTGTGCGGCAACCCCTGTACCTGTTGGTGGTCGTAATGAAAATGCGCCGAAAGGAAATTGCGTGTTTTTTTCTTCTTGAGAGCAATATCCTTGAGGTCAACCCAAAGGCTAATGCGAAAATATATTATTCGGACAGTTATTTGCAGTACCAACAGGAAATTACGTGATTTTCTTGACGGCGTAAGAAACACGTCACTGATAATAAAATTCCTGACGACCGGTTACGGGCCGGGCCCATCATCGAAATATGTGGCTGTCACGAAACATTGGAGATCTGGTAGTGCCTAAACCATCTACTCATGGTAAAGCCGACTGTAGCCACCGGTGTTTTCAGTAAAAAATAAAGAGAGGTGCTTCAATACTTTTCTTTTTGACAGTTGCATAAATATTAAAGCATAATGAATGATAGATGATAATTACTTACCCCTTCGCTTGCTTTAAGATTTGTGCAACTTACATTGGGAGAGAAAGTATTGAAGCACTGCTCAAAAATAAATCCCAAAGTTTGTACGTGCATAGCTGACCTTCGCACGTATTCGTACGGCCGTACCAGGCTTAAACTTTACATTTGAACAAGGGCGTAACACTCCTATATACACAGCATATAGCGGTACATTTTTCATGCAAACCATGAATTATGGGATAATTCATATTATATCACTCTAAATATTAGCAAATCAGAAAATACCACTCGTTATCTTAATGACAAATAGCTTCTGGGCCCACATATCATTAAAACAACAAATATTGTTTCTTGAAATGTTAACAATGAAACAGTATAAATTATACTATAAATTATTAGGGTTGATAAACTAAACAGAGTTGTTCAATCATGCAACTCTGACCCTGAGTACCTGATGTGTAATGTCGCGTTCCTGTACGTGAAAGCAACACGACCACGCGTACGTACGCAGGGAGGAACAGAAGGCCGGGCTCAGGAAACGATACTATTGCTAGTCTACTACTGCGACTCTGCGAGCACAGACCAACAGTACATGCGTATATATATCGTGCACAGTACCATCTGATCCGGCAGCGTTGTAAGGTCACCTCTGATCCGACACGGCGTTAGCATCACAATCACCGGTCGATCGGGCTCATCCGTCAGTCCCCGCGATCCTCTGTCCTCTCCGTCGCAGCACTGCATCAACCCGCCAATGGCGGGCTGGACCCGACGGTGCACAACCAAAGTACGTACGTACCGTGGTGCACAGTATCCGAAGGATAAAAAATATCAACTAGAGGAGTGAACAGGAGTAAAGTGAAATTTTCCTTAAAAATTCAAGCCACTAAAAAAGTCAACAAAAAAAATTTAGCTACACCAGCACAGGGAAAAGGTTTTATACTCTCGGGTGAACAGTAAACTCATCACGATTTCAAAAAAAAAAAAGAATCGAGATTACTTTTAATCGACTGATTTAAATCCTGTGAAACTTTGTGTGCACCTTCCTATAGATGTTAGGAACCTATTCTAATCTTCAATCACAAAGATTAATATCAAAGTTCCGATCTTTTTCAGTTTGAAGAAACGTTGCACCTAAGACAGAAAAAAACTCACAAACTTCATGCTAAGTTTGCTCGTAGGGATTTGATGATCAAGACGATCTTCCACATATCACAGCAAGCAAGAACACCAAAGAAACACCCCCACAAACATGCAAGAACTGAATCTGCCAAGAATTCTCCCTTCTCAATCCAAAAACTGATTTCTTAAGAAAAGTTTTGGAGATCTCGTTAAAAACTTACCTTAAGAAAGATAAAAGACAGAGAGATTAAAGACACAAAAGGGAAAGGAGACTAACATTTGAGCAAGAGATGTTCTAATATATCTTGCTAGATTGGAATATATTCTAGTTGAATTCCTCAACCACTTATGCGTCCTAAATCCAGTAAAACACAATAGGTGGAAGGAGGTGAAGCACAGCTCAAGTTGCAAAAAGAACCAAGCAAATAATGCAATAACAGAAATAAACTTCAGAATATAGATGAACTTAGATTTTAAATTGCTTACAAAGGGATGGTTACAAAGCCATACTTCCAGATGGATAAAGCTCAATAAAGAATAAAGAAATCAAAGAACCATTCTTTAAAACCCCTCTCAGATTTGGTTCAGACCAAGTTGACTCTCTCTATTTATAGCACACTAGGAGCAATCCTCACCCTTAGATGACCTTAACCATTAAGAAACCTCACCAAGGGTTGGGATTCACTCCCTCTCTCATATATAGGCTAAACAAAAACCTAACAACATAACTGTAACGACCTGAAAATTTAGAACAGTGGAAAATAAACAGTTTAAATCTTAATATAAGTGGTTTTGAAATTCTAGGTATTATTTGCTCCAATTAGAATTTCTTAGATTTTGTGTTATGAGAAAAGATTTAATCAAAAGGAGAAAAACAAAGAAAAAGGTAAAAAAAAGATGAAAATAAAATTTAGAAAATTTTATTATGAGTCCTGTTTGAGCTGATCATAATGTTTGATCAGTAAGTAAATTTTTATAAACTTAGGGGCAAGTTAAATAGAGTATGTATTTACTTTTTGACTAAAAGCAGTGAATCAAAAAGTAGAAAGAAAAATAATCAATGTCAAGAAAAGCCAAGAAAATTTATATAAATCCCTGGTGAGAGGATGCATCACTAGTAAAATTTTTATAATTAAATGAATTGAAATAAGCCTCTTAAAAATTTAAATACAGTGGGTCCAGAATGTAAGGAAAACGATTGTCGGAATTTTTATAAAATAATGGCTCGTGATTTTGATCCGACAATTTTACAGTGATTCAATTTTAAGGTTTGGAACCTCTCCAAAAAGTTTCAAAAATAAATCCTATAAAATGAACCTGTAATTAAATCAAAAACCGAAATCGAAATTTAGAACCAGGATACAGTGTCAGAATTTTAACAAATCGCCCAAAAGGAATTTTTGTCTCAAAATTTTCCAGTAGGCGTATGACTCTCAGTGGGGCTTAGTCAAAAAGTTTTAGAAAATCTGGGATTAGTTTAGGGCTTAATCAAATGCGAAATCTAGAGAATTCTCGTTCTGTCAAATCGCATTAAAATCGATTATCTCACTGACAAGTGGGCCCGGCCCTGTTGAAGCGTTGACGCGCTGGTCAGCTGAGGCGAGGCTGTCTCGCTGCCAGTGGGCCCCGGACCCACATGTAAGTCTCACGCTCGTTTTTCCTTTCCCTTTTCTTCTCCCCTGGTCGAAGCCGAGTCGCCGTGTGGCCGCCCTCTCGCCGACAGCCTTCACCGCCCGTCCGGCCATGCTCGATGTCCTCCACGTCGCGTGTAGAGCCCCTCCTCCTCGCCTGTGCTTACTTGGTTCCGGTCGAGTCGTTTTGGAGGTGAGATTGCGCTTCGTTGCGCTCGGCACAGAAGCAACGACCGAAGTTATTCACTTCAACTCGAGCCAAAACCGAAGCCTAGCCCTTTTGTTCGCGTCGCATTGCTCTATGGCTCATCACTTTGCCATTTCACCGAGCTGGGAGCCTGGGAGGCGTCGTCTTCCTCGTTCGCCCAAGAAACTCGAAAAGGGAAATCGTCGATTCGGGTTAGTCCACTCTAATCCTTCAAGTGATTGCCTCTCGAGCATCCTTAGAGTCCCCTGGTTCTCGATCATTCGCCAATTTGGCCTCTTTTTGCTCGTGAGCCGCCGCACGCCGCTCTTCTTCCTCACGGCCGCGCGACGATGGCGGCGTGTTTGGGGCTTTCTCCGACCCAACTATCCGGTGAGTCTGTATCCCCTAGTGTCACTGTAGCTCACCTAGCCCTAGGCCGTCGGAATCGTAGCCTCTAGCTGAGCTTTCGCCGTCGCGGCCATGGCGCCGCCGCACCTTCACGGTGGCGGCCATCTTCGCGGCCACTTCCCGGCGAATGGGTACCACCCATGGGTGCGCATAGGTGTGCTGGTGCCCATGGTGCTATCCATTCCGCCGCGGTGGGGCTAGTTCGCCGGCGGCGAGCAAGAATCCGCGGTGCTCTGATCTGAGTCGCTGACTGGCGGGTCCCACATGTCAGTGAGCCCTCGGGTTTGAACCCAATTTTGGCGCGCGGGGCGAAAGCCGTTTTCTGTGAGCGAAAGCGTATTTTGCAATTTCAGTTGATTTTGAAAAACCGCCAAAATTCAAATGCTCATAACTTTTGAATCATCTGGCCAAATTGAGTGAAACTAATTTCTAAATTCGTATAAAATGCTGTAGTTTCATAATATACAAAAATTTCTGAAGATGAGTAAAATGTGATTTTAGGAAAAATGAAAGAGAAGCTTAAGTGTAAATAGGTGTTATGAATAAAATATTTTGGGATGATCCAATTAAGGAAAAGTAGATTTTGTTGAGTCTCTGAGTTATGAGTATTCCAAATAAACAAAATGTTTCCATGATACCTTATTATATATCATGTTTACTTAAAATGAATATTAAGCATGAAAAATGAAATTGAGTAAATGAAAGATAGGACCAAAGTTTGAATGTTTAAAAGTTCATTCTATTTAGGTATGTATCATGGGAGTTGCTCATGTGAAAATGCTTAGGGAAAAGTATTTGTGATAGTTGTTCAATTAAGAAAAACAATACTAGTTATAACCAAAATAGATGTAATTCGCTATGAACAAGTTCAAAATAACTCAAATTCACTTTTAAAATGTTTTTAAGATCATGCCCTGGTTTCAGGAAGAAAATGGATAAAAGATGTTGAATAGTTTAGTAATGAATGAAAATGAAAAATTGAAAGGTTATAAGTTAGTTTTTATGTTCATATAGCCCTTTTCAACATATGATAAAATGGATTATATGAATAAGAAGAAATGTAAAAATGGTATAGAAGCACTTCACAAAGTATATTCTAGTGGCTTCTGGAAAAAGAATGATATTTTGTTAAGGTTTGTATGCAAAACAAGTTAAGGGAATGAGTCTACTTTTATGTTCTGCTGAATGACTGAAACAATCAAGCTTTTTCAACCATGTGTAAAATAACTCATCCAAGGAAGAAATTTTGGAAGAATAGTGTAGAAATGATAACCAAAGTTTGTTCTACCAGATTCCAGAAGAATATTCTGTTTTAGAACTTTGGTTCACTTAGTTTTCATTAGTGCAATAACCTTAAGTGATGTGGTTTAGTCCTTTTTCCTTAGCCAGTTTTGTAGCTAAGTCCAGAGTTCAACCAAGCCTTTTCAACAATAGTTTTCAAGTTTCATCTAAACCCTAAAAGCTAAAAGAAGTTGTTAGATTTGATAATTAAAGTATGCTCTAGCTAATTCAAGACTTGGACTCTAATTTCTGTACTTAATGGACATTAATCCTGTTAGGTTTATAACCCTAGATGATATAGTCCTTCAAGGGCCCTCTTCTTAGAAATTTTCATGAAAACAGAGAAGGCTCTGTTTCTTGTTTGTTGCATCCTCCAAAGAAGCAATTGTTCAATCATTTCTTTTCAAATAATTTTAGCATCTATAATTCGTTATTTAAATTCAAATATTTCATGAATAGCAGTCTCCTGTTTGATTCGAATTGTGTTTACCTGTTTATCTGTCTGTTTTCTTTTGCCATTTGGAGTTGCTGATATTCTCTTTTTCTTTTGGTTCTCGCAGCAGTAGAGACCGATATCATCGAAGAAGAAGAGGACGGTTCTGCAGATCCAGATTTTATTCTGATGTGTGATTTGCAAGGCAAGCAACTCCTTGATCATGTTGAGCCCGATAATTCACCTACTATATGTTGTTTTTGCTTATGTACGGTGCATCCGGATAGTTCCCCTAAAAGTGCTAATTTGGGTTAGAACTGTAGTTAATCCTGTAAATTATGGTTTGCCTCAATCAGTATGGACATGTGAACCTTGTAAACCTTAGTTGAACTAGACATATGTAATGCCGTGTTTGGGTATAATCGCTAGCATAACATTCTTGCTCAAGCTTTGCGTACCTCTTTTCACTCTTTCAACCTATATATGATCTTTTGGAAAATGGTTGGTTATATTTTACTAAAAACCCTCAAACAAAACTATGGTTTGACGCGGGTGATTATTTGGCACTAGCCGGTTGTGCAAAAGGATATGCACGTAGCTAGGGTGGAGTATCGCCCGTGTCGGATTTAGGACCGAGCGATGGAACGGTGAATCCATGTTTCGTGCAACCACGAGGGTGGTATGGGACAGTCTTAGCCTATTAAGTTATTTAGATGTGGCTTTGCATCTATAGAAGCGGGAGATTTGCACAGCATTCCGATCAGAGTTTGTCAGTAGGGGTTTCTACATACCAATGCAGCGGTGTACGCCTTGCCACGGACGAGACGTGGTGTGTGTGTGACGCATGTGGATCCACGGCTTGGGTGAGTGTCTCTGTCTTCAGGGCGAGGGTTAACGTCCCGGGCTGGTGTAAAGCCACGTCTAGATAATGTAACGGCTCTGTATGATCTCCTTGCCGACACACCAAAGGAAGTGTGTTAATTGGCTGCGAAAGAGGTTGATCATTCCTTGTGGGTAAAGCTGTACAACTCTGCGAGTATAAATCTAATCGATTAGCCGCGCGCATGATTAAGGGCACTTGGTGACGTTATTCCATGCTAGAGTCTTTTGGTGTTTTCAAAATGGGTTGGTGGTTTTGGAAACCATTTTGTAACCTTCTTTTGTGTCAAATGATCGACAAGGGGTTATATGCGATCGGGTAGACTGGGTTGGAAGTCTGGAATATTTGCTTACAATTCTGTCATTCAATTGCTTTTATTAAAATGCGATGTTGCAATCTATTATGCTTATTTATTTAATGTTTTTATGCAACTGCAAAATAACCATAGCCTGTCATTTACTCAGCCTGCATAATTATTTATTTGCATCCGTGAACCAATATAAGTCTTCTTGAGTACCAAAGTACTCAATCTTGCATCTCTTGTCTCGAGGAAGAAGATCGCTGAATCGCGGACGACGCGTTCTTTCGAGTGCAGTCTCGGGAGTTTTGACGATAGTCTCTTCTAGGTTGCCTAGTTAGTGCCTGAGGGTTTAGTGGGCAACCGCAAGGCTGTTTGGAGTTTCAGTTCCTTTTGGTTTTCCTCTTTTTGTTTCCGCTGTTAAAATGGTTTAAATTTGTACTGAACTCTGTATAATTATTCAGTTATGAATGTCTTTCCGTTTGCTTGCGTGTATGATTTTGGTACGAATGTTGTAAACATGTGAGTGCTAGCTACTGATCCAGGGAATAGCACAGTAATCACATGGAGTTCCTGTTCATCAGAACGGGGTCTCACAATAACGGGTTATGAACATACCCTTTAGCACTAACTTAGCCTCTACTCCACCAGCGAGCCTTTGATCCAATGATCCTCTTCGTTTGAGTAGGGCTCAAGTTAGAATCTTAGTCATCCGCTTCACCATGACGGCTTCAACTTCCTTGATCGTCTTGGAACTCGACTCCTTCCTGAGCCTAGTCCGGTCCATGCCATTGCCCCCTATGTCCATCACTTTAGTTCCTTGTCTTCCTGGTTTGCAGTAACTCTCCTGGCCTCAGTCATCTTTGGCGTTGTCCTGACCGTCTAGACCTTAGCTCTCATAACCTAGTTCTGATCTCCACTGCCTTACCATGACCTAGCTCTGAAGTTCTGCAACTAACACAGACAAGAAAAACATCACATAACAATGTCCAACAACATATGCATCAATAATCAGACAATGATTAGTGACTGGTCAAATATCAAAAGATCCCTCCTTAGATCATTTAGACTATGACCACTTTAGTTCATGACCAGTTAAAGACACTCTTGGCTGTGACGACTCAAAGTCACTCTTAACGATGTTATGGCCACTTTCTTAGTGGTCAAGACCACTCTTACAGAGGACATGACCACTCCCTTATTAGTGAGGGCTATTTCTTAAGAGGTCTTTAGAGGTCTAGACCACCCCCACAGTGATCTAGACCACTCCATCAGAGGTCACAACCACTTCCCTCGTGGTACTTAGAGGTCTAGACCACTCCATCAGAGATCATGACAGCTTCCCTAATGGTCATTAGAGGTTAAGATCACTCCTATAGAGGTCACAACCACTTCCACAGTGATCCTTAAAGGTCTAGATCACTCCCACAGTAGCCACGATCACTCATATAGAGGTCAAGATCACTCAAGACCACTCCTATAGAGATCACAATCACTCCCATAGAGGTTACACGATCACTCTTATAGAGGTCACGACCACTCAAGATCACTCACTGAGACGTCACGATCACTCTGGGAACAGCCACCATAGTGGTCATGAAGGTCACAAACACTCTAAGAACGACCACCCTAGTGGTCACAAAAGTCACGAGCACTCTAGTGAACGACCACCCTAGTTGTCACAAAGACCACGACCACTCAAGACATAGCCAAGACCACTTTAGATAAGGCCAAAACCACTTTGGACAAGCCTAAGACCTCTCAAATCAAATTGTTCATGACAAAACAAGCTCATATCAAATTCAAACATGAGCACCATAGGCTCAAACACAGTTAATTACTCATCACAAACTTGTATAGACCACCACATGATCTCTCAGTACCATCCTCTGCCCCCTGCGTTTTGAGATGTTAGGATTACGGGAAAAAAAGTTCGTTATGGCTTGAATCAAAACTGCATTAATTACAATAGTTAATGAGTTCAAAATTAAAATAAATCTATTTCAAATGAAAAAGTTTACCGAGCCTCGGTTTGATAGTGGCTCGTTAGCTCGAATTTAAAATAACCACTTAAATGATAAATAAAATAATTTTATATTAAACTACAATAGTTTTAAAAATCCTCGGTAAGTTGTTGTGGATAGCCATACCTACGACCAGCCCCACCCGTCTGCCTGCTCTGCCCTCTCTGGTCGCTCTGCAACACATCCAACCTCGAGATGGAGAGCTAGACTCGTGCAACAGTGTAACGAGCAGTACGGTGTAAAGGTTAATCTGCGAGCGGAGATTGGAAAAGAAAAGGGAAAGTTGATGGCCGTGTTGAGTGCAGACGTTGAAACTTCTTTTTCGGTTTACATCTTGGAGGTGGGCGAAATCTGAAATTTTGACAAAATCTCGGATTTTCAGGAAAAAAAATCCGGTCAAAATTAAAAAAAATTTGAAAATAGGAATTTTTGAATCAAACTTCGGCCGAAAATTGCCGAAATCTTAGCGAAATTTAACCGATTGAAAAATAGTTGAAACAATATTAAAAAGTTTGAAACTTTTTGTAGACAGTCCTACATATTACTAATGTTCTCATAAAAAGTTCAGATTATGACCAAGCATGAGAAAGTTTTAAAATTTTTGACAGTGTTACTGTCTTGATAAAAGGCTAACTAACAAATTTCAACCAAATGAAAAATAGTGCAAACAACGTTATAAAATTTTGAAAATGTTTGTGGATGGTCCTAACACACCAATAATGCTCTCATAAAATTTTCAGATGATGATCAAGCCTGAGGAATTTTCAAAAATTCGGATAGTGCTTCTCAATGGTGACCGCCAAATTTCAACCGAATGAAAAATGGTCCAAACCACATTATAAACTTTTAAGAAAAAATTTGGATGATCCTGACGCATCACTAATGTTCTCATAAAATTTTAGTTCATGATCAAGCTTGAGAAATTTTAAAATATTGTGACAGTACTATTGTCCCGATAAAAACTTTACTGTGCTACATGTATTGCTTTCATAGATTTGATTGAGTAACCAAAACAAGTTTAAAATTTTTGGAACTTTTAGAGAATGGTTCTGAGTCAATGCTTAAGATCTCATAAAATTTTGGATCATAATCATACTCGAGCGAATTTATAAAATTTTGACATGGTAACTGTCTCAGTTATGTCCATTCTGTTTTTGAATTTTTAAATATAACAAATGAAGTTCAATTCTTTTAGAAATTTTTATGTATGATACTAGACTGCTAAATATGGTACCATAAAATTTTTAGAGTATGATCAGGCTTATACAATTTTATAAAAATATGAAAGTTTTTCTGCTATTTTTATAAAACGTCTCAAAATCGATTTTTCAACAAATTTTCGTAGAAGATACATTCTTAAGGGTTATTGACACAAATCCGATCATCAAAAGTCAAAATACCTGAGATGTAGTGAAATTTGCTAAAAATATTGTAGCAATTTGATTTTTTTTAAAAAAATTATCTGGTTAAGATTTTAAATCTCATACTCGGTCGAAATCCGAGATTTCGTAAAATTTTACCGAAATTTGTAACCTTGGTTGAGTGGTGGTGGTTTTTTTGGGTGGGAGGGGCTGGGGTGTGGGTGGTTGGGACGGCAACGAGCAGTTGAGCATACGAACGTGCGCCGTGCGAGGGTGGGTGGCTAGCGCGAGCCATGGGTGGCGCGGACTTCGCGCGCGCGGTGGCGGGGGGCGGGGGCGGGGGGGGGGCAGCGGCAGCGTGGACTGCAGATGGATACAAGTGAGCGCTGGTTTTGTCGTGTTTAGCGTACGCATCAAATCATGTCGTTTGTCATTTCTTGGTCGCTCTATGCCAATATGCCATGCCACGGATTGCTGCTGCTTTTCTTTCTTTCGCCGGGTCGCGAGTGCCTGGCTCAGAATCCACGTCGCGTCTGTCTGCCTTGTCTCATGTATCCTTAGAAAGGGACGAGCCTTTCTACTAGTCTAAGATTCTACATACATATTTCTACGGTTCTACCTGCATCTTCGTTTCCCTCCCTTCTTTTTTTTTTCCTTTCTTTAAGCTGGCGGCTCCTATAGCTACGAGGTTCGAGGAAATTTGATCTCTATTTCCAGCGCCCACCTTAGTTTACCCAAACAATTTATCCGCTCTATATATATATATATATATATATATATATATATATAGTATAATTACATGGGACACCATGGTGCCTGGGCACCATGATCTAAAAAGGATATTTTTCCTATGTATTTTCATGTGAATTCTTTTGAAATTTTTAGGATGCCGAGTTTAACCAGTTTACTAACTAGTTCAAACATGTTTGAACTGAAATTCAAACTATAGTTTCCCTTTTTTATGATAGTTTGGTTGTAGGTATGTGCTGATTTTATATATAAATCAGCAAAGCATGTGATCCAAACTCGTACAAAATCTTTGAATTCGAGTATATTTTTTCAAAGGTATGTGTTTCATTTGAATGTTTATAGATGGGTATATAACCTAAAACTGAAAATTTTGAAAATTATACTCGAATATGGCTTGAATTTGAGCATTTGAAATCATGGTGCCCCATGCCCCATATATATATATATATATATATATATATATATATATATATATATATATAAAATGATTCCATACTCCTAGGTGTGATTCCATACTCCTAGGTGTGCACACCACCAAGATACCATTTAAATGACGTTGTTATACCTCTTTATCCTTTTGAGTATACTCTAATATCGATTATAAGATACCCCAAAGTGAGTTCCATGAAAAATTTCATTAAAGTCCACCCTTTATAGCATAATTTGTTTATATATTCCTTTTACATATGGAAAAGGGTATGTAGCAAAAAAAATAAGGGCTCTGATGAAATTTTTTCAACCATATCGCATTGAAGTATCTTAGAATTATTATTGGAGTATACCGAAAGTGATAAAAAAGTATAAAGCGTTCATTTAAGTGGTATATTAGAGGTGGGAGTAGTACGTACTCCCGGGAGTACGTACTCCCGGGAGTACGGAAAAGGCTTCCTATATATATATATATATATATATATATGCTGCCATGTACAAACAGAGCAAGCAAAACAAAATTAATTTAGCATGATATATCACTACTACAAAGCGGCATGATTAAGTTATGCTCCATTTTCTAACCAAATACTCCAACGTGTGCTGTCTCCATATTCATAAATCATGCTTGCTTTATGCTTGAAGTACTAGCAAAGCTCATGCCTAGAAGGAAAAACAGCTGAACAGTACTAATTTTGGAAAGTGCTTGGCTATGACAGTTTACATTATTAGTTGCCATTTCTGAACAGCGATCATTGTGGCTACATGTCTTAAACAGGAAGCATGCAACTTTCTCTTTCCCACAAGCAGAAATTTCAACGATATATTTTGCCCAGCACTTTTGTATTGGCATCTTAAAAAACTGATATCTATAGTTTATATACACACCGCCTAGAGGTGGGCACTCGGGCCGGGCTCTTCTGGACCGGCCCGAGGCACGACGTTATGGCCCGGCACGAAGTGGGCCGTGCGGTCGGCACGACACTGTAGCACGGGCTGTGTCGGGCTCGAGAATCAGGCACGTTGGGTGGCCCGGCCTGACACGACACTGTAGAATAGGCCGTACTGGGCCCGCTGAACCAAGGTATGAGGAAGAAGTCTAGCATGAAGGGTCATTGACTCACAGAGCATAACCATCATGAATGCACTCAGTAGCATGAACGCCACCTCTATCATCGACACCTGAGAGAGACGGACAAAACAGGAGAGAGAGCTGAGAGAGATTCAGCTCTCTCTCTCTCGCACCGGTCTATCTCAATCTCTCTCGTCTGTCTCGCTCACTCTCTTTCTCGCCCATTGCCCCCTCTCTTGCCCGTGTTGAGCACATCCCCATCGTTCTATGTAACTGTTCAGGAATAAATAAATTTTAGTTCTTTTCTCGTAATATTTGCATTCACCGTCTAAATTCTATGTGTCTCCGGCTCCTTTCCTCTCGTTGAAATAGTGCAAATGGGTCGGGTCTGGGTCAGCACGGCACGAAGCAGGCACGAAACGCAAATGGGCTGTGCCTGGGCTCGCCGAAAGCGAGCCGGGCCGGCACGGCACGGCACGGCGGGCCGTCGCGGCCCGGCACGGTTCGGGCACGAAGCACGATGGACCTGTGCCTGGCCGGCCCGGCACGGCACGATGCCCACCTCTACACACCGGTTATAATGGTGCACTTTTGCTTTCAAATTGTACATCGAAATTGTACATATCATTATCGAGCTGTCGTAGTAGCAGAGCACTCATCAGCTTTGCATTTGCATCGCACGCGCATCTACATGGGCCGGAAAGACAAGCCTACTCCGGCGTAGCTGTGAGGTTAGTACTGGTTGTGCATGCGCTGGCCGCGGTCGGCTCGGCCGGTGGGGTGCTTTCCCGCTCCCTCCCTCCGCCCTGCCGCAGCGTGCTGTGTTCTCGCGCTGGTGTTTGCGGTTTTTCGTACTCGGGTCATCAGCTGCTGCTGCGTGCTACGAAAGGATAGCTCTGCCTCTGCCGAGCTTCTGCGAGTGCATGCAGCCATGCCATTGCCACTCCCTGCGTTGCGTCTGCATGCTTCCTGCTGCGGTTTGCTAGCTACCTACCTTCCATGCTGCTTGTTGCTGCTTTCGTCTGCATGAAGTGCTATTCACCGCTTGCACAATAATACATGCCTGCCTGCCTGCTGTGCTGCTCACTACCACCACCACATCCACATGCATGCATGCGCTTTGCTCACTTGATTGAATGCCCCCTCCCTCCCTCCCTCCCCTAGCTTGCAATACATCTTCTGATGTAACCGGTCACTAACGTCCTTGTCGTCCTGATCATCTCTCTCTCTCTCTGAGTTGGGTCTTTGACGCTGAACAAGACCGGTCTTGCTCTTTTCCGTAGGACTCTTGGTGAAGAAGCACAACTTTTTCGAAAAGAAAGTGAAGAACTGAACCTTACTGATGACTCTTTCAGGAATTTTTAACGTCCGGTATGTCCCACAAATTGCTGTTAAAAATAAAAATAAAAACAACAACAAGTGTTGGCCAAATGAGGTGCATCTTTCATCTTGCTTTTAGGATTTACTAGTCATCGATCCGTGCGCTTGTACAGCTATCAATTTCTATAAATAGATCTAATCCGTAACTCATACAATAATATCTTCTCGTCTTCCTTTCTATTTCTAAGTCATTGCTACTTTATTAGGTGTTTGAAGATGGCGAGTAAATAAGGAAAGCAAAACTTCCCTTTCATATGGTACTCCTCTAATTTACCATATATCTCTTATGAATAGATAAATAAATCTAAACCATTGATGAAAATGATTAAGAAGATTGGACGACTAAAATTTTCTTTTTTTAGAATAATATAGAATTTTCTATTAATTTTTTTTAGATTAACATAAAATTTCTATCATTTTCTCTGATTAACGTGGAAACTTCTAAGAACGGTGCCAATGGCAAACCACAGCCACCGTCTCCGGCGACAGTAACAAAGGACAAAAATATGAATATACGGAGTAGAGGACCCCCCAGTGAAGGGGCATGCAGCGGTGGCAGCATTTGCAGCATTGGTAGAGTCGGCACGCCAGAGGCAGCAGCGCTCACGCGGCACTTATCAGACGCGGCGGCGGCAGGAGGGATCGTGCACAAAATCCCCCAAAATATCATGCAAAAGATGTATAGCACGTCCGTTTTCCATATTATTAGTCATACAATAAGTAATATACATGTATTCAGAATTTCAGACTCTACTATCCAGAATTACCATGAGATATGTTTTAACCTTCCATATGGTACTTCTCTAATTTACCATATAGTTTTTATGAATAGACAAATAGATCTAAGCCGTGGATAAAAATTATTAAGGAGATTGGACGATCAAGATTTTCTCTTTTTTTAGAATAATGTGGGATTTTCTAGCAATTTTTTAGATTAACGTGAGAATTTCTAGCATCTCTTTTGTTAACGTAGAGGATTCTATGAAAACCTTCTATTAGTATATAAAAAGATACTCCCATATAGACAAGAGAGATACATGGGAAATTGTCCACAATATATGCAGTTATGGTAGCTTGTAAAGTGGAGTATAGCAAAAACAGTAGGGCAGATTCACAAGCAAATCAATA
This sequence comes from Otatea glauca, assembly GCA_036346275.1. Classification (NCBI taxonomy): domain Eukaryota; kingdom Viridiplantae; phylum Streptophyta; class Magnoliopsida; order Poales; family Poaceae; genus Otatea; species Otatea glauca. Next base: position 54,570,724 of record CM070711.1, read on the forward strand.
CAAAAACGATCTAAACCATCAATAAATGTATGCCTAGACAGCCTAGTGCTTCACCTCTTCAATAGGAGTGATCTTAAAACACTCCAAAGGTACAAGAAGATAGAATCCAAAAATTTCCCTAAGACTAACCAAGGCCTGAAGCATAGAAGCACCTCAATCTATTCTACTCTAAATTAATCTTGCACAATTAAGTCTACGGTTGACCTATATTTGGTCTAACTTATGAACACACTATCCAACATAGTTTTAATTTACATATGCCCTATAAAATATCCAAAATTTATGTTACTACTCCCTCCGGCTAAATTTATAAAGCTTATTTTTTTAATGATCTTATCTATAAATATAAAGCTTACATGTAGATTTAACGAGGCCTTTCCTTCTATACCCCTATTTATTCTCTCTCAACCATATACATTTATTCATTACCACCCACACAAATTATATCTCTCATCTTTTAAGACAATTAAGCGGTGGCATCTAAGTCATTTTGTTTCATACCTTTCTAAATTTCAACACAATCTTAATCCTTGTGTAAAGTCAAAATACGTGTTATATCTTTGGCCGGAAGGAGTACTGTTTTTTAGTCAAAAAGAAATGAAAATAGATCAAGCCATGCCCAACAGTTTGTTGTGCATGCATGCCAATGGCAGCTAGGTGGCCCCTACCTCATGTGTTTTTCAACACAGTACTGAATTTGAGGTCCTGCATGCCTTGAAACTTGATAGGTGCGATAGCTAGCTAGTTCAGACATAATTGCCCCCTCAACATATGGAGAGCTCGTAGAAAAATGGAGTAGTATACTTCCTCCGTTTTATGAATAAATATCGTTCTAGCTTCTTGTGTTTTCATTAAAATATATATATCTATAAAATACTTTATTACTCTTCTTTATTATATCTCTGGATGATGCTTCTTACTCTAGTTCATGACAGCAAATGACAGTGAAAATAGTTAAAGGAGAAGGTATAGAGAAAAATGGTAAATAATTATCTTTAAATTATAAAATAAAATATATTAAAAACCAAATTTAAAAGCTAAAACGGCATGTATTATTCGAGAATAGAGAGAGCACCTGTTAATCACTGTAAGAGGTCGGTCATGATATATACTAGGTGCGTTTGCGCGGCGGCACACCGCATCCGTGCAGATGTACGATGATATGGAATGTGTTTTTTTTTCTTAGTAAAGAAAAGATATGTGTTGTGGAAATAAATATACGACGTTTACAGAGATTGTTTATAGAAAACTGCGGCTAAATGTATTATGCGAGGCACTTTGGAGGAAAAAAATGTTACACAACATCTATCATTAGTTCATAGAAAAAATATAAATAAAATACCAACTTAAGAAAGTTGGTTTTGAATTTAAACCTAGCCTAACCCTTAAAAAAACAGATAAGCAGGGATTGAGACTTGACACAGTAAAATTGCGGTTGAAAAAGAAATTTCCTAGCGATATAATTTCGCAAACAGGAAAATTGAGGGAAACAGTCACCGTGCAGGTTAAGAATACGCGTTCGCACACGAAGAGCTAACAGATAAGTAGTCTAGAGAACAGAGCACCGAACAAATTCAATTTGAGGAAACATTCTTTATAAAATATTTGATTGTTACAAAAGAATTCCTTTTTTTTTCCCGAAATGCACATGTATGTAGGAGTGCAGATAAAAGAATTTCTTTACATCCGATCAAAGACATCTATGACAACTGAATTTTAAAACTGGAAGTATAGCATTGTCACACCACAACTTTCAGAACTCAGAGCTAAAATATAAGCAGGTACCTGTATAGCTTAAACAAATCAATTTCTAACAGGTTCAACAATGGAATGTCTCCTCAATACCTCTAATCCCACGACAAAATAATGTAGCACAACACTATAAAACAACACCAATGTCCAATCTGTTGGTTACTGTAGATTACTAAAGAACGAAGTGATCAGAGCTCACTATTTTTCACATATGAATGAAATCAATTGGAAGGCTAGAAGATGAATCCCCTAGCTAGGATGCAACCGAAATAATCTTGGTCTAAGTCCTTCTGTTGACTTGACTACCTAACCATGACCCCAAGATAAGTTACCTTGATCGATCGAATTGCTGCAGAGGCAGAAAGAATGAAAATCATCATGAGCAAGAAAATCCAAGCTAATGAAATAACCATTTTAACCAAGCCACACCATAATTTTGAAGACAAAAGATTGTGAGCTAAAGCTTTTGAGAGTCATTCTGTAGAATTAAGATCTATCTGTAGACAATAAAGGAAAAATGCTTGGATGAGCTCACTATTTTTCACATATGAGTGAAATCAATTGGAAGGGTAGAAGCTGAATCACCTAACCAGGATGCAGCAGAATAATCTTGGTCGAAGTCCTTCTGTTGACTTGACTACCTAACTATATAGACAGAAGCAAGGAGCAGGGAACCACATCACTAATAGAGGACACAAATGCATGTTAGGTATCAAACCTAGGGAGATTAACCTTTTTGTCCAATGATCTGGCAAGGACATGGGCTTTATCATGGCTTTGCTCTCAGCTAATCCACAAAAGTGGTGAAGGATCTCCTTGAACTGTCTCAATCAAAAATATTTTCATGTGGAGGACAGAACGGATCAAGCAAACAAGTCAGACCTGACAGTAGCAGTTCTAACACTTGTATGACTGCATAACAATGAAAAGGAGAAAAATACCAGCAATGTTGATGCTATTGCAGTTTGCAAGCTGTTAAACAAGTGAAACCTAAAATATCAACTGCTCAGGCAGGAACTGTGAGAAGAAATCCCCCAAAGTGTGCGAGGCAGAGTAAATCCCAGTCATGAAACCAAATGCGGCTGCTCTCCTTGACAGCTCAACCACATCCGACAAATTAGCAGATTTTTTGTAACAGTTGGCATCGCTATTTGCTATTCAGAAAACACTAAATATAACTACCCTCATCATTCTCAAACTGCAATAAACAACATCACACATAGAACCTTGTATTGTTTGATTGCCTAAAAGGTTAATAATTAAAGTAGATCACCGATTAGCACATCAGAGTCCCATTTTGCAAGAACACCATTATAATCCTGCAGGTGATGAGAACTTCAAAAGATAAGCAACAAAGAGAAGCATACCTTCTGAAACTGTGCAAAATAGGAATGGTTTCGTGCCATCCCTAGAAAAGTGTCAACAGTCGATCTTCTCGTGCTGCATAGAAAAATAGAAGGACAAAAAGCTAGGTTTCAGCCATCTCAAGAAGGAAACATGAAATGCAGAAGTTTATCATAGCACACCGAAGATCAAGTAAAATTAACCAATGGTAACCCACCATCTATCATCTATATTCTTACAAAGGCATCAGTGAACATTGAGACTTAAAACTACGATTCTAAGGTACAATCAAAAAGGCAGTAGCATCATATGAGACGGTGTTGAATAAAGTACAGGGAAAACAGCCAAGGACCATAACAGGTGACATGTTAGATACGTAATCACTACAATATTATTAGTGTTCTTGGTTCCTTTTGTAAGGCAATGCCTAAGCGACTACATGACTGTGTCCATTTACGTCAATACTGTAGTTCATCCAACTATTGATACGACAGCCTTTCTTCAGCCCAGCACCAGCTGATAGTGCCTGAGATGCATGCTCACTTGCTGTCAAATCAACAAAGTTCTGCACTGCACAACAAAAGGTGATTACACCTCCCCATTTCTATGCCAGAAAGTAAATATGACCGATTATTAAAATGTTTTGTTACCATGCTAGACACAGGCGTAGTGGACCTGCGCTTACCCAAGAACTCACGAGCAGAACTTTCTAGTCTAAAATAATCGATAAACAAGTTAGAAGCAATGAACTTATGCTGCATCGGACTTATGCCGCATTGGTTTAACAAAATTCTACCAAAACCTAATCTTTCTACATGCAACCAAGCAGTGGGCAGAGCAGTTTAAGAATTTGATGCGATTTGGAGCTGTTTTCATTCAAGTATGTCTCTGCAGTTCTCCTTTGAGCTGATATAAGTTCACAATGCACAAATGAGATGAAAGTAATCAGCACTTAGAAATTAATAAGCTACCACAAACAGCATGCCACCTTCACACACAGAAATAAGTTCCTTGAGGTGGTCCCAGTCCCTTAGTGTCACCTCTGTAAGGTTCTGTACATAGGCCCCTTTCTGTATAACGGACAACACCAGACATTAGTAATGCAGGGGCACAGTAGTATTGTTTTTAGCTAAAAACACGTAGGAGTTGTGTTGACCTCTTCGTTGTCCCAAAGTTTTAAGAGAAGTGTTTGCTGCACTAAGAAGACCGATTACAACTTCGATATATATTTCTATAGATGAGAATTTCAACACAAATGTTCTCTCCTGATGCTGCAAAAGGAATCACATGCTAATCAGCTGTAATTTCGAAAAGGGTGCCATTTCAAGATTTGCTAGGAACTAATAGCTACTAATTATGAATTTAGGATCAGAACTGCAACCGTAGAACCTGAGAAAAGGATGGGTACTCAATTACCTTGCTAATGTAATAATATCCGCTACTGTATATCCTGTTATTGCAGCCATGTTGTAGGTCTTTCCACCACCTGTCTGATCATACGCAAAAATACCTGCTGTTATAGATAAAACAAAAAGGAAAGAGAACACATTCAGTGAGTTCATGGAATGCTTTGATTGAAAAACTTAGGAGAAAGATAGGCAGTAGGTCGACACTAAATAATTAATGGCACCAGACGGGTACCTGGGATCCTAAGCAATGTAAAAGGATATATAATGTTTCAAATCCTCTCTTTTTTGAAATGAACTAAAATGCAGTACATAAGTGCTGATGAGATAACCAAACTCCTAACAGAAGTTGCAGAACCAATAAACCATGTATTCAGAAAGACAAAAACCATGCACAACATTAATATATCAACAGTAACTTCTCCAGCTTTCCGCACCAGGCACAATGGATTATCTCAGCACAGTATAACAGCTAGCACCGAAATTAGCCAAACAATTTTCGGAAGGAAATGTAAATGAGGCTGAAGCTACCGATTAACACACCACATCCGGGAGGTCACAACTCAATTCGCAAGGCTTAAGCACAATGGACTATCTCAGTGCAATCTAGCAGCTAGCACTAAGAGTAGCTGAACATCACCTCGCAGCCCAGGGTGACACCGATGGTACCGGCGGGGTTGTCGACGCTGCACTGTTGTACTGGCACAAAAAGGGCCGAATGAAAACGGATGTGAGCGCCGCTGCCAATGACCGCCGACGATGCGCTCGGGAGAAGCGCTGCCCGCGGAAGAGAAAGGGGATTGAGGGAGGTAAGCAAACCGGTGACGAGTTCATCTACTGTTTTTGTTTTCCTGACGAATTCTCCAGCTCAAATTTTCCTCTCACAGATCCGGCCTGTGTCGAGGCCGAGCCGGCGAGCCCGGGCTGGTCAGGCGGCGGAGGAAGGGTGGGGTGCGGCCGGCGCCAGGTGAGGCCATTGTGGTAGAGGAGCACGGCGAGGAGGGTGAGGAAGTTTTTCGCGAGGAGGTCTCCGTGGACGTCGGAGAAGCGGCAGGCGGCACGAGAGGGAAGACAGAAGGGGAGGACCGGCAGAGCGCGCAAGGCGGGCGACGGGCGAAGCCGAGCGGGGTTCGAGGAGAGGCAGCTGCGTGCTTGGAGAAATGGGGGAAAGGGAGGGAGGACTAGGAGCCTACGCTCGTGACCCTCGCGGGCGGCAAAAAAATGCGCTCACGGCGAGTCGATCCTGCGACCTCGGCTATCTGCGCGAGACGCGGCACAACTGGGCGCAACCGAGAGAAGCTACCACTGCGCCACAACCCCGCGCACGCAAGACGACGGCGACGAAACAAGTGAGCTTCGCATGGCCGCGAGCCACGCGGGCCAAGCTTATATACGGTAGTATACTTATATAGTAGAAGACAAAGAATTATGTACTCCCCTTGTGGGCCCCTGTGTATGTGTGCGAGCGTGTCTTGTTTCCAAGGACTTACCACTAAATCCACCCGGTTAATTTCGATTTAAACCGACAATTTGAAACGTAAACATCATGAAGCCCAAAACATTTTCAAGTAAAAACTTGTATATAAGGATATTGTCAAACTCTGAGCTACTGCACTATCTCTCTTGGCTATTGGATTGAAACAAAGTGGTTGGGATCAACGGGCGTTGCAGCAAAATTATGGTATCGATTTCAGTTATTGTTTGGCAGCGATGTAATGTAGCAATCAACTCCTTATATATTTTCCTAGCGACGAGAAGGGAAGGAACAGTGAAGTACTATTCATATCGCTGTTACAATGCAAAAGATGGTGATCCTAAAATTTTCATCTTTTGCGATTTTGGGCAGGACCGCAGAAAGAAGTCGCAAGGAGCAACAACAGTTGGGCGCAGAAATGCTGAGGGTATTTGAAACACTAGATACCGTCGCTTCACACGCGAGAAAATCAAGAAAACGTATGATTGCCGCTTCCCACGCGAGAAAATCAAGGAAACACACGAAATGTCTGTAAGGATACGAATGTAATCGCGTTTTTCTCGTATTTATTCGGCGGAAAATAACCTGAATGAGTTTTTTTTTTGAAAAGGACCTAAACGGAACGTTAAAAAAATAGAAAAAGGATCTAAGCGTAGTATATTTTTTTTCCATGAAAAGGATCTAACCATGTTTTTTTTTTCTCGAAAAAGGACCTAAACGTAATTTTAATTTTTCGAAGAAAGACCTAGCGTGAGGCTAAAAACGCATAAACGTAATATATTTTTCTTTCACAAAAGAATGACCTAATCGTAATATTTTTTCCGAAAAAAGACTTAAACGTAATTTTTTTTTCACAAAAAGGACCCGAATGCAAAAACATTTCCCGACTCGGCTCGAGCCACGAGCCGAGCCAGCTCACTCCCGGCTCAAATGAATGTGGTGGCCGGAAGTACACCAAGTTTAGTATATGGATTACACGAATCTCACTGGATTTTACAGGAATCGAAAAAATTCTCACGTTCCAAACATTCCCGGACGAAGTAACAAAACAAGTTTAGGCGTGTGCACAAGCGGAACAAACCGTAGCTGGGCTGGATCGCTGGAGCGACCAATGCCGGTAGATGAGCAGTGTATAATGTGGTTGTGTTCTTCTGAAATTGTTTTGTTTTAATGGAAGTTGCCTTGGTTAAGCTTGCTCTATTGCTTGAAAAGGAAGATATCCTAATCTATCCGCACAGAGGAAAAACAGGGGACCGACCATACCTCGACCCTTTGCGCGCGTGGTGTCCGCTTTAGTTGCGTTATTTTTGGAATCTCCTAACTCCTATGGCCTTGAGCTAATGGGCAGATTTTCCATTTGATAAAAAAGAACACAAGTCACATGCAATCCGTGCAAAACTTTTCACGGTCGAGGATCTACCATGCATCTACTACACGTCTACACGGCTGGTGATTATTTCTGACAATTCATCAAGTACGTGTGTTCTTAACACTGATGATCGTGGTGCTTGTTATAAAACGCACCGTAGAAATATATGAACAAAGAAACGGAAGATACAGATTTTATGTGAAAAATCTTTACGAAAATAAAACTACAGAGGCATGAAGGCGATTCACTGTATGAGGAGATGATTACAAGGAGCTCTTACGCTTGTCCTAAGCTACATGGTTATATTTATAGTGATATATAGTAAACTCTTTGTATAGGAAGACTTGAGACGAAGTAGGAAATAAATTCGTATCACCCTCAACTTCAACAATCTTCACCTTGAGACGAATTCCTCTTGTAGCCAAAATATAACGCGACTCTCCTCGAAACAAATCATCATAAACACCTTATACGCCACAAGTCCAAAGGACTATTGAGTGATACTAACTAAGTCTGAGCAAAGCTCAAACTTAGCGGTTGAAACTGGCTTTGTCAACATATCTACTAGATTATCATGTATACTTATCTTGTTAACTTTAATATCACCTTAAGCAATAACACCTCGAATGTAATGATATCTGACATCAATGTACTTTGTTCTATCATAGAACATCTAATCCTTTGTAACGTAAATAGCACTATGACTATCACAGAATATTGTAGTGCAAGATGTACTTCCACAAAGCTCAGTAAAAAAACATCTCAACCAAACGACTTCTTTACAAGCTTCAAAAATAGCCATATATTCAGATTCTGTAATAGACAAGGCAACGGTAGCTTGCAGACTTGCTTTTCAGCTAACGGCATATCCTCCAACAGTGAATACATAACTAGTAAGAGATCTTCTCTTATCCAAATCTTCAACAAAAATCTGAATCTACGTAACCCATAAGTTCATCTCTAGTTTTCCCAAACTATTAACACGCATTAGAAGTGCCCCGTAAATATCTGAAAATCCACTGTACTACTTTCCAATACTCTTTATCAGGATTAGCCACGTATCTACTAATAACACTTAATAATTGAGATAAGTTGGGGTGAGAACATACCATGGCATACATAAGTAAACTAATTGCACTGGCATATGGTACTTTAGACATGTACTCAACTTCATCGTCTGATTGTGGGCATAATGCTGAAGATAGTCTGAAATGTGCAGCTAAAGGAGTACTCACCAGTTTGGCTTTATACATGTTGAAACGACGAAGGACTTTATCGATATACCCTTTCTGACTTAGGTATAATTTTCCAAACCATCTGTCTCTGGCAATTTCTTGTAACATCCCAAAAATTTCAAACTAAATAAAAATAGAAAGTTTAATAAGCAAAATGAAAAAAATCAAATTTTGTTTGTAATGCTATTATGAATTTTCATCTTTCTCATCATTTCTTTGATTTTCAAGTCTTTAGAAAATTGTTTTCAATATTGAACTATTAATTTATAAAACTGTTTTGCAAATAGAATGATTAAAGAAAGCTGACGTACAAAATAGATAAAATAAGAAATCATGAGGCATTATGATTTTAATTCTGAGTTTTCATTATTTTCCCTGATTTCTTGCATTTTGGTCTTAAAGGAAATTGTTTTCACATTTGATTCTTCATCTATAAACTTGATAAAAAGAAATTACATAATAATAAAATCTATAAAAATTGTATTTAAATACAAGGCCTTATTAGAAACCTCTTGCAAAACCCCAATAATGTGTGAAAACTTTTAATATAGATAAGGGTTGTATCATAGTAATTTGGACTAGCAACAATAAACTTATCTGAATTAATTAAATTTATACACACCTTATCTTCATTTGAAAATTTTAAAAAATTATATAAATGTCTACAGTGATCTAAATAAAAATTATCAAAAATAATAAAGCCAATTTAATACTTTTAATAATTCATAAACTGAAACTTCAGAAATTCCCAAAATGCAATGTCAGAATTTATATAAAATAAATATGAAATTAAATCATCTGAAATTTTACAATAGTATACATAAACAATTATTAACTCCCATAAAAAGTTTAAAAATTTTCTAAGAAAGTTTTAATCCTCAGAAAATTCAAAAACAGAGAATGCAAAACCTGGGCAGCTGGATTGTCAGAATTTTAAAACATTTTGTATACATTATCTAAGTCTTAAATTTTTACAGTATAATAAAAAATTTCTTAGAATCATTGAAAAAAAGTTTCAAAAATTTGGGATCATCCTAACTAGATCGAATCACCAAAGGAACTCTGCTGTGTCCTGGAGAAGAAATGCTTGTGTCTATGACGGGTGGGGCCCGCATGTAAGAGTCTTCTTCTTCCCAGGACCAGAACATGCCCAGTACAACACAGCCAGCCATTTCTATCTGTTCTCATCCGATCCAAGCTCACGCAAGCAATGACGCACCAAATGGCATCGCCTAGAAATCAATGCTCGCTGCCACGTCCATCCTTATCTCTTGATTTGTGCCAATGAGCTTGCAACACATCCAAAACCGAGCTGCCATTAAACCACTATAGCACCTCAATTTCGGCTATTTAAGCGAGCCCCAACCTCCATTTGAGCACCCACACCGTCCCTAGCACCTCCTCTCCCAAAGAAAAGCTTCAATTTCATTCGAATCGCCTCCAATTCCACCATGGCCGAATGACCTAGCTGCAGCCAAAACTCCCTCTCCAAAGCTCCATTTTCTAATTAAGTGTGCATGAAGCTACTCATTCACTACCAAGAAAAACCCCAAATCAATTTTTTCTTTACCCTACCCGAGAGCTCCACCATTGAGACCATGGTGCCGCTGGCCATTCCTTGCCATGGAGCTACAGGCCGTTTCAGCCCAAACTGAGACCACCTATGGCACCGCCGTAATCTCGGGGTTCCATTTTGGTCTTCACCTCTTCCTCCCCATGCTTGCACTGCAGCCGGCCAAGGCAAGTAGAGGGCTCCAGCCATTGCGCCTGCTTGCTGTTCTGTTCCTCCTTCCTTTGGTTCTCTGACAGGTGGGTCCCGCAGGAATTGAGCCAAACTACTAGTCTGATTCAAATCCAGAGAAGGTAAAACTCTTGATCATTTTAATTTCCAGCTCAAAAATCGAAGGTTGCTCTAAAAAGGACTCCCTCATTTTAATTAATCAAACAACAGGACCTAAAACTTGATAATATTTGATTAAGCTCATAAAAATATGTATTCGGTAAACCCTCATGCAAAATATGTAAATCTAGAATAATACTTCAAATATAAAAGTAAGTAGTACATGACCCTCTGTTAAGATTCGAAAATAAATGACATCTGCAAATAAATATTAAGACCAGTGAGATTGAGATCAGCTTCAAAGAACCCCTGAGATTAGCTTCAAAGAACCCCAGAGGTTAAGACCCTATGATGCTACAAAGGTAAAAGTATGGGGACATGTTAATTCTTACTAAAATATGACCTTAAGAACTTATAGTGTAAGCAACGAGTTTTTTTTAAAAAAAAATTAAATTAAGAATCAATACTTAAAAATCCTCATACCTAATTTGCAAATTAAAATAGTATAAGAAAGTAATACATAGGCCAAATTGATTAAGAACTAAATTGGTTGTTTGGTTCCCGGCTTAAAGACAGAAAATGAACCTGACAGTTTGATTAATCTCTAATTTGAAATGGCAAGATCAAGAGCTAGAAGTATCTGATTAAATTTAGATGATCCTTGCCTTAATATATATTTATACATATGTGATCTATGAAAACCCTTATACAAAAATTATAAGTTCAAAATGATGCTTTGAACAAAAGAAGTATGTCGTGTAAAACCCTCCGGTAAGGATTGACTGTTTCAATTAGTCTTCCAAATCCAAGATGTGGGGGATTCCATTTAAATAACCTTGATTAGGTTAAATCTTTAACTCACGTTTTAGAACTTTGAGTTAACCAATTGAATCGATCAGAGGACCAATAAGTAAAAAGTAAAACTCACTAAGCTTGATCCCTTATTGAAAAATGTTCAGTTCAAAGAAAGTCTGTAAATAAACTTGGTTAGCTACTCACTAATATCTTGGTCTTGAAATAAATGAACTGTAATAGGCTCAAAAAATTCTAACTCAATAATATTTACTTGCATGATATATATATGCTCGTATAGACAGAGAGGGAGAAAGAAGATCCCTATAAGAATCTTGCATTTAAAATGATATTTGAAAATAAGAAATATGACTTGTATGGCCCACTTGTAAGGTTCTGTCATCCAAAGAAAAATAGTCGTCAAATCAGCGGTCAAGCCCCTTTTCTTTTTGTGGGATTTCCAAACCAAAAGCCAATTCAACTATAAATAACTTCTGCTTTCTAAGTGCCAGATTTAACAAAACTACCTCCTATGCCCCGTAAAAGGATAGCCTTATCTATTAATGCAAGAATGTTCAATGCTACGCTCCAAAGAAATATTCACCATGTGATGCAATCTTTGTTGATACAAACATGGATAGAACTTACTCTCTATTTAGATTAGAAATTAAATCAAAGAAATTTACTATTAGCATGTAAAGCTAGTAATAGTCTTTTGCAAAGTAGGGTTCATATGTATAAAGGAATCATTTTCTATAGGCCTAAAAATGTAGAGAAAGCCATCTCTAAAATATTAAAAGCGTGACCATGTTACTAGACCCTTTATGAACTACACATATATCAATAAGGAATAATGGTACATATAAAACTTAAGAAGTTATGACATAATTAAATATTAAATCATGTAGGGCTAATCTCAAAACATTCCAAAAGACAAGATCATATAAGTCGACAAAAAGGTATAATTTGAATTAAGTTCATAAAAGACTTCATTTTTCATATACATATAAACGATCACGGATAAAAGCAAAAAGATGCAAAACCAGTTTTAAGACACTTCTCTGGTCATAACCTACTAATGCTAGAAAATGATTGCAGGATCATATAAAGTGCAGCCGCAAACCTAAAACAAAGTTTTAACCCTTTATAACGTAAACTTAGAAATACACAAGATTAAGTAATGAATAAAACATCTCGGATAAACTCTAATGCTTATAGAACCAGCCTATAAATGCTCCCTAAGACAAGATCGTCCAATTCTGTAGAAATAATTCTATTTAAACATGCTGTGCATCCAAATCCTACTAAAATCCTAAATCTCCCAATTACAAACCTTAAAATCTATAACACAAACAAATAAATCTGCATAATAAGAAATCAAGATTAAAGATGTATTATCACCAGAACCTTAAATTCTAATTTATTTTGAATTTGGTTTCAATTGACTTCATTTTGCTTCTTATTGTTATTGCTTCTTATTGCTATTATACTATATACACATGTAGACATCGACGTACTCGAAACTGCTACTGAAGACTTCGACCCCAAGTCGATTCCTGAACCAATAAAGTAAGGCAATCACCCCCTTTGATCATATTGATCCTAGTGTTTTAATTTCTATTTTGTTTTGTAAAATCTATTTATGCATGCGTAATTTTCTATAATTTGCTATATTGTAGTACTGGTAGATATACCTGTTATCCCATTGAACTTCATTGATAAGTATTGACTTGTGAATCTTGATAACCCTAGAATGAGGATAGACAATACATATGTCAACATGGGTATATGCGATTACAAATTAACCATGCTTAGCTGTAACATCCCAAAATTTGCCTTTAGTTTTGTTTTATTGCTATTTGTGCATTTTTTGTGTTTTTTTTCTGAATTTATTGGATTTTTATGGAATTTATTTTAAATTAAGTATATTGGCCTTTTGTGAAAACAAATTAAATATAGATAAATTTAATCTAAAATTTTGCCAAAAATATTTTATTTGAGTTCAAAATGTCTCAAATTGTTTTTGAGATTTTTCTTGGATTTTTTTGATATTTTTACTATCCAAAAACTAATTAAACTATTTTCTAGAATTATTTTAAAGAAAAACTGCGGGGAAAATCCTAGAACAGTACTGGGCCGAAGCCCGTTACTGTTTTTGCGTGTGGCCCATTGCTATGCGGCCCGTTCGGCCTGTTGTCTAGAAGCTTAATCTTGACCATAGGTTTTTGATTTGACAGTAGCAGCAATTGTGAAACCCTAGCGTCTTGGGCCATTGGATTAAGATCGGGAGGTGACGAGTGAATCGTGTCCGATTGTGCCACGTCAGAGGCGATCGCAGCCGTTCATCACAGATCGAACGATTGTCCTTTATCATCTTCGTGACGGACTCGGAGCGCAGCCGCCATATCGAAGAATGACTCCGCCGCCATGATGCTTCGGGTCTCCAGCATGTACACGATCGTCGAGGCCTATAAAAGGTACATTAACCCCAGCTCGAGTTTCATCGTGAGACGTCGCACCTCTTGGTACAATAATCGCCGTCGGAGTCGCCGCTCAGGAGCTCGCCGTTGTTTCTTGTCACCCTGCCGTTGGTTTTGTCGCGCTTTCGTCACTGTTCGGTGTCCGTTCGCCGCTTGGAGGGCAGATTTGAGACCTTCGTTCCAAGCAGCACCTGTGCCATCAGAGAACATCGCCGTTGGATCACCAGATCATTGCGTCATCGTCATCTCCAGTGCCAGTGAAGATCTCCACCGCTGCCTCGCCATCTTCGTCGGGCGAGTTGTCGTCCGTTCGATTCATGGCCAACCACCAAGATTCTGCCACGTCGCGAACACCCACATCCATTCGATCTAGCCAATCTCGTGGATGCACGCCGCGTGTCGGTCATTGGCACGGGTAGCGCTGCTGCCAGTCGCAACGCGACACGTGTCGGGCGCATGATGCGAGGCACTGTGGATCGCGTACACAGTGGGCCAGAGGAGGTCCCGTGGACCAAGTGAATGGACCACGCCACGTGTCAGCATGTGACTGGTACAGATCGATGCTGACACAATAATGCGATTTTCAGTATAAAAATAATTTGGTTTATTATTTGATTTTCAATTTTGTGATTTTTAGAATTTTTGAATCTTCCTCGAGCCCGTTCTCCCTCATACGAGCTCCGATTAAGGTGATCAAGTTTTTAAAAATTTGTAAAATTAATATGTATTTAATGGTGAATTTTATTGGATTTTTGGAGATTGTTTATTCTCTGTTTTGGTATTTATTTGGCTTTCTCTCTCGTTTAGCGTAGATGTTGAATTGTGCGAAGCATCCGAGGAAGATCCGTCGACTCAAAACCAAGGTCCAGAGAAAGAATAAGGGCTTTTCTAAGGCAAGTTGTGCTTTGATCATGTTGAGCCCAGTTTACAGAATTGCTATGTTGTTTTACATTATTGCATGTTATTTTATGAGTACAACTGTTTCAAGTTAGATTGGGATCTAGTTAATCAATCCAATTGAATTATACCATATACCTTGTCATTTGTATGTCATGATTATTTTTCACCCTAGGATGGTTCATTACTAATTGATTAATATTAGCAATCAACATGGGTTGGTTAGACTGTGCTTAGTTTGCTTAGCCATGCCACGTTAACTCATGTCTTATGGAATATCAAAAGTGAATCTTGACTAATAGAATATAGAACATGTTTATGAAAGGTGTGTTGGGTGTTGTCACACAATGATGTTGAGTTGTAGTGACGTATGTCACGAAACGATATTGACTTGATGGAACGTGGTGCATGGCAATCAACTGGGGTGGTAAATAATTTAGATTGGGGCAAGTGACAAGGGGCAGTGTTCCAAGGTGGGCCAGGAATGGCAGAGGGTTTGTGGAAGTCTTGCCTCGGTCATCTTAAGGACTTAACCTTGTAAGCCTTTGAACTGAGTCAATCATGCAACCACATGATCTGGAATGGGACAGACCTAACTAAGTAGGATTACCGATATCTTGATATATGACCCCTCAGGTGGAAAATCACACAGAAGCGTGCATACATGGAAGTATGGTTATAGTGGAGGATGTGGCATCACACATCAATATAACGGTTTGTCGGTCCTATCCTTCTCCTCCGCTGAGAGAAGGTGTAGTGTATGACTTACCGGGAGGGTCAATGTTAGGATAAAGGTTTCAGAAAGGTTTTATCATGACCACTCGCCTTTGTGGTGTATGGTTATGTCGTGTGGGGAAAGTGCATAACCTCTGCAGAGTGTAACATCTATTCGGATAGCCGTGCTCGCGTATTGAGCAATGCTCGGGGATTACAGTCAAGGGTTAGATTTTATTAAATGAAAACCTGGATGGGAATGCTGGATGTTAAAGGAAGGTTTGGAATTTGACTTAGGGCTAATGCCTTGTTTACCTGCAAAATGTTGAAAGTTATTAAATACTGTTATTTGTTTTACTGTCTTTACAATCTACTTATTGTACTTGTTCATAAATGCTGTTTTGCTGCAAAATAGCCATATTAGCCTTTTCTTTTGGAATAAGCTTTGCATATAGTTATATAGAATTGTATTCTGTGTACAACTTGTTGAGTGCTTTAAGTATTCACTCTTGCCAACAACATCACCAGTGAGGGGTCTACACCAGCTTTGGAGGAGGTGTTCTAGGAGGAGACGAATATTTAGGGGCGAGCCTTGTCAGTTGCTTGTGGTATACTGAAGGGTTTATCTACGTTTTCATTCCGCTGCAGTTTAACTTGTTATTTAGAGTGTAGACTTGCGAGGTATAATCATGTATGTTCGACCGTAAGGCAAGTCGACAGTTTAATATTTAATATATGAAGTCTTTTATTTTGTTTCTGTTGTGTATGATTGTGATATTCATCTATGTTGAGCCTGTGTGCACTAGTGTGATCCTGGACTAGTGCAATATACACAGAGGGTCCAGATTTGCATATTCGGGTCCTGACATAGCCTTACTTTAGTAGAGAAAATCGAAATAATCAGATTCAACCACTTCTTGAGAATTTAAAAAGGTTGGATATGGCATTTGCTAATATTTTGGTATAAAAAATCAAAATAAAACTATGGTTTAGATGCGGGCGACAATTGGCAATAGCCAGAGGTGCAAGTGTTGCACGTAGTGTAGGGGGAGATTATCGCTCGTGTCGGATTAAGGACTGAACTATGGATTGTTTTCAGGCCAAGAAACTCATACAACCACAAGTGCTGGTTTGGGACAGCCTTAAACCAATTAAATTATCTAGATTAACTTTGCACATTGGAAGGCTGAAGTAGTACGGGCTTTCAGTGACTAATTGCTCGGAGGGGCACCCACACTGAGGTGTTGGGAATAACGTTTGCTGATAAAATGGTGTACGCCATTCTATGGGGAGAAGCAAGACAGTGGGATCTGAAACCATTTGTCGTACCATATTTACCAATATCTTCTGCCATCATAGTATGGGTTTGTCGTCATCGGGCTGGTGCAAAGTTAACCTAGGTAATGTAAAGGTTTTCGCCACGAACATTCTGGCCACATGCTAAAGGTGCGTGAAACATGCAGCAAAAAGAAAAGGTCATGACTTATGGGTAAAGTTGCACACCTCTGCAGAGTGTAAATCTTTTCGAAAAGCTGCTCCCGCAGTCAAGGGCATTTGGTAAAATCATCACATAGTTAGATGTTTTATTATTTTCAAAACAGCTTGGTTTCATCTGTTATGCCTCTTGTTGGCAAAGAATGGTGTTGACAGGAATTGGACGTCTCGATGCTCACATCATGGAGGACTGTGAGTATTACTTATGCCTTACTTGTTAATTTCTTATCAGTCAAACTTACGCTTACAAATTCCGTTTGTGAAATTACAACTTGATTTACAAATTCAATTTCTCTTTATGCAAATTAACCGTAGAAGCCTCCTTTGACACTGCATTTTGCATTTTGCAAATACACCTGAAGTCTTGTTGGTACTCAACCTTGCTTAATATATTGTTTTAGGTGGAAAAGAAAACGAGGCTTCAAAGATTATTTTTCGTCGCAGGATACGGGAACTTGAATGAAGTGATCTTTCTAGGGATTATGCCTTGTCGGTTGCTTGAGGGCTGTATGAGCACACTACAAGACTTTTGCTTCTTTCCACTGCAATATACTCAGAATTGTAAGATTACATTGTATGAATAGCTTCCACATTAATAATACGATGTATGTATGTGATTCTGTAACATCTCAAAACTTGAGAAATTGAATAAAGTGGCATGTCGTGAATCTTATTGCATATTTTAATTTTCCATTTGAATTTATTTCTAAAATTTTATCTGTATTTCTCAGGTTTATGATTTTGTGTTAATGACGTTTAAACACATAACCTAACACATAAAAGAAACTCACATAAATCCCAAACATCATGTTATAGAAAATAATTTTGTAAAATACTAGAGCAAAAAATATGAATAAATATAATTTTTCCAGAATTTTTGCACACCATTATGTATCTAAACAATTCAAACACTTTTTGAAAATAGTCAAATTTGAGGATTTACTGTTCGAAAACCACAGAAGGGAATAAGATGAGACCAAAGAAAATAGAAACTAGATTTAGTGGGCTACTTCCATGAATTTTCTCAAAAAAATTTGGGCAGGTTAGCATCACTGTTGAGTCACTTCAAATCCTCCACAGATTCTGTTCAGAAAATAAAAATCTCTGCATGCCATCTCGTTTGGTTCAACGCAAGGCCAATATGGCTGAGGCTGGCAGTGGGGCACATCCCGTCCTGGGCTCACCGGTCAGCCACCCAGCCATCTCCTTCCCTCTTTCCCTCTCTCTTTTCTCTCTGCCCCATTCCACGCCGAAGCTAGCCTCATGCGCGAGCTCACGCAGAGATCAGGCGCCATGCGGCTGCAGCTAACCAGTATGGTCCTCTCGCCGGTGCCCATGTCAAGGCCACCTACTGCCTTCACTCTGCCATAAAGATTGGTAGCTAATCTCTTGGCCACCCTGCTCGCTCCGTCTTGTTTCCTCCGCTAAAAGCTTGCCGTGGCAGGGAAAGGGCAGCGAGCTGTTCTTCGCGCAAGCAAGCTCGGGTGAACTCACGATCATCCCACCTCAGCATGGATCGTCTCTCAGGTTATTAACCATGCTCCTTACCCCTTTGCAGCCAAGCTGAGCACCATTGCCGCACCGCGGTTGCTTCTTCCTCAGTGCCAGCATGAAGCGCAGGGAGGGGAGCAGCACCATTGAGCTAGCCGGTGAGCTTTTTCTTTTTTCTGTTGCCTCATCTCGTTGTGAACCTCACCTCCAGCTCTTGATCTTGCTATTCTACCTTGCCGCAGCCAAACCGAACTCTACTGCTCCACCGTCGCAGGCTAGCCACGCATGCTCAGTGCTGCCAAACTCCAGAAGCTAAGCTTGCCATTGCCGGCTGAGCTGCTTGTCACAAGCAATACCTTGGTCTAGTGGTAACGCGTGAGAGCTTGGTTCAATCGTTATGGGGTTCGAATCCCACCCCAGCTTATTTTATTTTTATTTTTGCTCTATTTAATTCAATCCCTCGTATCTTTTGCTAGAGATGTCCAAATGAAGCAAACTCAGTTTCTAAATTTGAGTTAGGAAATTAGGATTTGGAATATGTAATAAAAATTCATATGTTGATTGTAGTTTAATTATTTAAATCAAGTTTAATCAAAAGTTCCTTTTTGTATCATGAAGCAACTATGTAATCCATGACTCCAAAAATCATAAAATTAATCTCACATGTTCCTGCAGCCATGGATGTCCCATTTATAAAAAAAATTTAGATTTCAATGAAAATTGAATCAAAAAGAGAATGAGGGAAGCCTCTCTTTCGTGCAAAAATCAAATGGTGAAAATATGAACCAAATGAATTCAAATTTGGGTAAAACCAGTTTAGATACACTCTTGGGGTCGCAAGGTCCTAAATATACAAAAACATTTAAGTTTTACCATAATAAGAGTCAAATACTCATTAATCGGATTTCCAATACTTGAATGGTTCAAATGGTCATAACTATAGCAGTTGAACTTCAAATTCGACGAAACCAAATTCTGTGACCTTAAAAAGTGATGCCCTTACTGGTTATGCTAAAATAATCCCTGTTTGAGCAACTTTAAGTTAAGTTCATATAAGGCCTTAGTAATCACCTGTGTGAAAAACATCTCGAATAAATGCGAAATATCACGGAATCAACTTTAAAACACTCTTAGGGACATTCCCTACTAATGCCTAAAAAATGGTTAGAATATCCTATAAGTTGCAGTCGAAAACTTAAAAAGAAAACTGAACCGCAATCGTGTAAACTTCATGAGCACTTAAGCCTTTTTGGCACCCCGTAAAATATCATGTTTAAAGGAAAAATTATGGATAAATAGCTTAGAAAAACCCTTTGATATAAGTTCTACCAGAATCTAGAAAAAGATCTTAGTTAAAACATGCTTTGAATCTGAATCCCGCCAAAGCAAACACCCTAAATGATCACTAGTTGTGCAGATTCTAAAACACTTAGCCTTTTCGGCGGTTCGTAAAACAACTCATCTAAACACAAATTTTGAGAAGAACAGTCTAGAAACACACTTTAATATCTTATTTACAACTTTCTTAGCATATAAATTCCATTAACACAAATACCCTAAACGATAAGGTTGCCGGAGCCACGTTGTATGAATAGTTGAGATTAAAAGCCTTTAACCAAAGTACCTGTAATGCAAGAATCATCATATAACCATGTAGTAGCAGCCAATAACTTAGAATTACAGACCCAACTTGTAGAGATTGCTTTTATACGAAGACACTTAAGGCTAAGCACTAATCATGCGTAACACTTTAACTAATGACTTGCTTCAATTAAACCAAATAATTTTTGCATCTTGAATTCAAAATTATAGATACTAAAATACGTAAATTTAGCCTCTTGAATTCATAAACAACCATATATATGTGCTCTGCTATAGCTTCTTGAAATCGTTAGAAGAAAGTAACACATTCATGCAAAGGGCCTCACATAAGCTAAGTGCTAATGAAATCGTTATACAAGAGATAATTCAAGAACTCAAAATCACCTTGTTCTTTTTGGTAAGTTTTAATTTGGTATTTGCATCTGATTTCTATTGGTCCTATTTGATATGTTGTTCATATCGTATCCTTTCAATGTCCCAATTGTAAATGCTGGCCCTTTTGCCAACTATTTCAGCGTATCACCTAACGAACTCCCACTGAAAGGTCGCTCTTTGAACCATCTGATGAATTGACGGTTGTTCTATCTCGTGACCCAAGACTCCTGCCACACTGGATTCTCTTGCCGTAGCCAGTGCTTATGCTTGTCGATATACGAGGACACTACTATAGCCATGTGTTGAAAAACCATGAAATGGGCTTAAGCATATGTAATTGGTCAAGCGTGATTGCTTTCCTTTCGATGGTCCCGATACCCTAGAGACCCCTCATGGTGAGATCAAAGCACACCTATTGGTTTGACTTGAGCCATGTAATCAACGCAGAATTCGACGACCTCTTCGGTTACATAACCTTCGACAATGCTATCCTCTGACCGAGATCGATTTTGTATATAGGACTTGATAATTCCCATGTACCTCTCAAATGGGTACATGCTATGTAGGACTTGAGAATTCACAGTACGTTCGGCCTTTATCGGTCTCTTTTGGTGCTAACTTAGGTCTTATGCCTATATAGACCAAGTCAAGCCGTGTATTGATACCATCCTTTGTTTTGCCCTTAATGTTCAGTAAGAGACCAATCAATCTATCGCAGACATTCTTCTCTACGTGTATGACGTCGATGCAGTGGTGAATTTCTAGGTGCTCTCAATAAGATAGGTACTAAAATATTGATATCTTCTTCCACATGCTCTTCTCACGGGTCCTCGATTTACGTCCCTTTCCATGCACAACATCCAAATCCTTACCCATATCATGAACATGTCTCCCGCTTAAAGGCCTTGGAGCTGAACCATCTTCGTTCCTTCCATCAAATTGTTTTCTCATCTTGCGGTATGCGTGATTCCTCCAAAGGAACCTATGGTGACGCGTGAGTGATTCAGCCACACACTCTCGGTATCATCTAAGCAGCGAGTACAGGCTTTGGCTCTTTTTGTATTTTGGCCCGACAGGTTAGCAAGGGCAGGGTAATCATTTATGGTGCAAAACATTAGGCAATGCAAAGTGAAGTTATCTCGTTTGTATGCATCTCATACTTGTACCCTGGGAACCAACCATGTTTTCAGATCTTTCGCCGATGGTGCTAGGTACGCATCAATATCGTTACTAGGTTGCTTCGGGCCTTGGATAAGTACAGGCAACAAAATGTACTTTCGCTTCATAGATAACCAAAGAGGAAGGTTGTAGATACAGAGATTCATAGGTAAAGTGCTATGTCGGCTGCTCATATTACCGAAAGGATACATTCCATCCGTACTCAATCCAAACCTTATATTCCTCGGTTCCGCACCGAATTTTTGAAACCTCATATCGATGTTTCTCTACTGGGTGGAATCAACATTTTCGCCTCCTTTGGGTTCGCAAATAAATGCTTCAAATAGGGAATTACAGGAAGATACCACGCCACCTTAACAGAAGGCATTTCTTCACCTCGATGCCTTCACCATTGTCATCTGATTCATTTTTAATCTTGTATTGGGATGCATTGCACACCGAACATACATGCAAGTTTGTGTACTCTTTCCGATAGAGGATACAGTCGTTTGAACATGCATGTATTCTTTCTACTTCCATTCCTAAGGGATAAAGAACCTTCTTTGCTTTATAGGTGGTTGTCGACAACTCGTTTCTCTCTTGAAGCATGTCTGGTAATAGACCAAACAACACTATAAAACTCTTGTCGCACCAACCGTTTCTTGCCTTCAATTTCAGCAGTTCAAACATGGATGACAACCTTGTGTATTTTTACTTGCACCCCAGGACAAAGGTTTCTCCGAGTCATCCATCAAACCCCAGAATTTACCATACTCTCTCTTATCACAGTTCCCTTCTGCATCGTGCAGCATCTAATCCAGATTGTCATTGTGCAACTTATCCTCATCGAAAGCACAATCGATATCATCCGGCATATCATTGACTTCGTCGACGATGTTAATACTACATGCTTCCTGTATAATCTGCTCTTCACCATAACTAGTTCAACATGTATAAACCCTTTTGGAACCCCTTAGAATCAAGTGTACTTCGATTTACGTTGAGTTTCGAAACATCCTCATATTCTCACAGTCAATGCACGGACAAGACATAAATTGCACCCCTTATTAAATATATCCTCCTTTGTAGCTCTTCTAAAAGCAGAGACGCCATTAATGTACTCGGCACTCACACAGTTTTTAGCATACATCCTGTTTCCATCCATCTACACTACGCATATAACAATTAGTGTTAAATATTTAAGTACACTAGGAGTGTACATGCACACATTCTTAAATTGGAGCTCAAATTAACTAGCTAAACCCTACCCTAAATCATAAACCAGGCTAGATCCATAAAATATTCTCTCTGTACCATGCTAGCTAGATCTAAACCAAGCATCTTCAATTCTCCCTTTACCAAGCTAACTACTTCTTGAATATAATGCAAGTATAACCAATTACTATCTTAGATCACAAAGAATAACTGGATCTACACGCTAGATCTAAACAATATTCAATTATCTCTTTACCATGCTAGATCTTGAATATAATGCAATTAAAACAAATTACTAAACTTAGTACACCAAGAAACAAATAGATCTACAATCACCCTTCCAAATCAACGGTCTCCTTAAACCAGATCACAAAGAACAACTGGATCAACAAGCAAGATCTAAACAATATTCAATTCTTTTTTTACCAAGCTAGATCTTGAATATAATGCGACTAGAACCAATTACTAACCTTAGATCACCAAGAAACAAATGGATCTACAATCACCCTTCCAAATCAATGGTCTCCTTTCATCAGATTGCCTCACAACCGTAGCCACCTCAAAGTTATATCCCGAAACCCTAAAAACACTAATTGGGTCGAAGCTCTGTATTATATATACATGATAGTTCACATCATTGACGGTTTTAAGTGATATAAATTCACATCACTGATTGTTTTGTCTAAAATCATCAGTGAGAACAAAAGAGTCATCACTGATGGTTTTAGCCAAAAACCGTTAGTGATGTGGATTTATATCGCTGATGGTTTTTGTTTAAAATCATTAGTGGTGACTACCATTGTCATAACTTATGGTTTTAGCCAAAAACCATTATCATTGATGGTTTTAAACAAAAACCATTAGTGATAGAGCGTCTAAAATAAGTCTTTCTGTAGTACTGAAAATACGAAAAAATAAGTGTAGTATCCTAAAAAAAATAAGGAAACTATAAAAATTCTCATTGAAAATTGAATGAAAACCACATGTATACAACTGAGGTACGGTTTAAAACTAGTTCAAGTATCCAAATCAAACAAATTCGTGGTGCTACAATGTGGCAACATTTGAAAAAATAGTGGCAACATTCAAAGATAATTGTGAGACAACTAATTCAATCCATTGCAACAAAAAAATTCAAAAGTGGAGCAATTGGTTCATATGTTTGCAATAAAACAATCTTTGCTCTGCATGCAACAAACACAAAATCAATAAACAAAATTGTGCAACAAATTTGAACTACTAGAGCAACAAATATAAGAACCTATTACAACAAAAATTAAAACTTGATGCAATAACAAAGAAACCATTGAACATCTACGATATTTAATGTTTCATGTTGCAACATTCAGATACAATTGCTACAACAACTCGACTTACTAATGTCATCATTTCTAGATGAACATAGAGGAGAAAGGGAATGAGGCCGCTTTACACCACTATCCCCATCCCCGGCATGCTTGGATCCATCACGGGGTGAGCAGATGGCACAGATACGGCCTATAGCACCCTCAACCGGTGTCATCTTCCATGAGTTAACTACACTCCCTGTCTCCTCCAGATCCGATGGGCTCCAGTCGCGGTAGCAACAAATCCGACAAGCTACGGCCACTCCTTAGAAAAGGGAAACCTCCAGGGTGGCGGCTTTCTCGTGACATTTCTCGCGGCTAAGGTGGCCTTTGCATCCGTTGCGCTCACCATCCATGAGGAGGATGCAGTAGAAGCAATGTGCCGAACAGCTAGGCCGTCACTCCAAGTTGGCGCACTTTTCGAAGGGCACCATCACATCCACGCAACCATATCCACAGCTGGACTCCACCCTTACCACGCTAAATCAAGCCAGAATCCAAGTCATCCACAATTCGTGCTCTGTGTTCAGTTCGGAGTCAGCAGATAGTACTGCATTAAAACAAGCATATCTCCTTCAAATGGAGTACAATAGAGGAGTTCTTGTGCTCTTTAGAAAGATATCAACGATATCTTTCCAATGGATCTGGTCCTGGCCACAGATTTGTTGAGGATCAACCGGAATCATTGAAATAATGTATTATATTACTGTTTGAGACTGTTTCGGGCTTTGTAAGCGTGTGGGCCCAAGCCTATGTTGTGTGCACCCCCCTGACTGCACAAACCCTAGCTCGACCCTCTCACGTCTCTCGCTCTCATATACTCTGTAGCCACCGCCTTAGATATTTGGGTTTTGCTTAGATTACAACTAGACACTTTGTCAGTTTTTCACCTTATATCGGTTTGTGGAACCCCAACTCTTATGCTTAATATAATTCGTAATTTCATATTGTATCTTCTACATTCTTGCTTGTGTTCTCGATTTGCATGCAAGGATTAGCCTTCTTGGTGAGGTTAACCGTGTTTGTGCGTGGTTGATAACCTACGGAGCCGTGGTGTAGCGATTGCAGGGTTTGGATCAGTTCTCATTGGAAGCCAGATCATCAACATCAATTTTTCCATCAATCGAATTACTACTACCTGTCGGAAGATCGGGCCGCCGTTCGCATCAAGTGGTATTAGAGCCACGGTTGCCTGATAGGAAATCCTTGCATCCCCACTTTTGTTTTGCCATCATCCTAGAGTCTAGAAAAATTGCCGCACAAAAAGTTCCTCATCGTTTCCGCTGTTCTACAAAACCTTATGCTTTTGCAATTTTTGTTTTCAGTTTCACTTTGTTGAGTTCGTGTCCATCGTTGTCATATTGTTGCTGGTTTGAAGTCGTGATCCAAGTCTCTAGTTGTCACCTTCCGTTGCCCTAGTTTTTGTTTGCACCGTGAGTCATCCCACCACCGCCAACCCCCAAAACAAAATAGAGTCCTACTCGGTTTTCCCCTGCCGCCACCTTGTGTTATATATCCCGCTCCGCAAGCCCTAGATAGGTCGCGAGCCACCTTGTGTCAATTGCCCTGCACCTCTAGCCTCTGATTTTTCACCCGCGATCCTATTTCTGGCTCAGCCCTAACCGAAAGGAAGAAGTGAAATGCCAGGCAATTCTAGATTGTTCAGTTTTTAGTAAAACGGGTATAACTTTTGCATACGGACTCCAATTGGGGCGTACGTTTTTTGTTTCAAAGAGGACGATGAGGCGCATATGAAAAAAACATAATCTTTAGACCTATGCAATTTTTGACCCTCAAAATCGGCCTCTAAGACCAAGTTCCAGGCCCCGAAAGTTTGCTATGCTGTTTTTGCCATTTTTTAGTCATCTGTTTAACGTTTTCTCTCGTTCCAAAATGTGAGATTTTTATTTTTCCTTTGAGTTAAAAGAAAGGAAAGAAAAAAAAGGCAAGTGCAAAAAAAAGTCACACTAAAAAACAAAATCAGAGAGAAGAGAAGAGAAGAAGCAAAAAGAGGGAAAGAGAAGAACATAATCAGAATTGCTTGCATCCTTTGAGTCCTTTGTACTTTGA
Source organism: Otatea glauca (assembly GCA_036346275.1). Lineage (NCBI taxonomy): Eukaryota > Viridiplantae > Streptophyta > Magnoliopsida > Poales > Poaceae > Otatea > Otatea glauca. The sequence continues at coordinate 54,596,778 of CM070711.1, forward strand.
TATAATCCCTTGCTTGGTTAAACTAGTTCTAGGAACACGTTTAGGCCAGCAACTGTGATAAATACGTTGGATATTTATTCATCTTGCTAATCTAATTTCGATATTGCTTATTCCTTGCTACCTAACATTGCCTTTCGAGCTCCACATACTTCTTATCAGTTCAGGTTCTCCTTTGCAATCGCCTCACTCATGCTCTAGTCATAATATCACGAACTAGCCACTGGTTGTACCACCCGCTGCTTTGGTAAGAACATTTCTAAGAGCGTGGTAAGATGCTTCAGAGTGAGTGATTCCACCTTCCACCACCTAGATAGTTGATAGGGATAAACTTGTGTGTTGTCTTTTGTCTTCTACTAACAATAGCGGGTTCGCAAGCTGAAGCTGTGGATGGAGAGGAATGTATTCCGAGAAACGAGTTTAACTACATGCTAAATGGCATCAATGCAAACATCGCAAAGATCGGTCAAGACAATGAGCATAGATTGGAGAGAATAGAGCGAAACACTGCCAATCTTCTCACAAGGATGGAGAACTTTGAGAGACAGCCGCCTCTTAACGGGGCTTGAAGAGTGGAGGAGCATGAAGAGTCTGTCGCGGGAGTTGATGTGGATGGAGAAGACTGCGATGCCTTCGTTGCTCGCATCGCTGCATAAGCTGTACGATAACAACGACGCTTGAATCACAACCATCATGGTATGGGAGGTAATAATTTTAATCACCACAATGGTCGTAGATATGATGATACTGAAATTTATTTAGATTGGGAAATGTGTGTTGAACAAAAATTTAACTCCCATTTAGTTCTAGAAGTACATAGAGTCAGACAAGCTACTAGTGAGTTCAAAGATTTTGCTATCATTTGGTGGAATGAAGTAGTAAATTCTAGCTTATAACCTAATACATGGGATAGATTAAAGCGGGCTATGCGTAGTAAATTTATTCCTCCTTATAAACGTGATCTATGTAAGAAATTGCAACGCTTGAATCAAGGTAATAGATCTGTAGAGGAGTACTATCAAGAGCTACAAATAGGCATGTTGCGTTGTGAGGTATTTGAGGATGAAGAAGATAAGATGGCTCATTTTTATGGAGGTTTACGACATAAAATTCAGGACATAATTGATTACAAAGAATATAATGATATCAATAGATTATTCCAGTTTGCTATGTTGACAAAAAAAGAATTGCAAGGAAAACAACAAAGGTCAAGAAGCAACTTCGGTAGTACATCTATACCAAAATTGACACCAGGGCAAGCCAAATCAACCCTGCCTCTAGCTAATCGGCCTGCTACCCCCTCCATGAGTAGGGAGCGTTCAGCAGCACCGCCACCACCGTCACGTGCACCTGAGATGAGTAAATCTACTACTGTGTAGGTACCAACGAAGAGCTCTTCGTCGGTTGCTTCCACGAGTCGTATGACTGGGAACATGTGCCATCATTGCAAGGGAATGGACTATGTCATAAAGGATTGTCTAAGTCAACGAGCGTATATTGCAACGGAAGAAGGTGGGTATATTAGTGCTAGTGATGTTGAGGATGAATATGCTCTTGCAACTAACCTTGTAGATAATGAAGATGACCATGAGATGGACAGCGATGGTGAGGAGATTTTAGGGACTACTGCCATGGAGAATTACAGGACCATAATTGTGCAACGAGTGTTGAGCGCTCAAATGGAGCCCGCGGAGAAGATACAATGCCATAATTTGTTTTAGATTTATCTCATCGTCCAGGACCATCGTGTTCGTGTGATAATTGATGGTGGGAGCTGTAATAACTTGGTGAGCATAGATCTGATCAAGAACCTTTGCTTGACCACACGTGCGCATCCTCATCCATACCATATTCAATGGTTCAACAACAACGTTAAGGTGAAGGTAACACAAACTGCGAGAGTGCATTTTTCCATTGGAACATACCATGATTTTGCTGATTTCGACATAGTGCCTATGCAAGCATGTTCACTTTTATTAGGCCGTTCATGGGAATTTGATACTGATGCAACTCATCATGATAGAAGTAATAAATACACTCTTATGCATAAAAGAAAGAAAATCACTTTGCTTCCTATGACACCTGCTGAAATTGTGCAATGTGATAAAGAGAGAGCTGAACATGAGAATAAAAAGAGTGCACCAGAATATGAAAATCAGCAAGTAGCTAAGAACGTTTTCCCACTTAAGAAAGACAAGAAAGCACCTAGTTCTAGGTCCAAGGGAATTACATTGAAAAGTGTTGTTATGCTTGCTACAAATCTGATCTTGCTTAAATTAATGAGAATGATGCACCATGCTATGCTTTTATGTGCAAAGATGTTTTATTTTCACTTAATGATATTCCTAACTCTTTGCCTTCTGCTTTCATTAACCTTTTGCAGGAGTATGAGGATGTGTTTCCAGCTGAGTTACCCCAGGGCCGCCACCTATTAGTGGTATTGAGCACCAAATTGATTCGATCCTGGGAAAAACTTTGCAAAACCGTGCTGCATATAGGACCAATCTAGAGGAGACTAAGGAAATTCAGCGACAAGTCCAAGAGCTTTTGGACCGAGGGTACATACGAGAAAGTCTTAGTCCATGTGTTTTTCCTATTCTTTTGGTTCCTAAGAAAGACGGTAGTTGGCGTATGTGTGTTGACTGTAGAGCCATTAACAATATCACAATAAGGTATCGTCATCCTATTCCTAGGTTAGACGACATGCTTGATGAGTTGAGTGGTTCTATTATTTTCACAAAAATTGACTTGCGTAGTGGATACCACCAGATTAGAATGAAATTAGGCACTGAATGAAAAACAACATTTAAAACTAAATTCGGTTTATATGAGTAGTTAGTCATGCCTTTTAGATTGAGTTTGATGAACGAAGTTTTACGTGTTTTCATTGGAAAATTTGTGGTGGTATATTTTGATGATATTTTGATCTATAGCAAGTCACATAAAGAACACATAGGACATTTGCGTGCTGTTTTTAATGCTTTGAGAGATGTACGTTTGTTTGGTAATGTTGAGAAGTGCACCTTTTGCACGGAGCGGGTCTCTTTTCTTGGCTATATTGTTACTCCACAGGGAATTGAAGTGGATGAAGCAAAAATTGAAGCTATCAAGAGCTGGCCAACCCCTGAGATAGTCACATAGGTGAGAAGTTTTCATGGTCTTGCAGGATTCTATAGGCGTTTCGTGAAAGATTTCAGCACTATTGCTGCCCTGCTGAATGAGTTGGCAAAGAAGGGCGTATCTTTCCAATGGGGACTAGCACAACAACAAGCTTTTAACACGCTGAAAGAAAAGCTTACACATGCACCTCTACTCCAACTTCCAGATTTTGGTAAGATGTTTGAATTAGAATGTGATGCTAGCGGAATTGGAATAGGAGGTGTGCTACTACAAGAAGGTAAACATGTTGCCTACTTTAGTGAGAAATTGAATGGGCCAACTTTGAATTACTTCACCTATGATAAAGAATTGTATGCTTTAGTGCGAGTATTAGAAACATGGCAACACTATATTTGGCCTAAGGAGTTCGTTATTCATTCTGATCATGAATCTTTGAAGCATATTAGAAGTCAAACCAAACTGAATAAACGATATGCTAAATGGGTTGAATTCATAGTCATTTCCATATATCATTAAACACAAGAGGGGTAAAGACAATGTAATTGCCGATGCGTTATCGAGGCGATATACTATGTTGTCTCAACTTGATCATAAAATTTTTGGTTTAGAGACAATAAAAGAGTTATATGCCACTGATTTGGACTTTAAAGATGCATTTGAAAACTGTAGAGAAGGAAGAATATGGAATAAATATGTGCTGAATGATGGAATGTTATATCGTACTAACAAACTATGTGTTCCCGCTAGCTCTATTCACCTTTCTTTTTTGCAGGAAGCGCGTGGAGGTGGTTTGATGGGCCATTTTGGAGTGAAGAAAACTAAAGATGTATGGTAGCCCATTTCTTTTGGCCAAAGATGAGACGTGACGTCGAGTGCTACGTGTCACGCTGTACTACGTGCAATAATGCTAAGTCTCGCTCTAATCCACATGGTCTTTATATGCCTCTTCCTATTCCTAGCGTTCCATGGGAGGATATTTCTATAAACTTTGTTTTAGGGTTGCCTAGGACAAAGAAGGTGGAGCGATAGTATTTTATTGTTGTGGATCGATTTTCTAAAATGGCACACTTTATACTTTGTCATAAGAGCGATGATGCTACAAACGTTGCTGATTTATTTTTCAGGGAGATTGTATGCCTACATGGAGTGCCAAACACAATTGTTTCAGATCGTGACGTTAAGTTCTTGAGTCATTTTTGGAGAAGCTTATAGAATAAATTGGGGACAAAGCTGCTGTTTTCTACTACATGTCATCTCCAAACCGATGGACAAATGGAGGTCGTTAACCGTACATTGTCAACCATGTTGAGGACTATTTTAAAGAAGAATTTGCAGTTGTGAGAAGAGTGTTTACCGCATGTTGAGTTTGCTTATAACAAGTAGGTACACTCAACCACCAAGGTAAGTCCATTTCAGGTAGTGTATGGGTTTAATCCTCGTACTCCAATTGATCTTTTGCCCTTGCCTACTTCTGAAAAGGTGAATTTAGATGCTAAGAAGCATGCTAAATTTATTTTGAAAATGGATAAAACAACTAAGGAGAACATAGAAAAGATGACTAAAAAGTATAAGATTGCTGGTAGTTAGGGTAGAAAACAATTATCTTTTGAACCAGGTGATCTTGTTTGGCTACATTTGAGAAAAGATAGGTTTCCAGATTTGTGAAAGTCTAAATTAATGCCTCGAGCTAATGATCCTTTTAAAATACTTGGAAAGATTAACGATAATGCATATAAACTTGAGTTGCCTGAAGATTTTGGGGTTAGTCCCACGTTTAATATTTCAGATTTAAAATCGTATGTGGGAGAAGAGGATGAGCTTGAGTCGAGGACGACTCCAATTCAAGAGGGGGAGGATGATGAGGACATCACTCCTTTAGATACGCGCATACATCATGGTCTAATGACAAGAGCTCGTGCACGTAAATTAAATCATAAGGTGAGCTCATTTCTCGCTGTTCATAATAATGATATTGAGGATGGGATGCTACTAAATATTTGTGATGTTTTACTACTTAGGAACATGGGAGAAGCACCACCAGGACAGCTATATGCACTCAGTTTGTTGGCACAATTCAAATTGACGTCGAGTCGAACCGGCCACTTCTACTCCAAGTTGGTGCACTTTCCGAAGGGCACAATCACCTCCACGCAACCACCTCCCCAGTTGGACTCCACCCTTGCCACGCTAAATCAAGTTGGACTCCAGGTCGTCCACAACTCGGGCTCTGTGTTCAGTTCGGAGTCAGTAGATAGCACTGCATTAAAACAGACATATCTCCCTCATACGGAGTTCAATGGAGGAGTTCTTTGCTCTTTAAAAATATAACGACAAGATCTTTCCAATGGATCTAATCCCAGCCCCAGATTCATTGCGGATCAGCCGAAATCATCAAAACAATGTATTATATTACTATTTTGGGTTGTTTCGGATTTTGTAAGCATGTGGGGGGCCAAGCCCAGGTTGTGCGCATCCCCTGGCTGCACAAACCCTAACTCGACCCTCTCATGTCCCTCCCTCTCATATACTCAGTAGTCACCGCCTTAGATACTTGGGTTTTTCTTAGATTACAACTAGACACTTTGTTATTTTTTCGCCGTACATCTGTTTGTGGAACCCCAACTCGTGTGCTTAATATAATTCACAATTTCAGATTGTATCTTCTATGTTCTTGCTTATGTTCTCGATTTGCATGCAGGGATTAGCCTTCTTAGCGAGATCAACTGTGTTTATGCATGGTTGATAACCTATGGAGCCATGGTGTAGCGATTGCAGGGTTCGGATCAGTTCTGATTAGAAGCCAGACCATCAACGTCGAGTTTTCCATCAATCGAATTACTACTATCTGTCGGAAGATCGGGCCACCGTTTGCATCAGCACTAGTCGGGTGGATCGTGAAAAATGATGGGTTAGGCGAGTTGAGAAAGGAGGCGATGAAATGTTAAATGCAATATGTGGTTATTAACAAAGATTCTAGCAGACGAAGGGAAATAGGCCGTATGAGCTCATGAGACGCCCGGTATTGCTAGGCACTATACGTCTGATAGTATCGAACGCTTGCAACTAATTAAGCACATAACCTGCAGGCTTAATGAAGCAGTTTGCTTCGCCCATCCACTTACCATAGTACATCCTTATCCAAACACACGAGCACTCTATCTCCTCCCTCCTCCAATAACTTACTAGCGACTAAGACTTCACCGTCGGGAGCTGGCCACTTGCACCATGATCTTCCTTGCTTCTCTCTCCCTCCCTCCTCTCTCTCTCCATCGGTACTTGATTGCCACCAAATTGGGCAACGTATTTCGCGGCCATGCTGCCTTGCCTCCTTCCTTGTACCGTTGGAGTTGGAAATAAAGTTAGGTGCAGCAACGAACATGATAAAATCTGGTGATACTGAGCTCCATCTTTTGGTAGCAGCATCCGTGAACACCACTTGAGCTCGTGCCAAGTTCTTTGGAGCATCCTCCAAAAGTGCCGCCACTGCTAGGTTGTTAGAAGTAATCTTGTAATAGGAAAGTTTTAGTTTAGAAAGTTTGTATTAAGAAAGTTTAGGATGAGGAGTTGAACTAGGACAAGGAAGTGGAATCCAATTCCGTTTATGAGGTTTGTAGTTTTGGGTATAAATATAGAGGTAGACCTAAGTTTTGTAAGCGAACAAAGCGAGAAGTAATAAAGAGAAAATTGTCACAAAGATTTTTGGCGTTCTGTTTCAACAATTGGTATCAAAGCTTTAGAGATTCGATATACCGGCGAAGCGGCGTATTCGTTCGTGAGTTGCGGGGCATTGAGAAGAAACAAGACGTGTCGTGCGGCTGCAGCGCAGAAGTGCGTTTACCACACGCACGTGGAGAAATGCTCAGCAGGAGCCGTCGCGGAAGAGTAGCGATTACGAGGCGCGCAGAGATGCAACGTGCAGCGGCAACAGCGACGATCATCGGTGGTATAGCAAGAGAGCACTAGCAAGCGACACTAGAAGACTCCCAAGCTCCAGGGCAGTGCGCAACGCAAGCGTGAGGATTCCTTTGTGATCAGCACAAATCGTCACATACAAGAGCAGCAAAACCAAGGAACCAAGAAAGACTCCTGCATACTGAGTCCGTGCTGTGAGGAAAAACCACATCGAGTCCGATCTGAAGGCCGTGGTCCAATCTGCAGATTCCCTCTGTGCAAAGAAAAGGACAGCAGCAAGCCGCGTCATCCAAAAAATCAGAGAAGAACGTGACGTTTTCTAGTACCTAAAGATCATGGCTGAGAAGGTGAAGATCCAGAGTGAATCTATATCCCTCCAGTACCCTCTCCTGGCGGTCAACAATTATCCGGTATGGGCAATAAAGATGAAGGCAAACTTGCGCGCCCAAGGTGTCTGGGGTGCAGTCGATCCAAAGGGGAAGGTTGTGGAAGATGACAGAATAGATCAAGCCGCACTTGCTGCGATCTATCAGGTGGTACCAGATTCGATGATGCACCAGCTCATTGGAAAGGAAATAGCACATGAAACTTGGCTAACGCTTCAGAAGATGCACGTGGGAGTTGACCGCGTGAAGGAAGTGCGACTACAGAATCTACGGAACGAATTTGAGAATCTTCAGATGGGAGAAACCCAGTCGGTGGATGAGTTTGGTGGTAAGCTTACTTCATTGTACAATCAGATTATTTCTCTCAGCGACAGGATGGAGGAATCTGTGGCAGTGAAGAAGTACCTGCGCGTGTTACCAGAAAAGTCCGTGCCTGTCGTCCCCACGCTCATGTACTCCCCTGATTTGGAGAACATGAAAATCGAGGAGATCGCCGGTTCGCTCAAGGCGCATGAGGAGCTACTGAAGGGGTATCAATCCCATAATAAGCAAAGGTATCAGCCCCGTAACGAGCAGGTGTTGCTGTTAAAGGGAGATGAAAGAGGTGATCGCAAGCAGTTTAACCACGGGCGTGGACACGGCGGTTTCGGTTACCGCGGAAGCAGAGGTGGCCGAGGAGACAAGACTGAACAAGACGGTGATAACAGACCACGAGATAAGTCACATATCAAATGTTTTGAATGTGAAAAATATAGTCACTACGCGGCGGAGTGTCGCAGTCACATAAAGTGCTTCAACTGCAACAAGTATGGACACTTTGCTTCGAATTGCCAGAATAAGAAGAAGAACGAGGAGGTAAATCTCACCTAAGCCACTGCAGACGATGAACCGACTCTACTCCTCTCATTGTGCAAAAAAGAAGAGCCGAACATAATGACATTGAACGAGGAGAAGATAGTTCCTAAACTATGCAAGGAAGGAGATAACCACGATCACACTGATTTGTGGTGCTTGGATAATGGAGCAAGCAATCACATGACTGGAGATCGCTCCGTATTTCATGAGCTTGACGAGAAAATTTCAGGAAAAGTCAAGTTCGGTGATGGTTCCACGGTGCAAATAAGAGGCAAAGGAACGATGTTGGTACAATGCAAGAACGGCGATTAGAAGTTGTTTTCTGAAATTTATTATATACTGAGGTTGTGTAACAACATACTCAGTCTTGGGCAATTGGCAGAAGAAGGGTGCAAGGTAGAGCTGCAGGCGGAGTTCTTGCATGTTTATGACAAGAATAAATATTTGTTGACGAAGGTCATGAGATCCCTAAATCGGTTGTACAAAATTTCCCTAAAAACTTGTAAGCGGGTTTGTCATGAGGCGAGTTTGAAGGAAAAATATTCAGAGGAGGTAGAATAGGAGACAGACTCTCGGGCGGCGGAGCTGCAGGAAAAAAGAAACGCCGGAGCGAGCGCTCCTGGCGGCGCCGTGAAAAAAAGGAATTTACAGACGCGACGCGATGTGCATGGCCTAAGGCAGGTCACGCGGCGGCTGGAGGCGAGGAACGTTGCGTGGGGCGATGTGGAGGTGAGAGGCTGGTCCCTGGCAGCAGTAGTAGGCACGTACAAGGGCAACGTGCATCGAGAAAACAGAGGCATGTGGCTGGGAGATGCGCAACGCAAGAAGAAAATCATAACACTGAGCTGCTGTGGTAGTACAGCGGAAAAGCAATAAAGCGAAAAGAAGGATAGAGAGAAAAGAAGAAAATAGAGAGAGAAGAAAAAAAATTTGGAAGATTAAGTAGAGGTTGAGTAAGAAATTAAATGTTACAAGATTAGGGAGAAAATGTTAGAAGTAATCTTGTAATAGGAAAGTTTTAGTTTAGAAAGTTTGTATTAAGAAAGTTTAAGATGAGGAGTTGAATTAGGACAAGGAAGTATAATCCTATTCTACTTATGAGGGTTTTAGTTTTGGGTATAAATATAGAGGTAGACCTAAGTTTTATAAGCGAACAGAGCGAGAAGTAATAAAGAGAAAATTGTCCCAAAGATTTTTAGCGTTCTGTTCCAACATAGGTGCGGCATCGCCAATCCATAACATACCATTGCTTCCATCCCCACAAAATACGGGCCTGCCTGTGACCGTCAATTCTGTTGCCCTACAATGCACAGTGAGTCCTATCCCTGGTGCCCCTCCTCTCTAGCATTCCCATCCAACACTCCGCAACCCCGCAGCAACTAAAGAGCTCACTAGGGATCGTCGTCTAAACTACAGTGTCAATCGCCTCTCTCCCCTTGAGCCGCAGAGCTGGTGGTGGAGCTCCATGGCTAGGGTGAAAGGGCCTCCCGGGCTTAGGGAAGGAGGTGGTGGTGGAGACCAGCCTTGCCTGACGCTGGATCTAGGCCTACTAGTGATGAGGTGATGTCGTGAGTTGGCCACTATCTCTTTCTCATCCGAGCTTATCTTGATTATTACAGCAGTTAAATCAAATTATTGTATGAGTTTTCTCTGAATGTGGCGTTACCTTCCAAGAAACATTGCAACATTTTCCAGTGATTTTACATTTGTTAGAGTATTTTTCTTGTAACATTGCTTTGGTAGTTCTTATTTGTTAGCAGTTTTTAATTGTGCATTATGTGTTTGTTGCATTCAACAGAGATTTTTGTTGCGAGCTCAGTAATAAATTGTTGTGCCTCATGTTTTTTTGTTGCTTAGATCGAAAGGTTGAGATTTATATCTTTAAGTGAGATTTGACGATGGAGAGGACCGTACGTTGGGAAAGCTTCCATTGTACATTCGGGCGCTAGCACATCCCTTTTTTATCTCTTTAAAATTAGAACTAAGTATCCCTCCATTGATAAATATAAGGTCTATAGTTTGAATGGTCTTGTTTAGAAATATAAGGCTTGCACGTAGATTCAATAAGCCTTTTCCTACTATACACCTATTTATTCTCTCTCAACCACATGCATTTATTCATTACCACCCACACAAAGTATTATTTCTCATCTTCCAAGACAATTAAGAGGGGTAAGTAAGTCATTTTGTTTCACGTCTTTCTCAATTTCACCACAACCTTAATCCTTGTACAAAGTCAAAATACGCCTTATATTTATGAACATAGGGAGTACATAATGTAAAGTTTGTTTCGTATAGTAAAACTTATCTAACAAATACACCTTTGTAATTTGGATTCATCGAAATAAGTGGTGTAGATTTTATTTTTCTCTCTGATTAATGAGAGAATTTCTAGGGATTTTTGTTTTACTGATTTAAGGATTATTTTAGGACTTTAGGCCTTCAAAGGAATGAGTACTCCGGCGACTTTGATCTCGGCGATGGAGGGGTCTCGGGCAGCAAGAGATGGGGCGTCGGGTGCAGCGGAGAACGGAGAGCACGGATCTGACGATGGCTTGGCTTTTAAAGCCTCGAGAGACGCGCACAGACATGGCACGGACGTCAAGTTCAGCACGGACTCTGCGATGGTTCAGTTATGGTTTCCTGGTGGTGGCGACGCGACATGCGGCTGGGCTGGGCCGAGCAACGTGCGGGCGAAACGGGCCGGGGCGGACACGCGGGAGCAGGCTACGGGACTGCGGAGCTGGGCGAAAAAAAGGATTCAGCCCGAGACAAGATTTGAAAATAAAAATATTTTCCTAATTAAGAAAATTTCAGAATTTCAAATAAAAGCAAATAAATTCAAATAAATTCACAAAAATCTCAACAAATACAGAAAAATTCCTTGAAGTACAATGAACCCAACTACGACAGGAAATCTTTTGTTTGATGTATGGTTTAGTCAAATTAAATCCTTTCATTATAGAAAATTAAAATTAAGCTTTGATTAATCTAGGAAAAATACAAATGGTTCATTTTCAAATTCAAACATTCAAAAACTCAAATTTTGGGATGTTACATGTGACGATCACCATTTTTACATAAATGCAAAAATGGAAATCTAATGTGCATTCCGTACTAGTCCCATGATCAGTAGCTAGTACGCACATACACGACAATTGGAATCACAACCATACAACAAATTATTAAGTGGAAACTATTATACAAGGAAAACATACAACTCAGGGATTACAGCAGCAAAAGTAGCAAGTCCTGTAGTGTGCCCATCCAACCCGCAGGCAACTGACAAGCATAAACTCTAGAAAGAACACGACGAAGATAATCCCGCAACCTGCGACGATAAGAGATAACTTCGAAGCTTCGCTAACTTATCCACCTAAAAACAACATATAAGCAAGGGTGAGTACTTTCGTACTCCGCAAGACTTTAGCAAAACCTATAATATATGCAGGCCATTTCAAAGGAAGCTACTACAGTTAATTTGTAAAAAGCAGAATTGATATTGTAAAATCAAGTTATTTGTAAACGGAATTTGTAAGAGCAAGTTGACTGATATGAAATAAGTAAAGCATAAGTAATACTCACAGTCCTCCATGACTTGAGCTTCGAATCGTTTATTGCCATCACATGGCATATATCCAGTTCTTTGCCAACACATGGCACAACAGCTGATATCAATACTTGCCAACACATGGTGTAGTATTGTATCATCTGTGGTAAGCTTTCAAAAATAAAACTTTTGAAAATAAAGCAACATCTAACATTGGAATGACTTCACCAAGAGTCCTTGACCGTGGACGCGGCTAATCGATTAGATTTATACTCTGCAGAGGTGTACAACTTTACCCACAAGTCATGACCTTTTCTTTTTGCCGCATGTTTCACGCACCTTTGGCGTGTGGCCAGAATGTTCATGACGAAAACCTTTACATTATCTAAGTTAACTTTGCACCAGCACCGGGACGTTAAACCCATGCTATGATGGAAGAACTCAGAGCATAGAAATGTTGGAACTTCCCATAGTCATGGCGTACACCGTTGTATTGGTAAGTGTTGTTCCCAACACCTCGGTGTGGGCACCCCGTCGAGCAAAACTTGAAAGGAGAGCCCGGACTACTTCGGCCTACCAATGTGCAAAGTTAAACTAGATAACTTAATTGGTTTAAGGTTACCCCATCCCAACACTTGTGGTTGTACGGGTTTCTTGGATCAATAGCGTCCCATTGCTCGGTCCTTACTGTGACACGGGCGATACTCCACCCTACACTACGTGCAAATCCCTCTGCACAACCGGCTATTGTCAATAATCGCCCGCATCAAAACCATAGTTTTACTTTGGGTTTTTAATCAAAATACCCATAACCAACAGTGTCATATCCAACATTTTCCATTTCTCAAGAAACAATTTTGATCTGATCATCAACATCATTAGTTCTAAAAGCAGGCTAAGCATGGATAAAATGTAATCGCATATACCCATGATGACATTAAGTAATTGTCTAAGCTCAATCTATGGTTATCAAGGTACACATGTTCATACTTATCAAGGAAGTTTCATGAGACAACAGGTATAACTATCAGCACCACAAAATAGCGAATTTACAGAAAATAAACGCATGCATGAAACATTTTAATAAACACAATGCAAATTAAATACTGGGATCAAGATGATCAAAGGGGGTGCTTGCCTTGCTTATTTATTGCTTACGACGAAGACGAGGATGCAGCTAACGGAGGCAACGACGGAGGAAGGGGCGTCGGATTCTACACGTCGATCAATCGGAAATATAGCAAAACCATCTTTAATAAGGGCAAAAAGAAAACAGACATAAAACCAAATAAAGATTCACTAAAGAAAACAGGCATATATATTAGGGTTGAATTATAATATTTCAAGATCTCAAGATTTAGGTAAATACACATTCATATACTTAATGGCTTTTATGATGAGCAAAACATGGTTTCTTCTATAGGTTATCTAATCTTGACTTACGAATTCAAGAGGCTAAAATTATGAATTCTTGTATTTATAACTTCGAATTATAGATGCTAAAATTATTTAGATTAAAAGAAGTAAAACACAAATTAAAGGGGTTATGCGAATAGTACTTTATCTGAAGTGATATTACACAAGGAATGGTTTTGAATAAGGTATATCTGTTAAGTTAGGTTACTGGATTTATTTATGGTTTTTAAAAAGGTTCTGGTGATACAAATACATTAATTATGGGTTTCATCATTGTTGTCAAGTTGTTTATTCATATTATGAAGTTCATAAAACATAAAACTTAGGGTTATTTGGCTACTAGGATTTATATGCAAAACATAGTGAAATAAGATTATTTCTTCGGAATTGGATAGCATATACTTTGAAGAACATTTCTAAGCTGACTTCATACATTTTAGTGTTTAGATGAGACATTCTATTCATTGTTGAGAAAGCTTATATGACATTATAAGGTCTACGATATGAATTTGGATTAGAAGGGTGTAGTGAACAACTATTACTTAGGGTTATAGCACTAGCTGGATTCAGATGAATATTAAGCTATAAACAAAATATTTTTCGAGAATATGATAGTCCTTATCCTAAATATCATTTCTAAACTGATCGTTATAACATTAGCATTTAGACGAGATATTTCGTGGGGTGTTGAAAATGCTTAAGTGTTTCTTTTATTTAGAAAACAAAACATTTAGGGTTATGTTACTAGACTCTTTTATATACAAACCTTAACAAAATAATATTCTTTCTTCAGAACATAGCAGCATGCACTTTATAGAGTATTTCTACACTATTTTCATAAATCTTTTCTTTTGGACGAGATACTTTACAAACTTCTGAAAAGGCTTAGGTGTTTTTATAAACTACACGACAAATGTTCAGTGTTCAACATAAGTTTGCGACTGCACCTTATAAGATAATTTACCCATTTTCTGGCATAAACAGGGGATGACCCTAGAATTGTTTTAAAACTAATTCCACGATATTTGGCTTCTATTCGATATGCTTTCCATATAAGTGATCATTCGGGTCTAATAAGGACTAAATTCATATTAGCACAATCATAAGATATTTTTGCATAATCAGCAAGGGCACTATTTTTCAAGGTTATAGGATTTGGTTTTGTCAAATTTGAAGTTAGTTTGAGAAAGTTATGACTACTTGGATTATACAAGTATTTAAAATTCGACTACTAAACATTTACTGTTTTCTAAGGTAAACCTTAAATATTTTTACACATCTAGGATCCTTATGATGTCAGGAGTGTAGAAAAACTGGTTTGGTGACTATTTGAATTCATTTTATCCATATTTTAACTATTCAATTTTCAATGCAAGAGAAGCTTCTTATGCTTACTTTTTAATACAAACTGAGTTCAACTCCAAATGTTTTTGCAGAAATGGGACATGTACAACCTCAGGGACATGTGGGAACAATTTCATGATTTTAGGAGCTATAATTTGCATAGTTACTATATGTTACATAAAAGGGACTTTAAACAAACTTGCTTGAAACAATTTGAACTACTGTAATCATCTAAATTCTGTTACATATTCCAAATCCTTATGGCTTAATTCAAACTTAGAAACTTATTTCACCTTATTTGGACCTTCCTAGCAAAAGATACAAAGAGATGAACAAAATGTGTCAAAAAGGAAAACTAATATGTAGTTCCTGGGATTTGAAGTGAAGACCTGAGGTTTCCAGGGAAGGTGAACAACCACTGAGCTACAAGTCTTCGCGAGACTTAAAGGGCCAGTTAATTACTTTGAGGTATCCTGCACGAGCAACCAAAAATGAAAGAAAAATCACACATTCATGCGCTGACTAGGGTTCGAACTCTGAATCTCAGACTTGAACGCAGCGCTGCTAACCAACTCGGCTGGAGCTGCTAAGTGACAAGACGACTTACCAAAACACTTGAGGTTCAGCTGCAATCTCCCTCAAAACAGAGGAAGCACCGGCTGGGACTAGGGCATCACGCCGGCGGGGCTACGGCGACTGAGCTAGCCGGACGGAGGCTCGAGAAGCATGAGAAGACCGGAGGGAAGATGGGGAAGGTCCTGGCCGTGGAGAAGGTGGGCTGCAGAGGTCCACCACCGGTGACGTGCGGCTGAAGGCTCGGCCAGACGGAGATCAACGTGAGCGGGCCAAATCAAACCAATTGCGCGCTTCATTGAGCATTAACGGGGCTAGAGCAACCCACTTTGCCGGTCTTCCCATGGCGAAATCGGCGGAGGAAGGCTACCACCGATCGCCTGAGCTGATGAAGAAGGGATCACGGAGCGGTGGTGTTGCAGCTGATGAAGCTTAGGAATAAGTTTTGATGAGTATCCAGGGGTGCACTAGGAAGCTTCAGAATCAACCGATTTGGAAAAACACTTACTGGTTTAACTCAATCGCGTTCTTCACCATTTTTTGTATTCGGCGGCAAAAGGTTGACAAAGCTAAACTCGGCAGGAAAGAGCTGAAATTGAAGGTTACTAGGGATCAGGAATGTGCTGCGATGCTTCGAGTTCAAGAGACTTAGAGATGGCTCACCGGATTGGCTTGATCGAAACTTTTCCTTTCTTGGAAAGCTCTGCGACAATGGCAAGGAAATGGAAACTCCAGCTTCTGGGCATGGGATGGCTTGCCCTCCTATGCTCTTGTTCTCTGGTTACTTACTTATGTTCACTGGAATAAAGCTCATGTGATGGAGATGAATGCCTGAGGCTTTTGCTCAAACGACTAGAAGCTTGTTGGCTTTGTGCCTTGGTGTGGGAATGATTCAATGGCTGGCTTAACATCTGTGGCTACTGCCTTACGGAAGAAAACTCTGGAATGGTGTGGTGTCCCCAAAGGCAAATGAAAACGTGATGACTTCAGGACTGGACATTAAAATGGCTATCAACCAAGTTGAAAAATTACAAACTTTTTGACCATGGTCTACTGGGAGTGGTTAGCTTCCAGTAAAATTTTGGGACAGAAACACCCTATGGTTAATTAAGAAAAA
Organism: Otatea glauca; assembly: GCA_036346275.1. Lineage (NCBI taxonomy): Eukaryota > Viridiplantae > Streptophyta > Magnoliopsida > Poales > Poaceae > Otatea > Otatea glauca. The sequence continues at coordinate 54,613,048 of CM070711.1, forward strand.
TTCTGACACTGTTCACTACACAGAATTTTGATTTTGGATTTTGATTTTTTTAAGGGTTCAAATGACTTTATTGATTTTAAAAAAAAATTCATAGTTTTGTTTGGGTTAACTATTTCTCCATAAAATTTTCAAGTCTAAATATGGTGTAATTATTTTACAAAAATTCTGACATGAAAATTTTCAAATTTTCAAAGCCTCTGTTTTTTAATTTTTGTAAGGTCTAAATTACATGATAAATTCCTGAAATTTTTACCAGAGATAAATTCTACTCTGAGGGTGTTCTAGTAATTTTTATGGATCCAGAAAATTTTTGAATATTTTCTAGTAACTTGACTTCTACTGTTTTTAGTCAAAAAGTGTTGTCCTTCATTTCATTTATTTACTTTTATTTGCATAAAAATTTTACTAGATGACTTTACTGACTTACCAGTATGGATAGGGTTCCATGTTAAATTATCCAAAATTTTACTTGTACCTTTTTTCCATTTCCCTTTTCCCATTCTCTTTTGTTTGATTTTCATTCAATACGAAAATCCAGGAAATTCCAATAAAAACAAATAATGCCAATAAAATTCATAAATATACATATTAAAATTTAAAATATTCATTTTTATTTTATTGCATTTTTCGGGATGTTACAAATCTACGCCCCCTTACAAAAATCTCGTCCTCGAGATTTGCAAGGACTAGGTAGGTTTAGGGAATTCTTTATCGGATGCGACCTTGTTGTTTCCTTGTCTTTTTGTCTTCCGTGTAATCGCTTCACTGGATATTCGTCTTATGAATCCGAGTTGATGTGTCCAGAATAGAGAAGACTAATATTTAGATTTTTCGTAAACAGATGAGGGATATTTCTACATATATCTTTTAACTGAATAACTAGGATTGTTAATAAGGATAATTTAATTTAGAGAGTGACATGCAGTATGCTTAGAATATTTGAGGTGAAAGAAAATATGTACTGTTATTAGATTCATTTGGGAAGAGTCGAATGTTATCATCAAGAAATGATATTTGAATACAACAGTTGATCTGTATAGTCAACATTAGTTGACGAGATTGGTTGAGAATGAATGCAATTCAAAGTTGTCTTTAGATTGAAAACAAGGTAAAGATAACTCAAGAATTTGGGTTGAGGCAGGAGGATTATAAAATGATCCTAATGATTTAATTCGTTTGGTCATCTTGGTAAACATAGGGTTTTGATTTTTTTTTGTACTTGCCAATTATGAAGGAATATAATGTACAGAGTCAAAAGGGTTGATTGCAGGAATTGACTACATAAAGGACGTACTCAATATTACATTAAGTATCTGGTGTAATTACATACGGAAGATGATTACATTTAAAGCCTGACATCGAGGCAGGGGTTGTTCTGGGTACTTGATATTTCCTAGATCCTCGAGATAGCTTGGAAATTACTGATGTCTTCCTTGATGAGGTGATGTAAAAATTTTCTTGGGTAGATGTTGGCGAAGTGTTCAAGTTCTTCTTGGTTGATGCAGGTGACGTTGTCCATCTGGCATTGTGTCAGGTATGCCATGATTGACGTCTTGAGTTGGAGTAAATGCAGAGATAGGGGCTTGTTGGCCTTGAGGTTGTCCTTGCAGTTGCTGTTTGGCTTCATGGGGTTGAGAACGAGGTTGATCTCTCTTCTTCTTTAGGCACTTGTTGGCATAATGCCCACGTTCACGACAGCAAAAGCAAGTAACACTGATTGCCTGGTTCTGAGCACCAGATGACTGTTCACTGGTGTTGTTGGAGGAATGAACAAATGATGGTTGAAATTGAGGGTGGAGTTGAGCAGAATTCTTTTTGGGGCAAGTGTCTTCATTTAAGCGCCTCTTCTTTAACTGATTCTTCGAGCAAACTGATTCAGATTTTGTTCCTCCTACTCTTGGAGTTATAATCTTGACTGATCTGACTTCTAGCATGACTATAGTTGTAGGAAATATTTGCTCTTCTTGTGGGCATCGCTTAGCAAGATGACCCTTTTTATGGCAATTGAAGCACTCACGCTTCTCTCGCAGTGTGTTGTTGGGTACCACGGTATGCCTGATATTATCTTCTTTATGAATCTCAACTTGTTGTTTCTTAGGACATTCCCTGGCCCAATGACCTTCTTCTTCACACAATAAACATGCTGACGGTGATGGCCATTTACTACTTCTTGGATGAAGGCGGTCAAGGTTAATATGTTGTTTCTTTAACTCCTTAGGCAATATTTTCTGTGTAGCTAGTTTTTCTCTTCTGATTGCCAAATCTTAAGCAACTAAGGCTCGGAATTTCTCTCGCTGATGCTGAATTGCATTGGCAACTATCGGATCTAGGGGACATTGAGCTGGGCAATGATCTTGCCTTCACAAAGGTAACAAGTGATATTGCTCATGGGACATTTTCCAGGGGAATGATTTCCTTCACAGGTAGAGCAATTGATTGTATGTTCATCAACAGTATGTCCTATTTCTCCACAGCGAATGCAAGCACGATCTTCAGATTTGCTGGGTTGACAACACTTCAGAGAACATCGCTTAGGCATCGAGTAAGGTATAGGAGTAGGTTTTTGCTCTAAACCATTTCCTTTTCTGACGAGAATTGCGCCAAGGTTGGAGTTGTTATGCACTAGATGTTGGGAATTCGGCTGGATGAAGGTAGGATTATCATTTGATTGTTGAAAGCTTAGCATGGCTTCGCTTTCCAAGATTTTGCCGAGGGATCTTGTCACAAGCATCCTGCAACAAGGGTTATTAGAACAAAATTATTTAGACGGAATTCTGTTGGGTTACAAGACAACGTTTCGTTCATTAAAATGTTATCTCGAGAATATCCTATATATGGATTAGGTAATTGCTGGGTAGTTTATAAGGCAACGTCTCATTCATTAAAACATTGTTTCAAGGTTGGTTACTAGGTAGTTATTAGTTCATAAGGCAACTTTTCGTTCCTTAAAATTTTCTTAATTAGATTTTGTTATTTAAATAAGGGTTGGCACATCGTAAATTTCAACCCAATGGTTTAACATTTAAAAAGAGTAACCCGAAAGCAATACCGAAGATTTACAACAAATTTTTAACAGCACACTAAAACTATATATATTCAACTTAGTATATGGGAGGGTATCTAAAACTTTTTCTTCTATTAGCCTATTCGGATTTATGTTCAAGAGGTTTAATATAACTAGAATAACGTGCAATTTGGATAGTACTATCTATTATAGTAGGCTGTTCGGCGATGTTTTTTTTCTAACGTTTGCACTTGGTAATGTCAGTACTCCAAAACCTCCATGAAGTCAGAGAGGTTTTGATGCTTCATTATCTCCATCTTCTTAGAGTTTGTTGATGTAGATATCACGATGTTGTTGACTTGTTATCGGAGCTATTTTCAAAAAAATTTGTTGGTGGTTTTTATTAGACAAAAAGATGGAGAGAAATCCTTCTAGAAAGAATAACTAGAAGCGAAGAAAGAAAGTTCTACAAGAAAGAAATGGGTATATGAAATATCCATTAAAAGGAAAGAGTATATAAATAAGGAAACTAAATCTTACAAATGGAAAAAGAGTATATATACAACTAATGCTACTCTTTTTACATTTCTTTTTAGAAAGTAAGACTTTCAACTTTTCGGTTTTCATTTTGATAACCATTCTAAGGTTTCTATTCAGTAGCATAGAATTTCTCGGGTTCTAGTTCATTTTCATGGTATATAATCTAGACAAGGTAATGAGGTGAATTTTTAGGTATGGTCAACAGTTATTATTGGGAAAAATTAGGTTTTTAACTAGCCTAAAACAGCTTATGTAAATTGGTGGTTACTAGCATCTTGGCCTTGGCTTACTTATGATTGGTATGGTCTCAAGTAAAGCTAGAAGTAGTAATGGAGACTATATTACTAATCTTGATAAAGCTTGATTTTGAGAAAAGTTAATGACCATAATGGTTTACACAGATGAAAGGTTCTATAGAAAGAAAGGTTAAGTTTGGAAGGAATTTTATAGAAAGAAAAGATAAATTATCTTATGATTTCCCATTTGTCCTATGGGTCGAGTTTTCCGTATTCATACATAAGGACAATTTATTGTGAAACTTTAACCTAGAGGTTAAGTTCACACATAAATTAGTCCTGACAAATAGAATAAAAACCAATTTTCAAGTAGTGGATATAAACACCAGATAAAATGCTTTACATAACTAGAGCGAATGATACGCTATGCGTAAGGGTTCTCATCTTAATATGGATCCTAATATATTCTAATCTTTTGCATTTTACTGTTAGGTGAAGTCGTCTCTTCATGCAGTAGGTTCTTCGAGCTTTGCATCTGCTTTGTCGAGATTAGTGAAGCGTTGTCAGCTCCCATGAGATTGTTGGCGTAGACCTTGTAGTCTTCATTTGCAAGAAAGATAGCGACATATCTCGGACGTCTTCAGAAGCAAATAGCGAAGATAAACTATCTTTAAGGAAAGAGAAGAATTTGTTTACAAATCAAAATGAAAGTAGTGGTAAGGATAAGAACTTAAGAATGAGGAGAGAATAGCAAAGCCTACATTTTGCAAATACAGTAGCTTTTGAGAATAAGATTTTAAACTTGCTTATTTCAATACTAACGACCATTCTATCTAGGGTTTATTCTACTATCAGCATAGCTCTGATACCAACTGTGACGACCCCCATTTTTACATAAATGCAAAAATGGAAATGTAATGTGCATTCCGTACTAGTCCCATGATCAGTAGCTAGTACGCACATACACGACAATTGGAATCACAACCATACAACAAATTATTAAGTGGAAACTATTATACAAGGAAAACATACAACTCAGGGATTACAGCAGCAAAAGTAGCAAGTCCTGCAGTGTGCCCATCCAACCCGCAGGCAACTGACAAGGCATAAACTCTAGAAAGAACACGACGAAGATAATCCCGCAACCTACGACGATAAGAGATAACTTCGAAGCTTCGCTAACTTATCCACCTAAAAACAACATATAAGCAAGGGTGAGTACTTTCGTACTTCGCAAGACTTTAGCAAAACCTATAATATATGCAGGCCATTTCAAAGGAAGCTACTACAGTTAATTTGCAAAAAGCAGAATTGATATTGTAAAATCAAGTTATTTGTAAACGGAATTTGTAAGAGCAAGTTGACTGATATGAAATAAGTAAAGCATAAGTAATACTCACAGTCCTCCATGACTTGAGCTTCGAATCGTTTATTGCCATCACATGGCATATATCCAGTTCTTTGCCAACACATGGCACAACAGCTGATATCAATACTTGCCAACACATGGTGTAGTATTGTATCATCTGTGGGGTAAGCTTTCCAAAAATAAAACTTTTGAAAATAAAGCAACATCTAACATTGGAATGACTTCACCAAGAGTCCTTGACCGTGGACGCGGCTAATCGATTAGATTTATACTCTGCAGAGGTGTACAACTTTACCCACAAGTCATGACCTTTTCTTTTTGCCGCATGTTTCACGCACCTTTGGCGTGTGGCCAGAATGTTCATGACGAAAACCTTTACATTATCTAAGTTAACTTTGCACCAGCACCGGGACGTTAAACCCATGCTATGATGGAAGAACTCAGAGCATAGAAATGTTGGAACTTTCCATAGTCATGACGTACACCGTTGTATTGGTAAGTGTTGTTCCCAACACCTCGGTGTGGGCACCCCGTCGAGCAAAACTTGAAAGGAGAGCCCGGACTACTTCGGCCTACCAATGTGCAAAGTTAAACTAGATAACTTAATTGGTTTAAGGTTACCCCATCCCAACACTTGTGGTTGTACGGGTTTCTTGGATCAATAGCGTCCCATTGCTCGGTCCTTACTGTGACACGGGCGATACTCCACCCTACACTACGTGCAAATCCCTCTGCACAACCGGCTATTGTCAATAATCGCCCGCATCAAAACCATAGTTTGACTTTAGGGTTTTTAATCAAAATACCCATAACCAACAGTGTCATATCCAACATTTTCCATTTCTCAAGAAACAATTTTGATCTGATCATCAACATCATTAGTTCTAAACGCATGGCTAAGCATGGATAAAATGTAATCGCATATACCCATGATGACATTAAGTAATTGTCTAAGCTCAATCTATGGTTATCAAGGTACACATGTTCATACTTATCAAGGAAGTTTCATGAGACAACAGGTATAACTATCAGCACCACAAAATAGCGAATTTACAGAAAATAAACGCATGCATGAAACATTTTAATAAACACAATGCAAATTAAATACTGGGATCAAGATGATCAAAGGGGGTGCTTGCCTTGCTTATTTATTGCTTACGACGAAGACGAGGATGCAGCTGACGGAGGCAACGACGGAGGAAGGGACGTCGGATTCTACACGTTGATCAATCGGAAATATAGCAAAACCATCTTTAATAAGGGCAAAAAGAAAACAGACATAAAACCAAATAAAGATTCACTAAAGAAAACAGGCATATATATTAGGGTTGAATTATAATATTTCAAGATCTCAAGATTTAGGTAAATATACATTCATATACTTAATGGCTTTTATGATGAGCAAAACATGGTTTCTTCTATAGGTTATCTAATCTTGACTTACGAATTCAAGAGGCTAAAATTATAAATTCTTGTATTTATAACTTCGAATTATAGATGCTAAAATTATTTAGATTAAAAGAAGTAAAACACAAATTAAAGGGGTTATGCGAATAGTACTTAATTTGAAGTGATATTACACAAGGAATGGTTTTGAATAAGATGTATATCTGTTAAGTTAGGTTACTAGACTTATTTATGGTTTTTAAAAAGGTTCTGGTGATACAAATACATTAATTATGGGTTTCATCATTATTGTCAAGTTGTTTATTCATATTATGAAGTTCATAAAACATAAAACTTAGGGTTATTTGGCTACTAGGATTTATATGCAAAACATAGTGAAATAAGATTATTTCTTCGGAATTGGATAGCATATACTTTGAAGAACATTTCTAAGCTGACTTCATACAATTTAGTGTTTAGATGAGACATTCTATTCATTGTTGAAAAAGCTTATATGACATTATAAGGTCTACGATATGAATTTGGATTAGAAGGGTGTAGTGAACTATTATTACTTAGGGTTATAGCACTAGCTGGATTCATATGAATATTAAGCTATAAACAAAATATTTTTCCACAATATGATAGTCCTTATCCTAAATATCATTTCTAAACTGATCTTTATAACATTAGCATTTAGACGAGATATTCTGCGGGTGTTGAAAATGCTTAAGTGTTTCATTTATTTAGAAAACATAACATTTAGGGTTATGTTACTAGACTCTTTTATATACAAACCTTAACGAAATAATATTATTTCTTCAGAACATAGCAGCATGCACTTTATAGAGTATTTCTACACTGTTTTCATAAATCTTTTCATTTGGATCAGATACTTTTAACTTTTGGAAAGGCTTAAGTGTTTTTATAAACTAGAAGACAAAGGTTCAGTGTTCAACATATGTTTGCGACTGCACCTTATAAGATAATCTACCCATTTTTTGGCATAAACAGGGGATGACCCTAGAGTTGTTTTAAAACTAATTCCACGATATTTGGCTTCTATTCGATATGCTTTCCATATAAGAGATCATTCGGGTCTAATAAGGACTAAATTCAGATTAGCTCAATCATAAGATATTTTTGCATAATCAGCAAGGGCACTATTTTTCAAGGTTATAGGATTTGGTTTTGTCAAATTTGAAGTTAGTTTGAGAAAGTTATGACTACTTGGATTATACAAGTATTGAAACTTCGACTACTAAACATTTACTGTTTTCTATGGTAAACCTTAAATATTTTTACACATCTAGGATCCTTATGATGTCAGGAGTATAGCAAAACTGGTTTGGTGATTATTTGAATTCATTTGATCCATATTTTAACTATTCAATTTTCAATGCAAGAGAAGCTTCTTATGCTTACTTTTTAATACAAACTGAGTTCAACTCCAAATGTTTTTGCAGAAATGGGACATTTACAACCTCAGGGACATGTGGGACCAATTTCATGATTTTAGTAGCTATAATTTGCATAGTTACTATATGTTACATAAAAGGGACTTTAAACAAACATGCTTGAATCAGTTTGAACTACAGTGATCATCTAAATTCTGTTACATATTCCAAATCCTTATGGCTTAATTCAAAATTTAGAAACTTATTTCACCTTATTTGGACCTTCCTAGCAAAAGATACAAAGAGATGAACAAAACGTGTCAAAAAAGGAAAACTAATATGCAGTTCCTGGGATTTGAAGTTAAGACCTGAGGATTCCAGAGAAGGTGCACAACCACTGAGCTACAAATCTTCGCGAGACTTAAAGGGCCAGTTAATTACTTTGAGGTATCCTGCACGAGCAACCAAAAATGAATCTCAGACTTAAACGCAGCGCTGCTAACCAACTCGGCTAGAGCTGCTTATTGACAAAACGACATACCAAAACACTTGAGGTTTAGCTGCAATCTCCCTCAAAACAGAGGAACTACGGCTGGGACCAGGGCATCATGCCGGCGGGGCTACGGCGACAGAGCTAGCCGGACGGAGGCTCGAGGAGCATGAGAAGACCGGAGGGAAGTCGGGGAAGGTCTCGGCCGTGGAGAAGGTGGGCTGCAGAGGTCCACCACCGGTGACGTGCGGCTGAAGGCTCGGCCAGACGGAGATCAACGTGAGCGGGCCAAATCAAACCAATTGCGCGCTTCATTGAGCATTAACGGGGCTAGAGCCACCCACTTTGCCGGTCTTCCCATGGCGAAATCAGCGGAGGAAGGCTACCACCGATCGCCTGAGCTGATGAAGAAGGGGTCACGGAGCGGTGGTGTTGCAGCTGATGAAGCTTAGGAATAAGTTTTGATGAGTATCCAGGGGTGCACTAGGAAGCTTCAGAATCAACCGATTTGGAAAAACACTTACTGGTTTAACTCAATGGCGTTCTTCACCATTTTCTGTATTCGGCGGCAAAAGGTTGACAGAGCTAAACTCGGCAGGAAAGAGCTGAAATTGAAGGTTACTAGGGATCAGGAATGTGCTGCAATGCTTCGAGTTCAAGAGACTTAGAGATGGCTCACCGGATTGGCTTGATCAAAACTTTTCCTTTCTTGGAAAGCTCTGCGACATTGGCAAGGAAAAGGAAACTCCAGCTTCTGGGCTTGGGATGGCTTGCCCTCCTAGGCTCTTGTTCTCTGGTTACTTACTTGTGTTCACTGGAATGAAGCTCATGTGATGGAGATGAATGCCTGAGGCTTTTGCTCAAACGACTGGAAGCTTGCTGGCTTTGTGCCTTGGTGTGGGAATGATTCAATGGCTGGCTTAACATATGTGGCTACTGCTTTACTGAAGAAAACTCTGGAATGGCGAGGTGTCCCCAAAGGCACAGGAAAACGTGATGGCTTCAGATTGGACATTAAAATGGCTATCAACCAAGTGGAAAAATTACTAAACTTTTTGACCATGGTCTACTAGGAGTGGTTAGCTTACAGTAAAATTTTGGGATAGAAACATCCAATGGTTAATTAATAAAAATGCTAACACTGTGCACTACACAGAATTTTGATTTCGGATTTTGATTTATTTAAGGGTCGAAATGATTTTATTTATTTTTAAAACTTATTTTAGTAGTTTGTTTTGGGTTAAGGATGTCTCCATAAAATTTCAAGTATAAATATGGTGTAATTATTTTACAAATATTCTGACATGAAGATTTTCAGATTTTCAAAGATTCTATTTTTGAATTTTTAGAAGATCTAAATTACATGATAAATTCCTGAAATTTTTACCAGAGATAAATTCTACTCTGAGGGTGTTATGGTAATTTTTATGGCTCCAGAAAAATTTCGAAGATTTTCTAGTAACTTGACTTCTACTGTTTTTAGTCAAAAAGTGTTGTTCTTCATTTCATTTATTTACTTTTCTTTGCATAAAAATTTTACTAGATGAATTTACTGACTTACCAATATGGATAGGGTTCCAGGTTAAATTTTCCAAAATTTTACTTTTACCTTTTTACCATTTCCCTTTTCCCATTCTCTTTTGTTTGATTTTCATTCAATACAAAAAACCAGGAAATTCCAATAAAAACAAATAATGCCAATAAAATTCAGAAATAAACATATTAAAATTTAAAATATTCATTTTTATTTTATTGTATTTTTCGGGATGTTATATTACAATATGTGTATTGTAAAGTATTTGTATTCTATATATCTTGTGAATGTGATATGCATATTGTGTGTAATCTGTGCTGTTTTCGAGAGGATGTTAGATTGGAACCAATTGTGATATTCCCCTACATCACAATCGGTTCTAGCTTGGAACCTATTGTGGTGATGTGCCCCTCATCACAATCGGTTCTAGCTGAGAACCGACTGTGATGAGGGGCACATCACAATCTATTCTGAGTTAAGAACCGATAATTATGATGTGTTCTGAGCTAAGAACCGATGATTGTGACGAGGGGCACATCATAATCGGTTCTTAGCTCAGAACCGATTGTGACGAGAGGGGCACATCACAATCGGTTGCAAGCTAGAACCGATTGTGAGGGCGAAAAAGGACAGTGATAGCACCTTCTCATCACTATCTAATAACTTTGTGTCGCCACCAAAACCGACTGTGATGACGAGAAAGAACCGATTTGTAATGTACATTCATGTAGTAGTGAAGAAGAATGGAGGGAGTAATTTGTTTTGCTTAGCTGTTTAGAAAGTGGGAATCTTTGAAAAAATCAGTAATTATGTCATGAGAAAGCCCTTAAAAATTGATGTACGGTTTAAGCGAGGGACAAAATATTTTGGGAGAATTGTGTGTTTACCACAAGGGTTTTCAGGTTTTGTACAATTGCCATCACAGACGACCTAATTGTTGTGGTACCATTGCAAAGGTGGAAAATAGGTTTTATTTGGCACTCTTACAAGGGTCAATTGGTTCGACCATGACCAAATGAATATTCTGATCTAGCCAAAATAATAATAAAAATAAAAATCTCTTAGAAGGAGAGGGGGAGAGGATTAGGGAAGAAAGACCCGGGGTATTTTGGACATTTTTTGAAGGTTGGTTTTGTCAATGGCGTAAAAAAAATCCCATTTTCCACTTTTGCATTGGCGCCACAACAATTATCTTGTTTGCTGTGACAATTTTCAATTTACAGCTTGTAATGGCAAATATGCAATTATTCCAAACATTTTCCCTACAAATTTTGAAATAATCGCTATATTCTCTACAGTTTTTTAAATGGATTTTCTACTAATCCAAAACACACTGCTATAGAGAAATGTGTTATGTGCACCGTAGACCGTATTATTAGATTAAAGTAATAATTCCCTTGCTCTAACGAGTTCCGTTTCCCAGTGCTCTTGTCCACCAGTGGAACTATTCAGAAGAGTCAAGAGAGCAAAGGAGGAAGCACTTTTCTTCTACGGCACTACCACTACCAGTACCTACCACCTTCTCAGTTCTCATCTAGCAGCAATAATGGCCATCGCGTCTCTGCAGCTGCCCCCTCCTATCCTTGGCCTTCCGGCTAGAAATGGCTACACCAGCAGAAGGTCACGGATGGCTGTCTTTAGCTGCAAACATAATCAGGTGCGGATTATTTCGCCTCCGAGATGTTAACTCGAATCCTTGATAGTTCGACATGACAAGACTGGTTAGCACTAGCAGGGTTAAATTTATAGATTGGGGATTAAAGGCCTTTGGAACCTCGACCGAAAGGTAGGTTCTCTTTTGTATTCCTGGATGAGCTGCTGCATACAGTAGAAATTTGGAAGCATGGGCTATAAGCTTCGTACCCAGGAAAACACCCCTCTTCGAGAGATATCAGATCAGGGATAAGAATCGGGTGGTTTGGAGTGGGCAAATGGATGGAACACGCTAGAAGTTCTTTATTGCCTACAAAAATGACAGGCCATATGTTTTTCGGCATCAAATAATTTCTAGTACCGATTCTTGGATGTTTTAGCATGGTTAGTTTTGTAGACAAGAAAATGCCGAAGTTGTAGGTGCATAAGAAGTACAAACTACAATGAGTAGATCCAACAGTTTCAGTATATGGATGTTATTGTGTGGAATCAACTCTCCACTCCGTTTTGCCATTCACAGTGGCCACTGCAATTTCGTGTTGCTAGTATGCCTCTTCCAGCTTGACCTTCCCATGGTTTTTGAACTTTGTCAAAGATAAATTGAAAGATGAAAGCTTGGATCTAAGGTTGATAATTGATGAACTAAATTCCCACTTATCATGTGAATCTTGATGGGCCTTTAACATGCAGATACAGAGTCTAGTCCTGCTCTATGCAAACAAAATAACAAGTGGATTTGGATACTATCTTACATCTTGGGCTAAATAGGCCCTAATAAACAAATTATCTCTACCATATCTTAAGGTGTTCTCTAGAAGCTAAAGTTTTTTTCTTCTGGTAATCTAACTTATCGAGTCAGGGTATTACTTCCCTGCGTGTGTTAATTATTACGAATCTCTGTCCATGCCTGAACTGCTCCTTGTTAATTAGCACTCGTTTCATGCAGTCAACCGATATCCAAGAAGCAAGGTTCACAAGCAGCATATCACGTAGAGATACCCTGTCATACATGTCATCTGCCTTCTTGGCAACATTTCTGATGGCTGCTCCAGCTGAAGCTAGAACATCGAGGCAAGAAAACAAAAGGAAAGTAAGGGAGAAGCTGGAGAAACTCCGAGAGAAGGCATTAGGCCCATATGAGAAGGATGGAGCCACCGATAAGAAGGGGCCTGTGGCAAACTTGCTGATCCCTCCTACGTTGGTCGATGCCTCTATTTGAAATGCGTTGTGTGGATGTGGCTTTTATGTTGCCGTTAAGTAACACTAGTCTGAATATCTGTGTTGTTAAAACTGTCTTTGTCACTCATGTGTGATAACAGTTGGGATCTGAATTTTGAAATTAACATACGAATTTTTATACATTCGGTCGTGTTTCGACACAAGTCATCACAAACGCGAGTTTTGTGGTTTACAACTAAACATTGCATACATCACTACGTATCTCCTGGGGATAAAGATGAAGAACACACGGAGCAACAACATTTGTCACAAACCAATCAGCAACAGGCATCAGATACAACTCGAAATCATTTTATTACTGAATTTAAAGATAAATGCAACTTCACATGTTCACAAACATCCATGTACTATCTTATCAATTCAAAGTACTCCGAGATTTGTGCAAGAACATTAGAATTACTAGAAGATGGGACGTTTGTTTGAATTTGAAAGGTTTGGATCAATCTCGAGGCATATTTGATGTTGATGATTGTACATGGACATTGGTGTACACGTGGAAGAACCATTCTCGAATTTAAAACCAGAATCAAAAGGCCTTCATTACGAATAACATGTAAGAGAGCAGATCTACCTCGTACGGGCAAAATTCAGGCTGCGGACACAAGTCCCAGCTCAGCTTATTCAACGCCATGCCATCCACGTTGAGCAGTAAAAGGCCATCGCCCCCCTGTAAGAGCAGGGTGCCACTCCCCTCGCAGAACCACCCGAGCGCTGTTGCGCTCAGCCATCCTTCGATGAAATCCATCGGCCGCGCAACGTTCCCCTCATGGATTACATGGCGCTGCACCCAGGAGCTTTTGCCTCGTGCAGAGGTGCGGCGGACCCAGAAGGCAATCTGGTCGCCTTCCAGGACGAGCACGCTCAGCAATTCCTGGCTCCTCCCGTCCGTCGACGGCGCCAGCGCGAGGCACATGTCCTGCACGCTGGACTCGCACGACCGTGGTAACTTCATTAGCGATACCTTAGGGTCTGCGCCGTCGCCGCGCCGTTCCCACTTGATGATTGCGGTGTACGTCCCGCACAGCCAGTGGAAGGCGCCGCGCAGGACGACGGGCTTGAGCCTTGGGGCGGCCGTCGAAATGGCAGCTACGGGAGATGGTGCAGGTGAGAGGAGGGCCCCATTCGTGCTCCTCCGAGGAGAAGACTTGAACGATGAGCGTCCTGGGAGAGTTTTCCGGCAGCTGCGCGATTGTTGAAGTATAAGTGAATTGCCCTTCTTTCCTCATGAGCTTAAGTTTTTGGGTGAACTGGCTGGTGCATGCAACTCAATATGATATCAGAGTCAAGAGGTCTCGAGTTCAATTAGCCGTTATGCTTTCTTTAGGTTGATTAGCCAAGTTTAGGCTAGTGACTATTGTGTGATCGGCCTCCAACAGTCTAATTTTAGTTTCCATACCATTGTCTATTTAAGCAAAGGAATACAAAGAAAAGCAGTCACTTCTCTGCTCGGAACTCCGCCTGAGCCGGGAACGAGGTGCGACGTTGCCTGCCAGCCTGGCATGCCTCACACAGCTGCTCAAGTTGCCCGAGCAGGGGCAGGCCGCGCACCAGCTCCTCCCGAGCTAGCTTCCGGAGTGCCGCCATGTTAACGTGCCCGAACCGCTCGTGCCAGCGCCACGCCACCTCATCGCCCCGGCTGCGCACCGCCAAGCATCTTGTCTCCGCAATCTTGACGTGGAGCGTGTACAGCCGGTTGGCTGCCCGAGTCACCCTTGCCAATAGCCTCCCGTCGGGCTCTCGGATCTTCATCACCCCAGCTTCGATGTTGATTTTGTAATCCCTTCGTCCGAGCCGCCGACGACGACTATGTTCGTCGTCAGTCGGGGGATGAAGTAGACTCCAGAGAACGACCGGAGCTCGCCATTCTTGCAGACGAAGGTGACGGTGCCGCGCCCTTCGATCCGTGCTACGGAGTCGTCGCCGAACCGGACGGTGCCGAGTACCGCCGTGTCCATCCCCGAGAACGCGGCCCTGGATCCGGACATATGGTTTGTGGCGCTGATGTTCAGGACCCAGGTTTTCGCCTCCCAGTCCTTCTCTTCTCCGAGTTGGGCGAACACCTCCTGCTCCCAGATCTCGATCTGGGTGCTCAACGCCGCCTTCGCCTCGGGGTCGCCATGCTTGTGCTCCTTGTCCTGCCACACCAAAGTGTTCTGCGAGAAAAGAGCACCTCGTTCCCGGCTCAGGCGGAGTTCCGAGCAGAGAAGTGCCTCGAGCTGGTGCACGGCGACCTGTGCGGTCCAATTGCGTCGGCGACACCGAGAGGTAACAAGTTTTTCTTGCTCCTGGTGGACGATTTCAGCAGATACATGTGGGTAGCCGCGATCTCGTCCAAGGATCGTGCCGCAGCTGCCATTAAAGAAATCCAGGCTCGCGCTGAGGGCGAGTCGGGACTCAAGTTGAAGGCGCCCGCGACCGATCACGGCGGCGAATTCACTTCTTGCCGAAGTTCGCGAATATCGCGCATCCGAAGGGGTCCAGCGCCAGCACACCGCGCCTTACAGCCCGCAGCAGAACGGCGTCGTCGAGCGTCGAAACAGCACGGTGGTGGCAACGACGAGAAGTATGCTCAAGGCGAAAGGATTGCCCGGCTGGCTCTGGGGTGAAGCGGTAAGCACGGCCGTGTATGTGCTGAACCGGTGCCCGACGAAGAGCGTGGATGGCATGACGCCGTTCGAGGCATGGCACGGCAAGAAGCCGGCCGTGCACCACCTCAAGACCTTCGGGTGCATCATGTATGTACGGAACACGTCGCCGCATCTGAAGAAGCTCGAGGATCGTGGGCGCAAGATGGTCTTCATCGGCTACGAGCGCGGCTCCAAGGCGTACCGCGCGTTCGACCCCATCACAAAGCGTCTCCATGTGACACGCGACGTGGTGTTCGACGAGAACGCCCAGTGGGACTGGGACAGTAGCGGCGACATCGGCGAGCCGAACGGTGGCGACGACATCTTCACAATCGAGTTCGCGACCACAACCCAGGCAGCACCGGCGGTCGACATGGCGGAGGCAGCACCGGAACATCAGGCTCCAGTCGGGGCCGACGACGTCGCGAACCAGGACGTCGAGATCGACGACGCGAACCTGGATGCGGACCACGACGACGACGTGCCTCTCCGGTTCCGCAGCATCAACGACATAGTCGGGCCAGCCTCGCCGCGTGGGTTCGCACCACGCGTTCTTGTGACTGAGGAGCTGCACGTGGTGAGCTACGACGAGCCGGCGTCGTTTGCTGAAGCAGAACGCAGCCCGAGCTGGAGGAAGGCTATGATGGAGGAAATAGAAGCCATCGAGGAGAACGGTACTTGGTACCTCGCCGACCTCCCACCTGGACGCAAGCCGATCGGAGTCAAATGGGTGTTCAAGGTCAAGCGCGACGAACACGGTGCAGTGGCCAAGCATAAGGCGCGCCTTGTGGTGAAAGGCTACGCACAGCGGCACGGCATCGACTACGACGAAGTCTTCGCGCCGGTGGCAGGCCGATTCGGTCGCCTCCTCATCGCTTCTCGCGCGCATGAAGGGTGGGAGGTGCACCACATGGACGCCAAATCGGCGTTCTTGAACGGCGACTTACGGAGGAGGTCTACGCCGAGCAATCGGTGGGTTCATCGTCTCGCCAAGAGCACAAGGTGCTTAGGCTACGGAAGCGTTATGCGGATTGCATCAGCGCCAGCGCATGGAACGCGGCTTCGACGACACTCTGTTGTCGCTTGGCTTCCGTCGGAGCGCGTCAGAGCATGCCATCTACATCAGGCGAAGCGGCGGCGCACAGTTGGTGATTGGGGTCTATGTCGATGACCTTGTCATCACCGGGTCAGACTCCAGCGAGCTCGCGGCGTTCAAGAAGGAGATGGCGGCCGTGTTCAAGATGAGCGACCTCGGCCTACTTCATTACTACCTCGGGATCGAGGTGAAGCAGAGCGCGAGCGGCATCAGTCTCAGCCAAGGCGCATACGCCCTGAAGATCTTGGAGAAAAATGGCATGGCGGGGTGCAACCCGTGCCAGGCACCGATGGAGGCGAGATTGAAGCTGAGCAAGCACAGCGTCGCGACCATCGTGGACGCCACGACATACCAAGCATCGTCGGAGCTTGAGGTACCTCGTGAACACTCGCCCCGACTTGGCATTTTCAGTTGGATTCGTGAGCCATTTTCTGGAGGAGCCAAGGGAGGATCACCTTGCAGCAGTAAAGCGAATTCTTCGTTATATGGCGGGCACAATCAACTGGGGACTCTGGTTTGGCCGGAAGAAGGGAGAACAGGCGCTGTTAACTGGGTTCAGCGATGCTGATTTCGCAGGTGACATCGATGCAAGGAAGAGCACAACCGAGGTCATCTTCTTCCTGGCAGAGAGCCCGATCTCCTGGCAGTCCAAGAAGCAGAGGATAGTAGCTCAGTCCAGCTGTGAATCGGAGTACATTGCTGCTGCAAATGGAGCTTGTCAGGCATTGTGGCTTGCCCAAGTTCTTGCTGAGGTACAGGGGTCCGAGCCAGTCGCACCCTTTCTCAATGTGGACAACAAATCAGCCATTGCTCTGATCAAGAACCCTGTTCTTCATGGGCAGAGCAAACACATTGAGGTGAAGTATCATCTAGTCCGGGAATGCGAGGATAAAGGCTTGATCAAGGTAAAATTCATCAGAAGCGAAGAGCAGCTCAGTGACATACTGACGAAGCCTCTGGGAAGAGCAAAATTTCAGGATTTTCGCTCAAGGATCGGCATGATCAACGTGGATGGTGCAGCATGGCAAGTCTTAAGAGGAGATTGATGGAAATAATTCTTGCGTGCTTCAATTAGCCGTTATGCTTTCCTTAGGTTGATTAGCCAAGTTTAGGCTAGTGACCATTGTGTGATCGGCCTCCAACGGCCTAATTTTAGTTTCCATACCATTGTCTATTTAAGCAAAGGAATACAAAGAAAAGCAGTCACTTCGGCAGCACCAAAGATCGAGATCGTGTTCAAGTGTTCGCGTGAGTTCTTTTTGTGTGTATTGGCTCTGTGATCTCGACGGCAACGTGCGCGTTGTTCCGCGAGTTTCTAACAGCGATGAGCAATTTGAACGACTGTGTCCATGGCAGCGTGTTGCGGTTGACGTCGAGCAGGGCGTGGGTCTCGTCGTGCACCTCGTAGGGCGGGAGCACCCATCGCTCGCCTGTCGAGGGGTTGCAGACGGAGAGCTCGATCGGGTGCTCGCCGTGGTGCACGGCGTGGTGGTGCCGGTCTAGGCTGCTGACCATGCACCGCCGGCGGAGGACGAGGAGAGAACGGCGCGAGGCCACAGGCAGGTAGGAACCGAAGACGCACGCCTTCTCATCGGCGTCACTGTTCGGTGGTGTAGGCGGGACGAGAACTAGTGATGCGGCAATCCTAGCGTCGGCGGTGGCGGGGACGAATGCCGGCGGGCAGCGGGGATCACGGGTTTGGTGGAAAAGGCCGAGGAAGACGGAGGGGACGAAACGGTGCTGGCCGTCGTCGTCGCGCGGGATGACGCCGCGGAGGCGGCGGAGGAAGGCCGGGTGGAGAGGATGGCACGGCGTAAGGATTTGGAGGTGGTGGCGCAGCGGATGATGGTGGCAGCGGTGGAACTCCTCGCGATTATTTCGAGGACGAGATCGGTTGGTAGAAGCTCCTTTGATTCTATCTGCATCTCCATGATGATTACACACCTATATGATGAACGCTTGTTTCAAAAAAGAGAGCGTGATGAACAAGAGGAAGGCGCACGTACACGTGTGCTTACATATGGGGTTGTACGTGTGCTTACATATGGGATTGTACGTGTGCTTATATAGTAGAGTAGCAGTTTACTCCCTCCAGGCTCCTCCCGTAAAAAAAACGAGTTTTTCTAGTACAAACTTCGAAATTTTAGTTATACATATCCTTCCAAATATTTAAATTATTTAATAAAACTTATATACATATATTTGTCTAAAAAAATACTTTATAATATTGTAATTTTGTTGATGTTTTATATTATAATAGAAGTTAATGTTGTATTTTTGTGAGGAGAGGTAGTATTGTGCATTCCATGAGCAACTAGTATAGTGTCCTGTCTTCCGATTTTCTTTTCCCAGCACGTAATATATAGTCTTTTCCTTTTCTAGAACATTTGTTTCCTTTTCCTTAATTCCAGGATATTTGTTTCCTTTTCCTTAAGATGATACTGGAGGTGGGGGAGATCTGTTGTGGGCCACAGGGATGAGTTAGACACATTAAACAATGGCCATCGGATGTGGGTGAGTAAAGTTGAGGAAAGATCTGAGAGGTTAATTTTGATGGAGGCAAGTTTCTGGGGACGTTTCGCTGGGTGCATGAAGGTTGGGCTATCTCTAGTGGGGTGCATTATTTGAGATGAACGTTGAAAAGAATGCTTAGGTGCATTATGAAGTGGTATAGATGTGACGTGGATGTACCATGTGAGCCGTTACAGTACGCACCCACATCAACATGCGCACACGATTTGATAGGGAACTTTTGATTCGACTGGGTATTTGAGAAGGTCGCTGAGACTGACGGACAGCAACCGAATTTGAACGTACATGAACTCCATTTCCGGCCGGACGACGAGGAGAGTTTGTTGCGCTCTCGCTCAGCATGGAAAATCCCTTTTGGTTCGCGTTTCTAAATAATCAACGGATGCGGGGAAAAAAGGGAAGGAAAGAAATTATCCACATATATCTGCGTGTCCGGCTTCCCGAGATTATGGCTTGTAAAGTTCAAATGTTATTATCGGAAGATTATGCAGGTTTTATACTTCATCGTTTTTGAACGCCAAAGAAAATTTTGAACGCTGGTATAAACTGCATCTGGTTGATTTGTTTCTTACCCCAGTGACCCAGTCAATATTCACGAAACGGCAGGTTACATCTTTCGGAAGTTGCGCGTTTAGTTGAGGTGATTTACAAGATTGGAGTCACACCCTTTACTTTGGGCAGCCGTGCAATGGACTTGGTTTTGGGCCATAAGCCTGCTCGTGTGTTGGTCCATTTGGGCTCAAGACTGAGTCCAGTTCTGTGCAACCCTTAACCGGAACGGACATACCTTCGTCTCCGAAAAAAATGGCGTACAATTCGGTCGGTGGGTAGGAGCTCTCATATGCGCATCTTGTAACAATGTTTGTGAAGAGATATAGACGGAAGCTATTTTGATGTAAACAAATTAAAATGCATTTGGACACGAATTCGAATCTATCTTTTATTGGTTATTGCTATATATTTGACTTTATCTCTCTATAATATGTGTGCTTTCAACCTCGTTTTACAACAGTTCGAACAGTTCTTCATCAAGAGAAGCGAGAAGAGAGGATTTCGTCCACCTGGATCGATATGGGACTGACATCTCGATTCTGACCATCCATGTATGCATCGAGATGCATTTCCGAGAGAAGCTATCCATAATGTTTCGATCGAGTGATGAAACCAGTTGCATTGATGAGAAATGTTACGTGCATGGACGGCGACGATTACAAGTTTCACGGCACAACTCACGCTTTTATTGAACAGATAGAAAGCGATAGACGAGGGGGAGACGAACGTCCCAGCACACACGACACATCCTGGGCACCGACCGATCGATTAGATGGGGATCACCCTTGTGACGCGCGGGTAGACGACGGCGGCCGGGTGGGCCATGATGCGGCGGCCCTTGCGGTGGCGGAACAGGTACACGGCCGCGCCGAGCGGCCACTCGATTACCCCGGCCACGACGAACGCCACGAACCCCAGCGTCGGGCCGACCACCTTGCACCGGCACGGGTTGCTCCTCGTCCCGCACTGCACGCATGCCGGCACGAACGCCATTGTTATCTGCTGCTGCTGCGCTTGTTCTAGCACAAAGCCAAAATGCCTACCGCTTGACGAGCACTAGCTCTCTGTTTGGAACTCTGATGGATGGACGCGCAACGGCGCAAGGATTAATCGCAATTCACACGTGTTGGATCTCCACAGTGAGGCGAGCCTCCGCGCCTCGTCGTTGTACATAAAAGCGTTTGCACCAGAGACGCGTGGCGCGATGGAGAAGGGGGTACGTGGGGTGCTATGGGTTGGTGTTGCTGAGTTCAGCCGAAAGGGTGGAGATGACTCGTCAGTGGTTGATTGCCACGTTGCTTATGTGGAGCGCAGCACAAATCCTGAGCTGACACGCGTGTCATATCCGTTACTGGAGATCTCTGGAACTTCATCACGTATTTGGTTTGCGTCGCACTACGCCAAAACCTGCAATAGGTGACGGTCTATTTGTGACGGTTTTTTTCGAACCGCCACAAAGATAATTATCAGTGGCGGTTCAATTTCATAAATGGCGGAAAAATATCGCTGGCGGTTCTATCCTCGAACCGCCATCGATACGATTATCGATGGCGGTTCGAGGGTAGAACCGCCATCGATAACAATACATTATCGATGGCGGTTGGAGGCTAGAACCGCCATCGATAACTAGGTTATCGATGGCGGTGCTATCCTCCAACCGCCATCGATTTATTGATTATCGTGGCGGTTCTATCCTCGAACCGCCATCGATAATGATTATCGATGGCGGTTCGAGGATAGAACCGCCACGGATATGTTATTAGTGGCGGTTCTAGTTAAAACCGCCATCGATAATATTGCCTATAAATAGGTGGTCGAGCAAAGACCGGTCTTCTTCCTCCCGAGAGCAAACCAAAACTTCTAAATTTGATTTCGCTTTCTCCAATTCTTGTGCTTGTACTTCCTCTAGTTGTTCCTTGGTGAGTTATTTTTCTCCTCTCTTGATTTGTGTTAATCTTGTTGCAATTTAATTTTTAAACCAAGTTTAATTAGGGTTTATATGTAGATGAGATGAAAAGTTTAGATTTTGTTTATTTTTATTTAGGTACCATTTTGTAGTTGATGAATTTATTTCTAGCTAGGTTCATTAGATGATGTTGTGTTCCTTTTATAGATGATGAATTATGATTAAGCATATATTTAATATTAATTGCATTTTAAGTTAATTTGATACATGATGAATTTATTATCTAGCTCCTTTAGATGATAAGTAATTAGATTGGTTTTTAATTACTATTAATTGGGTTCTATTAGTGTACGGACATGTACATCTTGCATATATATGAATTTATTATCTAGCTCCTTTAGATGATAAGTTATTAGATTAGTTTTTAATTACTATTAATTTGGTTCCATTAGTGTACTAACATATACATCTTGCATATAATAAATTTATTTAATTAAGATTATTGGGTATTAATATAAATGAAATTTTAGTTAATTTGGTAGGTGGGTGCTCATCATTTTTAGATGATGAATTTATTATCTAGCTTCTTTACAGAAAAGTATTCAGATTAGTTTTTAATTACTATTAATTTGGTTCCATTAGTGTGGACATATATTAAATTTATTTAATTAAGATTATTGGATATTGATATACATGAAATTTAAGCTAATTTGGTAGGTGGATGCTCATCATTTTTAGATGATGAATTTATTATCTAGCTCATTTAGATGATAAGTAATTAGATTAGTTTTTAATCAATTTTTATATGTTAATTAATTTTAGATGGACCGAGATGGATGTACAATGCGAACTGCATGTAGAGATTACATCGACGGGTATCTGCTTTTCTAAGAGCACGAGGAGAACAAATTGCATAAGAAGACGGAGTACATACATTGTCCATGCATTGATTGCAAGAATGAGAAAATGTTTTCGACAAAGAGCACATCCACTTGCACTTGATTCAAGAGGTTTTGTACTTGGCTATACACGTTGGACAAGTCACGGTGAAGAGGAAAACATACATGAAGGTGATAACGTATTGGATGATGGAGAAGGCATTATGGCGGTGACATCGCTTATGGATCCGATGAGGATAGGTTGGACATTGATGACGATAATAATCTTGCTCGGATGTTGCGCGATGCGTATGGAACTACACTAGTCGAGAGAGTTTAATCAATTCAAGGGTTTGTTGGACGACTCGGACACACCTTTGTTCCCGGTTGCAAGGAGGAATACACAAAGTTGCACACCGTGCTTTCACTTCTAAAATTGAAGGCAAGCAATGGTTGGTCCGATAAAAGTTTCACGGCGCTATTACATCTCTTAGCGGACATGCTTCCAGATGGAAACGTATTGCCGATAACCACTTATTTAGCTAAGAAGGTTGTATGTCCATTGGGATTGGAAGTAGAAAGAATACATGCATGTCCAAACGATTGTATACTCTATCGCAAAGAGTATCTGACATGCATGTATGTCCGTGTGCAAATCATCGCGATACAAGCGTAAAGACCATGACAATGAGGGCACCGTGGTGAAGAAAGGAGCTCCCGCTAAAGTGGTGTGGTATTTACCGGTAATACCTCGGTTGAAGCGCTTATTTGAAACAAAAGCATGCCCAATCGATGCGATGGCACTCGTAAGAGCGTAAAAGGATGGAAAGTCGAGACACCTGCCGATTACGCGGTGGAGAACCATCGATAGGCTCTTTAGGATGGACTTCGGAATGAACCGAGGAATGTAAGGTTTGGGTTGAGTACGGATGGAATGAATCCTTTCGGTAACATGAGTAGTATTCATAGCACTTGGCTGTGACTCTCAGATCTACAACCTTCCTCCTTGGTTGTGTATGAAACGAAAGTACATTATGATGTCGCTTATCCAAGGGCCGAGACAACCTGGCAATGATATTGATGTATACCTACAACCATTGGTGGAAGATCTTGTGATACTGTGGAACGAAGGTGTACAGGTATGGGATGAGTACAAGCGAGTACTTCACCCTACGCGCATTGTTGTTTTGCACCATCAATGATTTCCGCCTTGGTAACCTATCCGGTCAGATCGTAAAGGGGCCAAAGCATGCCCCATTGCATGGATGAAACTGCAAGTGTGTGGCTCAATAACTCAAGGAAAACGTGTACATGCATCACCGCAGTTCCTTCAGAATCACCCCTACCGCAATATGAAGAAACAATTCGACGGGACAAAAGAGGATGGTATAGCTCCAAGGCCTCCTCGTGGGGAAGAGGTATATGATATGGTTAAGGATATTAATGTTGTACTTGGAAAGGAGAGAGTAATAATAAATCGAGGTCTCGATCGAGAAGATCACATGGAAGAAGAGATCGATATTTTGGAACTTGCCCTATTGGAAGGACTTAGAAGTTCGACATTTGCATAGACGCCATGCATGTAGAGAAAATGTATGTGATGACTTGATTGGTATTTTGTTGAATATTCCTAGCAAAACTAAGGACGGATCAAGGCACGAAGGGACTCGAAGATATGAAAATCGAGTGAGCTACATCCTCGAGACAACGGAAAGGCCGACTTTACCTTCCCCGACTTGCTACACTCTATCCAAGAAAGAGAGAATGACCTCTGCAAATGCTTGCATGGTGTGAAAGTTCCATCCGCTACTCCGCAAGCATCAAGAAACTGGTGTCCATGAAAGATTTGAAGTTAACTGGCATGAAGTCTCATGATTGTCATGTGATGATGACACAAATGCTTCCTATTGCAATTAGAGGTATTTTGCCTGAAAAGGTCCGAGAAGCAATCATGAGGTTGTGTTTCTTCTTCAACACGATTTCACAGAAGGTCATCGATCCCATCGGACTTTCTGAACTACAGAATGATGTGGTGAAGACACTATGCCAGCTAGAGATGTATTTCCCTCCATCATTTTTCGATATAATGGTTCATCTCATTGTTCACCTTGTGAATGAGATAAATGTATGTGGCCCCGTATTCCTGCATCAGATGTACCCGTTCGAAAGGTACATGGGTATCCTGAAGAAGTATGTACGCAATCGATCTCGGCCGGAGGGTTGCATTGTGGAAGGTTATGCAACTGAGGAGGTTATCGAGTTTTGCGTGGATTACATGGAGGGGTGGAACCGTAGGAGTGCTCAGATCTCGCCATGAGGGTAGGCTAGCCGGAAAAGGGACGATTGGAAGGAAATCAACAAATTCTTACGATCATGGATTGTTCGAAAAAGCTCATTTCACAGTCTTGCAACAGTCAGTTGAGGTGTCCTCGTACATGGACATGCACAAGGATAAGCTACGAGAGGAAAATCGTGGACGATCAGAGGCTTGGGTAACAAAAGAGCATAACCGTTTGTTCAATCATTGGTTCAAAGAGCATATGACTGGGAAAGAAACGAGTGTTATGTTGAGGTGGTTGGCAAAAGGGCCATCAGGTACAATCTTGACATGGCAAGGATACGACATAAATGGATATACCTTTTACACGAGATCTCAGGATAGCAAAAGCACTTACCAAAATAGTGGTGTCCGTGATAGATGCCTATGACAACACAGCAAGAAGAAGACTAGCTTCTATGGGTTCATAGAAGAGATTTGGGAGCTCGACTATTGTATTTTTAAGATCCCGATGTTTCGTGTCGTTGGGTACAACTCCCAAAGGGTGTCAAGGTGGACAAGTACGGCTTCACTACTTTGGACATCGAACATGTCGGATACAGAGACGAACCATTCGTACTTGCGAAGCAAGTAGCACAAGTCTTCTATGTAATCGACCCGACAGATAAGAAGCGGCATGTAGTTCTTCAGGGAAAAAGAAGGATCGTCGGAGTTGAGAATGTCGTGGATGAGGATGAGTACAACCAGCTTGACGAGTTGCCTCCTTTCGTAGATGGCAACATCAGGCTCGAGGAAGAAACCACTCAAGAAACTACCTATCATCGCGACGATCATGAAGAAGGGCAAATTGTGAAAGAAAATAATTAGCTATATACGAGTAATGGCAATGTGATGTAAACAATATGCATTTGTATGGAGTAATGGAAATATGGTGTTATGCATTTGTGTGGAGTAATGGAAATGTGGGTCATTAATATATTACTATATTAGGATTATATAGGGTAATTACTATATTCGATTACACAAGTTTTAATGGTTTCTCCTCCCAGGTATGAATTAAAACCAAATATATTGTACATAGTACATAAGGCATTTATGATATTAGAACATATTTAGAAATAATATTCTATTCTGGTATACATCCTAGAAGATATGAAAATAAACAGAGAGATTATATAGGGTATATTACTATATTAGAAATATATATGGTCATTACTGTTTTTGATTCACGGACCACTTGGAAGTAGTCCGCAAAAAGCTTGTTCACGCGGACCACTTGAAGTAGTCCGCGCAAAAGCTTATGTTAGATAACTTTATCGCTGGCGGTTCTTAAATGTAACCGCCACAGATATTATCGATGGCGGTTCGTATAAAGAACCGCCACGGATTATATATGTACGATGGCGGTTCTTGTGAAGAACCGCCACGAGCAGTGAATCGTGGCGGTTCGTATAAAGAACCGCCACAGATAATTATAGATCGATGGCGGTTCTTGTGAAGAACCGCCACGATAGTATATCGATGGCGGTTCGTATAAAGAACCGCCACGATATAATTATATCATCGGGCGGTTCTTTTGAAGAACCGCCACAGATAAAGTATCGATGGCGGTTCTTGTTAAGAACCGCCACGATAAGGCCCCACATATAAAAGTCGTCTGATCATTCTTCTTCTCACCGTTGCTAACCCCTAAACTCCTGCCGCTTCACTCTTCGCCCGAGCCCGACGCCGCCACGGTCATCGCCCCGACGCCGTCCGACGCCAGCCCCAGGCTCGACGCCGTCCGACGCCTGTGCCGCTCCCGACGCCTCGACACCCGACGCCGCGCCGCCAAGGCTTCCACCGACGCTGCCCGACGCCGCTTCGACGCCGCCTCGCGCCTCGCGCAACGACGCCGACCACCGCACGACGCCACGATTCCTAGGTATGTTCTACCTTCATTCTACACACATGAGTTCCTTCAAAAAAGAGAGAGTAAGGCTGTTCTTCTTGTTGTTTGGGTGTCGCATGCATAGGTGACCTCAACGTGTGTGTGCATGTTGTGGTGGGATTTGTGTAGGAAAGAGAGGAAGAATGTAAAGGTTGGGTCAAAATCAAATCACCAGGTGAAAAGTTAAGAGAATCTGGGAATAACTAGTTCTTGGCTTTGAGTTGGTGTTGGTGGTGAGGAGATTTGTACTATCGCATTGAATGCACGAGCTGAAGTTGTTTTGGTTTGAATTCTCATGCCAAGTACAGTTCTTCTGCAGCCCTCACCAACAGCTTCAGATTACTAATGAACTACTAATGATCTACCACTGCATGTTCCTCCTCTCTAAAAAAAGTGATGTTTCAGGCATTAGGCACGGTTTCTAAAATGTATCTTTGACCACAAAATTTGCATTACAATATATTTATAAAATCTAGTGATGTTGTAATATTGCTAATGTTTGTTTTTTAGACAAATCTGTTCATGTAATGTTCATATGAGTATTCTAGATGGTCCATAAGACACCTGGAACTTTGAACGAAAGTCCATATAGCACTTCAAACTATGAAATCAGACATTTGACTCTATCAAACTTTATAATCTGGTTCAAATAACATCTTGATCTGGTTTCACAAGATGGTATTGTTTATGTGGCGCAATGAGTTGCTAGCTGAAAAGTTTCACATTGACAAATTCATGAGTTGTCCAGCCCATGACAATGCGTTGGCAACCACATTCTCCTTACCCTTCTTGTAGACAATTCGGTACTTCAGGCCCATCAATTGAATGCCCAATTCTTCGATTACTTTTATTTCTAGTTCTCAGAGTTAAACTTCCGCACTTAACCCATCGGATCGCCAAATTCTAATGGTTCCATACTTTACCTCTTTCAGTTCGCACATCCAAGGCTGATATGGAGGAGCAATCCACCCCGAGCCCGAGCCCTAGCCCTACCAGTTCCTCAACCTCCACCCAACCACCGGTGTTGCCGCCGATCTTGACATACTGTGGCAAGACCTCGTGGCCGAGGAAGAAATAAGAAGCCCAAGGCCGGTATACCATCTCGGAGGTCTCGTAAGTGGGGCCCTAGTGCACCGCCAAAGTTCGTAGCAAAGTACGTAACAACTGCGGGTATATCGCAAGGGAGAGTGCCAATCACCTTTTGGATTGGCACAAAGTGCCCGATACCATCAAAACGGATCTATGGATGAGTGAAACAAACCTTCGAATTCCAAGAAGATGAACACGCGCGCGTCGGGATGCGTTGATGACCATGGATGCGGCATGGAGGAACTTCAAGGCCAGTGAATACTACTTATGTAAAGAAAAACCGATCGGCCATCGGGACTACCCAAACTTAGAACCATATTGGGATGATTTCGTGTCGATGAAGCAAAGTGAAGCGACAAAGAAGTCCAATGAGGACCACATAAACATCGGAAGAAGGAACATCCATCCACACAGACTTGGTACGGGTGGGTACGCTGGTAAAATCCCTCAATGGGAGAGGCAGGAAGCAGAATCACTACAGTCGACTGGTACAAGTCAATTGGCCGG
The DNA here is from genome assembly GCA_036346275.1 of Otatea glauca. Taxonomy (NCBI): domain Eukaryota; kingdom Viridiplantae; phylum Streptophyta; class Magnoliopsida; order Poales; family Poaceae; genus Otatea; species Otatea glauca. The sequence goes on from CM070711.1 coordinate 54,641,291, forward strand.
ACTACGACCGAGTCAAGCACTACGTGCTAGCGAGGGCAAGTGTCACGTCTGGTGGGGGCTTATCCTTCAGAAATAGCGACGACGAAGCAATGTCACAAAGGGTCCAGGAGCTGTACGTCGAGTCTTCCCAAGGAACATTCCAACCAGATAGGAGAACGACGAACTAACACGTGCCTGGGGAAACAAGGAGCATCACGGACGAACAAGAGGTGTCGGGTTAAGGTTCCGTGGAAGACAGATTCCCGAGCACCTTCACACTTACAAGAGCCGAAAGAGAGCTAGAGAAGCGTTTGCGAAATAGAAATGATGAAGGAAAAGATGCTTGAGAATTACAAGGCACAATTGAACAACAAGTACAACGACAAGTACAACAAGCCATGAGCCAGTCACAAGCCGAGAACATTATTACGACCAGCCCTCCGAATCGTCGCAGCAGTTGCGCATCCGCCCCAATTGTAGAACAGGACATGGGTCATTATCCTGTGGACGACATACATGACCCCACACCGTGCCAGCTCACTTTGCCCGTCATGAACATATTCATTCAAGCTGGTACAGGCATAGCGTACCCATGCCAAGAAGGAGGTGTATTGCACAACTCTGCGATAGCGCCGGGATATGCAAAGGTTCAGGTGGACACGGTTAATCCCCAGTTCGCCAACCTCGGGCTAGAAATGCCCCCGAACGACGAGGTTACAACTCTAGGAAGTGCCGTCCACACATTCATCCAGTGGCGCAAACGTGACATCACCTTGGACCATCATGAAGTGCCTGTTCCTCCTGAGGTGAACCTGCCAGCCCCTCCTGAGGTGAACCTGCCAGCCTCTCCTGCAGTGAACCTGCCGGCCTCTCCTACAGTAAACCTCGCACAGTCGTCACCAACACATCAGCGTATGAAAGTTAGTGCGACAACTTCAGTTGACCGACTTAAAAACCCTCCTCTGAAGGCATGGCAGAATAGACAAGCCATATCAGCGAGGTCAGGCGAAGCCAGAACGGAGTATGATGTTGTGTGCGAGAAAAGTAAGGGTAAAGCGGTCTCCAAAGGACAAGTCAAGAAAGATCAAATACGAATTGGGAAGCCGTTTGTCACCCTTCAAGCTTCATAGTCTAACAAAGGCAGCTAAGGCGATTACATGAATGGTATATGGAGCGATCGAACCAACATGTACTCCGAAGGTGATCAACGCCATTTTCAGAGAGGAACATTTCCACCATGAGGGACTGGTCGCTTCATGATAGAATTCAATGAGTTGCACAACATGTACTATCAAGATGCCCTCGACGTGTCTCTTATGAGATGCTGGTCACTGTAAGTGTCCAATATAAAAATCATTGTCTACATTCATGTAATACCGATAAATGTGATGTCTAAATCATTTGTTATGTAGATTCGAGTTGATCGAACTAAAAAGAACCAAAGGGCCAGTGGCGTTCCTCGATCCGGGAACGGTTTGCCAGCCGGAAATCAAAAGAGTACCAAAGGAGGTCGAGGACTACGTATATAACGCTCTCATCAAACTCCAAGACAAGGAGTTCATACTTTTACCATACAATTTCAAGTAAGTGGCTCACTAGCTAGTTCAATTACTTGTTGATCTCGTTCTTTGCTCGAGTTAGGACTAATGACTACGGCATCATACATGTGTACGTAGTTTCCACTTGGATTCTCGTAGTAATTCATCCGGATAAAAGCAAGATGTTGATCTTGGACCCAGCGGACAAAGATCCAAAAGACTACAAAGATATGACAAGTCTAGTGAATAGGGCCTTCAAAGCATATTGTAAAAAGTGCTCAAGACACCGTCCTTTTCATAAATCATCGACAATCCGTACTAAATTTCCGATGCGCACAAAACAATTTGTCTATATCGCACCTCGTAGTCAATAACTCCTTCAATGTCGTATAAGTTTATTCAATTTTTGCGATGCCACAAGCACCGCCAGAACAAATTTATGTGGGTACTTCGTGTGCCAATACATGCGCGAAATCTTAGGCTCTACAATAGTAAACAATGACGTAGAGGTTTGTCACGCTAACATCACACATTGATTTGCACATCTCATTCTCTATATAAGCTCTTAAGACAAACTTTTTCTATCTATAGCGTTTGAAGTTGCCTACGGAGGACTGGTTCCAAATGAAATCCAAGGCATTCAGGGACAGCTCGCCTACTTCATTATGAAGGAAGTACTCAACAAGAACGGCGAGTTTCATGACCCGATAATAACGATGAAGTCTTCCATACTCATCTACCACCTCCGAGGCCCCTACCAACAGTGAAGACTCGTAGGCTTATAGTTCACAAAACTAGTTAATTTTTTTAAATGCGGTGGTGTAAATTGATGTTTCATTGAATGTCAAGTTTAGTATTGGATGGCATGGCTTGCATATGTTCTAATTTTGTCATTTCATTTAAGAAGTTGTGATTGATCTGCGCTTGTGTTGTTGCCCTTCTCCGTGTGTGTGTGTGTTGATGGGTGGTGTGTGTGCGTGCGTGCGCTCTAGACGAGGAGCTCTCCTCTATTGCTTTTCTCTGTGCCCTTTCATGATGGCTAGTAGAGCTTTTTATAGGCGTGGGTGATGGATGAATACGGAAGAGCTCATTTCAAAACGCACCATTACAAAGAGGTTTATTTGATTGCTTGATTTAGTTGCGAAGTTTCCTTTTGCATCTTTACCGTCCATTCATAAGAGATTTGATTACATGGTCCTTATAGTTTTAGATGGTGTGTTTTACTCTAATGTATGATAGTAAATGCCATTAAAAATAGCTAAATGGAGATTATAGAAGGAAAAATAGTAAAAGTAGGATCAAAATTGTAGAATGATATGTATTTAGGAATAAAATTGAAAAAAGAATGTCACATATTCAAAAATAGAGGAGTATAAACTAGCTAATGCATGTACAACATATGGAGGATGCCACGGCATTCACATGGAATAAGACGACAATGGATCGGCTAGATTTGTGATACAACAAAAGTGATCTATTTAGCTTTCCATACTATGATATATAATAACTTCATTTACATACTCGAGAAATATTGATGCAAAGATATCGAACTTGAGAAGGAGCAGTCCAGTGGGAGGCATGCCCTACACCATCACCATGATCGAGCGCCTCATGCATGAGACACTTTAATTGTACATTGTAATTGTGTATATGCAAAATCTGTGATTGTAATTGTGATTGATGTATTATATGTAATTGTGATTGATGTATTATATTGTAGTTGTGTATATGCAAAAGCTGTGATTGTTGTACATTATAATTGTGTATATGCAAAATTGCAATTGTGATTGATGTATTATATTGTAGTTGTGTATATGCGAAATATGTGGTGATTATTGTATATTGTAACTGTGTATATGCAAAATCTGTGATTGATGTATTATATGTTTCAGAGGGCATGGCTAGTAGCACCTGAGGCTAGCCCAAAATGCAGTTTTTTATTTTTTCGGTCAGGTACTATCTGTGGCGGTTGGTGGATAGAACCGCCACAGATAATATAGATCTGTGGCGGTTGGTGTATAGAACCGCCACAGATAATATAGTTATCTGTGGCGGTTGTTGGAAAGAACCGTCACGAGATAGTGTAGTTATCTGTGGCGGTTGGTGGATAGAACCGCCACGTATAGTATTGTTATCTGTGGCGGTTAGTGTAGAACCGTCACGAATAACACTTATCTGTGGCGGTTAGAAAACCGCCACCGATAATCCTCGATTATCAGTGGCACTATATCTGTGGCGGTTCAATAACCGCCACTGATGGCGGTTATGAACCGCCACTGATGACGTTTTTTAGTGTAGTGTCGTTCTCTGGTTCCATGCGTGCGTCGTTCTCTGGTTCCAAATGAGCATACGCGCTACAAAAGAATTACATATTTTCTTTTTCTAGATAACGAATGAGACCTGCTAGTGCTACGTACCTTAGTCAACTCATGTACTAGCTGGTAAAACATATTGCAGGAAGTCGTGTAACACGAAGGCTAAATTTAATATACAGAAATTTTATATAAAACGGTTTAATTTAATAGGAATCATAAATTTTTCGTGTTCCAAACGGACAAGAAACTTGTGGTGGCCGTCACTAGTACAACACGTAGCATAGTAGTAATCCTTTGGTTCACAAAAACTTATCGGTTTATGATACCTGCTGTCAAACTTTTAAAACTTTAACTATTAATATCTTTTTAAATATTTAGATTGTATATATGAAAATCATATGTATAGATTCGTCTTGAAACGTACTTTTGTAATATTATAATTTTATTTTATTTTTTAAATATATTAAATAGAAATTAGTGATCAAAATTAAATTCTATGAACCGTATCGATGTCTAAAGCGGCAACTATTTGTGACAAAAGGTAATACTATATTATGTTGAAGATCGTTATTACTTCGCTTATCATTCTGCTCCTGTGGTCACGCATGTTCTCATCGATAATTTCAGAGTAATAACACACGCAAGTACGTATATGCTTCATCTCAATTTCACAAATCTGCAACCCAATTGAGAAGAAAATGGAGTGTTCGGTTCGAAGTCAAAGTCTGCTTCATCGGAAAAAGAGTTTGCTAAAGTTATGTTATGGGAGTGGCCTCCACCGTCAGCCTTTTCGGCTATATATGTAAGTGCAAGCCAAGGACATCTTCCCGTAGTCGTCGGATCCTGCCCCACAGGCGGCCACAACCACCGGATCAGTTCCGGTCCAGTGAATCACGCGACATGTGGACGTCGGTGGGGCAAAGGAATAGGCAAAATTTCAAATACAGTCAACTTTGTACCGTATATTATCAATTTTAGGCAACATTTTTTCGTATTTTCCGAAATAGCGGCAATACCCGGCAGGTGACGTGACGGCAAGGCATAGCCACATGCCGGCTATGGCATAGCCGGCGCACCGCATGCCGGCTATGCCCTGGGCTCGGCCGGTCGCATCGCACGTCACCTCGTTTGCTTTGCACACCGAAAGTTCATTTGTCGTTGCTGATTATTCGCATGCATGCATGATTTGTTTGCTGCATGCATGGTTGTCATTTGTCTTTGCTGATTATTCGTATGCATGCATGATTTGTTTGCTGCATGTATGGTTGTCTGCTGCTCGCTTTGCATGCATGTTTGTTTGCTGCTCGCTTCGCATTCTTCAGAGCAGAATAAATAGAGGGGAGGGGAAGCAGCCTGGAGTGTGCGAATGAGGAGCTTGGCAAGCAGAAAATAGAGAGGGGCTTGGCAAGCAGAAGAGAAAGAGGAGTTTGGCAAGCAGAAGAGAAGGAGGTGACCAGCGCTGGTAAGTAATTGTTAGAGTAATTACCTGGTTAGATTAATTAGCGTTGGTAAGTCATTGTTAGAGTAATTACCTGGTTAGATTAATTAGAGTTGGTAAGTCATTGTTAGAGTAATTACCTGGTTAGATTAATTAGCGTTGGTAAGTCATTGTTAGAGTAATTACCTGGTTAGATTAATTAGCGTTGGTAAGTCATTGTTAGAGTAATTACCTGGTTAGATTAGTTAGCGTTGGTAAGTCATTGTTAGAGTAATTATCTGGTTAGATTTATTCGTAATTACCTAGTTAGATTAATTAGCGTGGAGATGATACGTAAACTAGAGATGCTATTATAGTTAGTATATTAATTATTGCCTCATTCATGCATCTCATTTATACCTCATGTAAGTAATCACCGTTAGAAACTTAGTAATTATAGTTATTATTTTTACATAGCAGCATACGTTTACTGATGAACAAAAAAACCTTTTATTTATAGACTAAAGTAGGAAGAAAAATTCACGAGTAGGAGCAAGTATGTGTAGTAGATAAACTAGCACATTTGTAATGCTATATAGTTAGGTTAATTAGAACTCCCCAATAATTAGGCTTAAACTTAGTTGCATGCACATCACATAGCATGGTTAGTTAGATAAGATAGTCTCTAATTATCTTGTTAATTGTAAATGTTGTAACTGTAATTCATGAGCGTAGTTTGAGTAATTATTCATGAACAAAAAAATTAATTTGTTTAGTAATTAATTTCAACCCTCGGTATAGTTAATCAGTTGTTAATTTTTGAAATATTTTTAGGTATCATATTACACCTAGCCGTTGCACCATGAATTTTCATATTTACTACGGTGAACAACCTATCATATTGCACGAGAGAATAGTCATAGTGCAAAACTGCGAACATATATATAGTTCAAGTGATAGTCCATTAGACTTAAAAGGCCTAAAATCACATGTTATGAGCGTGTTGCGTTTGAGTCAGAAAACACATGCAGTTTTCCTGGAGGCGGTGCGACCAAGGGAAGTTCCAAACAACAACGTCATTGTGTATACTTTGTTCGGACTGAGAAATAATAAGGCTTGGTTATTGTATGCACGAAAGGCCATAGAGGGCGGGTTTCCGATGGGTGTTTATGTAAACATATTGCCACTAAAGGCGAATACCGATGCTGGTCCTAGCGGTGAAATTTTAGGCCACCAGGGAGAGGGAGAAGTGGGCCAAGGACATGTGGGGGAGGGTAGTTCGGGTGCACATGAAGAAGAAGTACTTTCTTCTGAGGTAGATGCGACATGTATGGATGATGAGGCTAGTGGAAGCGAGGATGAAGAGGGCACTGACAACGACGACCCAGCTCCAGCAGTCCAGTACTTCCGTGGTAATGGCCTTCTGGAGTGTGGAATTGCTGACTATAATAACTTAGCTATGTGGGGGTACCAGAACAGCGACATCTAGATTGGGAAACGCTTCCCAACAAGTTAGAGCTAATCCATTTCATCGCAATTATGTCATCATCACTAGAAGAGAGCACAAGTGTACCAGGTCGAAGCACACTGAGTATGAGGTTAGGTGCACCAAGCCCCCTAACTGCCCTTTCTACGTCCGTGCTCACCAGCCGAAACACGAGCACTACTTTGTGGTGAGCCAGAACATACCTCATACATGCACGGAGGAGTCGATCAGAAGCATGAGCCACGTGATCGACGCTAGATTCATTGCCCAACTAGTCGTGACCCAGGTTGGTTCAGATATTGGACTATCACCGAAATCGATTATGGAGCAAGTGCGGAGTAGAATAGGGACGCACATAAGCTACCTAACCGCGTAGCGAGCAAAGCAGAAGGCGTTGAAAGAGACACCTAAGGTTAAATAGGTATCTCTTTAACCTGTCTAGAAGCAGTGCGTGCCTTAGAAGCACTCAGAGTCTGGGGATGACCCTGAATACCCCTAAGAGCAACAACACGCTCACGCCTTATGATCTTAGCGCGCCTGAAACAAAAATCTACTAGGTGACCATCTTTCTGACAGAAGGTGCATGTATACTTCGCCTTACTAGAGGCAGAAGCAGCAGGAGGAGCAACCTTCTTGTCAGAGATCCCATGGACAACCCCAGCAGACCTAAACACAGTGGTACTCACCCTGAGAGCTACCACGATCTCACTACTCTTGGAGCCATGCACAATGGTGGGAGGATGCAGTATAGACCCTAGCATCACTGCCGACCAATCACTGCCGACCCCGGTAACCGGTAGTGATCTCGTTATGAACCCGGCAGTGATGTGCTATTCTGTAGTAGTGATGTAACTGTAATAAAACAAGCAAACAATTATCGAAGTAAAATAAAATAATAACTTGTTGAGAGGTATTTCTATGCAATCACTTTTTAAAAATTACATAAATATTAAAGTATGAATGAAAGATAGATAATAATTACTTATTCATTCATTTGCTATAAGATTTATATAATTTAGGGCACTCCCAATACATAGTTTCTATAGTTATATCTAAAATCATCCACATCATCAATAAATAATACTAGATATTACCCCTCCAATCTTTTGTATCTTACCACAAATACATAGATAATATCAAATATATATCATGAAAGACATAGATATAACCTTCCTCTTTCTTCCCAATGTATGTTTTTATTGTACCTTCTTTTGATTTGTGTGTCCAAGCTGTTGCTTATGTAAGAAATAGCTTCTATCTCTCTCTTCTTTAATGTTCTTTTCATATAAGTATTAATTCTACATGATATGTTGAAAAAACTATTAACATAGGAGTATTGGGAGTGCCCATACGGTGACGCACAGAAACAATGGCCACTTCTGTGTTTTCGAGCTTCAGGTCCAAATATGGACACTACGCTCGACCTCAAGTCTTCACACTATTCAATTGGTCTTCACACTACTAAGGGCATGTTTGTTTTTGCTTTGGATTCTCTAAAAGCTGATTCTGGATTGTGGTTGTAGAGAAACTGATTCTCCAAAAGCTGAAATCCAAAATCACATATAAAGTGGATTGTGGATTCTAGTGTATATGGATGGGTTAGATTGTGAGAATCGGATTATAGAATCGAGTTGTTTATTTTTTATTCTAGCTAAAATAAACAGGCCCTAAATAACTAGTATAGATAAGGCTGAGGACTTTACAAGCCCACGCTATTGCTTACCCGGACCAAAACCGAGCACTCGGCCGCTACTTAGGGCCTGTTTGGTAGAGCTCCAGATCCCAACTTCACCTGAGATCTGAAACTTGTAGGCTAAAATAAAGTGAATTAAGTTTATATTTTTGGTCTAAAATTTGAAAAGATGATCCATCTAAACACTCTTAATATACTCACAGATCCAATTCCACGAATCTGGTGGAGCTGGAGTCCTACCAAACACACCCTTAATTTACTGATGTACAGTATAAAAGTACTTACAACTACAAGACAGGTCGAAAAGATGCTTGCACATTGGCACTGGCAGTGATGGAATCTGTGCGAAAAGGAAAAACATTCTTGCTCTGCACCATGACTAGGTTAGAAATCTCGGCGATATTTTGCGAGATCTCGTTTTCCGGAGCTAGACGAAATTCAAACTCCCGGTCAAATTCAAAAATTCAAAAAAAATCATTTGCTACAGTAATCTCGCTAAATCTGAGCGAGATCTTGGTGTTTTTGACCGGAATTTGATGTTTGACCACCGGATGTGACCGGAATTGGATCAATAACCCTTAATAAAGTCATCTTTTATGAAAATTTGTTGAAAAATCAAATTTTTGAGACATTTTTTAAAAATTTCAAAAACATTGTCAGATTTTTATAAAATTTTACGTGCTTTATCCTGATGTGAAAAATTTATGGTACCATCCTAAGAAGTTTAGGATCATACAGAAAATGTTTCAAAATAATTTAACCTCAGTTGTTATCTTTAAAAAATCAAAAACAGAATGAACATAATTAGGACAGTAACATTGTCAGAATTTTATAAATTTTCTCGAGTGTGATCATGATCTATAATTTTTATGAGACCTTAATAATTGACTCAGTACCATTCTCTAAATTTTTTTAAAAAAATTAAACTTCTTTTGTTTGCTCAATCAAATCTATGTATGCATTGAACTTCATTTGTTATATTTCAAAAATCAAAAACAGATAGAACATAAATGGTACACTGCACTTGTAAGAATTTTATAAATTCACTGGAGTGTGATCATGATTCTAAATTTTTATGAGATCTTAAGAATTTCCTTATAACCGTTATGCAAAATTTTCAGAAATGTTAAATATTTTTTGACTGCTAAAGCAATCTATGTATTGATCATCAGGTTTGTATGAGGATGTAGCACTCTCATAATTTTTGGAATTTTTTGAAGCTTTATCATCAGATAAAAATTTTATGGAAACATTGTAGATACATCAGGACCATCCAAATTTTTTTTCAAAAGTTTCTAATGTGGTTTGTACCTTTTTTTCATTTGGTTGAAGTTTTCCGATAAAGCTTTTATCAGCACAGAATCACTGTCCTAATTTTTAAAACTTCATGAAGCTTGATCATCATCTGAAAATTTTATGAGAACATTAGTGATGCATCAAAACCATGCACAAAAAATTTCAAAATTTTCTAACGTGGTTTGTTTAATGTTTCATTCGGTTTAAACTTGCCGGTCATCGTTTTATCAGGACAGTAGCAATGTTTGAATTTTTAAAAATTCCACAAGCTTTATAATTTTCTCAAAATTTTATGGAAATATCATCAATATGTCCGAAATCTCTAGAAAAAATGTCAAAAGTTTTTGACTTCGTTTCAACCAGATTTCATCCCAACCAAATTTGCCAAGATCTCGGCTATACCAGTGGCAAAAAAACCAGAATTCAAATTCTATTTTTATATTTCGGATGGAATTAGTTTGAAATACTAAGATCTCGTCGAGATTTCGTTCTTCGGTCACGGACAGTATTTAGAACGGTATCGAGATTTCAATCCTTAACCACGAATCCACGACCACGATGATGTTGGTCCAGTGAAGATTGACTTTTCTGAAATTACTAATGTGGTGATCTCTTCTCAACGTACGAAGACTGTATTGGATGTTCTGTTCCTTTGGCTACTCCGGCTGATGGACAATGCAATTCTTGTAAGTGAAGGGGAGCCATCTCTTTCTACAAAGGCGCTGTTTGGGGCGCTGCAGTTTGTTTTTCCTGAAAAGCTTTTTTTTAGTTTTTAGGTTGAAAATAGCTATAGTTTTTTTTATAAAAGTATATATGACAAATAGTTAATTTTCATCGGCAATAAATTGCAAAAACAGATCCCATCTAGCTTTTAACTTTTACTAGTTATATGTGACTTCTAGTTTATACAAAACTCGCTTAAAAACTGAGCTATTTGAAAATTTTAGTAGCCTTTGGGAAGCTGAAGTTGTCTTTTAAGACTCCAACACAGGACCTAACCTTTCTAACTAGCAAGGCTAGGCAAGGATGAGCATGCGAATCACATAAGCGTGTAGTGCATTGGACGTTGGCCGTTGACGGGCCTTACGGCCAACCCCAATCTCAGAACTAGTCATTTCAAGTTCAACTTTTCTTTAATCGGACAGCAGAAACTCTGCATAACTCCTTTTTCGAAAGAGCAGCTCTGCATCTCTATTGCAAGTTCAACTGTAAAGATCTTTCTATGGAACATATGATCCTTCCGAGCAGGCCCATGATAGACGGAAAATGAGAACCGCTCCTTAAACCAAATTATGGTTCCTCGCCAAAACACACACACACAGATTTTGGTGATATACTCCTAATACCCCATTTCTATGCTTGAAGATACTATAGCCAAAACTATAGTTGACGACATACATGCACTAAAACTTTTGGCTAAAGCATGATACTTTTGCCTCAGCTTCTTTTCCAGAGGGACGGTGGCAAACTGGCAATTAAGTACTCTTTAAACTAGTCATCGAAGGTTCTCTTGTTATTTTTTCCCTTTGTTTTTGTTTTTTTGTCGCCAAGTGAAGATTCTCTTGTTTGTTCGCATGCGGATAGATCAGCTGGCTTCGCCTACTCTACATGTGTAAAATTCTATCATCTAAATCCTTTCTCCTAGAAAAGCATCGAATCCTTAATTAGACCCATTTGCGCCAACTCACTTCATCCCTGCCTTTGTTTGCCAGCTTTATCTTGTTCCTAATCCATAGTACTATACTACAGTACTTTTAGCTTCTAGTTTTCCAGTTTGAATACTTTTAGCTTCTTGTTTTTCAGTTTGAATTATTGACTCTGTTTTTCTTTTGAGGGGAATAATTAGCTCTGTTGAGAAAAAGACCATGGTCCATGGCTCAATTGAAAAGGGATTTTGCACACACAAAAACCCACCAGCAAGTAGCTGGAGTTTGTCAAAAACTCACCTACATCTTAAAGTATGTCAAAAACCCACTCACAAATTCTATATGGTTGTAAATTTTCCATCACGATCAATTTACTCGTTGAAGCTCGTAAACAATGGCGCTTGCGTGGCAAACCTAGCTTGCGGACTATGAGTAGGAACTAAAGACATGCTAGCGCAGAGTAAGGACGCATAAGACGAGTCCAGGAGAATAAGTGCGACACAAGAGCAAGAGAATAGACACTTAGACAGACAAGAAAAAGGACACATACGCAAGAGCCAGAGAACATACAGATAAGAAAGAAGTACCATTGGGTACGATTGCGGTCACCCGATGACCAGGTTCAATTCTGCACCAAGCCGGCTGATGGCATTGTTGTATCAGATCTCTTTGAGGTAGGCGTCGACGTGTTGCGCTCCAGGTGTGGTGCTCCTTCAATTTTCTGCTCGAACGCTTCCGTTGCCATGCTTGCTAAGCAATCGTATCTCATACTAGAAATTAATGCGCGGCGTGCCACGCCGCGGGCGACGCTGTCCACTCTAGAAAATCGACAAAACGCATGATTGACGCTCTATACACGAGTAAATCGAGAAAACGCGTGAAAAGGATCTGAAAATAAGCCTGTGTTTTTCGCAAAAGGGCTTAAATATAATGCTAGAAAAGCGAAAAAATGACATAAATGCAATGCATATTTTTTTTTTAAAAAAAAGGCATTTTTTTCTTACAAAAAGGTCCTAAGCGTAATTTCGATTTTCCTAAAAAGGACCCGAGCGATGCTCCTAAAAACGCTAAAAGGGCATGGATGTAATATATAATCTTTTTTCAAAAAAGGATCAAATCGCAATATTTTTTCTCGAAAAGGACCTGTCTGTAATATATTTTTTTTAACAAAAGAATCCGGGTGTAAAAAAAATTTGGCCGGCTCGGCTCGAGCCGGCCCGTCCCGGCTCAAAACGCCCTGCGCGCGCATTTGTGCGAGGTATAGTAGAGGTAGGATTTGGCTTGCGTGGGTTTTTATAACAGCTCATAATGACGGTATGCAAAAAGGACTTCTACTCTTAGTTGGGTACATAGATTATAACTCTTAGGGACATAGTACTTTAATTGAATACAGTAACGGCATAAATTGAACCAGAGCTATTATAACCTGGACTCACCACAATTGACGGTGTAGATCACATTTTTTTCACTGATTAATATGGTAATTTCTAGACTCTAAGAGTGCTTCCTTTTCTATCGCTTCAATAATATAATAGATAGATACATACATACATAAGTAAGAAATTAATCAGGGCAGTTCGTAGTTCTTGTGCTATATTTTTGGTGCCCTGTGAAATATGATTAGTTACTAACTAAAGTTTTACTTCATGTCACTAGGAGCATGTTAGAGAAACGAAAAGATGAACTCGCGTCGGGTTTGCACACGTTTTACTTCATGTCACTAGGAGCATAGCATGTGTAGAGTTGCACACCAACATGCAAAATGCCAAGAAATCCGTGCCACGCTATGCATTCAGTCACATGGCGCGCGCGCGCACAAGGACAACCGTTCACCAGATCGGAAGCTTCTTCCCACTTTATTAAACTTGGCGGGTAGGCGAAGCCAACCTCGAGCTAGCTCCTCCTACTCCAAAGTCTCCAATGATGAATTCACGTTCGTTCTCCACTAGCGCGCACAACGCTAGCCTAGCTTGTCGCTTGACGCGTCGTGCGATCGCGGATGACTAGCGCAACTTGGGCACGCGGGCGCACATGTCACTTGCAACGGCCGCATCAACCGCGTCGGTGCTCCCGCGTGCCCGAGAGAAGCAGACGCATCGGTGCGCAGCCTCGCCTCGGCCCACGTTGTTTGTTGCCGTTCGCAGCACCGAACTCGCGCCCATAATGCAAGGCGGCATAGATAATGCACGCCCATGTGGCCGGTTTGACCCGCGGGCCCACCGGATTAGGGGCCGCCACATGATCGTCGCTTTCGAGTCACACTGGGACGGAGGTTGGCAAGTACTCCACCAGTAGTAGTACCGGCCTCAGAAAGTCCCAAGCAACGTACCCCTCCCGTTGATGACCACTGCTACATGCAACACAGCAACAGCAGTACAATTGTGCTTTATTATCCCTTTGAATTATACCGCCGAGCGCCGAGCGCCTACCTGCTGTTCTAACGAATCCCAACTAATATTCCTCCAAATAAAGCAGGAAGATATACTACCTGCCAATTGTGATAGCATCATAAGAAGGTGGCTCCGCGGCCGGAAGCCAACACGGCCACATTCTTACCTAGACAGACACCTTACTCGTAGGCAGTAGCCAGTAACGCAGTGTGTTAGACTAGTCCTAGCTAGATAGTTAGGCAACTCACCGGCGATATGATGCGGCGTCCGGCCATGGGAAGGGCAATGGCGCCCGTCCTCGTGCTGGCGGTCATGGCCGTCGCGGCGTCCTCGGCCGCCGCGGTCGACGGAGAGGTGAAGTGCGGTGGGTGCTCACCCTGTGGAAGCGTCGACTGTCCGGTGCTGTACCCGTCACCGCCTCCGCCGGAGTTGCCGCCGCCGCCGCCGTACTACTACTACAGCCCTCCGCCTCCGGCGTCTTACCCCGGGGTGTCGTACTGCCCGCCTCCGCCAGCGGGGTACATCGAGATGGGGGGCACGCCGTTGGGCAAAGGGCCTCTGTACCCGCAGGACCCCGGGTTCATGCCGTCGAGCGCGCCGCGGGATGGGAGCCGCGCCGTTCCCTTGACGGTATGCGCGTTTGCTGCGTTGGCGAGCCTATGGTTCTTCTGGTGATCCGCAGAAATCGCACGGCGATCGTCTCTGGTAAGTCGTGACGGAGACATGCCGGCGTTCCATGCATGGACCTCCAGTGTATGCATTCACCTTGTAATAATTTTTACTGGTCATATGTATATGTTCTGTAATTCTTGCAATTAATATATCAAGGTTTTTGCTTTGGTTTTTCTTTCTGGCTTTAGAACTTTCACTTGTAAGAAGTTAATTGCAAAGCAGAATGTAGAACTAGCATTTCGTTTCAAGTCATGATTGGTACGGGTTTATGCCGTCGTCGGTGATCTGTTTTCTTTTGTCTTTTATTTTAGATAAATTTATTGCTGTTCTTTGGCAGAGAGGTTATTTCATAGCAGACATTCCAAATGTTTAAATTTACACCTTGTTTGGATAAAATGCCTACTTGCTACTCCACTAGCAACAATTCTGCTCTAAAATTTCTGCACTTCAGTTTTTAGTGTTGGACTGGTTCCTACATTCAATACTCCACCGGTCACCTCCCTGCTTATTCGGCTCACAATACCAGACGTGGCCCTGGTCAAGTGGAGGATCATGGCAACAACTCTTGACGTAGTTAGCGCTAGTCATGCCATGCAAATCTCTCTCGTGTATGTAACTCTTATATATGTATGTACATTGATACAAGCAAATACAACAGAGAGCATATTTCCAATCTCATGGTATCAGAGCCTGATCCCTTTTCTTCTTCCCAAGCCTGTCTTCCTTTCTTCAGCATTGTCCATTGTCCTTAGTCGAGAACGCCGCTGCCGCTGCCGCAGCCAACTCAACTTCAAACAGCTCTCTCAATTCCCGTTCTGATGCTCTCACTACCACAGATAACAATGCTCGCTACCAAGCCATTCTGGCCGGGATGGCAGGAGTGCACATCCAGAATCTCATTACCTTCAAACTCGATATCGAGCAACATAATTTCTCCAAGTAGAAGCAATTCGTTCGTATGGTCACAGGTCGGTATGGTGTGGAGGACCACATTGATGGCAGCGACCCCGACTACGATAACGAGCTGTGGGCGAGGATCGACCTCGGCATCCTCCTGTGGCTCTATGACACAATCTCCGACGATCTTCTTCAGCTCGTCATGCACTCCTCCCGTACGACGTATGGAGTCTGGACCGCCCTTGAAGAGTACTTCAATGCCAACAAGCAGGGCATGGCCATTCACCTCGAGAATGATCTGCGACGTACTGTCCAGGGCGATCTCTCCATTGCCGCCTACAGCCGCAAGCTCAAGGCAATTTTTGATGCCCTCACCGACGTCGACGCACCCATTGCTGACTCTACTCTCACCTTCCAGCTGATACGGGGTCTCAGCCACAAGTTTCATGTCCTCGCCACTGTGCTCCCGCTGCAGCAGCCCTTCCCCACTTTCGCTCAGGCTCGCGCACGTCTCCAACAGGCGGAACTCGACACTACTACAGAACGGCATATCACTATCGCTTTATCTGTGTCGGTTCTTAGGTTTTAGGAAAAAACGATTGTGATAAATAACTTCGAAGGGGTGTTAGTAATAATCACTATCGGTTCTGAGATTATAAGTGATCGATTGTGATGTAGCACTGGGCATATCACAATCGGTTCTCAACTAAAACGCGATAGTGATGTGCACGGTCATCACTATCGGTTCCAACAAAAGAAGTGATGGTGATGATCATGTCCACATCACTATCGGTTCTTTTGATAGAAGCGATAGCGATGTTAATATACATCACTATCGGTTCTAAGAAAAGAAGCGATAGTGATGCGCACGTGATCATCACTATCGCTTCTATAAAAAGAACCGATAGTGATGACCGTGCACATCACTATCGCTTTTTAGTTGAGAACCGATTCTGATGTGTACGTGCTCATCACTATCGCTTCTATAAAAAGAACCGATGGTAATGATCGTGCACATCACTATCACTTCTCGAAAAGAACCGATTCTGATGTGCACGTGCTCATCACTATCGCTTCTATAAAAAGAACCGATAATGATGACTGTGCACATCACTATCACTTCTCGAAAAGAATCGATTCTGATGTCCACGTTCTCATCACTATCGCTTCTATAAAAAGAAGAGATAGTGATGATCGTGCACATCACTATCGCTTCTCGAAAAGAACCGATTCTGATGTGCCTCGCTAGGTCATATATACCACTCGCGCTGAACTCTTCTCTGTTGTTGCTCCAAAGGTGATTTCTCCGCCGCCACCCGAGAAAACAGCTCATATTGTGTGGTTGGAAACAATACTTGGGTGAGAAAATTTGAAGTACCCTCATGGGTGGGTATTAAGAGGGCAAATTTGAAAACCTATCTTGAGGAGATTCCCCTCTTTTTGCCCTCATTTGCGGTTTTCTTCAAAATGTGAGGAATTCTTTAAACCCCTTCAATTTTGCACTAGGTAATTTCGATATGTCGCGAATAAAGTTTAGGTTGCATTGGAATTGTGTACGTGCTTTTAGATTTCACACTCTTTATTTGACAAGCATACATCTATTTAATTATTGTAGTACTCTCGTGCTAATATGGAATTATTATTGCTATCATGTGATAAATGTTAGAGTTTAGGCTGCGGAACCTACGTCTCCCGTTCGAGGATGCTTGTTTATAAATATGCCGAACGAACTAGCATATTTATAAGCAAGCAGTCTCGAATTGTCCATATTTTTTTGGACAGTTCGAGGATATGTGGTTCGGACAAGTTCCTGAGCTGTGTTGTACAACTTTAGAGTAGATTTCGGTAACGTCTCCCTGGTGTTCTCCATATGCACACCCCTCTTGACCTGTTGTCGAGACGTGTATATGGAGAATAGTGGGGTGATGATGCTGAAATTTTCTTTAGAGTTGTACAACGGCTTAGGAACTTGCCCAAACCACATATCCTCGAATGGGATTAGGACCTAACCTATTTAGAGGTTAGGAGTCATCGTTGGTACTCTTGTTTTGTTTCGTTGCAGTAAAAAGATTTGCAAGCTACTGCACTATCTATATAATTAGGTTATTTGATATCATTGTTGATTTTAAAAATTTATGTCTCCTATGTAGGGAATTGGAAGCTCTAAACCAGGGAAGAAGCTAGGTATCGATCGGGAGTACACAGAAATGAGGCTAAGCTATATGAAATCATTTTTGGAAATTTTCAAAAACTTGGACTTCATTTGAAAAAGTTTTGACTTTTCAACTATTTAAGGAAAATTCATATCTAGAAAGTGAATTTTGGCATCTTTTTTCAATGCTAACTCTTTTTTGCAAAATTCTTTTTGGAAAAGATTTGTAGTATCTCAAAGTATATTTTTGAAAAATTTCAAATAATTGCAACGATATTTGCAAAAGTTTTTCACTCTTTGATCTAATTCTGAAAATTTAGACTTCATGGTTTGTCTGCAAAGGCAATAGTGCAATGAACTACATTTGTGTCGGTTTTTCCTGAAAACCGATAGAGATAATTATGTATCAGTGTCAGTTTTATTTATAAAAGTGATACGGATATTGAAGCATCATCAATGTCGGTTTTATTTATAAAAGCGATACAGATATTTAGACACATCAGTGTCGGTTTTCTTTAAAAAAGCGATATGGATATTGAAGCATCAGTGTCGGTTTTATTTAGAAAAGTGATACAGATATTGAAGCATCATCAGTGTCGATTTTATTTATAAAAGCGATACGGATACTGAGACACATCAGTGTCGGTTTTCTTTAAAAAAGCGATAGAGATATTGAAGCATCAGTGTCGGTTTTTTTTAGAAAAGTGATACAGATATTGAAGCATCATCTGTGTCGGTTTTATTTATAAAAGCGATACAGATACTGAGACACATCAGTGTCGGTTTTCATTGGAAAAGCGATACGGATATTGAGACACATCAGTATCGGTTTTCTTTAAAAAAGCGATACTGATGATTAGCATCAGTGTCGATTTTCTTAAAAAAAAGCGATACTAATGCTAAAGGATCAATATCGGTTTTTACTTTGCCCGATTGAGATTTTATCCCCATCTTAAGCTTATTCCCGCGAGCAGCCTACCTATTGGTGTGCGCAGCCTCCATCGCTTAACCCTAGCTAGTCTTGACGCGCTGCCCCGGCCGGACGCCCAGCCCCACCGCCCAAAGCCCGGCCGCCCCTCCCCGCCGCCTGGCGCCCCTTCTTCAAGACCACCTTCGCCGACGCGGCAGCGGTGGCAGCTGTTTCTGCTGCTTGAGTGCCCCATCTGTACCATCTCCATGTACCCCCGATCCACCAGGTCAGCACCTCGGTTCTTGCGCTTGGATTCTTTTTATTTCCTGATTGCTCCAGGATCTTTGGCTGTTCTTTTGGAAATTGCTCGATTTGGTTGACCTGGTGTAGGAAAGATGGGATCTTGGGCTTAAAACTGAATGAAGTTCTGGATGAAAAATAGTCTGGCTAGATGCTGTAGCTAACAAGGACTCCTGTGTAATAGCATGTTGATGTACTATAATAATTCCTGCAAGGATATAATGTTGCATTCCTGCCATCAAATTTTCCTGCCATTCTAATAGCATTTGTTATAACAGGTACTGTGATGGTGGATTTCTAAGCCCAGATGACGAAAAGGTTGTAGTAGAAAAGCTTCTTGCTCACCACCCCCGTTCTGAAGACAAGATTGGTTGTGGCCTTGATGCTATTATAGTGAGTTAGTGTGATCACTTCCTTCTATTTACTAAAGTCCCTCAAAAAAAATATTCTTGTTCTATTATTCCCACATATTTTAATTTCTTTTGTGCTAATCCAGTAATCCTTTATGATTAAATGTATTTTTGTTCAGGAATTTATCATTTGTTTGTTGTTATAACAGCCACAGAAGCAAAGTATTTGCACTACTTTTAATTAATAAAGAGGATCTCCATTGAGCATAATAAATGAGAATTGCAGTCTTAACCACTGCCCGGCCCTGTGTTGTTTTATTTGCACTACTTTGAATTAGTAAGCCTCACTGCTGCTGATTGTGTGCAACAAATTTCACATGTTCTTAGATAGGACCAGGCGAAGAATAAAGGGATAAATTCTTACATGCCACAGCAAAATTCCCAAATCCCTCATATGCCATCCCTTGGTCACTGGCATGGGTCCATATGTTAGTGACACAAGGAATGGCATATGGCATTGTGAAAATTTGCAGTTGTCTAAAACTAGTGTCATCACTTCAGTTGATGTGCCACAGCAGCCATGGTGGCGAATAAGTAAAAGCATTGTGAAAATTTGTTGTGGCAAATAAGGAATTGTCCCAAGAATAAAAGCATCTGTCATCACTTAATTTGATGTGCCACATCAGCCATGGTGGCGGTCTGAACTAAGGTGCTCAGCATCAAGTAGCTAACACAACCACCTCGTGAATATTTTTGACCACTAGGCTACAAACTGCAAGTCTGAATATACAATATTTTTTAACTTAAAAATATTACCTCTATTCCTAATTATGTCTTTCTAGCCTTTGGTTCTTGTTTTTAAGTAAGTTTTCCTATAATTCTTGGAGAATTACGTGCATTGTTTCCTTCATGCGGTTGCTTTATCCTTCAATAGCTGGTAGAAAGACTGTTGCTTGAAAGTTATAAAAAACCCATACTAAATCTTGTAGAGCCAATTGTTTTTGACTGTCATACAGAATTTCCTTATCAATCCTCCCTAGAATTTGGTCCAGTTGTTTATTTTCAGTTATACCCTTCGTTATAATCCTCTATGTCAGAACCCAAAGTTGATAATTCTAAAGTTGGACAAAAGGTCCGAATTTACATAAGATTGAGAGAGCAATAACCAGGTATGGATACATGCATGATTTTTCTGTCAATGAATTTGACTCAAATGCACTTGTTATCTCCATGTACTATCAGTATGGGTATTATAACCCTACTATACTTGGAAGAATCCCTGGATGGGGTGGGCATCCACATGTCGCCGGAGCCGGAGCTCGAGCCGCGAGCCGAGCCGAAAAATATTTACGGATAGGTCCTTTTTTATTTACGGATAGGTCCTTTTTTACAAAAAAAATACAATCGTATCCTTATCCTTAAAAAAATTACAAACAGGTCCTTCTTCCCGAAAAAGAATATATATTACGATTTGGCCCTTTATGCGTTTTTAAGGCTTGCGCTCGGGTCCTTTTCCACAGAATCAAAATTACGTCTAGGTCCTTTTACGTTACGAATAGGTCCTTTTTTTCCAAAAAAAATATATATCACACTTAGGTCCTTTATGCGTTTTTAATGCTTGCGCTCGGGTCCTTTTCCACAGAATCAAAATTACGTTTAGGTCCTTTTCAGTCAGGAAAAAAAACCGTACGGATCCTTCTTCCCGAAAAAAAACATATATTTCTTCCCGCTTTTTTTTACCATTAAGTTTAAGCCTTTTTCCCGAAAAAAAAAACTCAACTATCTTGTGTGTAAGGCGGCGCCCGTGGCGTGGCACGCCGCGTCCAAGATGCTAGTAGATACTATGTGTTGCAACTTTGCAGGTACAAGGATGTTAGAATGTACTTATTTCCCCTTCATACCAATTGTTATGCTGTCACTCTCAACTATGTCTCTATTACATGCGGAGTTAAAATGAGAAGAACACTAGGACACCAAGAAGTTAGGATGAGAAATTGTTTCCCCTTCATACCAATTGTTATTGCATTTCCATCCAGCCAGACTATAAGAACTTTTGCTAAGGAACACTGCATTGCCAATGTATATCACAGGTTGAAGTGTTCCAGTGACAGCTCGAACTTAGACAGCAAAGCACTAAACAATTTACGAGACCACTTATGCCAGTGGTACTGGTTAGAAGTTATATCGGAGGACGGTAGGTTTAGAGATCCTGAAGCGTCCTACTAGTCCATATGGAAACAATATTAATTGTATATGTCAATGTGATATATATGCACGTGTACTGATTGTTAAGCATGTTTGTGTTTGTATATTGTGAATGAATGGGCTATATGTATTGTAATTTAAGTGTTCGTATTCTGTGAATGTGATATGTGCATTCTGTGTTCTGTATTGTGAATGTGATATATGAATATTGTTAATATGTGCTATTTTGGATAATATGCAAAATTGGCACACCCCCATGAGGGTCATCAGAATCGGTTCTTATATATATGATTCTGATGACGTCTCATCAGAATCGGTTTTTTGAAGAAAGCGATTGTGATGACCCTATCATTAGAATCGGTTCTTATGAGGAACTGATTCTGATGACTTCTCATCAGAATCGGTTCTTTTAAGAAAGCGATTGTGATGACCACATCACTAGAATCGGTTCTTTTAAGGAAGCGATTGTGATGATCACATCATCGGTTCTTTGACGGAAGCGATTGTGATAACCATACCATTACAATTGATTCTTGGAAGCAAGCAATTGTGATGAGCTATCATTAGAATCGGTTTTTTAAAGGAAGCGATTGTGATGACCCCTTCATTAGAATCGGTTCTTGCGTGGAACCGATTCTGATGATCACGTCATCAGAATCGGTTCCACGTAAGAACCGATTCTAATGATGGGTCATCACAATCGCTTCTTTCAAAGAACCGATTCTATGAGCCTTTATCAGAATCGGTTATTCGAAAAAACCGATTGCGATAATGTTATCATCAGAATCGATTTCACCTAATAACCGATTCTAATGAGGCTTTATCACAATCGGGCCAAAACCGACTATGATAACTCCACCTCATCACTATCTAAAGACTTCGTATCGCCACTTGAACCGACTGTAATGACAAAAAAGAACCGATTCTGATGTACAATTCTGTACTAGTGCGACCTCGATGATAAGGCCCGTATCAAAGGTGACTCCGTGTTCTTCATCGGCCAAGGCGGCTCCTCCTCCACTTCTGCTGACCGTGGTACTGACCGCAGTATCTGCGGTGACCGTGGCACTTGTGGCCAACGAGGCGCACAAGGTGGCAACCAAGACCGTGCTCATCAGTCCGACGGCTCCCAGGATCGCGGCTACAACAACGGGGGTGGTCGAGGCCGCGTACGTGGCCGAGGTCACGGTCATGGCCGTGACGGTGTTCGTGATGGCGGACGCAACAGTCAGCAGCCATGGATGGGGTTCTTCGCACCGGCTCCCTACGGTGCGCCATAGCCCAACCTGTGGCGTGGATCATGGATGGCACCCAATGCTCTCAGTGTTCTCGGACCCCGTCCCGGCGTGCCCACACAAGCACTATTTTCCCAGCATGGAACGCCGGCTGGCATGACCACCACCTCCCCTTTTAGTTGGGACCATAATGCGATGGTGAATGCGGCGTACAGCAACACCGTCATGCAGCGGCCTAGCACCGAGTGGTACATGGACAGCGGATCCTCTTCTCACATCACCGGCAACAACAGTAACCTTAACACCACCTCTTATTCTCCTTCAAAGCATTTTTCTTCCCATATTGTTGTGGGCAATGGATCTCATTTACCTATTGCTAGCACTAGTTCCACCACTCTTTCCCATTCTAATGTTCCTTTTTCTCTTCATAATGTGCTCGTTTCTCCTCCCATTGTCAAGGACTTAATCTCTGTGCGTCGTTTTACCTAAGACAACAATTGTTCAATCGAATTTGATCCCTTTGGCTTCTCTGTGAAGGATCTGGACAGCAAGATCATAACCATGAGGTCCAATAGTGAAGGCAACTTATATCCTTTCTTCGGCTCGGCGCATTCTTTCGCGTTGTCCGTGACCTCGTCTTTCTCAAAGTTGTGGCATCGGCGCCTGGGACATGTTGGCCGTGCATCTCTTTTAGCTTTGTCCAAATATTTTCCAATTCCTTGTACTAATAATGTTGGGCCTTCCTCTGTTTGTGCCGCTTGCCAGCTAGGGAAGCAACCTCGCCTACCTTTTTCTTCTTCTATCTGTTTCACTAGCATGCCGTTCCAGTTGATTCACTGTGATGTTTGGACTTCCCCCATAATAAGTTTTTCCGGCTACCAATATCATCTTGTTGTGCTTGATGATTTCACTCACTATTCTTGGACTTTTCCTTTACGCAACAAGTCTGACGTAACTCCTGTGTTGCAACGCTTCTTTGCCTTTATTGCTAATCAATTCTTTCTTCATGTTCAATGTGTTCAGTGCGAACATGGTGGTGAATTCCTCACATCCTCTCTTCGCGATTATTTCTCGTGCTATGGCATTTCTCTCCATCTCTCTTGTCCGCATACGTCCCAACAAAATGGAAAAGCCGAGCGTCTGATACGAACAACTACTGACATCCTTCGCACTCTTCTTTTTCAAGCACACATGCCACCTCAATATTGGGTCGAAGCCCTTCATACTGTCACTTACCTTATAAATCGTCGGCCTTCCAAATCCACCCACACTACTACACAAAAGCTCATCACAGACGGTTCGAAAACCTCATCATTGACGGATTTCTGAACCGTCTGTAAAAATATGTCAGTGATAAGAATGCACATCACAGACGGTTTCCAAACCGTCAGTAAAACCAATATCAGAGACGGTTCTATCTATGAGCCGTCTGTGATAATCATTTGTCTTAGACGGTTCTACGATAGAACCGTCTCTGATGATAAGTAATCACAGACGGTTTTTAATTACAACCGTCTGTGATAATATATCACAGATTGTTTTTAAATAAAACCGTTTGTGATATAGTCTTTCCCCTAACTCTCTTGGCAGAACTTCTATGATTAGTATCTGATGTTCAAAATTTTATTCTCCTTAGATATTTATGCAATGACATTTACAAGACAACCAATTATATATTTTGCAATTCAATATCAAAACATC
Source organism: Otatea glauca (assembly GCA_036346275.1). NCBI lineage: Eukaryota > Viridiplantae > Streptophyta > Magnoliopsida > Poales > Poaceae > Otatea > Otatea glauca. Next base: position 54,665,473 of record CM070711.1, read on the forward strand.
CTAGATGCATTGAGGCATCCTAATCTCTGTGGTACTCTAGATGCAATTGCTTAGGATGCCTTAATGCATCTAGGATGTTTTGATATTGAATTGCAAAATATATAATTGGTTGTGTCTTGTAATTGTCATTGCATAAATATCTAAGGAGAATAAAATTTCGAACATCAGATACTAATCATAGAAGTTCTGTCAAGAGAGTTAAAGGAAAAACATTATTTCATAGTGCAAGACAAGAAGACCTTACTACAAATACGATACTACAAATATGATAACAAAATATTTCATAATTCATGTAACAATACATTAACAAAATATGATATATATACCACAAATATCAACAAAAGTTCAGCTAGAAACCACACTATTTTGTAGTTCAAGACAAGAAAACCTTATAGTTTTTTCATGTCTTCCATCATATATGCCATAGCTTCTACAATAGAGGCTTCTCGGTTCTCTCTGAAGTTCCACAAGTCCAGTACAGTGCCGATTTGTTTGACACCAATAATCAATTGATCTTTAGTCATATCTCTCAATCCCTACAAATTAAAAGCGATCATGTTGTTAAGTACAATAACAACATCGAATTCAGCTCTATAACCCTTCATATTACCTCTATAAGCTTAGGTTTAGCTTCTTGCAGCTCTGCATTCGCCTTGCGGTCTCTAATGATAAGTGCCATGTTAAGAGATTCAATAACTTTCAATTTTTCATCTCTGTCTTTCGGTTCTTGTTTCATCTCATAAATCATTTCTGTTAACTTAGACTTGCCCTTCAGTTGCTCGATCTCCACCTCAAGTTTTTATTTAGCTTCTAACAGCTTTTCCATGTGGTCTATTTTACCAAATCAGATTTCAATTAATTTGGATCAGAAACATATAGAAATAAAAGAGTATGCTTGTACGTATAACATGATGACTCATCGATGCTCATTCATTCATAAGTTAATTCTAGAAGAGCATATTTGTTAATACACGGGGACTAATAAAAAGAACTACATATAGTAGTATCTATATATCCATGAACACCACATGCTTTACAAAGACAAAAAAAGCCCTGGTTAACTTAAGAGCAATGTGATGAGCATATTATGCTCTTGACACAGTAAAATGCATGTATTTTTTTCTCAACAAATAGAATAACCTTCTCAAGTTAGATGGCACATGTTTCATCTCACAAATGTATTTTCTCATCTCACAAATGCTCTTGACATATGTTTCATCTCACAAATATATTTTTCTATGTACGATATTTTCTTGTCACGAGACACATTCTGTATATATCTGAAGATGCATGTAAGCGATATGTGCGCTCCATCTTGACCAAATAGCTCATTAATTTCATCGGTCGCCATGGAACAATATTTGAAGGAAAAACAGTAGCCCTAGGGGGATTCTCCATGGAACATATGCTAGGATTTTAGGTGGGATTGGTACTTACCTCGCGGGGCGACGTCTCAGAGAAGGAAAAATTGGCCTTGGCCTAGAGGAGGTGCCGCTTTGGGGAGATGCCACAGAGGGAGAGCCGACCAGGGAGGTGTGGCTGGCGGCGTTGGCGAGGCCGAGGGGAGGTGCTGCTTGGGGGAGATGTCGTAGGGGGAGATGCCGACCAGGGAGGTGCTAAGGCTGGCGGCGTTGGCGAGGCCAAGGGGCGCCACAAGGAGACGGTTGGCGTCGACGACGCATTTAAACGTCGGCTAGGATTTTGATCGTTAGAGAGTTTTACGTATAACTAAACGATCTGTGCGAGGGTCGACCTATTTATACTAAGGGAGTGATATCACAGACGGTTATATTAAAGAACCGTCTGTGATAAGCCAACATCACAGACGGTTCTATCTAAGAACCGTCTGTGATATATCATAGATGGTTCATAGCTAGAACCGTCTATGATGTTGGCTTTTCAGATACTGTTCTTAGCACATCATGTAGCTTCTGACGATCGTGGTGCAAAACCGTCTATGATTAGCGCTAATACAGACGGTTTTTGAAAATCGTCCGTGATGTAGTGTCTTATATAGACCTTTCTGTAGTAGTGCCATTCCCTTACCCCCTATTTTCTTCTCTTCGGTTGCCACCCTTCGTACAACAACCTACGCGTTTTTGGTTGCTTATGCTACCCAAACTTGGCAGCTACAACTTCTCATAAACTATCTCCTCATTCTAGACCATGTGTTTTTTAGGATATCCTCATTCTAGACCATGTGTTTTTTAGGATATCCTCTGGAACACAAATGATACAGATGTCTTGATCTCTCCACCCATAAGATCATCATCTCGCAGCACGTTATTTTTTATGAGACAATTTTTCCTTTTGCTAATTCTGGTTCTCCTGTTCCATCGTCTCCTCCAAGGTCCTTTTTCGCACCTCCCTCGCCAGCTAGCTGTTCAGCACCTTTCCAGGCGGCTTCTCCTCCGCATCCTTCTCTTGCGAAGCATCTCTCTGGAGCTCCCCCATCTCCCGCCCCTTGTAGTGCTTCTCTCGGCTTGCCACCCGCTGCCCCATCCGTGCAGAGTATTACCACCGTGCTGCCTGCACCTCAGCTTCCGCCCCATGTTGTACCCGTTACACCACCTACAAATTCTCATCCCATGGTCACCCGCGGAAAATCTGGCTTCCACATTCCCAAAAAAAAAATTCTCCCTTGCCGCTACCACCTCCACCAGTGTCTCACCCATCCCTTCTTCTTACCGGTCAGCACTAAAAGATCCTAATTGGCATAATGCAATGTTGGAAGAATATAATTCTTTGTTGCAGAATAACACTTGGTCTTTGGTGGATCGTCCTGCAGGTGTCAACGTGGTCATAGGCAAATGGATTTTTCGCCACAAGCTTCACCCTGATGGCTCGCTTGCTCGCTACAAGGCCCATTGGGTAGTTCGCGGGTTCACTCAAGAGGCCGGCATTGACTACACAGAGACATTCAGCCCTGTCATCAAGCTGGCTACTATTCGTGTTGTCCTCAGCCTCGCCACATCCAATGCTTGGGCCATCAACCAACTTGACGTGAAAAATGCCTTCCTCCACAGTAATCTTCAAGAAATTATTTATTGTTTTCAACCTTCCGGTTTTGCCGATCCTTGTCATCCTCACAAAGTCTGTCATCTCAACAAATCTTTATATGGCCTTAAACAAGCTCAGCGCACTTGGTTTCTTCGCTTTACCTCCTATCTTCTTTCTATCAGATTTGTTACCTCTAAAGCCGACAGTTCTCTCTTTATATATCGCCATGATTCCAACATTGCCTATCTTCTATTGTATGTCGATGATATTATTCTCACTACAAATTCAAGCACCCTCCTTCGATCGGTCATCCCTTCTTTGCAGCAAGAATTTTCCATGAGCGATCTTGGTGAGTTTCACCACTTTCTAGGGGTCAATGTTCACCGCAATAACACAGGCCTCTTCCTCTCCCAAGAACAATATGCCTTGGAGATCCTCGACCGAGCCAACATGCTAAATTGCAAACCCATTTCTACTCCCATCGATACCAAATCTAAATTGTCTCGCCAATGTGGACCACCTGTAGCTGATCCTTCTCATTATCGTAGTCTCGCTAGAGCTCTCCTGTAACACCCCGGCACCCCCGTGCCCTGATTTTTACACCACAAACACTACCAAACTACCAACAAACCGAAAATACTAGAAATTTCGGCATGACCTTTATACAATTAGAGCAAACATCAACACAACAACAAGTACGATACAATCACATGAGCAATATTATCAAAGAGGAACTAAGTATGATATTAAGCAACTACATTTCTATTTAACAACTCAACTAAGCAATGACAACATATGTCGACAATATAATCAAGCAACCATGATATGCTACTTAGAGAGTAGAATAGAACAAGGTTACTACCACATAGAGAAATCACAATATTACCATAACCACAACAACATACAAATAACAAAACTGAGTAACTCCAAAAGATTTCCTACTAATTATACAATAAGTTAGATGTGCTCCAAATGAACTAGCTAACATTATATACAAAAGTGGAAAGTGAATTGTGCCCCACCCTTGAATTTCGTCACCAAACACCTACAATAAATAACAAACAAACAAATGTGAGTTGGAAACTCAGCAAGGATATCAAATTAATACAGGTAACTTCAAACACAGACATTAAGCAATTCAAATATGATAAGACATTTGCATAAGAGGATAATATCACAACTCATATCATTTTTCTCTTTAGTCATGTAATGCCTATGCATGCTCATAATGCACATTATCATAGAAGATACCGGTATTTCTGAGTAGATACCGGTATTTCTGATTGCATACCAGTCGGTATTTACCCTCATATTCCCATCCATCTCGTGGAGAGGCCTACCGAAGTAGGCCTTTCATATCTCACTACGGGTGAGAGATAGAGGCCCACTTAGGACATCTCTCTGTTATGAATGCACAAATGCAATTGAAATAAATTAAATTGCAACACGCATTCTTATCAATATGATATATCCATAGCATGGGCATACTCTATTCATTCATGCACTTAGCATTCACAATATCATAAGCAACATAATAACTCATAAACATAAACATGCTCGAGATCATTATCAAAATAACCCACATCATGATACACTTGCCTCTACCCGCGAGGAGCGGGGTGGTGCGACGATGAGGCCACTCCCGACGCTATTCCACCTAAAATAATATTCGCATGTACTCAAACATAAACACTCACTAACCGAAAAATTCAACATGCGACAAAAACTGGACAACTATGTTTAAACAGTCCTAACTTCTAGCAAAATATTCCAAATTCAGTAAATCATTACATTCTTTTGGAATCTAGAGGAAATTTCCTAGCTTTCTTTAATTATTAAAATAATTCAATTTAGCCTCTAGCTAACCATACACAACCCAAACTTAAAATTACTGAAAATCTGTAACAATCCTGAACAGCACTCACTAAAACAATCATAACTCTTAAACTAATGAACCAAAAATTGTGTTCTTGAGCTCTATTTAACCACAAGACTATTAGTTACAATTTCTTCTACAACCAAACTCACAGGAGATGTCCCTAAATAGCTTCAATCATCACAAAACTGAAGCAACTACAAATCCATGAAAATTGTGAACAACATAAAATGTTACTCTAAGCAGCAGGTACTAAAACAAGCATATATAACTTTTAATTGGCTGAACCAAAATTCATGATTTTGGTCTCTAATTAACCGTGAGAGAACCATATATAATTCTCCTACAGTCGAACTACCAGGAAGTTGCTCTAGAATAACCAAAACTTCACAAAACCAAAGCTGGAACTAGCAGCGACAAGATCTGGGCAGTAGTCACTAAAACAACCATATCTTTTACACGGCTAAACTAAAAATCATGTTCTTAGACTCTAAATAAACTTAAGACTGCCATCTACAATTTCTTCTACTGCCAACCCTCCAGGAAATGCCTCGAAAAACCCCAAATCGCAGCTCCAAAAACAGGGTTTGCTCAGCTTGAGAAATTTCAGAACTTCCCCCAACTTTAGATCTACCGTTTCCACCCAAATCAACCCAATCTCCCAACCCTAGAACATGCAAATCTAGCAGGACTCCTCCTCAACACAGCAATCAAGCCATCCTAGAGGTCTTTACCTTTACTTACCCCCAAGGAGGAGCAAGGAGGAGGAGGAGGCGCTAGAGGATAGCTGCACCAGAGAGGGGCTTCGGTAGAGGAGCAGCAAGGCTGGGGCAGGGAGCTACAGCTAGGGCCTAGGGAGGAGGACGCCAGGAAACAGGGGAGGAGGCGCTGGAGGAGAAGAAAAAGGAGCTCGGGTGGGCTGCAATGGGGAAATCACTAGGGAACAGCTCGGTTGGGACCAAGGGAAAAAGAAAATGCCAGGAGAAGAGGAGATATTAGGTGGGAGAATGAACTGAGATGTTACATCTCCAATACCTAACTCTTACCTGTCCCGACCTTGCGTATGCTGTTCAACAAGCCTGTCTTTTCATGCATGATATCCTCATGAACCACATCTCCAGCTTGTGAAACGCATCATTCGCTATGTCAAAGGGACTTCTCATTTTGGCTTGCGCTTTTTTCGGTCATCCTCTCATGACTTAATTAGTTGCCTAGTCCGATGCCGATTGGGCCGGTTGCCCCGATACACGTAAGTCCACCTCCGGTTTTTGCATCTTTCTTGGTGACAACATTGTTTCTTGGTCTTCCAAACGGCAACACACAGTGTCTCGCTCAAGTGCGGAGACTGAATACAGAGCTGTGGCGAATTCTGTTGCAAAGTCCTGTTGGTTGCGACAACTTCTTACCGAACTATATCAACAACCATCCAGTGCGACACTTGTTTATTGTGACAACATAAGTGCTATGCATTTGTCTCACAATCCAATGCAGCATCAGCGTACTAAACACGTGGAGATCGACTTGCATTTTATATGGGATTGTTTTGCCCTCGGCGAGGTGCGTGTCTTGCATGTTCCGTCAACGTCCCAGTTTGCTGATGTTTTCACCAAGGGACTACCGTCTTCTGCCTTCAACGACTTCCGATCCAGCCTCAACGTCCGGCGGCGCGACGTTGTGACTGCGGGGGCGTGTTGGACTGGTTCCTACGTTCAATACTCCACCGGTCACCTCCCTGCTTATTCGGCTCACAATACCAGACGTGGCCCTAGTCAAGTGGAGGATCATGGCAACAACTCTCGGCGTAGTTAGTGCTAGTCATGCCATGCAAATCTCTCTCGTGTGTGTAACTCTTATATATGTATGTACATTTATACAAGCAAATACAACAGAGAGCATATTTCCAATCTCATTTAGGACTGCATAGAAGCACAACCTGTCGTGAACCTTTCGTAGAGCTTGTTGTTTCTTGAATTGGAAGATCCCCACGAGCGTGCTCAGATGGATACGGGCCGGACGCGTACGTGGACATCATGCTCGGCGTGGCCAAGAAGCAGCCGGCCGCGGCGCTGTCGCTGCCGAGCGGGACGGAAACGCTGTAGCAGAAGCGCGTACCCGTGCGTCGGTCGCGCAGGCGCGGCAGAAGCCGGAGGAGCTAGGGCTGAGACTCGATCGTCATCGAGATATACAAGTCGGCCCTCGCGTCGAGGGACCTCGTGGGCATGCTCCAAGCATCAAGGGCGCGATAGCATGCATGCACCAGCAAATTCGACAAGGACTAATTATTAGTAGCATATGTTGCACGCGGCCGGGAAAATAGTGTCTGTTGCAACAACCGTGGACCGGTGTTACGTTCTTTGCTTCTGGTTGATCTCTGTTATCTGTTTGATTTGTACATTCAAAAACACGGCCTGGCTCTGCTGTAATCCCCAGTAAAAAAAGCGCATCTATCATTCTATGCATCACCTCGTAATACAAGTTTCATAAATCTTAAGGCAAATGAAAGAGACAAGTAATCACCATCTACCTTTCATTTATACCTTAATATTTATGTAACGTTTAAAACGTAATACATAGAAGGACCTCCTACCGTAACTGAATACAAAGAATGTATCCATGCAAGGTTATGAGTTCGAATCAACTCTCTCTAAGAGCGACAGTTGCCAAACTCAGATCTTTGTGTTGGTATATGTGCCTGTTAGAAATGAGGCTCAAGTGGTCTATTTATCTCTAATGCCAAAGCTACAAATAATAGTACCATATTGCTAGTTGAGAGGGGAGAATACCAATTTAAAAGGGAGAGCTCCCACCATATCTTGTAATGAGGCATATGGAGGGTGAGGAGCTGGCTAAAGTCACACGCATTCGCGAATTACCGTGTGACTTGTGACGTCGCGAGTCGCCGTGGATTAAATTCCTGGTACGTTTAAACCCTTTTTAAATTTCGGTTTCTCTCTGTTATTAGTGAATTAATGGGGTCATTTACTGAGAATTGAAACAGCCATGATAATGGCGTCGATTTCTAATAAAAATCACATTTGAATGACTGCGATTACTAGCATTTAATGGTGACCGTTCTTCGTGCGAGGCTATAAAATGCAGAGCGTCCGACAGTTACGACCTTTTGATTTTGGACTCGATACCGTGTTCATCCACGGTGATACGTGTTTGTGTTTTCGTCTTTGTGCTCGTTCTTCACCGACCTTCCTCTCGGCGTGCACCGCGAGGCAAGGAGAGCGGGATCTCGAACCGTTGCGAGAGAACACTGCGAGGCGGCAATAAGGTTTAGGCAGCGCATCTGCGCGACCGCTCGAGCTCTTCATCCTGCGATCCACGATGTCGACTACCCGACCTTCCTCTCGGCGTGCACCGCGAGGCAAGGAGAGCGGGATCTCGAACCGTTGCCGCCGAGAGAACTCCGCACGGGCGGCAATAAGGTTTAGGCGCGCAATCTGCGCGACCGCTCGAGCTCTTCATCCTGCGATCCACGATGTCGACTACTTCCTCTACGGCCAGGTCGCTACTGCGCTGCTTCCTTTTCGTCATCAAGCCCATCGTAAGAATTCTCCTAATTTTTCCTCTGTGGATCGATCTCTTTACAGAAATATGTGGTGTCTTCTATCTTGTCTGTTGTATCTAATTATTTTGAGAATTAGCTTATTTTTCAAATTTAAAATAAAAATAATACCTAGATTTTCAACCGTGCCTGTAGAGTGTTTTTTTAGATGGACCACCATGGTTGCATTAACGCGTGTCATCCGACAACTCTAAATAATAGTATTTTGGTACGATGTTTTAACTATTCCTGGCCAAGAATAGCTTGTGCGCCTCCAGTATCCTCGCCCTCACCGTCTCTGCTGCGCGGACCGGCAGCTTGGTTACGGTTTGTATGTAAATATAAATATCTATGCCCGGGAGGTCAAGGCGAAGGAGAATAGAGATAGTTGTTGGCTCTGTCGTGCCACTGGAGCTTGGGGTCCAAGTCGATGCCACGGGGATGCCCGGCCACCGTGGCTGTCGCTGATACCTGTGGCCAGCTCACCATGATGATTTCGATCAAATGGTTCAAGCTGCCATTCGTGCGATCTTGGTCGTCCGTGGTGGGTGATGGATTGGTGGAGAGGCGCCTTGGTGCCTGCCTCTAATGCACTATCACCCGCCGGTGCTGTGTTAACTGCTAGCTTAATTATTCCAAGCTTTTCTTGAGGGTCACAAACAAAATACTAGTTTAGCGTCAAGGTATGTTTAAAGGCTAGGATCTCTTCTCATCTCCCCAGACTCCAGCCGGCACCTTCGGCTGCATGAGACAAAAAGGTTCCCCCTCACGGCCTCACCTCACCTACCAGGCTGGTAGGCTTCCATTCATCCAAGTTTGCCATTAGAATGATACACTTCAGGTATCATTTAGCCTAATCGTGTCAAATTGATGCATTGGGCCGGTCCAACCATATGGGCCTGGCCTGCTCCCCGTCAATTCAATGTCCTCATATGTAATAAGCTGATATAAGAAATTCCTCGCATATGTCTTTTTTTTTGTAAAAAAATACATATTATTTTGATAAATTATATCATAATACTCCTTAATTCTCAGTTGGTTCGTGATTTTCGCACTGATCTTGGGTTACCTCATTCTATGCATGTCAGTAATTTGCATCTCTCTCAGCAGTCACCACTCACCACCCCATGTATAATAGGTGCTTTTATTTAACGTCGTGACAGCAGTTGAACCGTAACAGATCCACGCTAACTTCAACTACAATTGTTGTTTATTGTTGGAACGTAGTGTATTTGAGGAACAAATACCATGTGGATGATAAAGGTTGCAGTCAATTTTCGTTACTGCAGGAAGTTTAGCAAGCGAAGTGCAAATTCTGTCGCGGAGACGAGCTTTAGATTGTAGAGAAAGCTTTCCTCGTCAGGAATGAAGTGACCTAAATTTTTTATTTTTTGAATTTTGGCCAAGAACTCTGCGTTCAACATAAAAAAAGAACAACAGTCGAGCTACAGACACATACACACCCACACACGGCACGTATACACGCTGCACCCGACTCCATGCGCATCCTGGTGAATCGGGGGACTCAAACCTGGACGGACTGCTGACGCACTCGTGCAGCAAGCCAACCGAACGTTCCCTCTTCGCTTTATGACCTACATTTGACAGTTGGTTCTTGCCTTGGTGCGTTTATGACTAAAATAGCACAGTTCAGGCTGCAAATTTACGGTCATAACGTCTCCACAGTCCATACCTACAACTCTGTAACCGTATAGCTACCAGCATTGCTCAGGTCGTGCAACTTCCTTACCCAAATCTACCAGAGACGAAAGCATAACTGTTGAAATAGGAAAAACCAAGAGGCAGGGTGCAAAACGACAATTCGTCAATAGGTTTATTAGAAACAACAGATGTTTTTACAGAAAAAGAGTGCTATAAACAACATGGTTACTGTTGAAGTATAAGTGAATTGCCTACCATTCCTCATTAGCTTAAGCTTTTGGGTGAACTGATTGGTACATGCAACTCAATATGGTATCAGAGCCAAGAGGTCTCGAGTTCAAGATCCGGTTAGCGTAATTAAAAAATAATAATTGCAGCCCACTTCTATTCCACGTCCTAGGCTTGAGGGAGCCTACACGTGAGAGGGAGTGTTGAAGTATAACCTTTCTTCATTAGCTTAAGTTTTTGTGTGAACTGGTTGGTGCATGCAACTTAATATGGTATCAGAGCCAAAATATCTCGAGTTCAAGACCCGGTTGGCGCAATTAAAAAAAATAATTGCAGCCCACTTTTATTCCACGTCCTACCTTTCCTCATCAGTTTAAGCTTTTGGGTGAACTGGTTGATGCATGTAACTCAATAGTTGCCAACACATGCTGTAAAAATCACTTGCCATTACAATGGAAAATTTCAAGAACAGAAAAGGTACGAAGAAATCATAGAGCCCCTATACAAGATCTACTTACTACTCATCGTACAGACAAAATGACAGACGTCTGCCGCGCGCATTGCCACCCAATGCAAGCAGAGCAATCTGGGTTGAATTTCACTTGCACTTGCGGTGTACTTCCCAATCTACATCTTGCTACCTTTATTGTATCATGGCCTCACCCATTTCCTCGAAATGCATTGAACAAACAAACCATCACCTGAACTAGTAATCCCCCGAGACAGATTATATGATCAAATTGACGTATTAATTGAAAGTCCCTGAAAATCCACAGCTGATGGAACGGCTAATCCAGTGTATGAATATTCACATTGTCCTGGTCACTAAGTCTACCATCCGGTTCATTTATGTTCTTATGTAACCTGTATCTTATTTACGCAGTTCGTATTAATTTTTGTACATTTTCGTCTGTATATACTTGACTTGAGACAGTAAAAATCGGTTTCCAGGTGATGTAAAAGGCTGGCCGTGCACTGCCATAATCAAGGGCGGAGGAGGAGGCGTTCGGCGGTCGTGAGAGAGTGGCGGAAGTGGCAGCGGTGGCCGTAGGGGCAGACGTCGCCGACGAGCACCATGCGGCAGACCTCGGTCTTGTAGCGGGGGTGGCGGATGACGGGGCGGAGCTCGGCGACGCCGTGCGCGAACTGGCACTGGTTGCCGTAGGGGCACGCCCCCGTCTCCTCCCACTTGTTGCACAGCTCCGTCTTGAGCATGCCCTGGTTGTACACTTCCAGCTCCGCGCCTTGTTCCTTCTGCTCCTCGCCTTTCTTGCCGCCGTCCGCGCCCACGTACGCGCGCTGCTGCTTAATTCGCCCGCATGCAGTAGCAAGTGCGACAGTGTCAAATGCCAATTCAAGCGGAGCTATGGAATTCGCGAGGCGGGAACTGGGATTCACCGAGCTGAGGCTGGTCGGATTCGACGCGCGAGGCTTACGGTTGTGGGCGGCATGCGTGTCGGCGGCCTGGGCAGGCTGGTTCATCTTGAGGTAGCCGTTCGAACGGACGGAGATGCTCTTCAGCAGCACCGCGAGCTTCTCGGGTGTGCGTTCCTTGGTGGCGGCCACTGCGGCGGCGTTCTGCTCGCCGAGGCGGAGCCGCCGGATCTCGTCGGCGATGGCTACGGCGGCGGTCTGCTTGCCGCTGAGTAGCGCGAGGCGGCTTGCGAGGTCGCTGTTTGCGACGCGGAGCTCGGCGTTCTCGCGGCGGAGCGCTGCCGCCTCGTCGGCGGCCTCGGCGAGGTGGGAGAGGCAGAGCTCGTAGCGGTCGGCCACCTCCTGGTACTGTAGCGCGAGACGCGCGAGCTGGAGCTGGTGGCCGGTAGCGTACCCCGCGCCGCCGTCGTCGCCGTCGTCGACGAGGGAGGCGGAGGAGGACGGCGAGAGCGAGAAGGAGGTGGCGAGCGGCGACGGCGACGAGAAGCCGAAGCTGGGGCTGAAGGGGGAGGAGCAGCGGTACAGGGCGTCGTCGCCGCTGGGGAGGTAGCGCGGCGAGGAGGAGAGCCGCTGGTCCCCGAAGGCGAACTGCCTGAGCTCGAAGGTCGAGCGGAGGCGGTCGGCGTTGGCCGGAGAGACGAGCGCTTCCTGCATGGCTAGTGTCTAGCTGCGTCGATCGAATGGCTCAATCAGGCGCACAGAGACATTCGATTCGGAGCTCGTTTATATAGCTGGGGGAGCATGCAAGGAGCAGGGGAGACCGTGGGGAACTGGGGACCGCGGGTCTGCGAGAGCGAGGCGGCAGGTGTAAGAGGTACCGGAGCCGAGCACGGTCGGGCTTGTTCTGCTTACTCCAGCGCAGTTCAGTCGGTGGTTGGCAGCTTGGTTCGTATCTAAGAACGAGTCCGAATTTAGATCCGGATTCGAACTCCGTTCGGTTCAAGCACGAGTAGCCTCGAGGTTAGCTCCAGTAACCTCGATAACAATTAACAATTTAACCTATACTAATTTTTAATAATAAAAAAAGTTTTGAGTAGACTCAATAAAAGTTATTATACATAATCATTTAATAAGCGATCTGTAAATTTATCGAGACTTACTATCTATAAAAACTCGGCAAATTAAAGCTCAGAACTCGCTTAGGCTTCAGCACGATTCGTTTGGAGCTCAAACCAGGCCGTGAGCGAGCCTACCTCGTTTACTGTTTCGGCGGGGCTACCACTTTTTTTTTTTTTTTTTGAAAAACTACTGCTACTAGCAGTTGTTCACCTGTATTGCCGCACAAGCAATGCATGCCTGCTAATCACGGTTCAGACGTACATTCGGTGCAGTGTAGACCAAGTATGTGGACGCTGCGATTGCAGGGGTTGCGCTCTATTTGGAGCGCGAAAAGTTTTCTAAATTCCATAGGAATCGAATTGTTTTATGTGAAACTTTCATAAAATTTATGTAAAACTCTTACATCCTGAGCATTTCAATCCGTCAAGCTCATCTGTTACAAACAACTCGTTGTACTTCCATGTCGTGTAATCGATAGCTAACGTTGCACAAACCTCGTAGGAGTATAAAAGAAAAGATTATCTTTAGCATCTAAGGAAGGAACTAACTTATTCTTCTACAAGGAAATTACTAATTTCTGACTGAACAGATGGCTCATTTATCTTATCCATCTGATTCGGGAAACGCTAATCGTGCCATCACGGGAGGTACATGCTAACATTAATTCCTTCGACTATACTTCAGCGAGCTGCGAGCCCCTTGATCCGGACAGGTCGGCCCATTTTTTTGTGTCCGGTGAGGTCACGTCGATCGACCAGTCCACTCCTGCTGGCTCAGGAACACGCGTTACACCCTCTCAAGATCTTAGGAAGCCGGCCGTTTTCCGTATACATCCAAAGCACTCGTACAAGAAAGTACTAGCCAAGTAGGGGTTTTTTGTGCATCTCTCGCTAGTTATCCTGGCTTACACTAGACATCTACTATTCTTTTCTTTTTTTAACGGTCACTACTCACTAAACGTTTCTGCACACTGGAACAACCGAATCAGCCACTAGTGCGAGTAGACACGAGTCAATAATATAACTCTACATGGAGTATGGAGTTAGTCGTTGCTTAGTAACTAATTAATCATGCCGGCCAGGCCCGCCCTGAACGTAGGGTACGTAGTGATCCGTGGTCAGTCAGTGAGGTGAGGTGAGGTGAGGTGAGGTGCGCCTGGCCAGTGATACTGACAGGAAAGGATCATCGATCGATCACGATGCAAAGCCGATCGATCCGAGCAGATCAGCCTAAGCTATAGCTTGCTTTGCTTTTACGGGTCAGTCCCTCTCCGAGCTAACCAACTCGATCGTGTCTGCCTCCCAACGCCGCCTTGGGAAAATCAGTGACGACAAACTAACGCACCACAGCGCACACATAATGCAATCATGTTGCTTCCTACTTACAGCTTTAACTAACTTGGGGTTCGCCTCGCCTACCGCAGGCAGGAAGACGAGCGTATCTTCAAATGTGCGACACGTCGGAATCATTCCTTGGAGATGGAGACCGGGAGAGAAAAAAAAAGGAGGGGAAAAGTTTGTGCGCGCGTGCATGGTGTGTGCGGGAGCTTTCTTATTAGTTTCCCCCTGCCGTGACGGCTAAACGAATCCGATGTGACTTCTAGGTGAGGGCTTTCGTTTGGCGATGCCGATCATCAGCTCGGCTGGATGGGTACGTCTGTGCTCGCCTGTAGCGATCAGGGTTAGTTATGCACTGTTTGGTAATGGCGAACGGTCCGTGCGAATGAAGGCATGCACTACGTACGACCTGATGTGCCGCTTGGACCAGAAATGGATGTCAATGTGTTGTCTCTAGACTGCCTTCGGTCGTGGGCGTGGCTGTCCAGTTTAATTGCTGCTACAAGGATCGACTCACAATTTCGCATGGAAGGGCACTGTGTTAATTAGGAATAAAAAGGGTACGTACGTGTATTAGACGAAGGATATGTACCATGACGGCGGACACGTACAGAGCTAAAATGTAGATAGTCTCATATCGTAGTGCGTCGTCGGTACACGTACAGAGCTAAGCCTCAGGCCTAGTCGCAGGAAAAACAACATCGAACTCGTACGTTACCGAGTATCATTTATATACAGCTGTGTTGCACTGCATAAGCAAATCTAATGTATGGTACGTACACAGAATGTGACATACTGGCAGTTAGTCGAAAGGAAAAAAATTTGTATGTATTACGCCGATCAGTATTCAGCCAGCCACTTTGAGTAACGCTCAATGTCAGCGGGAATAGTACTCTTCTCTACCTTATCTACAGCTTCCGAAAACTCACTAGTACACTACTACAGAATTGTACATCAGAATCGGTTCTTTTTTGTCATTACAGTCGGTTCAAGTGGCGATACGAAGTCTTTGGATACTGATGAGGTGGAGTTATCACAATCGGTCTTGCCCCGATTGTGATAAAGCCTCATTAGAATCGGTTCTTAGATCAAACCGATTCTGATGAACACATTATCACAATCGGTTTTTTTCTAATAACCGATTCTGATAAATGGTCATCAGAATCGGTTCTTTAAAGGAAGTTATTCTGATGAGGTGTCATCGAATCGGTTCTTTAAAGGCGATTACGATGACCTCATTAGAATCGGTTCTTTTTGGAACCGATTCGATATCGTAATCGGTTCCAAAGAACCGATTCTAATGAGGGGGTCATCAGAATCGCTTCCTTTAAAGAACCGATTCTGATGACACCTCATCAGAATAAATATCAGAATCGGTTCCAAAAAAGAACCGATTCTAATGAGGGGGTCATCAGAATCGCTTCCTTTAAAGAACCGATTCTGATGACACCTCATCAGAATCGCTTTATTCCAAGAACCGATTGTAATAGTATGGTTATCACTATCGCTTCCATAAAAGAACCGATTCTGATGGTAGGATCATCACAATCGCTTTATTCAAAAAACCGATTCTGATGACCCTCATGGGGTGTTTCAATTTTGCATATTATCCAAAATAACACATATTAACATTGGGCATATATATATCACATTGACAATACATAACACGTAATGCACATATCACATTCACGAAACACGAATCGTAAATTGCAATACATATAGCCCATTCGTTCACAACATACAAACACAAACATGCTTAACAATCAGTACACGTGCATATATATCACATTGACATATACAATTAATATTGTTTCCATATGGACTAGTAGGACGCTTGAGGATCTCTAAACCTACCGTCCTCCGATATAACTTCTAACCATTACCATTTGCATAAGTGGTCTCGTAAATTGTTGAGTGCTTTCTGTCTAAGCTCTTACGGGGATATTGATCTTACGCAAAACATAAATGAGTGCGTGAATTTAAGTTTGAAATTTGTATGTGAAAGGCTAAGTATGCATGTACATATACCTTAGGAAAAGGTGTGAGCCACGACCACAACCAACATGTGTTGCATGACATAGAAGCCGCAGTCATCAGCTGCCTGTTGATGACACTGTGAAGAGAGAAAGAAATTAACACACGAAGATTAGATGTCGAAAAAATTAATCGATATATGTGCTAGGCACTTGTACCGTGAATTTCTTATACTCCAGTGTCTTGCCCTTTTTGTTATCGTGTGACCCTCCTTCATCGACATAGTCAGAAAACCCCTACATATATTGGAGAGATGCCATTGAGTAAAAAATATAGTTAAATTCGAAAGTATTAGGTTACGGTAATGTACTTACTTCGCAAAGGACACTTGATCGCGTAGGCCATCGGTCTCTTCTTGATTGAGTTAAAAATGTAGATGTGTTTTCACTCGGACGAGGACGAGTAGAACCCAATGGTTGCTTATTAAATGGAATGTAGTGCAAGGAAATAAGTTCGCATACGGATTAAGTGCGTACAAGTAATTGAAGGGTTTGTACTACTTACTCCTCGTGGTGCGGTATTACAACGAAGTCCTTCGTCGACTCGAAGATGCAATACCCCTTGACGTAGCCAAGAACAAACATCGGATGTAGCCTAGCCGTGGTCGCAGACACAAGCTCGGGTCGATTTAACCCAACTTGGTTTTGATTAAATCACGGCTCGTTGTCTCATTGCCCGCAACTCGTGTTAATATTAGAAAACATAATGCAAAATCCTATGAAAGTCGTCGACTCATGATGTATGGTGCGATACTCACGGCGTCGAGTGATCGTAAAGTAGAAATATCGACGGCCATTAATTGGTACACACGAAACAGATCCTCAAAACTGACGGGGAATATCCCATTCTCGTCACGGTGGAAATGTACCCTTTTATACATCACATTGAAGTCAACTCGACGCTCTTCCTCATTCACCTTATCAATGTACCATCCATGGAGCATGCGAGTCCACCTGCCTAGATCATTTAGTTCATCGGATGCAAGCGGAGGCTTTCCATGTACGTAGGCCTTAAAATCGTAAGGGATGTCTCGTGGCTGTCCGACTTTCCTTTACGGGCGAAGGAGTCTTGAGGTGAGGGTAGTGGGCTTTTCAAGTACCTCAAGGGGCTTTGTGGCTTTTATCAGCTTTGCCTTCTTGGCGGAAGGAGTCTCAGAGGCCTCGTGTGGTTCTGTTGGTGTCGTGCTTGTCCTTTTACACATGAGCTCTGCACTCTGTGTAGGACTCATCACGGTGGTGGGAACAGAAGCAGCAGCAGGAGCAAGCATAGGTACGGTAGGAACCTGCAAAGCACGCGTATATTTAACTTATTGCAGTACTACTGGAATGGTCGAGAAGACGCGGGGAATTTTTACCTTGACCAGTACGACACCCGTCGTGGGCCACTTGATGAACGACATGCGTGCTTGCCCGAGAGTGCCGATATCTTCGTTGGGGAACTCGAGCACATGTGATAAGAAGTGTTCGTGGGCGTAGTCCACCGCACCCTCATGTAGCCCTTCCCAAAGGTGACCATGCCATGATGTCGGTCTCCTTGCATGGAAATGCAACCCAGCGTGCAGACCTCGACAGAAATCCGTCCTCCGTCGGTGGTGAGTGGCACTTAGCGGGGCACGCAAGATGTACGCAACTTGAGGAGAAACATTGTGGGAGTTACACTTGTAGCTTTAAGTTAGGAAAAATTAATTATTACCTTGGATGGGGATCGGCCTTATCATTTTGGAACCACAAATGCTAGGTCGGGCACGAGCTTCTCTACAAGAGGTGAGGATTCTGCTCGACTGGGAGATCATCGCCATCATCTCACCCTCGGCGCCCTCACGTGCCATCATCTCAGCCCTTATCTCATCTTCACGTGCCATCATCTCCCCCCTCATCTCATCCTTGATCTCCTCCCTCAGCTGCTCCCTGAGCGTCTCCTTGAGGCGCTCCGCGCTTGCCTCCCATGATCTTGATCTAGCACTCGAAGCGTCATCTTGGAAGTAGGACTTCTTCATATGCCCCGACCCTGCGCCAAGCACCCGGCCCTTATGATCGGGCTTCCGATCGCGAGCAGCGTGATATCCTTCGACCCTTGGCTCGAAGGTCCCTGCTCTTTCCGCCGGCTTACCTCCTCCGTAATAAGCGAGTACGAATTAGATCTGAAATACAACAAGCTAGACCAAATGCAATGTACTAAGTCAGATGTCTTACGATAGCGAGAGACGGCGTGCGCATGGCGGGGTTTGCGACTACAAGCTGCCGTCGAGGGTTTTCTTTGTCCTCGCTAATACCCGCCATGTGCCCATTCTTCACATATGTGGGAGTAAGGCATCGTCGTCCGGAGTTCGCGCACTCCTCGGCTAGTCGCGCCCACTCGCCTTCTTCCCTCATAGCCTTTGTCTCGAGGTGGTGCGGGTGCGTGTTGTGCCTCGAGAGCGGTATTCCTCTCTCTTAGCCGCTCTGCCTCGGGCGTACCCTTCGTCGTCGTGAACTCCACCCAAACATCTGTAGTAACGAACGGATACCTCTCGAATGGTGTACGACCTTTCAAGATGCGTACTCACCGTGCATGAGGACCACGGTGCCTCAAGGCCACACCCATCCTCTTCAAGGCGTCACTGTCTCGCTATGCGTTCATCTTCCTCCTCTATAATCCACTTGCCCTTAACCTCATCCCACGATCGATTCTTCCGCTTCGTGCCGACTTCCTTCCTCCAATCCTTAATCGTTATGGGCACTCTCTCCTCACCAATTGACCGAGGAATGAACAGTATCGCCCCTTGTACTTGGGAGGGCTGTGCAGGACCCGTGGCATTGAAGTGAAGAACTGCGGTGTTCTCCTGTGGCCCCTTTGTTCGGTCCTCGGGCCTTCCTCACCTTACTCGGCCTCTCAACATTTGGAACTTGGCTCGGCCCTCTGGGAGCACCTTCTACTGCATCAAGCGAGGAGCCGATGCTCTCTAATTGTGACATTTTGAGTTTTCTTATCTGTAAGGTCATATATTTGACATGAGAGAAAGCAATTGCACCTATTTTGTGACCTTGACAATAAATCATGTAAAGCAATAAGTTTATCTGTTGACCACCTAAATACGTACCAACGATAACCCCTACTCTCTAAATAGGTTTGGTCTAATCCCATTCGAGGATATGTGGTTGAGCAAGTTCCTAAGCCGTTGTACAACTCGGAGAAAATTTGGCAAGATCATCTCCCGCTCTCCTCCGTACACGTCTCGACAACAGTCAAGAGGGGTGTATACCCGGAGAACACCATAGGGAGATGCTACCGAAATCTACTCTGCAGTTGTACAACAGCTCAGGAACTTGCCCGAACCACATATCCTCGAACTGTCTAAAATCGGGACAATTGAGATCGCTTGCTTATGAATGTGACGAAATGGCATATTCATAAACAAGCACTCTCGAATGGGAGACATAGGTTACGCATTTTTAACTCTAACGTAGATCATATTATAGTAACATGTAGGTAAAAATTAATTCTCAGAATTGCAAGAGATGACGAAAGCATTCATTACTGAAATTTGAAATAAGAAATGTTTGCAAAATAATCACAAGCAAGTAGATGTAAAGTGAACATGGTAATTTAAGCATTCTGGAACATATATCCATGTCTTACTTATCAAACATTTACTTATCAAGCTCTCTTATTCTGATTTTGTGTGCTAATGAAAACGAGGTTTGGTAGTTAGTACTTGGTACCTTGCGAGTAGTTGGTAGCAGATGGGTGATGGTTTATGGGAGGCTATGGATTGTCCGGTAGTAACAGCAACCAGAGGAATCGGCTCTGCAACACACAAAGTCAGCAGGTTAGAGTTAGTCTAGTAACAGGTATTAGCGAATCATCAAGCGCGACCATATCAAGTACAAGGTTAGATACACGCAGAGAATACATACATAAACACAACCAGCCAGATAGCGCGTTCTTTTCTCATTGATGAACGGTGGTTCGATCGAAGAAAAACCAGAGCAACAAAATAAACAAGAACGCGTGTTCAGGTGGTTGACACTATCTTATTAGGGTTCCTAGAAACCATGGACAGCATGTAAACCTAATCTTTTAGCAAATGCACCACCAAACACAATGTTGTAATCCAAGATCACACCAACAGCTCCATGATGCATGGGAACATATTGCTGAGTTGTTTTAATCCAACAACACAAGAATCAGGGTACATATGCTAGAGCTCAAGAATCAGGATACATATACTAGATATTTGAAATCAAGAAAACAAGGAATTGACTAGGTTACCATCGATTTGAAATTCTAAAAATTGCAATGCTCTTTTTTTTAAAGCAACCCATGATAACAGCATGCCTTTCCTACAAACCAAATACCAGCAAAAGAGCAAGATCAAACGACTTAGAATTTGGGTATCCACCTTATCAAAAGGTTTAGCATCTTGTATTTCCTTTTCAGATACTAGGGAAATCAAATGTCAAAAACGATTCTGTAAAATCTGAACCCTCCCTGTTGAAACTAAAATCGTAAGTAAATCACTAAATTGTTCTCTAGTTGCCCTATTAAGCTGTAAATCGTTTACTTCCAAGGTTGTCAAGAACCTAGCAAGTCAGAAGCCAAAAACAAACCCTCCTTATCCACGAGTAATACCTTGATTCCATCTGAAAAAAGAAATGCTTTTGGATATGTTAATCGGAGAAATTAATTGGAACCAACATTGAGCCAATGGCCACAACATCAACCAACCAACTTGAGCAGGCTTCGCTTATCTGAGAATTGATTGCAAGAGAACAGTATTTCCCAATGATCTTCTGCTCTTCACAAGTCATCTCTGGGGTTCCTGATGCACTGTGCACCAAGGCATCACATAAGTGCTCACTTGATTTGCCTTCATATACAAAAACACACACAGATGAGGTAATTCCTCAGTCCTCACCCAAAAAAATGCTAATTCCTCAGTCCTCACCCAAAAAAAAACCACGAAATGCTAGATAAAATGGTGAACTTCGCATCTCGATTCTTGAATTGATCCTAACATACCTTGGAGGGGTCGTCGACCTTCTGGAAGTTCTTGACGACCTTGATGATCTGGCTTTGGTGGGCGTCTGGCGGGGCGGCGTCGCGGCGGGCGGCGGGGGCACTGGTGGGCGTCGGGCGAAATGGTGGGCGGCGGGGGCGGCGTGGCGTCGGCGGCGGCGGGCGTGGCGTCGGCGGACGGCGGCGGCGTCGGCGGGCGGGGCGGCGGGGTGGGCGTTAGGCGGTTCGTGGTGTCGGGACGGGCGGCGGGCGGTGCGGGCGTCGGGTGAGGCCGAGCGACGAGCGGCGAGACCTCCGGCGGGAATCGCGTCGACTCGGGAGCAAGCTAGGGCTAATGAGAGCAATGTCTACGCGCGCGAATAGTGTGCTCGCGGGAATAAAATGGGGGATTTCATTCATCAGTATCGCTTCTTGTAAAAACTGACGCTGATTAGTCACAATATCCGTATCGTTTTTAAGAAAAAAGCGACACGGATGTGTATAATCCGTATCGCGTTTTAAACTAAAACCGACACGATATTTATCGATTCAGATCGCTTTTTGTAGAAAACCGACACTGATGTGTCTCAATATCCGTATCACTTTTATAAATAAAACCGACACTGATAAAGTCATATATCCGTATCGTTTTTTTTAAAAAACCGACACTGATGTGTCTAATCAGTATCACTTTTAAAATAAAACCGACACGTATGTGTATCAATATCTCTATCACTTTTTAAAGAAAACCGACAATCGATGTGCCTCAATATCTTTATCACAGTGCGCAAGTTCGAATTTTCACCTTTCATCAAAGAGAGAAAATATCATAACTTTTTCATATTTTGTTGAAATTATTACAAATTTTGCAGAACATATTTCAGGATATTGCAAAACTTTTTATAAAATAATTTTTGGAAAAAGTGTACTCATTCAAGAAATATGCCCAAATTCATTTCGTAGACATGATTTGTGCATAAAGCGTAGAAAAGTCAAAACTTTTTCAAATTAATCCAGAATTGTATGAAAATTTCCATAAATCAACTTTCCACTATTTACAAGCTTTCCCATCATAATGTTGTCAAATGGAATTTTCTTTCACAACATATGGCACAAAGTGCAGGCATAAAGAGAAATTGCATTTCCATCAAAGCCTCCAACAAAGAATTCACCTTGGACTTTTACAACAAACATTACAGTAGTCCACTTATTTACACATCGTCCTTCATGATGATCTACTCGCATGTAATTGGCTCCATGTGTGTCATCATCCCCGCTAAGACAGGCCCCATCTGCAAATGAAGGTATCTCATCGAATTGGTTATACTCTTCTTCATCTACAACATCTTCAACTCCTACAATCCGTCTCTTGCCATGAAGAACGACGTGCAACCTCGGATTGGCCGGATCACGCACGTAGAAGACTTGAGTTGTTTGCTTCGCAAGGACGAACGGGTCATCTTTGTAGGCGAGTCTACTGAGATCCACAATAGTAAAGCCTCTCTTGTCGACCTTCACTCCATGTGGAAGTCCTACCCACTTACATCGGAACAATGGAACTTGGTATACTCCGTAATCGAGCTCCCAAATTTCTTCGATCAACCCATAGTAGGAGTTCATTGTGGTGGGAGACTCTTTTCGAGTGATGATAGTCGGAGAAAGCATTTATGCACACACCACTGTTTTGGACAATACTTTTGGCATCTTGACTCTCAGTGTAAAAGGTGTAACCATTAATATCGTACCCTGCCATGTCTGTACATTAAATCTTGGTCCGTCACCAACCATTTTACATTCTCACTAAAGGAGACCTCCGCTTTTCTTTGAACCATGTGAGAATCGATCATTGTGTTCTTGTGCGATGGAAAGCTCATCCATTTGTGGATTCTCTTCCGTAATATCAACTTATGTTTGCTCGATGTATGGACGAACTTCTGCATTGCTCGCAAGATCACAAATGCGCTTTGTAATACATATCAAACCTCGGACTCATTAGTTTGGACCCAACGGTTCCTTTACCAAAGAAGTCGCCCTCGTGACGAGATATAGGAACACCGATTGCTTGTCTTTTACCTAGGTAGTCCACACGTAACTCAATAACCTCTTCACCCCATAACCTTCAACAATACTACCCTCGAGCTTGACCGATTCCTCACGTAGGACTTTAATATACCCATGTACCTCTCGAACGGATACATGTAACGTGGAAAGCGGGTCCACATATCTTAATCTCTCGACTAGGTGAACCACAAGGTGGACCATTACATCGAAGAACGATGGTGGGAAATGCATCTCAAGTCGATACGCAGTTCGCACTACCTCACTCTGTAAGTTGTCTAGCATATCGGGGTCAATAACTTTGCAGAGATCGCATTGAAGAAATAACACACTTCGTGATTGCCAACCCGACATCCTCTGCGTAATATTTCGATTGCAACCGGGAGCATTTGGGTCATCAAGACATGGCGTGTGGGACTTCATGCCCAACAACTTCAAATCATCCATGGACACAAGCTTCTTAATATTTGCGGAGTAGCCGATGGAACTTTAATACCATGGAGACATTTGCAAAGGTCCTCTTTCTCCTTCTTGGACAGGTGTAGCATGCAATGGGATATACGGACCTTTTCCATCCTCCTCTATCACCGCAAGCCTAGGCACGATTCCCATGTAGGCCATGTCGCGACGAGCATTTACACCATCCTTTGTCTTTCCGTATGTTCAAGGATACCAACCAAATTGTCGCAGACATTCTTCTCAACGTGCATGACATCAATACAATGCCAAACATCTAACTCCTTCGATGACGGTAAGTCCCAAAATATTGACCTCTTCTTCCAAATGGTCCTAGAACGAACAGATTTACGACTCTTTCCGTCTTCAACATCGATATCCTCTACACGTGAATATACTTGCCTTCCACTCATAGGTCATGCGGTGCGAATGGACTTCCTCTTCCCATCAAATTTGTCATCCATCTTACGGTATCGATGACTTCGAGGTAGAAACCTACGGTGACCCATATACACATTTTTCTTAGAATTCGCACCATAGGCTCTCGGTCTCCTCTTCACAAATAGGACACGCTTTTGCTCCTTTCGCATCAGAGTCCGCCAAATTACCAAGAACCGGAAATCATTTATGGTGCAAAATACCATAGCCCGTAGGGTGAAATGCTCTCTTCAGATGCATCCCACACAATGACCCGTCATTCCACAATTTTACCAAATCCTCGATCAATGGAGCGAGGTACACATCAATATCATTTCCGGTGTGCTTGGGTCCCGAGATTAGCAACGACATCATGATATACTTCCGCTTCATGCACAACCAAGGAGGGAGGTTGTAGATACACAACAGAGCTGGCCACGTGCTGTGACGACTGCTCATGTTACCAAACGGATTCATTCCATCAGTACTCAATCCAAATCTTATGTTCCTCATTTCGGCACCAAACTCCTCATGTTTCCAATCAATGTTTCTCCATTGAGCTAAATCGGCAGGGTGTCTCAGCTTGCCATCTTCCTTTCGAGACTCATAATGCCAACGCAACAATTTTGCTTCTCTAGGATTTGCAAACAACCTCTCCAGACGGGGAATGATGGGCAAGTACCACAATACCTTGGCCGGTGCACCTTTAGTGACCTCTTCACCCTCGTTGCCTCGGCTCTTACGCTTCTTGTCGTTACGCTTCTCCTTTTGTTTGTACCGAGGCACACCACAAACTGGACACATGTGCAGCTCCTGATGTGCGTTACGGTACAAGATGCAATCATTCGGACATGCATGTATCCTTTCTATTTCCATTCCCATGGGACATAGTAGCTTCTTCGCTTCATAAATGCTTGTTGGCAACTCGTTTCCCTCCGGAAGTAGATCCGATAGAAGAACTAGAAGTGCATTAAAACTTGTATCTGTCCAACGGTGTTTTGCCTTCAATTCGAACAATGCAAGGACCGAACCCAACTTGGTGTATTCTGCTTTGCAACCTGTGAACAGCGGTTTGGCATCGTCTTCCATCAAGCTTTTAAACTTTTCAAACTCTCTTTCCATGTAATTACCCTCCACATCCCGCAACATTTGCTCCAAATTCTCCTCCTCAAACATATCAGGCTGCAACTCATCATATGGTTCCACCGTGTCTTCGTTGCATACCGGAAGGGTACTACCTGTCTCCCCGTGATGGATCCAAGACGTGTAATTCCTCACGAAGCCACGTCGAATCGTGGTCCTCGATTTGAGAGTTGTTAAATCTTCTCAGATTGGTGCAATCAATGCAAGGACAATATATGAAGTTTACACCCTCCTCACCATGTCCTGCTCGCAATTTTTTGAACTCCTTAACACCCTCCAAATTCAACACTCACACGACTTTTGTCATACATCCATTCCTTACGGTCCATTTGCAATTAAAATTCACACAATAAATTAAGGAAGAATGGAGCGACAACAAGCTAGCTAGCTATTTGAAATATTGAGACATCATTTCATTTAATATTACCTTTGCAAAATAGAGGACTGCAAGTTCTGCAAGATATATAAAATGTGTTCTCCTAATCGATACCTAGATTCTTCCCCGGTTTAGAGCTTCCAATTCCTAGATAGGAGACATACATTTTTAACATCAACAATGATATCAAACAATCTAATTATATAGTGCAAGAGCCTCATGATCTTTTGACTACAACGAAACAAAACAAGGGTACCAACGATGACTCCCAATCTCTAAATAGGTTTGGTCCTAATCCCATTCGAGGATATGTGGTTCGACAAGTTCCTGCCGCTGTACAACTCAGAGAAAATTTGGACATCTCGCTATTCTCCATATACACGCCTCGACAACAGGTCAAGAGGGTGTGTATCCGAGAATACCAGGAGACGCTACGAAATCTCTACTCGCAGCTTGTACAACATCGCTTCGATCGAGAACTTGCCCGGCACATATCCTCGAATCGTCAAAGAACGTAGACAATTCGAGATCGCCGCTATAAATATGCTATTTCGTTCGGTATATTTATAAACAAGCATCCTCGAGCGGGAGACGAGGTTCCGCACCCTAAACTCTAGCATGCATTAGGTGACAAGAATAATAATTCCATATTAACATCAAAGCACTACAAATTAAGATAATTAACTACATGTATACATGCTTGTGAAATAAAAGGGTGTGAAATCGATAGGACATACACAATACCAAAGCAATCTAAACTTTCTTCATGACATATCAAAATTACATAGTGCAAAATTAAAGGGGTTTGAAGGAATGCTCACATTTTGAAGAAAACCACAAATTATGCAAAATGAGGGGAAATCTCCTCATGTTAGGGCTTCAAATTTACCCTCTTAACACCCACCCTTGAGGATTTCAAATTTTCTCACCCAAGTATTGCTTCCAACCACAGAATATGAGCTATTTTTTCTGGTGGCGACGGAGAAACCTCCTCTGGAACAATAACAGAGAAGAGTTCAGCTCGAGTGGTATAAATAACCTAACGAGGTACATCACTATCGGTTCTCATATAAAAAGCGATAGTGATGTGATCATGCACATCACAGTCGGTTCTTATAAGACAAGCGATAGTGATTATCATAGTCATCACAATCGGTTTCCACATAAGAAGTGATAGTGATGAGAACGTACACATCACTATCGGTTCTTATTTAAGAAGCGATAGTGATGATAATGCACATCACTATCGCTTCTCACAAAAGAACCGATAGTGATGAGAATGTTCTTATCACTATCGGTTCTTTTGAGAAGCGATAGTGATGTGATTATCATCACTATCGCTTCTTAAATAAGAACCGATAGTGATGTATGCGTTCTCATCACTATCGGTTCTTTTGTGAGAAGCGATAGTGATGTGCGATATCATCACTATCGTTTCTTAAATAAGAACCGATAGTGATGTATCGTCTCATCACTATCGCTTTTATATGAAAACCGATAGTGATGATGATGCACATCACTATCACTTCGCATAAGAACCGATTGTAATGTTCCTATGCTACATCACTATCACTTCTAACCCGAGAACCGATAGTGATTATGATTAATGCCTCTCCTAAGTTATCTATCACAATCGTTTCTTCCTAAAAACTTAAGAACCGACACAGATGAAGCGATAGTGATGTACCATTCTGTAGTAGTGGTAGCAACTAAACGCTACTACCGAATGAGTTATTCTTGCCTCCGTATCACTGTCGGTTCGGATGGAAAACTGACAGTAACGATCTTTTTTTGATGAACCTGCAGTGATAAATCCCTTATTACTACCGGTTCGTGTCCGAACCGACAGTAATACTATCACTGCCGGTTTTTAGAAGAACCGACAGTACTGATATTTTTCGAAAAATCATAATTTTTCCATACAGAGTGAGATGGAGATAAAATTTATATGAAAATTGTAGCTCTCGACGAGATCTACAACTTTGTAGTTGACAACTTTTTTCATTTGAAGTATTTTAAATATCCAAATAATGGTATCACTGCTGGTTGGCGGTTCGTATTCCCAACCGACAGTAATAATGCTATCAACTATTTTTCGAAAAATCATAACTATTTCATACAGAGTCGGATGGAGATAAAATTTATATGAAAATTGTAACTTTAGACGAGATCTACAACTTTGTAGTTGACAACTTTTTCATTTGAAGCAGTTTAAATATCCAAATAATGGTATCACTGCCGGTTGGCGGTTCGTATTCCCAACCGGCAGTAATAATGTTGTCAACCATTTTTCGAAAAATCATAACTATTTCATACGGAGTCGGATGGAGATAAAATTTATATGCAATTTGTAGCTCTAGACGAGATCTACAACTTTGTAGTTGACAACTTTTTCATTTAAAGTAGTTTAAATATCCAAATATTGGTATCACTGCCGGTTGGTAGTTCGTTTTCCCAACCGGCAGTAATAATGTTGTTAACCATTTTTCGAAAAATCCTACCTTTTTCATACGGAGTCGGATGGAGATAAAATTTATACAAAAATTGTAGCTCTCGACGAGATCTACAACTTTGTAGTTGACAATCTTTCCATTTGAATTCATTTAGATATCCAAATAATCATTGAAAGTTTCGGAGACAAAGGAACAAAAGGAAAATATATCCTATATTGGTTGAGGAATGAGTGATAGGTGAGATTTCGAGTCTTAGCAACCGCACGCGCGTGTATTTCACGCGAAAATTGCGTGACTTGTGACGCGCGGTCATGCGTAGAATACGGGGTAGTTGGTCCGGATGCGAATAATTTTTTTTATTTTACCGAGTGATTTACGAACCGGACTATCACTGCCAGTTTGCATACAAACCGGCAGTGATATCTTGTTGTTCAGCAAGCTACAGAAAGATCTATATTAGGGGTGTGTTTGGTAGGACTCCATCAGATCCGTGGATCTGGTGAAGCTGGGTATTTCTAGCTCCACCAGATCCGTGAAGCTGGTTCTGTGAGTATATTAAGAGTGTTTATGGATCATCTTTTCAAACTTTAGACAAAAAATATAAACTTAATTCACTTTATTTTAGCCTACAAGTTTCAGATCTCAGGAGAAGCTAGGATCTGGAGCTCTACCAAACAGACCCTAGATGTCTAATCACAGATGGTTTTAAAAAACTATCAATGTTAAAATTAATCACAGACAATTTTGCTAGCGCAACCGTCTAAGTTACTAGATATGCTGAGAACCGTCTGTGATAAGCTGCTATCACAGACGGTTCGTCCCACGAAAAATCTATGAAGTATCACAGATGGTTTGTATCAAGAACCGTCTGTGATATGACTAGGTATCATAGACGGTTCTAACAAGGAACTGTTTATGATAAGTTTTATCGCACACAGTTCTACAACAGAACCGTATGTGATAACACTTATTATTTATATCTTTCTAGGGTTTTTGCCCACTGCACTCCTCACTCAAATGAAATCTAAAACCGCCGTCTGTCTCCTTCCTGAGCCCCACGCCTCCACTCGTCCTCGACACTGCCTCCCCCGAGCCTGCACACTAGAATTGATACGTGGTACCTGTGCACTTCTTGTTTCATTCTATGATATGTAACATCCCAAAATTTGGCTCAAATTATTTTAATATTGTTACTTATGTATTTTATTAATTTTGTGAATTTCTGGATTTTTCTATAATTTATTTGGAATTTATTTTATATCTTTGAATTATGTTCATGTTGGAAAGTAATTAAATATTGGAAAAGTTTAAATGAAATTTTGTCAAAGATATTTTATTTGGGTTCTAAATGTCTTAAAATATTTTTAGGAATTTTTCCAGAATTTTTCTGGTATTGTTACTATATTACATGACTTTATCTATTCTTTGGATTTAATTTAAATGGGAAAAGGGATTTTAAAACATGGAACAATGTTGGGCCGATTGGTCTTGTGTAGCCCAGCATTGTGCGATTGGAGGCCTGGTCCGATTCGTTGGCCTAGTCGGTGTTGTTGGCCTAGTCCGACACGAGCCCTAAGCACTGGCCGTTAGATCTTGATCGGGCGGTTGGCTCGGGGTTGGAAACCCCAACTTCCTCAGCCAATGTCGACGAGGTTTAACTTATTTTTGAACTTGAAGATGTGCACACGGCTTCCTGTGCTGCCAGCATCAAACATGACGGTGTACCTTCTAGGTGATGCCGCAGCAACATTTGCTGGCAGGTTGTCGACCATGCTGCCCTTCCGGCCAAGCATGACATCACCAGTTCAATGAGGTAAATAGGGGGAAGAGAAACGCGGCGACGTATGTTCCAACGACGTGAGCCATTGATTGCTACATTAGTACTGCAAGCATAGGTGATTGAGGGGACCGTCACTCTGTACGTGTAGCTCCTAGAGTCATGATCGATCATGGGTGTGTCCTGTCATTGTGTGCGGGTGCTTTATATAAATGGATGGCTATATATTTCATTTAAATAATAATATCCAATAGCTACTATGATTCAACTTAGTTAGAGCCCACCAGATTAAGAGTAAGTTTTGCTCTCTTTTTTTGAGATTTTTTAGCATATTTTTATTTTTTATTAGAAAAATTTGATGGTGGCTGTAATTAGGGACTACCAGATTAAGAGCTAGATGTTTTTCTTTTTTGTAAGAATTTGTAGCTCTTTTTACTTAGCAGCTCTCACGAGTTTTTAATATATAATAGATTTCTTAGCAACTCTCATGAGCTTTTAATATATAATACATATGCCCACCTCGATAGACATCGCATGGCCACAAATCTAGGACATGCCTTTTGCATCAAATGGCTAGGTTTTACTTGGCACGTATTTACAATAGAAACCAACTTTGCACTAGATACCAAACCATTATAATAATTCAGGAAATAAAATACCAGAAATCATTAATATGAGACCAAAAAGGAGCACCAACTCAGCACATGCAGATAATTCAGTTGAAAGCTAAATCACATGTTACAGATTATATTTGCTACTTGTTGAGCTCTACATTTTTTAAAAGTTTTTCTCCACAATTCTTTTTTCAACCATCTTCAAACTTTCTCCTTCAAAGCCGCACTGATACTCCTAGAAGTGAAAAACAATGCTCCAAATAAGAGTCATATACATAATTGACACGACCCTTGGTTTGGCTAAAAGGAAGGATAGCCTTGTGTACATTACATGTTTTCAATGTGTGCGTGCGCGTCTCGGAAGTTCTTAGAGGTAGTTTCTTTTGACAAAGACAAGTTCAGTTAACAAAAGAGAATACAAGGGAGCAAGTGAGCAACTATATCTCCATGGTATGTCTTTATCACGTTTATTTCTTTGGTGGAATGTGTTTTGTATCACCGAGTAAAATGACGCGTTCACAAATATGATCAATGCATTGGGAAAATTTGCATCTCATGTTGGGATGCTAATACAAGTTGGATAAGTAAGAACGAAAAAGAATTTATACTTAGAATTCATCAATGAAAACTATACTTGGAGCATATGCTTTTGCAAGGTCAATTATGCAACGTATCATGCATTTGCCCTTCCCATAACTTTTGGAAGCCAAGGTTGTCGTTGAAGTCTCAAGTAAGGTCATACCAGATATTTTGGCCACTCTTCTGGCCTAAAGAGGCAAGATGCTATCTGGTGGACCAAAGAGAAGAATTCCACTCCATGGTGGATTACCTTGTTTAGAAATCCAATTATACAACACATAAGACTCCATATAATTCACATAGCAAGAGAAAAAACCTTCAGTTAATACAATCAAATAGTTGAAATTTGTAGAGCAAATTGCAATACAGGTTCTTAAATTTGCATGAGTAGTCCATTTATGCTCATGATCTTCAAAACTTAACAGCCAAATTCCCAAGCTTGTGTAATGATCTGATTGTATATTATATATGGTCCTTAAGTTTGCACCAATTAGGCCCAAATAAGTGTTTAGACACTACAAAATCTCACCTGATGCAAAGGGAATAGACCAATTCTGTCAATCAATCCAAAGAATCCAATTAGACCATCAGAATTATTCCAATTTATATGAGTATCTGAAACCATGAATTCTCTTTCAATCATGCCTGCCAAGTTCATATCAGGCCCTCTGTATGTCTTTTGGGCTCCGGAACATCTGTGGCAGCAGGGGATCGCTTGTTACGAAACAAGATGATTAGCTCAAATATTCGTCCAACTGAGCCAACTGAACTCGCGACTTTGTAAGGCAGTGAACAGTCATGATTAAAGTGCGGCATCCAGAGTAAGCCACTCACAAAGCCAACCACAGCTACTGCCAAGGCCCACCATGTACAGCCCACCTGCAATTTTCAACTTATTAGTTCGTTTAGCAGTGTCATCATACATAATTTATACTCCATCTTACCAGTGCAAAAAATCTGGTCAAATGCATCAGAATGGTACAAACAGTGGCCATGCTTCCCAGAACTTTGATCTGAATATGGGATCTAGTTACACGATGCAGTATATAGCATGTTAGGGCAGAAAGGATGGGGGGGACAATAGCCATTGAAGTCAACCGAAGCATGGACCAACATGAAGCCTAATAGCACAAACAAAAGGAAGAACAGTTTAGTTAAATTGCATCATAATCGACCATCATATATCTCCAACTCTAGAAATAGCAGTCTATAACTGTAATTATTACAAGTCTAGAGCAAAAAAAAATCGATTACCTTGAAGAGGCACCGATATTTAGCCAAGGAGAATACTAGAAGTAATAAGAAATTGATACAGCACAATACACTGGTAATGGAGATATGCCAACCAACAGTTTCATAGTGGCCCTTGGAAGCAGGCCAGAGCTCAATACCCCAAGATTTCATAGCAATACCATATGTACACAGGAAAATGTAATTGCATAGAGCAGACACAACATGCCCTATCATGATGCAGGTCAGTCTATGGACTCCTTCCAATTCTTCTTGAAGCATTAACACTGCAATCCTGCAAAACAATGTTTAAAAGTTCATCTTACAACATTTTGATGGAAGAGTTGCCACTCTCTGGCACACATACAGATACTGCACATACTGCTAGTTTTACTCTTATTGGTCAGAACATTAAAACCAATGCATTTGGATAGTTACTACACTATCGCTGAGAGCATATTGCCAACTTCGAATTGGGTGCACACAAATGAAGAGCAGGCTAATTTACATGATAATATTCAGAGGTCGATACCAGAACATAGTAACTTCACTAAATCCTAAATGTAGTGTTGTCATAGAGCTAAGCAAGAATTTGCGTTGTGGCTCAGTCAAGGACAGAAATAGAGTATTGAACATTAACCCAGAATGCACTATGGTTTCTTACTTTCATTGACTAGTACTTGATCTATGTGTAGGGGAACTAACGACTTGTAATATATTAAATAATAGGAACCGTATGACAACCACCAGCACTTTATCAAGGAAAACCTTGATTAAGAAGTGATCTATTTGTTGTTTCCTAAATTCTTTTGGCTACAACAATATACATTATTGTAAATGGTCCATGTGAAAGATAATAAATGTGATGATGTGATAGCATATTTAATCTAAGATCACTATTGTAATGCACTACGCCATTCCTTATATTGTTCAATGAGTCATGTACAAGTAGGTCTGGAGAAATACATAAACATGAATGAGTTCATGAAAGTAAACTTGCCATGGAAGTAAGCCAAGAAGCATGGTTATCACATCAGCTGAAATTATCAAAACAAACCTTAATTAGCAATCTAGCATTGCAATTTCATACCCATCCTAGCTAAAGAGAGATGTACCTGTGAAGTCGATGGTAGTATCCACGATGTCCTGCACATGCCTGCTAGGGGTCCAAAAACTGCAGCAATTTTGAAAACTTCCGCTTAAAATAGTTTCACATGATTATAAGTCCAGTGTTAGATGCAAACGCAACATAGATAAATAGCCAATGCATTTCATCTTACATATACAATAAGCCAGGGCCAGTAGGATTTCGGGGCTTGACATCATCATTTGCATTGGAGGACTTTGGGACAGTCCATGTGGAGGCTATAGATGCCACACCAGATGAAATTGAGTAAGAGAATGGATTGACAATAGAAACAGATGCAGGGTGCGTTGTGATGGCGAAGATCCCCTGTAAAACAACTTCATTAATTAGAAGACAAGGGTGAGAACCACAATAACAAGAACGAGACAAGCAGGCAAAATTATACAACAGGTCACTGTTGATTCTGTTCCAGCAAAACATAAAACTGTATTTGTTTGTGTACTTTGATATGACCAACGCGGAATAGCACTTTTCCTTCGCATCTTCACTTCTGTTACCCTATACCCCTCTCATGGAGATAATACGATGAACCAGCACATGACCATTCTAAAGGGCAATAACTAACAATATACCTTTAGTTACCCTGTCCCTATGTAGTGTTATGGCCACGACTCGATTTGTTTATTGATGCATACTCGCCTGTGATTTGAGGATGAAAACTTCATGAGGATTATAACATTTTGCCTGTGAAACCTAAAACCCCAAGAATTAATGGAATAATTGATGATTTGCCCCCATTTACTTGCCGTTGATCATTTGCCCCGTGATATCACGGATCAATGGCACAAGTAAATGATCAATTCTCCCATTAAAAATTAATAACGCTACCAACTTGCACGGTCACTAACTAAGTATGCACATCTCCAAGTCCCATTCTAAAGTATTTCGCATGAACACAAGAATGTGCAGACCTCAGACCAAATATTAGAGCAGACAAAATCCTATTTCAACAAATGCATATGCATCTGAAAATTTTGGCATCCCTCCTGGACCAGTTGCGTATAACCTGAACAAAATCCTATTTCAACAAATGTATATGCATATGAAAAATTGACATCCCTCCTGGACCAGTTGCATATAAGCTGAAACAATGGCACAAACTAGGGAATCTAGAAAGCCATTGTTGGGATACATGAGTTTAGCTGAAAACCTGTGCGAGCGCACGGGGTTGACGCACAACGCCAAGTTACGCGGCGAAGGCCGCCACCATCCCATCGCACGCAGACACCGAGGAGACACACGAAGACCATGCAACCGACGCCATCGGACGAGCCCCTCGACCACGGCTTCCCGTTGCTGCCCGCGTAGCGACTAGCAACCGCTGATTGCGGCGGCGACGGTGTGGCTGCGGCGGCTCAAGCAAGCAGCGGCAGGTACCCGACGAGCCCTGCCGGATGCCGGCAGCCCGCCGCCAGAGATGCGACATTGGGATCCCCCCGCAGTCGAGGTCGGCGGCGACCGTGAGGCGGTCGTGTTTGACACCGACGATGAACGAAGGGTCGAAACCAGAAACCGCCAAACGCAGCGCACCACCCCACGGCCCCACCTCACAAGGCCCAACCGGCCATAAACACACACAGCCACATTACACAGCGCCCACACGCACGCACCTGATCTCGGCCATCCATCATCTACAGTCGATGATTCGGATCAAATTCCATCCTGCGGAGAAATTTCTCTCCTACACGGCTACTTTCACCTCTGCAACACCAGCTCTTCGCCTCTTCATGAGGAAGACGGAGATCGAACTCCACTACAAAGAGACTACCACTTTATTATTAGCTAGAACCCTCTCCCCCAAGTCCCAACTCTAACCAAAATGATCGGGAATTAATAGATAAAAAATGTTGAAAAACAATGCACAACATGCATCCGCTTACGATATACTACAAAGTTCGACGCGGAGATTCCATTTTACTACACTACACTAGTTCATCAAATCCTTTCAAATGGATCGAAATGAAGACGTAGATCAAGCAGTGCTGGTGATGGATCACTGGGATATGCTTTGCACTGCACCAAAATGGATCAAACAGCGTAGATTAGTGCTGGTGACCGATCTTAATGCGCACTTTTTGTCCAGATTTTAACGGGCGTTACGTACGTATGGTGATAACCAAACCAAAAAGTTTTCAAATCCCCACCAACACAAGCAAATTTCCACAAAAACTTCATAAATGGAAGCAACTTTTCACTCATTTCATCAAAGGCAACGAAGAAAGCTAGTATGTCAGAAGCGATACTAACCAACGCAAAAGCGACCCAGAGAACAAAGACAAGGAGCGAAACGCAGCAGAGATTCTTCATGGATGGATATTTTGGTGGAATCGTGCTAGCTTTCTGGTAAGCGGGGAGATCTCTTCCGGTCTTGCACGAACTGAAGAGATCAAGCATTACTACTGGAAGGAGGAAGAGGTAGATAGATCGGAGTAACACCCGATCGATCAAGCATGTATCGAGAGGAACAACGCTACACATTTGAATTTGTGTGGGCGTGGCGAAGAGTAGAATTTAGAAACAATCGAAGGGAAGAGGAGGATAGATTATGTATCCAGTGTCTGTGGGATGGGCAGGGCACGTATATATACACGTACTGGTTCCCACCCCTTAATTTCTTGCTCCTCACTCCGACTATTAGCTGAAGGATGCTCGTTTGCCTTTTTTTTTAAAAAAAAATCAAAATGAGAGAAAGCTACGTACATTTGATTTGAAAATTAAAAGAGGACATGGACGAGAGGATGAAATAACTAGGTACGTACTGACAATACGTATATACATGTATGGAATGGTTGTAGATGAAAGATCATCTCGACTCATCCATGTGTTTGATTCCTGAGCTGAACTATACCAGATGGTAGAATACAAACTTAAAGAATAATCTATCTAAATGCTGAACCACCTTTAAAAAAATGATTGAATCATCGCATTCTATTCAATCTCATCTCACTAAGGATGTATTTGGTTGGGTGAACGAGGATGAACGGGATGGGATGATACATAATAAATTTTGATATATGCGTTTGGTTGAGTGTATGGAACCATCTTGTATAGGACAAAGTGGTACAAATTCTTGAAATATTCTTCAAATATGTTGTACCATCCCGTACCTCCAAATTGGTTGAACCATCCTGTACCATCCCATACGACTAGTGATAAAGTTTACTATACTAACCTCATCCATCCAACCAAACATTATCTTGTACCATTCCGTACCATTCCATCCAAGCAATCAAACAAAATCATGTATCATTCCATTCGGACAACCAAACATCCTCCCCGTACCATCTTATCTAAGACCATTCCATCCATCCTGTATCATCTAATCATCCCGTTCATCCTTGTTCACCCAACCAAACGCACCCTAACTAAATACACTTGTTAACGTGCCAAGCAATTTGATATCGATCGTACCCGTTTGAATCCACCGAAATTTTCCTCTTGTCTTCCACCTTGGCGACTTGGCACGACTGTTTTTATAGAGGAAAAGGTTAACATGATGAATTAAACAGTGGACAAACGAGGGAGCGTGATTGTCACCTTTCCCAGTCGACCTTGAAAACAATTAGATGCGTTGGCGTACGCCGCGCCAGTCGTCACACGCGTATTCCAAATTTAATGTAAGGAGTATTTTCGGGGAAAATTAGACTAGTTGTAATTTCAGTACTTTTGAGGGATTTTTGGGCAAAAAAAACTAATTTCGAAATTTTCGAGGGCCCTCCCACAAAGAAATGTACCTACATGTAATTTGGTAAATTCAATATTTTTGAGGGGCTTTTGGGCAAAAAAAATCGGAATTTTCGGAGGCCTTCCCACAAAGAAATGTACAATGGATGTAATTTTGTAAGTTTTTTGAGGGCCTTTTTGTAAAAAAAAAGGAAAAAACCGGTGCCACGCGCCTCGAGACGCGTCGCAAGGAGGCAAATTGCGGGGTGGCGCGCGCGGGAGGGGGGCCTCGAGCACATGATCGGCTGGGCACAGGCGCCATGCGCTACCGTTGCGCCACGTGGGGCGACGCGTTCGCCCAAGCAACGAAATTAGTTAAGTCGTCCACGCGGGCGCGTAGGCCGGGCGACGCGACGCACTGTGGAACTAACGTGTTGACGAAAAATGACATGGATGATACGAGTGAGCCAAAAACCTGCCGGATATAATATTCGGAGAATTGAGCACAGCGTACACTACCCCGGTGCCGATTAACTGGCTGTAGTAGTACGTGCTCTGGTCGAAACTAAACCTCGTCCCTATTGGCGCTCAAAATGCAGACAGAGTTCTCGCCTTCGTTGAACAACAAGATAATGCAGAACGACTCACTCAGACCAACATGCAGTGTCCTGCTGCACGGTACGTACGTATTCTCATCGATCTACACCGCCGAGCACGGTCCAAAACTGTCAAGGAATCTTGCTATCGAATAGTCCGGGGTTCTCGAATAGATCTAAAGTGAAGAACAGAGAAAGATATAGGTATATGGGGAGCAACGACGGGATTCTTTATTGATTTCTGAATGCTTGTACATAGGAGGGGACCCCCCTCCTCTTTATATAGTAGTCGCCTAGGGTTTTGGCTAAGGAACCATCGTAGGCTTTTTATTGGGCCACGTGGTTTCCCAACACTCCCCCTTAGGCCCTTTGCCGCGAGATGCATATGCCTCATTAAAACTCCAGAAAAACCCAGTGCCGCATTAAAACTCCAGAAAAACCCAGTGGGAAAAATACTTGGAGAAAGAGTACATAGTATATGTTTACTATGTTGCACAAATTGCCTCGTTAAAACCTTATGCAAGAAAACTTCATGAAAAACCTGCTAAGGAAAAAGAGTACAATTCACCCAAACTTCAATTGCTAATCTTCGAGATTCTTGTTGGGTATTCATAATTCATCTTCAAAATTTATGTGGGAGTATGTGAAATATCTCCCCCTGAAATCTGCACTTCTCTAAGTCTCATCATTCCAATTCCTTTTACGCACCTTTCAAAGGTAGATGCTGGAAGTGATTTAGTGAACAAATCTGTAAGATTTTCACATGACTTAGTATGCAATATTTTGATCTCGTTCATCTTATGCAATTAGTGTGCATAGAAGAACTTGGGGTTGATATGCTTCGTGAGATTACTCTTCACATAACCCATCTGTGCTTGGGCAACACAAGCTGCATTATCTTCATAAATTATCGTGGGAGTTTGCTCAATGTTTAAGCCACATGACTTCTGGATGTGGTGAACCATTCTTCTGAGCCATGCACATTCACGAGATGCTTCATATAAAACGATGATTTCCGAGTGGGTTGTCGACGTCGAGACAAGAGTCTGCTTAGACGACTTCCAAGAAATTGTTGTTCCTCCACATAGGAAAACATAGCTAGTTTGGGACTTGCCAGTACGCGGGTCTGATAAGTACCCAGCATCGGCGTAGCCAACCAAATTCAATTCATTGTTTCTTCTGAAAAACAAACCAAGATCTTTGCTTCCTTGGAGGTAACGGAAGATATCCTTGATCCCTTTCCAATGCCTTTTGGTGGGTTCTACACTGTACCGGGCTAGCAAATTTACGGTGAATGCAATGTTCGGCCTAGTGCTGTTTGCAAGGTACATGAGCGCTCCAACTGCACTCAGATATGGGAATTCTGCTCCCAGGACTTCCTCCCCCTCTTCTCTAGGTCTGTATGGGTCTAGGTCTGCTTGGAGTGACCTTCGGACCATTGGAGTCTTCGCAGGATATGCTTTTTCAAATCCAAACCTTTCCAACACTTTCTGCGTGTAGGTTGATTGGTGTACCAAGATTCCTCCTTGGACATGCTCAAGCTGCAAGCCTAAACAAAACTTGGTTTTACCCAAATCCTTCATTTCAAACTCAGACTTCAAGTATGAGCATGCTTCTTCAATTTCTTCAATGATGTTCAAGTCATCTACATAGACGGAGATTATACAGAATCCATTCGGGGATCGCTGTATAAACACACATGGACAATCTTCGCTGTTTGTGTAGCCTTTCTTGCAGAGAAAGTCACTCAAGCGATTGTACCATATTCTTCCTGACTGCTTCAGCCCTATAGTGATTTCTCCAATTTCACACTGTATAGGTTTCAATTTGCTCCGTCTTGGTTCGGGATAGGAATACCTTCCGGAACTTTCATGTATATCTCCGAATCCAAGTTTCCATACAAATATGTTGTGACAACATCCATTAGCTTCATTCTCAACTTCAAGTTGACTGCCATTGAGATCAAATATCTAAAGGTAATTCCTCCCATGACCGGAGAATAGGTTTCTTCATAATCAACTCCAGGACGTTGAGTGAAACCTTGAGCTACAAGCCTTGCCTTGTACCTTACGACTTCGTTGTTTTCATTCCTCTTCCGAACAAAGACCCATTTATGACCTACAGGGTTTATATGGGGAGGTGTGCAGCATACAAGCCCAAACACCTCTCTCTTGTTCAGAGAGACTAACTCTGCAGTGATTGCCTTTTTCCATTCTTCCCAATCTAGCCTTTTCTTGCACTCTGCGAGAGATGCAGGCTCGGGATCATGATCAATGATCGAGGCAATCTTCTTTGCGAAGTATGCATCAACGTTGGCTGTTGCTCTATTCAGGGATTCTCCTGTTATTACAAAGTTTATGGCCATTTCTTCATGGGGTGCTTCATGCACTTCTACTTGCTCTTCTCTGCTATTTCCTATCGCAGGAGCAAGTTCCTTTAGCTTTTCATAGCCTATGTGTGCGCACACATTATTTCCGGCGGCTTCCTGCAGTGGAAGGTTCAAGTCTGGAATTGCATTTCCTGTTGGCTTCTTTCCAGTGCTAGGTCTCAACTAGCTCCCCTTCTTTCCTTGGGGCATTTTCGTGATTGGTTGTGGTAAGTCCTCTCGCCCAGTTTTCTCCAGACGTCTCCAGGTACTTTGGGTTTGAGGAGCCAGGTTTCCTGTTCTTTTTCTTTGAGGCCTCGAACAGCCGAGGATACCTTCTATTTTCTTTGGTATTTCCACCCTCTCGTGCATTCCTTGCGGGTACATGCGACTTAACCACGCCTTCGGATCACAAAATGATCAGCGGTTCATTTGCTAAATTCGCAAATCAATTATCTTCTAGACTTCTTGATTTGCTTCATTAGTGCGGGGTCATGTGCGGGATCCTGTGGAATGCCATATGATTTCCGGTATTTTTCATCAAAATGTTGATTTCTCCCTAATGACGGAAATGATCCTCGTCAAAGATGCAATCGTAATCGGGCGTATGCAAGTCTCGATAATGGGTTCCAAATACGATTATGGATGCACTCATAACCAACGATATCCCGGACTTGCGGAGAGGGCCCATTGCAGTCCACCGAGGGGTGGTATAGGTACATATACCATGCACCCAAATTTTCTAAGATGGGAGATCTTGGGATGATCCGTGCACAAGCCGCATAGGGAATGGATGTTGTAGGCCGACGGTCCGAAATTGATAAAGCTGCTGCGTGCGCAGATCGCGTGTCCCCAACAAGTGTTGGGCAAGTTACAACTCGCAAAAGCGGTCCGGCAATGAATTTAATCCTCTTTATTAGTGCTTGACTAGTCCATTCTGCGTATGGACGTGTGGTACGGAGTGCTCAACTGCTATCCCTGTTGCCGTGCAATAATCATCAAATGCCTTTGAAGTAAATTCTCCGGCATTGTCCATTCTAATGGACTTCACGCGATGATCAGGGAAAGCATTCTTAATTCTTATGATCTGCGAGATCAGCTTTGCAAAAGCATGGTTTCTTGTTGACAATAAGCATACATGCGACCATTTCGAGGAAGCATCGATGAGCACCATAAAGTATCGAAACGGCCCTGACAAGGGCTGAATCGGGCCGCGAATATCCCCCTGGATGTGTTCCAGGAATGCAGGGATTTCACTTTGCACTTTCATAACAGAGGGTCTAGTTATAATTTCCCGGTGGCACATGCAGGGCACACAAAATCTTCATGATTCGGGAAATTTTTAACGTTAATGCCATAACCTTGTGAGTTGTTCACTATATTTCTCATCATTCTAAGACCAGGATGACCTAATCTACCATGCCATAAGGAAAATAACTCAGAGCTTCTAAAAACAGTCTTCAAGGAAGTATACACTTCGGGTGCATGAATATTCGTGTAGTACAACCCAGATTCATATGAGGGACATTTTTCTAATACCATTTTTCCACATACCGCGTGCTTCACAATGCACAAGTATTCTTTGCCATTTTCTTTGTTGGTTTCTACATGAAAACCATTGGCGCGGATGTCTTTGAAGCTTAAGAGAGTGCGTTGATTCGTGGTACAAAAGGGCTTCTTCAATTACCAAAGTTGTACCCATAGGCAATATAATAGTGGCTCTTCCTGAGCCGATTACATATGAGTCGCTTCCTGTGATCGTAGTAATCTTTCCAGTTCTTCGTGATCGACTGGAAAAATTTAGACTCTCTTAAGATGGTATTTGTTGTGCCACTATCAACAATGCATATCTCTTCCATTTGGGCGCTACACGATTTCTAGATCAAAGAAATATAATTCTAATCAGATAGAGGCAAAAAAATCCAAATATTGCTTTCAAATTTGAAGAATACTGGAATAAAGAATAAATTTCATATTTATTCATGAGAGAAGTATGCTCTTCTAGAGCTTACAATTCATTATTCAAAGAAAATGCTAACAACCATAATCTAAAAAGAAATGCATTAAACAGAATCTGTAAAATATGCATTAATTTCTGCTTCTATGTCATCGACAGAAGTTTTCTCTTCATTTGCCATAATATTAGCTGCATCGTCGATGTCCAGGCTATTCTGTGAGGATGAGACAAGTGGGGTATCTTCATCCATGGCATCATCATCACCGATATTGGCGAAGTGCGCCTCTGCGGGGGCGTTTTCTTTTGCCTTCCTCTTAGCCTGATATGTGTTGATCACTTCCTTAGATTCCCGACATATCTTCGACCAGTGTCCCCAAGTGCCACACCTGAAGCACGTTTGATTCTGCTGTCCATACGGCTTGGCGTGCGCCTTTTCTTTGTCATCCTTCTTTACTGGGGCTTTGGACTTTCCTTTGGCCTGAGTCCTCTCTTTCCCACCCTGCTTGCCCTTCTTTCTGTTAATGGACTTTCTCACCTTGTAGCTATTGGCATTGACTTCTGTGCCAGTGCCTCGTCCAGGTGGCTACGAGACATAGTTCTTGCGTAGAACATCGTCTTGCGATTTCGCAACTTGCATTACATCAATCGCTTCGCTATACTCCTTGTATGCCCCGACGATAGTGCGTGCACTCTGGATAGCACTTGGGTGGAAGGTGGAGAGTTTTCTCAATCTTCTCCTCATCCGTGATCTTCTTGCCACATAGGAGAGATTGGTACAAATTCGTGCAAGGCGTAATTGTACTCGCCATTTGCTTTAAAGTCTGCAAATCTCAGCGCACCCAATCTTGCCGTGCTTGGGGCAAGATGGTGTACTTGAGCTTTTCAACCGCTCAAAGTGCGGTCAAAGCTCATGTGCACTCTCCTCACCATGTATTCGTTCTTCAAAGTGGTGAGAGGTGGTGCTGAGAAAATGCGAGGCTTGATCGCTCGCCAAGAAGAGGTTTCGCGTCCTACGAGGACCCTAGACCAATCGCTGCACGGAGCTTCTTGCCCCCAAGAACGATCTTCACGTCCGATGCCCAAGTGAGGTAGTTCTGACCGTGCGGGGCCAGTTCTTCAAACTCACGATTCACAATGCCGGACATATGCATGTTTTCAAAATTCTGACATTAGATTACTGCGTGTAATCTAATAGAAAATGGTTGCAAAAGCATAAAGTGCAGAAATATAAATTGCTATTCATTGCAGAATATAAAATTGAGCAATGAATTCAAATTCATAAAGAATATACATAAAAATAGAGAAATAAAGCTAGAAAATATAAAAATAGAGCCAAATAAATCT
The DNA here is from genome assembly GCA_036346275.1 of Otatea glauca. Lineage (NCBI taxonomy): Eukaryota > Viridiplantae > Streptophyta > Magnoliopsida > Poales > Poaceae > Otatea > Otatea glauca. The sequence goes on from CM070711.1 coordinate 54,708,808, forward strand.
TCTTGATTTTCTGGCAATTTTTTAAATTTTTCTGCAATTTTTCCGAATTTTTCTGCTATTTTTTTTCTCTCTTCTTTTTCTTTTCTTTTTCTTCTTTCTTTCCTTTTCTTTTCTTTTCCTTTTCTTTTCCTTTCCCGGCTGAGCGGCCAACTGGGCCTTCCTGGCCCATAAAGCTTCGGCGGCTAGGGTTCCCACCCCTAGCCGCCACAGCCTCTCATTTTTTTCTTTTTGCGATGCCCTTTCTTTTCCTCTCGCGCCGCTCGTCCGTCTGCGCAGCCCGCCGGCTCGCCCACGCTCCGCGCCTTTCTCTTCTCCGGTCAGACCCACGCCCCGCGCCTTCCACTTCTCCAGCGCGTCGGTGGCGACGGAAGAACCGAGCCCGAGGCTCGGCGATCTTGGCCGCGAGCACGCGCAGCTGGGCGGCGGCCGCGCGTCTTGCGCGCGACGGGCTCGAGACGGCGGCGCCGCGGCACGAGGCGGCGCCATGGGCCGAGTGGCGCCGGCCGAGCAACGGCCGGGTGGCTGCAAGCCGGGGCTGGCGGCGGGGCGGGCGGCGCCGAGGCCGAGGAGGTGTCGGTGCGCCGTGGCGACGAGCGCCGGCGAGGCGGCGTGACGGCGGCGCCAGCGCGGCGTTAGCGGCGAGGAGGCTGCGAGCCACGGTGAGCCGACACGACCACGTCGCGGCAGTGGCGGCGTCGCCACTGCCGTCTGCGGTGCGCCGGGCGCGATCGCGGCACCGCCGCCGCCTCTTCTTCTGGCCGTCTTCGAAGCGGTGAAACCGAGGCCGTGCGGGCGTCGCGGCCGAGGCAGGCACACGCGGAGACCGAGCCATCGATGGCACTGCGATGCCGGAGTCCAGGCCGGGGCGGCGGTGCTGCGAGCGGGCCGGAGGCCGACGGTGGCGGGCCGGCTGGGCTTCAAGCCCGCGTGCACGCGAACCTAGACGCATGTGTGTTTTTTTTCTGTGATGAACAGTAAAAACCGTGTACTGTAGCTTCGTGCTAGTAGCTTCGAGCGATCGTCGTGTGGCTTCGTGCCACGTGACGAAAACGATACAAGATGCGTAGGATAGATGCATGCATAGAAACGACAAGCGTTTTGATTCAATCGCTGAAATCCCACCTCTTCTCACCTTTTCAATTCTGATCTCCGGTAGAGCTTCGTGCTGATAACGTGTTAAGGAACCTCGCTATCGAATAGTCCGGGGTTCCCGAACAGATCTAAAGTGGAGAACAGAGAGAGAGAGACACAGGTATATGGGGAGCGACGACGGGATTCTTTATTGATTTCTGAATGCTTGTACATAGGGGGGGACCTCCCTCCTCCTTATATAGTAGTTGCCTAGGGTTTTGGCTAAGGGACCATCGTGGGCTTTTCATTGGGCCACGTGGTTTCCCAACAAAAACAAAGATGTCTTCGGACCGAGCAGGCACGGCATGAATGATGAGTTATATTGATCCAGTAAACTTGGCACGACGGGTGATACAGTACGGTATGACTGACTGGACTATGCCTGAGCTGACCCGGCATGAAAGCGGTCCTTTTGCAAAAAATATCATATCTATAACCCAACCCATCGTCAACTACTTTATCCTAGTGGCCCAGCCCATCATCAAATACTACCTCTCCCCTTCACCTCCTCCCATGATACATCTGTCGTAGTCGCCATCTCCCCGTACATCTGTTATCTCTTCTCTCTCTCTCTTATGACCCTCCTACACCCTTGTTTCCTCCCCCGCACTGCCACACTACTACAAAAAGACTTATATTAGACATCTCATCACAGATGATTTTGAAAAACCGTCTGTATTATATATAATCACAAACGGTTTTTTACAACCATTAGTGATGTGAATGAGAGTCGTCACTAACAGTTTTTAAATAGAACCGTCTATGATATTAGATTATCACAGATAGTTTTTTAATAGAACCGTCTGTGATAACACTCCGAGGTATATATATCGTTCTAGGTTTTGTGCTCGCCGCACTCCTCAGCCAAACAAAATTGAAAACCATTCGCCTCCTTCCTCGCCCGTTCGGCCACAACCCTCGGCGTCCTCCCCCGCGGTGACATCCCCGTCGACATCCTCCCCCGCAGCATCCTCCTTGTGAGCCGTTCGCCTCTTTCCTCGCCCATTCGACCGCACCCCTCGGTGTCCTCCCCCGCGGTGACCTCCTCGTCGGCGTCCTCCCCCTTGGCATCCTCCCTTGCAGCAACCTCTACCCCAGCCGCCCCTTGGCCTCCCAGCGATTCGTCGAGTTAAGGTATAACTCTATGTTGTTTTGGGTGTTTAGGTTCCTGTGTTAGGGCTGCAATCGAATCATTTCTTGTGTCATGTCTGTGATCAAGTCATTACCTTCGTGGCACTTATTACGAAATTGTGAAATCTGCTGTCCTGGGTGACGACAGATCAATTTGCTGGACTTAATTCGAGGATTAGATGTAAATTAAAAAGATCGATAACTAGAAATTTGTAGGTATTCTTTTTTAGTTTTTATAAAGTATATGAGTTCCTATGTTTGGTTTTTTGAGCTAAAAATTATGGTATTCCGACTATAGGACAACAAAGGGTTATTTGGTTGTCGAGAAGGATAGTGTAACCCAGGGTTTGGTGCGTAGTTGTGATATGGTTTTATTTATCATATGTATTGATGACTTCTCCTTTTTCCGTACAACCCATGGGTATGCCACTTAAGAGGTCCAACTCTTTTGTATTACATATCATTACTTAAGTACGTGTTGTGTGAAGTAATCCCAAAGGCAATCAAAGCTTAGATCATATACCATGTCTTGTTGATATGATAGTTTCCTGTTATATGGTGCATATCCCCTTGTTGTCAGTTACGTTGAGAAAAATATGCCTGATAGATAAACGTTAATTAAAACATCCATATATAGTACTATGCCTGATAGAAGAACTGCTCGCTTCTCATAATATATGTTTGTTGCAGTAGACTGCTCTCTTTATTTCTATATGTTTCTGATCTAAATTAATTGAAATCTGATTTGGTAAAATAGACAAAATGGAAAAGCTATTGGATGCAAAACAAAAACTTGAGGTGGAGATAGAACAACTGAAGGGAAAATCTGAGTTAACCGAAAAGATTTCTGAGATGAAAGAAAACTAAAAACATATATGACAAATTACAAGATATTAAATCTCTTAACACGGCACTCATCATTATGGATCGTAGGGCGAATAATTATGATTGCTGGATATCCATACACTAGAAGAACACTTAGATACTATTACTGTACTTGCTGATAAATAACAACGCTATAAAGTATGTTTTTGTTTTTGCACTCCTGAGGATAACAATTCGTGTGTTTATCATATTAAGGACCTTGAGACAAATCAATGGGACACATGTTTTTTACTGGTGGCTGGTCACAGTTTTTGCCGTTTCATTGCATTTTTGAAGGTGATGTTGTACTCTTAAGGTATATATGATATACAGATTGAAATGCCTTGAAATGCCAAAAACTATGACCAGCAACAAGTAAAGAACATGCCCGATTGATTCGTTCACATCTGTGATATGTTTTTTTCCTAACTCTCTTGGCAGAACTTCCATGATTAGTATCTATTGTTCAAAAAAAATTTCTCCTTAGATATTTCTATAACGATATTTATAAGGCAAAACAAGTTATAGATTTTATAATTGAATATCAAAACATTTTAAATGCATCGAGGCAACAGCTTGTCTGATCAGGATGGTCTTAAAATATGAACATTTGTAGTACTTTTATCACTTTTCTTATTTTAATATTGATGAATTTCAAGGCAAAATCTAATTCCATCCATAGTTCATCCTCAAAGTTGTCATGCTCTGATTTATCGCTTCCGCTTCATCCTCATCCCCGAATGACAATACCATATGCAACATATTTTCACTCTGGTCTTGTGTAGGAACAAGATCACTCTGGTTTTGTTCCTGCACAAGACCAGAGTGAAAATAGGCTATTTATGGTATTCTCATTCGGGGATGATGAAGTGGAAGACAAATCAGAGCATGACAACTTTCAGGATGAACTGTGGATGGAATTAGATTTTGTTGTAACGACCCTCCTTTTTGGTATAGGATACCAAGAAGGATGATCTATGTTCATACAGTACTTCTATGATCAGTTGCTAGTACGCATATTTACAACATTGGTAACACATCCATACACAATATTATACATATATTAGCGGAAGCAGTTTATACAAAAAGTCTTACAGAACAGAGTATATTGTAGCAAAAAGAAGCAAAAGTCTTATAGTGTGCTCATCCAACCCGTAGGCAACTGACAAGGCATAAACCCTAGAAAAACTCGCTAATATAATTCCCGCAACCTACGCCAAAGTATATATCGTATGGATATTCGCTATCTTCACCTAAACCAACAAATAAGCAAGAGTATGTACTTTCATATTCATCAAGACTTAAGGTGTTCCGCAAAATACAATAAATGCAGGTTATGTCAAAAGAGGCTTCAACGGTTACTTTGCATAAAGCAAAATTGAACTTGTAAATCAAGTAGTAACTTGTAAAACGGAATTTGTAAAAGCAAGTTTGACTGATATAAAAATAACAAGTATGTAAGTATAAAGTAACAGCTCACAATCTTCCATGACATGACCTTCAAATAGTTCATTGCCAACACATGGCATAAATCCAGTCCTTGCCAACACATTGCACAACAGCTGATACCAATACTTGTCAACACATGGTATAGTATTGAATCATTTGTAGAGTAAGCTTTCCAACACATGTTTTCAATTCAAACCATTTTAAAAATATTAAAATATCTAACTAGTGTCAGTTCATCAAGTCTCCTATAACCGCGGGCATGACTTTTTGAAAAGATTTACACTCTGCAGAGGTGTACAACTTTACCCACAAGTCAAGATCTTTTCTTTTTGTCGCTATTTTCACGCTCCTTTGGCGTGTGGCCAAAATGTTCATGATGAAAACCTTTACATTATCTAGATTAACTTTGCACCAGTCTGGTGACAACAAACCCTTCCTATGGTGGCAGAAGATATTTGTACACCCATTGTACTCTCAACAGGCTATTCCTGATGAGTCCTCACTTTCCCATGTTCTAAAGCGACAGAAGATATTTGTACAATGTTGTACTCTCAACAATCGCTCCTATTAAGTTCCCACTTCCCCATCATAGCAAGGTGTACACCGTTACGTAGGTATGTAGAAACCCCTTCAAGCAAACCAACCTAGAATGCCTGTGCTACTCTAGCCTTCTAATGTGCAAAGTTAAACTAGATAACTTAATTGGTTTAAGCCTGTTCCATACCAGCACTTGTGGTTATACGAATCTCCCTTGGATCATACAACACTACGTTCGGTCCTTAATCTGACCCAGGTGTTAATCTCCTCTACACTACGTGCAAGTCACATGCATATCCGGCTATTGCCAATAATCGCCCGCGTCAAAACCATAGTTTTATTTTCATTTTTACCAAAATATCAGCAACCTTTAATGTCATATCCAACCTTTTTAAATTCTGAAGAAACAGTTTAATCTGATTATTACAATTTCCAATACTAAAGCGTGGCTAAGCATGATTAATATGTATCGCATATACCCATGTTGACATCATGTATTGTCAAACCTTATTCTAGGGTTATCAAAGTTCACAATTCAATATTTATTAAGGAAGTTCATGAGATAGGGTTATAGCTACCAGTTCCACAATATAGCAAATTTACAGAAAATACCCGCATGCATAAATAGATTTGACAAAACAAAATAAAAATCAAAACACTGGGATAAATATGATCAACGGGGGTACTTGTCTTGCTTTGTTGGCTCAAAAAACGACCTGGGGTCGAAATCTTTAGTAGCAGCTTTGGGTACGTCGGCGTCTACACGTGTATATCGCATAACAGCAATAAGAAGCAAAAACCACTTGAAGCAAAAAGAAGTCAAACAATATCAAATTTAAATATGATTTTAAAATAAAGGTTATGGTGATAAAAATGTTTTAAATATTGATATCTTATTTCTTAAATTCACTTATTTGTATTATGGATTTTAGGGTTTATAATACGTAGGGTTATGCTTTTAATAGAATTCAGATGTAAAGCATGTTTAAATAGAATTATTTCTACAGAATAGGACAAACTTGACTTAGGTAGCATTTCTAAGCTAGTTCTATTGGGAATAGTGTTTATTTGTGACATTGTACTCATTTTCTAATCTTATGTATTTACGTTATAAAAGGTTATATTCCTTTTAGGTTTGCGGATGCAACTTACATGTACATGCAACCATTTTTATAGCATTAGCAGGTCTTGACCCTATAAGTGTCTTGAAACTAGTTTAGCATATTTTAGCTTTTATTTATGAAAGTTATTAATGTTTTAGTTTTTATGTATATGGAAAATGAAATCTTTTACGAACTTAAATTCAAATTAGATCTTGCAGTTCCATTTTACCAGTTATCTTGGTCGGAGGATGGTCGGCCAGATCGGCCACCGTTCGCCGGTGATGAAGAAGAAGGTGAGCTGCGGCGGTGCGATTCAACCAATGGATGCTGAAATAAAGTGAGGGGTTATGGTCACTAGGTGCCCTAGGTGCTTATGCACGAAGGAATTGAAAAATTATTTACCTTATTGCTCCAACTCGATTTTGCCTACTCTCTACAATCCGTCGGCAATGGCGGTCAAAGGAAGCAATGGGTGTTGGGCTTAGGCTATGGAGCTTCTGAAGGGGTGTGGTGTGCCAATGGTAATGTTTGGAGTGGATTTATAGCTGAATGAAGCGGTGGCAACAGGGACTAGCGTGACCATTTTCAGCGGGTGACCGCAGTGATGGTGGCTGGGTCTTGCACTACCACGGCGATGGCAGGGAATGGCGTGGTGCTGTCCTGGCGGGGTAGGTGCGGTGTTGTCGAGGGAAGGTATGGCCGGGGTTCGTCATATATAGCGATTGTCGATCAATCGGGTTTGCTTGGTGTACAGAGAGGCGGTGAGGACAGTATTTGAACATGATGGCCAGGGGCGGCGGGTTGAGGTGGCTACCGGTGCAGAAATCCTGGGTCAAGGCATGGCCGGGGCATGGCGACGGTCTAGTCGCAGCAAAGCTCGGTCATCAAGACGCAGAAGACGTGGGCGAGCTCGATTGACCGCGTACAGGGAGAAAGAGGCGGTTCGGCTAAGGGAGGAAGAAGACAAGGGTAGCTGAGGCACTGGTAAGTGGGCCTGAGATGGCAGCGACACAAGTCCTGAGTCTTTGATAAATGGGCCCCACTTGGAGGTGAAAGAAAAGAAAACTCTAGAATCTCCTTTCTCTGAACAAATCTGAGCTTATGCATTTAATTGGGGTGCTATTCCTAGCAAAACATTTTTTTAATTTTTTGAGTGATCTGGAGACAGGTTTTACTCTTCTATAAAAATTTCAGCTCATGAATTGACTCGTATAATTTTTAAAAATTCTGACAGTGTGACTGTTACAATTTATCTCACTCTATTCTTGATTTTTCTGAGGATGGAAATGGAGTCTATTTTATTTTCTAATTTTTCTGGGAGATCTCAAGGATATTTAAAGGTTTTTATAAATTTTTTTGAAGATGATCAATCCTATATGATTTTATAAAATTTTGACATGCTTTATGCTGATTAATTTTAGTTTTTATGAATGCACTAAATATGATTATTTATTTATAAAACTTTTCTCGCAACTTACAATAGTTCTGTAGATGATGTGATAAAATTTTCAGGATAATATAATGTTGAACAAAATTAAATAATTCTGACATTGTGCTGTTCATAGTCACAATATAATGTTTTTGATTTCTTTTCAACACTAAATGTATTTACATTGCTTTGAAAATTTTGGGATGCCCTGGAGATAATTTGGGGTTTATATAATTTTTTTCATATTTTATTTCTTATGGGATTTTAGGTTTTGCAGTTTGAAGGAGAAGAAAACAATTATTATAAAAATTCTCTTAAAAACCTAAATTCAAGAAAAATTCAGAAAAGATGGAAATTCAAAATAGGTCATACTTCAAATTCATTTTTCATAGTTTCTTCATTTTGGGAGAATGGATTTTAATATTGAAGTTATTCTTTTCTTAAGACTAGAATTCAAGAAAATGAGGAGAAAGATGATATTTTAATATTAAAATCTTGATTCCAATTAAATTTTTTATTCATTTCCATTTTTAATTTTTTTTCCTATTTTTGAATTTTTTTAGGATGTTACATTTGCCTTGGAATCCATCAACATTAGAATAAGAAAGGGGATGAAAGTGCTACAAATGTTCATATTTTAGGATCATCCTCATCAGACAAGCTGTTACATCGATGCATCTAGGATGTTTTTATATTTAATTGCAAAATCTATAACTAGTTGTGCCTTGTAAATGTCGTTGTAAAAATATCTAAGGAGAATAAAATTTCGAACAACAGATACTAATCATGAAAGTTCTGCTAAGAGTGTTAGGGAAAAAAATATATCACAGATAGTTCTATTTAAAAACCGTCTGTAATATGTGTTTTCATAATCGGTAGGGAAACCGTTTGTGATATGTGTCGTAATATCACTGACATATGCTTACAACCGTCTATCATAATGTTTTCGAACCGTCTATAATAACCTTCTCTGTAGTAGTGCCACCTTCCCCCTTCCACGCCATCCCCTCATCATCGTCCCCCCACCTCGATGTGCCAAATCTAGCGACATTTGGTCATGCCACCGTTGGATATGGTCTGCGGCACCGCACCACTAGCTTCGCCGACCATCTTGAGGAAGAAGACGGTGGCGACTGGAGAGGAAGAAGAAGGCAACAACGCCGGATCTCAACGATTCTTACTGTCTCAACACCAGTCTAGCGGGGGGGGGTGTTCCTAGTGAATAAATAAAATTTAGTTCTTTTTCTCTAAATAATTGTGTGTATCAGGTACTCATCGATGATTGACGCTTGCTCTTTGTCCTTCCTTAGTGGTGTCCACGGTGACAAACTGATGGCGGCAATGTCCACGACTCCACATATCAAACATGATAAGGCCTGGATCGACACGACATGACTTGAGCAGAGCAAGAGGTGAATCGGGCCGACATAGTAAAGTAGCCATGCTAAACAAGCATGACACGTCACGACCCAAAGCCCATTAGAGCCTTGCAGGCCAGCACGGCCAAACTCCTATATCTACATCAACACTACACCAAAAAACGTCATCAGTGGCGGTTCATAACCGCCATCAGTGGCGGTTATTGAACCGCCACAGATATAGTGCCACTGATAATCGAGGATTATCGATGGCGGTTTTCTAACCGTCACGAGATAAGTGTTATACGTGACGGTTCTACATACTAACCGCCACAGATAACAATACTATCTCGTGGCGGTTCTATCCACCAACCGCCACAGATAACAATACTATCTGTGGCGGTTCTATCCACCAACCGCCACAGATAACTACACTATCTCGTGACGGTTCTTTCTACAACCGCCACAGATAAAAATATTATACGTGGCGGTTCTTCCCACCAACCGCCACAGATAACTATATTATACGTGGCGGTTCTATACATCAACCGCCACAGATCTATATTATCGTGGCGGTTCTATCCACCAACCGCCACAGATAGTGCTCGACCAAAAATAAAAACTGCATTTTGGGCTAGCCTCAGTGCTTTGCTAGCCATGCCCTCTCAAACATATAATACATCAATCACAGATTTTGCATACACACAGCACAATGTACAACAATCACAGATTTCGCATATACACAACTACAATATAATACATCAATCACAATTGCAATTTTGCATATGCACAATTATAATGTACAACAATCACAGATTTTGCATATACACAACTACAATATAATACATCAATCACAATTACATATAATACATCAATCACAATTACAATCACAGATTTTGCATATCACAATTACAATATACACAATTACAATGTACAATTAAAGTGTCTCATGCATGAGGTGCTCGATCATGGTGATGGTGTAGGGCATGCCTCCCGCTGGACCTGCTCCCTTCTCCTCCAGATTCACCATCTTTGCATCAATATTTCTCGAGTATGTAAATGAAGTCATTATATATCATACTATGGAAAGCTAAATAGATCACTTTTGTTGTATCACAAATCTAGCCGATCCATTGCCGTCTTATTCCATGTGAATGCCGTGGCATCCTCCAGATATTGTACATGCATTAGCTAGTTTATACTCCCTCTATTTTTGAATATGTGACATTCTATTTTTCAATTTTTATTCCTAAATACATATCATTCTACAATTTTGATCCTACTTTTTACTATTTTTCCTTCTATAATCTCCATTTAGCTATTTTTAATGGCATTTACTATCATACATTAGAGTAAAACACACCATCTAAAAATATAAGGACCATGTAATCAAATATCTTATGAATGGAAGGTAAAGATGCAAAAGGAAACTTCGGCAACTAAATCAAGCAATCAAATAAACTCTTTGTAATGGTGCGGTTTTGAAATGAGCTCTTTCGTATTCATCCATCACCCACGTCTATAAAAAGCTCTACTAGCCATCATGAAAGGGCACAGAGAAAAGCAATAGAGGAGAGCTCCTCGTTAGAGCGCGCACGCGCACACACACACACCACCCATCAACACACACACACACGGAGAAGGGCAACAACACAAGCGCAGATCAATCACAACTTCTTAAATGAAATGACAAAAATTAGAACATATGCAAGCCATGCCATCCAATACTAAACTTGACATTCAATGAAACATCAATTTACACCACCGCATTTAAAAAAATTAACTAGTTTTGTGAACTATAAGCCTACGAGTCTTCACTTGTTGGTAGGGGCCTCGGGAGGTGGTAGATGAGTATGGAAGACTTCATCGTTATTATCGGGTCATGAAACTCGCCGTTCTTGTTGAGTACTTCCTTCATAATGAAGTAGGCGAGCTGTCCTGAATGCCTTGGATTTCATTTGGAACCAGTCCTCCATAGGCAACTTCAAACGCTATAGATAGAAAAAGTTTGTCTTAAGAGCTTATATAGAGAATGAGATGTGCAAATCAATGTGTGATGTTAGCGTGACAAACCTCTACGTCATTGTTTACTATTGTAGAGCCTAAGATTTCGCGCATGTATTGGCACACTAAGTACCCACATAAATTTGTTCTGGCGGTGCTTGTGGCACTCGCAAAAATTGAATAAACTTATACGACATTGAAGGAGTTATTGACTACGAGGTGCGATATAGACAAATTGTTTTTGTGCGTCATCGAAATTTAGTACGGATTGTCGATGATTTATGGAAAGGACGGTGTCTTGAGCACTTTTACAATATGCTTTGAAGGCCCTATTCACTAGACTTGTCATATCTTTGTAGTCTTTTGGATCTTTGTCCCGCGGGTCCAAGATCGACATCTTGCTTTTATCCGGATGAATTACTACGAGAATCCGGTGGAAACTACGTACACATGTATGATGCCGTAGTCATTAGTCCTAACTCGAGCAAAGAACGAGATCAACAAGTAATTGAACTAGCTAGTGAGCCACTTACTTGAAATTGTATGGTAAAAGTATGAACTCCTTGTCTTGGAGTTTGATGAGAGCGTTATATCGTAGTCCTCGACCTCCTTTGGTACTCTTTTGATTTCCGATGGCAAACCGCTCCGGATCGAGGAACGCCATCGCCCTTTGGTTCTTTTAGTTCGATCAACTCGTATCTACATAACAAATGATTTAGACATCACATTTATCGGTATTACATGAATGTAGACAATGATTTTTATATTGGACACTTACAGTGACCAGCATCTCATAAGAGACACGTCGAGGGCATCTTGATAGTACATGTTGTGCAACTCGCTGAATTCTATCATGAAGCAGCCAGTCCCCTCATGGTGGAAATGTTCCTCTCTGAAAATGGCAGTGATCACCTTCGGGAGTACATGGTGGTTCGATCGCTCCATATACCATTCATGTAATCGCCTTAGCTGCACTGTTAGACTATGAAGCTTCGAAGGGGTGACAAACGGCTTCCCCAATTCGTATTTCAGTCTTTCTTCAGCAGCTTGTCCTTTGGAGACCGCTTTACCCTTACTTTTCTCGCACACAACATCATACTCCGTTCTGGCTTCGCCTGACCTCGCTGATATGGCTTGTCTATTCTGCCATGCCTTCAGAGGAGGGTTTTTAAGTCGGTCAACTGAAGTTGTCGCACTAACTTTCATACGCTGATGTGTTGGTGACGACTGTGCGAGGTTTACTGTAGGAGAGGCCGGCGGAGTTCATCAGAGGAGAGGCCGGAGTTCACTGCAGAGAGGTCGAGTTCACCTCGGGAGGGTGGCGAGTTCACCTCAGGAGGAACAGGCACTTCATGATGGTCCAAGGTGATGTCACGTTTGCGCCACTGGATGAATGTGTGGACGGCACTTCCTAGAGTTGTAACCTCGTCGTTCGGGGGCATTTCTAGCCCGAGGTTGGCGAACTGGGGATTAACCGTGTCCACCTGAACCTTTGCATATCCCGCGCTTATCGCAGAGTTGTGCAATACACCTCCTTCTTGGCATGGGTGCGCTATGCATGCATCACTTGAATGAATATGTTCATGACGGGCAAAGTGAGTGGCACGGTGTGGGGTCATGTATGTCGTCCACGTGATAATGACCCATGTCCCGTTCTACAATTGGGGCGGATGCGCAATCTAACGCGACGATTCGGAGGGTGGTCGTAATAATGTTCTCGGCTTGTGACGCTCATGGCTTGTTGTACTTGTCGTTGTACTTGTTGTTCAATTGTGCCTTGTAATTCTCGAAGCATCTTTTCCTTCATCATTTCTATTTGCAAACGCTTCTCTAGCTCTCTTCGGCTCTTGTAAGTGTGAAGGTGCTCGGGAATCTGTCTTCCACTAACCTTAACCCGACACCTCTTGTTCGTCCGGGATGCTCCTTGTTTCCCGTGGCACGTGTTAGTTCGCCGTTCTCCTATCCGGTTGGAATGTTCCTTGGGAAGACTCGACGTCTGACTCCTGGACCCTTTGTGACATTGCTTCGTCGTCGCTATTTACGAAGGATAAGCCCCACCAGACGTGACACTTGCCCTCGCTAGCACGTAGTGCTTGACTCGATCCGTAGTCCGGCCAATTGACTTGTACCAATGATCATTGTAGTGATTCTCGCTTCCGCCTCTCCCATTGAGGGATTTTACCAAATGCACCCACCCGCACCAAGTCCGTGTGGATGGATGTTCCTTCTTCCGATGTTTATGTGGTCCTCATTGGACTTCTTTGTCGCTTCACTTTGCTTCATCGACACGAAATCATCCCAATATGGTTCTAAGTTTGGGTAGTCCCGATGGCCGATCGGTTTTTCTTTACATAAGTAGTATTCACTGGCCTTGAAGTTCCTCCATGCCGCATCCATGGTCATCAACGCATCCCGACGCGCGCGTGTTCATCTTCTTGAGGAATTCAAGGTTTGTTTCATTTCGATCCATAGATCCGTTTTGATGGTATCGGGCACTTTGTGCCAATCCAAAAGGTGATTGGCACTCTCTCCTTGCGATATACCCGCAGTTGTTACAGACTTTGCTACGAACTTTGGCGGTGCACTAGGGGCCCCAGCTTCCGAGACCTCCGAGATGGTATACCGCCTTGGGCTTCTTATTTCTTCCTCGCCACGAGGTCTTGCCACAGTATGTCGAGATCGGCGCAACACCGGTGGTTGGGTGGAGGTTGAGGAACCCGTAGGGCTAGGGCTCGGGCTCGGGTGGATTGCTCCTCCATATCGACCTTGGATGTGCGAATCGAAAGAGGTAAAGTATGGGCATTCAATTGATGGGCTGAAGTACCGAATTGTCTACAAGAAGGGTAAGGAGAATGTGGTTGCCAACGCATTGTCATGGGTTTGGACAACTCATGAATTTGTCAATGTGAAACTTTTCAGCTAGCAACTCATTGCGCCACATAAACAATACCATCTTGTGAAACCAGATCAAGATGTTATTTGAACCAGATTATAAAGTTTGATAGAGTCAAATGTCTGATTTCATAGTTTGAAGTGCTATATGGACTTTCGTTCAAAGTTCCAGGTGTCTTATGGACCATCTAGAATACTCATATGAACATTACATGAACAGATTTGTCTAAAAAACAAACATTAGCAATATTACAACATCACTAGATTTTATAAATATATTGTAATGCAAATTTTGTGGTCAAAGATACATTTTAGAAACCGTGCCTAATGCCCAAAACATCACTTTTTTAGAGAGGAGGAACATGCGTTGGTAGATCATTAGTAGTTCATTAGTAATCTGAAGTCATTGGTGAGGGTGCAGAAGAAGCAGACTTGGCATGAGAATTCAAACCAAAACAACTTCACTTCGTGCATTCAATGCGATAGTACAAATCTCCTCACCACCAACACCAACTCAAAGCCAAGAACTAGTTATTCCCAGATTCTCTTAACTTTTCACCTGGTGATTTGATTTTGACCCAACCTTTACATTCTTCCTCTCTTTCCTACACAAATCCCACCACAACATGCACACACACGTTGAGGTCACCTATGCATGCGACACCCAAACAACAAGAAGAACGACCTTACTCTCTCTTTTTGAAGGAACTCATGTGTGTAGAATGAAGGTAGAACATACCTAGGAATGCGCGGCGTCGTGGTGGTCGGGGCGTCGTTCGAGGGCGCGGCGCTTGGCGCGTCGAAGCGCGCGTCGGCGCGTCGGTGGAGGCGCGGCGCGCAAGCGTCGGTGTCGAGGCGTCGGGAGCGGCACGGCGTCGGACGGCGTCGGGCGGGCGCGCGGCGGCGACGGCGTCGGGGCGATGACCGTGGCGGCGTCGGGCTCGGGCGAAGAGTGAAGCGGCAGGAGTTTAGGGTTAGAACAGCGGTGAGAAGAAGAATGATCAGATCGACTTTTATATGTGGGGCCTTATCGTGGCGGTTCTTAACAAGAACCGCCATCGATACTTTATCTGTGGCGGTTCTTCAAAAGAACCGCCAGGTGATATAATTATCTGTGGCGGTTCTTTATACGAACCGCCATCGATACTTATCTGTGGCGGTTCTTCACAAGAACCGCCATCGATATATATTATCTGTGGCGGTTCTTTATACGAACCGCCACAGATCACTTATCTGTGGCGGTTCTTCACAAGAACCGCCATCGATACATATATAATCCGTGGCGGTTCTTTATACGAACCGCCATCGATAATGTATCGTGGCGGTTCTGCTTAAGAACCGCCATCGATAAAGTTATCTAACATAGCTTTTGCGCGGACTACTTCAAGTGGTCCGGCGTGAACAACTTTTTGCGCGGACTACTTCCAAGTGGTCCGGCGTGAATCAAAACAGTAATGACCATATATATTTCTAATATAGTAATATACCCTATATAATCTCTACTGTTTATTTTCATATCTTCTAGGATGTATACCAGGAATAGAATATTATTTCTAAATATGTTCTAATATCATAAATGCCTTATGTACTATGTACAATATATTTGGTTTTAATTCATACCGAGGAGAAACCATTAAAACTTGTGTAATCGAATATAGTAATTACCCTATATAATCCTAATATAGTAATATATTAATGACCCACATTTCCATTACTCCACACAAATGCATAACACCATATTTCCATTACTCCATACAAATGCATATTGTTTACATCACATTGCCATTACTCGTATATAGCTAATTATTTTCTTTCACAATTTGCCCTTCTTCATGATCGTCGCGATGATAGGTAGTTTCTTGAGTGGTTTCTTCCTCGAGCCTGATGTTGCCATCTACGAAAGGAGGCAACTCGTCAAACTGGTTGTACTCATCCTCATCCACGACATTCTCAACTCCGACGATCCTTCTTTTCCTCAAGAACTACATGCCGCTTCTTATCCGTCGGGTCGATTACATAGAAGACTTGTGCTACTTGCTTCGCAAGTACGAATGGTTCGCTCAGATCCGACATGTTCGATGTCCAAAGTAGTGAAGCCGTGCTTGTCCACCTTGACACCCTTTGGGAGTTGTACCCAACGACACGAAACATCGGGATCTTAAAAATACAATAGTCGAGCTCCCAAATCTCTTCTATGAACCCATAGAAGCTAGTCTTCTTCTTTGCTGTGTTGTCATAGGCATCTATGCGACACCACTATTTTGGTAAGTGCTTTTGCTATCCCGAGATCTCGTGTAAAAGGTATATCCATTTATGTCGATCCTTGCCATGTCAAGATTGTACCGATGGCCCTTTGCCAACCACCTCAACATAACACTCGTTTCTTTCCAGTCATATGCTCTTTGAACCAATGATTGAACAAACGGTTATGCTCTTTTGTTACCCAAGCCTCGATCGTCCACGATTTTCCTCTCGTAGCTTATCCTTGTGCATGTCCATGTACGAGGACACCTCAACCGATCATTGCAAGATCGTGAAATGAGCTTTTGAACAATCCATGATCGTAAGAATTTGTTGATTTCCTTCCAATCGTCCCTTTTCAAATAGCCTACCCTCATGGCGAGATACAGCACTCCTACCGGTTCCACCCCTCCATGTAATCCACGCAAAACTCGATAACCTCCTCGGTTGCATAACCTTCCACAATGCAACCCTCCGTGAGATCGATTGCGTACATACTTCTTCAGATACCCATGTACCTTTCGAACGGGTACATCCGATGCGAGAATACGGGCCACATACATTTATCTCATTCACAAGGTGAACAATGAGATGAACCATTATATCGAAAAATGATGGAGGAAATACATCTCTAGTGGCATAGTGTCTTCACCACATCATTCGTAGTTCGAAAGTCCGATGGGATCGATGACCTTCGTGAAATCGTGTTGAAGAAGAAACACAACCTCATGATTGCTTCTGGACCTTTTCGTGCAAAATACCTCTAATTGCAATAGGAAGCATTTGTGTCATCATCACATGACAATCATGAGACTTCATGCCGCTTAACTTCAAATCTTTCATGGACACCAGTTTCTTGATGCTTGCGAGTAGCCGGATGGAACTTTCACACCATGCAAGCATTTGCAGAGTCTGTTCTCTCTTTCTTGGATAGAGTGTAGCAAGTCGGGGAAGGTAAAGTCGGCCTTTCCGTTGTCTCGAGGATGTAGCTCACTCGATTTTCATATCTTCCGTGTCCCTTCGTGCCTTGATCAGTCCTTAGTTTTGCTAGGAATATTCACAAAAATACCAATCAAGTCATCACATACATTTTCTCTACATGCATGACGTCTATGCGTGGTCGAACTTCTAAGTCCTTCCAATAGGGCAAGTTCCAAAATATCGATCTCTTCTTCCATGTGATCTTCTCGATCGAGACCTCGATTTATTATTACTCTCTCCTTTCCAAGTACAACATTAATATCCTTAACCATATCATATACCTCTTCCCACGAGGAGGCCTTGGAGCTATACCATCCTCTTTTGTCCCGTCAATTGTTTCTTCATATTGCGGTAGGGGTGATTCTGCAAGGAACTGCGGTGATGCATGTACACGCTTTTCCTTGAGTTATTGAGCCACACACTTGCGGTTTCATCCATGCAATGGGGCATGCTTTGGCCCCTTTACAAGACGACCGGATAGGTTACCAAGGCGGGAAATCATTGATGGTGCAAAACAACAATGCGCGTAGGGTGAAGTACTCGCTTGTACTCATCCCATACCAGACACCTTCGCTCCACAAGATCACAAGATCTTCCACCAATGGTTGTAGGTATACATCAATATCATTGCCGTTGTCTCGGCCCTTGGATAAGCAAATACATCATAATGTACTTTCGTTTCATACACAACCAAGGAGGAAGGTTGTAGATACAGAGAGTCACGAGCCAAGTGCTATGAATACTACTCATGTTACCGAAAGGATTCATTCCATCCGTACTCAACCCAAACCTTACATTCCTCGGTTCATTCCCAAGTCCATCCTAAAGAGCCTATCGATGGTTCTCCACCGCGTAATCGGCAGGTGTCTCGACTTTCCATCCTTTTACGCTCTTCCGAGTGCCATCGCATCGATTGGGCATGCTTTTGTTTCCAAATAAACGCTTCAACCGAGGTATTACCGGTAAATACCACACCACTTTAGCGGAGCTCCTTTCTTCACCACGGTGCCCTCATTGTCATGGTCTTTACGCTTGTATCGCGATGATTTGCACACGGACATACATGCATGTCTCAGATACTCTTTGCGATAGAGTATACAATCGTTTGGACATGCATGTATTCTTTCTACTTCCAATCCCAATGGACATACAACCTTCTTAGCTAAATAAGTGGTTATCGGCAATACGTTTCCATCTAGAAGCATGTCCGCTAAGAGATGTAATAGCGCCGTGAAACTTTTATCGGACCAACCATTGCTTGCCTTCAATTTTAGAAGTGAAAGCACGGTGTGCAACTTTGTGTATTCCTCCTTGCAACCCGGGAACAAAGGTGTGTCCGAGTCGTCCAACAAACCCTTGAATTGATTAAACTCTCTCTGACTAGTGTAGTTCCCTTCTGCATCGCGCAACATCTGAGCAAGATTATTATCGTCATCAATGTCCAACCTATCCTCATCAGATCCATAACCGATGTCAGCTGCCATAATGCCTTCTCCATCATCCAATACGTTATCACCTTCATGTACGTTTTCCTCTTCACCGTGACTTATCCAACGTGTATAGCCAAGTACAAAACCTCTTCGAATCAAGTGCAAGTGGATGTGCTCTTTGTCCAAAACATTTTCTCATTCTTGCAATCAATGCATGGACAATGTATGTACTCCGTCTTCTTATGCAATTTGTTCTCCTCAATGCTCTTAGAAAAGCGATACCCGTCGATGTAATCTCTACAGTAACAGTTCGCATTGTACATCCATCTCCGGTCCATCTAAAATTAATTAACATATAAAAATTGATTAAAAACTAATCTAATTACTTATCATCTAAATGAGCTAGATAATAAATTCATCATCTAAAAATGATGAGCATCCACCTACCAAATTAGCTTAAATTTCATGTATATCAATATCCAATAATCTTAATTAAATAAATTTAATATATGTCCACACTAATGGAACCAAATTAATAGTAATTAAAAACTAATCAATACTTTTCCGTAAAGAAGCTAGATAATAAATTCATCATCTAAAATGATGAGCACCCACCTACCAAATTAACTAAAATTTCATTTATATTAATACCCAATAATCTTAATTAAATAAATTTATTATATGCAAGATGTATATGTTCGTACACTAATGGAACCAAATTAATAGTAATTAAAAAACTAATCTAATAACTTATCATCTAAAGGAGCTAGATAATAAATTCATATATATGCAAGATGTACATGTCCGTACACTAATAGAACCCAATTAATAGTAATTAAAAAACCAATCTAATTACTTATCATCTAAAGGAGCTAGATAATAAATTCATCATGTATCAAATTAACTTAAAATGCAATTAATATTAAATATATGCTTAATCATAATTCATCATCTATAAAAGGAACACAACATCATCTAATGAACCTAGCTAGAAATAAATTCATCAACTACAAAATGGTACCTAAATAAAAATAAACAAAATCTAAACTTTTCATCTCATCTACATATAAACCCTAATTAAACTTGGTTTAAAAATTAAATTGCAACAAGATTAACACAAATCAAGAGAGGAGAAAAATAACTCACCAAGGAACAACTAGAGGAAGTACAAGCACAAGAATTGGAGAAAGCGAAATCAAATTTAGAAGTTTTGGTTTGCTCTCGGGAGAAGAAGACCAAGGTCTTTCTCATCGACCACCTATTTATAGGCAATATTATCGATGGCGGTTTTAACTAGAACCGCCACTAATAACATTATCCGTGGCGGTTCTATCCTCGAACCGCCATCGATAATCATTATCGATGGCGGTTCGAGGATAGAACCGCCACGATAATCAATAAATCGATGGCGGTTGGAGGATAGCACCGCCATCGATAACCTAGTTATCGCGATTTGTTCTAGCCTCCAACCGCCATCGATAATGTATTGTTATCGATGGCGGTTCTACCTCGAACCGCCACTGATAATTCATTATCAGTGGCGGTTCGAGGATAGAACCGCCACTGATATTTTTCCCGCCATTTATGAAATTGAACCGCCACTGATAATTATCTTTGTGGCGGTTCGAAAAAAACCGCCACAAATAGACCGTCACCTATTGCAGGTTTTGGCGTAGTGCAATCTTGTGCTTTTGGAGCTTAGTCAGGTTTGAGACTGCGTGCTTACTGCTTCGACACGGCGAGACAATAATTAGACCTCATTTGTAACACAGGTCTTGAATTCCAGGAACAACACAATCTCCCTAAAAGGGCCTTAATGTAACTAATTTATAATTTCCTCTTTCTCCTTTTCTTAGTCTTCCCCTTTTTTTATTCATTCCCAATTTCCCATGACACCCTAACCACATCTATAATATCCACCCTATCGCTGCTACACCCGCGCATTGTAGCCACCTGCCGCCATTGCCACCTCCCAATGCAGCTACTACCAATGTCGTTAGAGGCGGAGCCAGGCCTCGAGCCACCCGAGCCTGAGTCTGAGACCTAGCCTAAAATTTCCTTGTAAATTCCATGCAAACTCCATACAAATTCAGAAATTGGCTAAATATTCTTTGGGCCAGCCCAGACAGCCCCGAGGCTTGGGCCTAGGCTGGCTCCGCCCCTGAATGTCGCCTATCTCCTCCACAACACTCCCTCACTGTCGACCTTGTCCTTAGGGCATGTACAATAAGACCAAATCAACTTACTCTTAGTATATACACTTCAGTTTTGTTCTATATAGAAGAGTGATAAAAGAGGTGAGAGAAGAAAGTCGGCTCTTATTTAGTAGCAAGCATCGCACGAGAATATATATGCTATCGTCGGCTACAAGGCGCTGTTGTTGTTGTACAAGCTGGCTTTATTGCTTACTCTAGAGATAACCTTTAGAGATTTATTATACAAACTGGCTTTATTGCTTATTCTAGATGATTTGTATGAGAGATTAAGTAAGTAGTGGGCTTTGTTATTGCATTTGTTCTTATTGTTGGCACGTCTAGATATTCACTATATATGCAATCATATAACCATACTTGGCACTTTGGCGGTGCATATGCTAGCATAGGATATATATTCTTTGTCTGATACTGTTTGATGAGTTTCCATCCACTGTACATTTCTATATATATCACATCAATAGAATTGCCATTTGTGTGGCCAATTCCTAAACTCGCACTTACCTGTCTCCGATTGCTTGTCGCCACCTACCACTTCTAGTAACAAAAAACCTAACTCGATACTCTAGCTTTCATATCCCCTGCGACCATTGCCAACTGCGCTCCTCTATGGTAGCAGCCAGTGATACCACCACTACCTCGCTACCAGGGGTTGTCTCAATTGAATTCCATGGTTGGGTCCATATGAACCCGAGCCCTAACCCCCTATTGTCGGGGAGGAGGCCGTCATCACCCACCGAGCACAAAGTGCAATTCAAGGCTTACAAATGTGACTTACTGTAAAGAAATTTTCCATGACATTTATGATTATAATATGTCATATCCGAGCTATCTCCCATCTCTGCATTCTACCGTCAGACTTGTTCAGGGAAAGGGGCATGCATGTTGGGCTTAGGATTTTTGTTTTCTGAAGGTGAATATCGTCTCAAATCAATTCTGTGTAAATATTTCTACACTAGATCACATATCATGTACTCTCTCAGTTCAGAAGTACAAGAAGTATAAGGCCTATAGTTTGAATGATCTTGTTTAAAAATATATGGTTTGCATGTAGATTTAACGAGGCTTTTTCTACTATACCCCTATTTATTCTCTTTCAACTATATGCATTTATTTATTACCACCCACACAAAATATTATCTCTCATCTTCGAAGACAATTAAGTGTGGTATATCTACTCCCTTCGTCCAAGTTTAGGCGTATTTCTTCTTGGCACATAGACTAAAAAGATATTGAAAATGACTAGATTACCCTAATTATTATCACTAAGCACTACACTCGATGCTCTTGAAAGGATATAAAGCAAAGACATAAATTTATTAGGGGTACAGAGGGGACATCACACTAATTTTGCATTGAAATATGAAATACACGTTATATTTATGGACAAAACCATTAAAAAAATACACCTTATAAACTTGGACAAAGAGAGTAAGTCATTTTCTCTTATACCTTTCTCAATTTCACTACAACGTTAATCATTGTGCAAAGTCAAAATACATCTTATATTTCTGAACGGATGGAGTATAATAAAAGCAATAATTGATCATAAGTACTCCCTTCGTTTTTTAGGTGATGTTCTATAATCCGTGTCTATCTAGATTGGCTAGATAAAACTATATTATTAGATTTATAGTTAAAAATACTTTCATAATATTAAATTTTATTAGTATATAATAAGATAAAATTATAAAAAAAGTAACAGTCACATCTCGAAAACATTAAAAATTAAAAACACCACTTAAGAAAGAACGGAGCGAGTACGTGCCAGCCTGAAATTTCTACTGATCAGGACAAAATGTATCGCATGGACGTGTCGCCAAAGTCTCTCGTTTGAGATTGCACTGCAAGAGGCACAGATTTCTACCGGAGAACGGGTTCGCGCCGATCATCACCATCTCGACCTTAAACTCCAGCCCGCCTTGGACGCGCTGGTCCGACGCCATCCGGTCACGCAGTCCGGGAGACAAGGCCACGCCGGGGTGCGACAGGACCACCTCCACCTCGCCCGTCGCCCGCTTGGGCACGCACAGGCCCGGCACCTCGCCCCAGCAGACGTCCAGGTCGCCGTACAGGATCCTCACGGCGCCGTTCTCCGTGCAGGTCGTTTCATCCTTGCGGTTGTCGACGCGGAGCGTGAAGTTGAAAGATGGGGAGGTCCCCTCCGCGGCCGTGAGCCCGACGTAGAAGTCGACACGTTTGTCGAGGTTGCTGAGCAGGCACACGTACAGTAGAAATAATATAGCTGCGGAGCCGGTCAGCCCCGAACAGACGATCACATAAGCTATCTGTGTTGCCGTCTGGCTCGGGGGTGCGCCTGAGGGCTCTGGTTCGGCGGCGGCCTCGACGGGTGACATGGACGCCATCAACGGCGGCCGAGGACGATGTGGGATTAAGCAATCTGTTTAAGCCCTAACGGACGGGCAGGCACGGTGTGTTATATACACACAAAAAAGAAAGAGAGATAGTTTGTCAAAAAAAGAGAGATAAGAAGTGTCCTTGACGTATGGGACGCGGTGATTAATTACCCTATCGTTTTCAATATGGTTTTAATATTCGCCTTGGATCCATGATACCCTAGTACTCCTATTTGGAGTATTAACTTCTCGAAGAACAACTCCGGCCGCCACTTTACTTCCGAGGGCTCCTTGCCGGATCGCGCAACACACAGCCACACAGGTAATAAGCTAGCTACGGCCCAACGATACGATTAGTATATATATAGCTTGATTCCTGTATCAATTTTGGGTTTTAACTCTTGCATACGGCGTATTAAATCTTGTTCTATATGCTCCAGATCGAGAGTCGAGACGTCCCTCTCACGGAGGCCATGGCTTGTTGGCGAGGGCGTAACGCTGCTGATCATCCAGGACAGGCCGCACCGGCCGGACGGCAATCTATTTGCCACAACATAACGTCGTGCCTGACGTATTCTTTCATCATCCTGTGCGTCCTTCTATGCGGTTATGCAGTCTTTAGGCTAGCCGACGACATAGCAGGGTACTACGTAGTGGAGATCTCCAGCATCGACGCGTCCAATCTCCCGGTCGCCGCCAAGGCCGTCGTCGACGGAAACACGACGTCTCCACCGCCGACGTCGTTCGATATCACCGTGCGCGTCGAGAACCGCTACCACCACTACATATGCTTCAGCGACTGGGACGTCGCCTTGTTCTACGACGGGGTTCCCCTCGGCCGGGGCTTTTTCCCGGACGACCGCTGCGCCGGGAGCATGGGAGGCGGCAGCATAATGGCCACCACGGCGAGCGGGTTGGTGGGGCTGGGCGACGAGGTGCGAGCTCGCGCGTCGCGGCGCGGGCAGATGACGTGGGGGGAGCTGGACCTGCAGATCGACATGAGGCACGGCGTCCTACTGGCGGATGGGAGCGCGTACAAGTGGTTCCGGTGCACCGCGAGATTGGGCGGTCAGCCTGAACCAGCTCCGTGCCGGTTTAAAGTTTCTTCTAGTTAGTAGATCAATACGTCCAACGGGTTGCTCCTTTCATACTTTGTACTGTGACGTCCAATTCGAATCACAATTAATTTGTCTCGGCAATTCAGTTTTGTGTTTCTGACTTGTTCTTTCAGAATGTATGTGGGGGTACATTAGTCATGCATAGTTGATGCACAATTTTTGTGTGAATTCATCGTATCCATAGCACTTCAATATCACACGAGCCCAGTGTCGTGGTCCAACGACTCCGGCCGGCGAACTGTGAATTGCACTCCATAATTGTACAGTTTTGCTCCGGCCTCCAGACACTGCCCGGCCCAATTGCACGCCTAGACCACAAAGCCAGTCTTTTTAGAAATATAAATCTTACATATATATATTTAATGTTGTTTTTTCTATTATACTTCTATCTATTCTTTTTTAACCATGTATATTCATTCATTATCATCTACATAAAATAAAGTATTATCTCTTATATTTCAAAACAATTAAGTGAGATATTCAAATTATTTTCTTTCGTATTTTTCTTAATTCTATAGTAAATTCGCAACATGGATCTTTATACAAAATCAAAACAGTGTTTTACAAACAGGGAGTAGTTTATTTTTGGAAAAATTGATGGTCTGTCGTTATTTACCTATGTTATTTGATAATTTGACATGCGGAACCTAATATCACGTGTTAACAAGACACGACGAGTAAATCATGAATTACACAAACTAAAACGGAGGCAAATCGTCGGAACCCAACGTCCCAACCCCCCTCTGTTGGCCTCGAATGTCAGCAGGACGGCGGCGAGGCAGGGGAGCTGGAAGGGAGGGATCACAGGCGGCGCCGCCCCGATATGTGGCTCTACCTTGATTTCGTCGTCCCCACTCCGTTCCTCGACGACAAGGCCAGCGATGCCTCTTCTCCGCTCATCGCTCTCAAAACACTTAAACCCTCCTCCCCCTTCCACGACCTTTGGACTCACTCCTGCTGCCTCCACATGGCGCCTTCCGCCACCTGCCCTCCCCGCTCCATGTCCTCCGTCTCCCGAGCCCTCCTCCCGCGGCCGCACGCCGCCGCCCACACGGCTGCGCCTCGTCTTGGTACGCGCCCCTTGGAGCCTACCGGTGAACTCTAGTTGCTTTGTTTGAGCTGTTTCGTTCACTCGGACGGGTTCGGTGCTGGGTGCAGGTTGCTGGTTGGGGATTGCGTGCTCGATGGCAATTTACAGGGGGAGGAAGGAGCAAGAGGAGTGGGGATTGGCCATTGCGCCCGCACCAGCCACCACTGTTGCTCCGGTTCTGACGTATGCCGTATGCGCCTGTTGTCTAGGTTGATTGGGCCTGGCCTGGGGTATTGCTGGGGTCGAGGACATGGATTGCCCGATTGAACAGATCAGGGTTTGGCTTGGTCAACAGATATGCGTTTGTCTAGTGACTAGCCACTCTGATAATTTGTAGTAGGGGAGTCCTCTACATTACTTACAGCTTCTTGTAAGGATAGAATTCTGAACGCTTTAGGATCAATAGATACGGTGAATCTAGCTTGGGCCCTGTGGGATCTCGGTCTCTTAGGTCCACACTGGATTTTTTATTTGTCAGGGGAACTTGTTTGCTTTGGATATTTTTGCGAAGTATATGACACTGAACAAACAGTAATCACAGATTAACTTAGTGAAGAAATGTATACCAGAGGAGGTGCAATGGATGATTTATTCAATGAACATCTTTGCAGAAGCAGAACTGATTCCTCTGCATTTTGTGGGTTTGAACTTTGAAGTACAATGATGTACAGTACCTACCGAGAATTTATCAAAATACTCTCAATATTGTCCTTCTAAGTGACCCTAGTGGTGAAAAATTCTTGCCCTGCTATTATCGGTTGCCCCAACAAGATGAACTCATCAGTGGAGCGACGTTTGTTTACTCTAGTCATGTAATCTGTTGCACAATTGACTTCATTCTATGCTTTTAAACATAGTGTGCTTTCCCTTCTAAGCTTCATTTCATGAACGCTTAAGTGGAAATCAGGTCAGCAAGTTTGTCTACCTGTTTAATTTTGTTACGTGCTTCAAAATAAAAGCAAATAAGTGAGTTGGTAGGGACTTCTAACACCTTCATGCTCTATCCTTGTGGCTAGTTGAATTCTTTGCTGCTGTTTCCACCAACACACTTCAGCCCCTTATGTTCTTGTTTTTATCTTTTTTCCCTTGTTGTTTATGTTGTGACATTTGGATTCTTGAGTTTTTATTAGGGCATCCTTTACTGTTTGTAATTATCTTTTTAGCTGACCAAAACTTTCCTGATCAATTTTGATTGCTATAAATTATCTTTCCAATTCTCAATATCCAGCAAAGTAGTCTTCCTTACAGTTCCAGATAGTACCATCCTCAAAGAGTGTTAACTTCCTCCAAATGATTGGGTGATCACAAGAACCAGCTAAACTGTACTTTTGGTCTTTCTTGAAATAATCTCATTATGTTGCACTCCTTGGCCAGATTATTAAATTACCTTTCCTAAAATTAAAAAAAAAAGTAATTTGTTATTTTCTCAGGAGCTGTCAAATTTTTTGCAAGGCTGAAGCTAACATATCTAGTAATCTTCCAGAGAGAACGTGCCTACTGGAGCAAGCCAGTATGAGAATATAGTTGAGCTGCTTACCACTCTTTTCCCTGTGTGGGTAAGTTGATATGACTATGACAGAGCATATTAAGGTTTTCAGTTTTCTTGTCTTCTATTGTATAGTTACTTTGGTGGATGTAATGCAAATATTTGTAAATCTAGTAACATAGGGATCACCTGTGGCAGGTCATACTAGGTACCATTATTGGCATCTACAAACCATCGATGCTAAAATTTCTCCCACTTGCTAATTGCCATTACTATCTGTACTCGGCACCTAATGCCGTACCAACTTGTATTTATGGTTTCCTTGGACAACCCACAGGTTACCTGGTTGAAGACTGATCTTTTCACTGTGGGCCTAGGATTCCTAAAGCTGTCAATGGGACTAACATTGAAATTTGAAGATTTCAGGAGATGTATGAGGAATCCATGGACAGTATGTTCCTGCCCCTGAACAGCATATATTAATATAGAAATACTGATTATGTTACTGTACCTAACACCTCCTAAATTGATGTAGGGATCTTTTGTAGGTTTACTAATGTAATATCTTCTTTGCAGGTGGGTGTGGGATTTCTTGTGCAGTATTTGATCAAACCTATGCTAGGATTTGCTATTGCAGTGGTAATGCTATAATAACCATAGGCATGCATAAACCTGCTGATCTCATTGTACATTTTTGTATGTGAAAATAGTATGGTGCTTTACTGATTATGGGTTATTAAAGCTTTGTGATGAATAACATCATTCTGTTATATTGTTGCTTCAACCATAATTGCTGTTTTGCAAAACGAAGTAACTTCATTCAAATATTGTAATCCTTACTAAATTGCACATAGTACATACACCAGCCAGTGTAAAGTTTGATCATTGAGCACATAGTGGTCTGCTGAAGTAAATATTCAATCTTCATGACATATTTAAATGCCTTTCTCTTTATACTTAAATAAGTACTTCTGTTGCTGGATAGGAGTTTGATTTTGTCAACAGTAAGTGTACAGATCATGTTCATATTTAGGAGAAAGCCAGGAGCCAGGTCTTTGACAATACTTTCTTATTATTTCTAGTAATGTAACAAAAGTGAACAAACAACCTATGAATTGAATACGAATTGTTACACCTTTGTTTAGAGATGCTGTTATGCTAGACTTCCTTTTCATGATAAACAAGCTTTTTTTTAGGACTTTTCGTGTAAAGTTTTAGGAAAGATTGAAGGAAAAAGATGTTGGCTGGCTAAAATTAATAAACTGGTCTGACAGGCTATTCCCTGAATAGATTTAACGGTTCAATGGTGGTCTAAGGTTTCATTTTTCAGTTGTTGTCCTCTTATTATCTGTATCTTCAGTATTGTGAATGTGACCCATTTCCCTTATTTTCTTGTGTTAGCTCTGTCCCATTACATGCATTCTTAGTTATCCAGTTAATGTATATTTGAGTTGAGATATATTTATGTACTATTTTCATTGGTAAATTGTTTCTCTTTGTTCATTGTTAATAACATGTAAACCTAGAGTTGCTTCTAAAGCATGAAAGTTTGAACTGAATTTCTGCACAGACCCTACTCGTCGTAGTTTCTATATTTATCTTCACCTAATTTGGTGTCTTATTTTACAGACCTTGAAGTTATCTGCTCCTCTTTCAATTGGTCTTTTTTTGGTCTCATGTTGCCCTGTTGGGCAAGCTTCAAATGTTGCAACTTACATATCCAAAGGAAATGTTGCCCTTAGTTCTTATGACCACGTAAGTTTAGAAATTGCTTGCGAAAAAAAAACATTTCTTTGGTGCTTGTTTTAATCTACTTGTTGTCTGTTTACCTGCATCTTTCTTGAGTTCCTTTATGTGGCGACCCGCATAATTAGCCCAGGGCAACGACAGTAGCACTGCCATTACTCTGAGATAATTACGCGAATCTCGGCATACTAGCCAATCAAAACATCGAGCGCACTCGATATTTTATCAGTTAGTACACCGTGTTCAGAGTGTTGCAACAGAACAATAATTAGAGACTGAATGCAAATATATTCAAACCAAGCCACGCAGGGCTATATGTCCATTACATAGAGATATTGATCCTTGCATAACAAAAGGATATAAAATAGATACTATTACACCAAAAGATTGACGAAGCTCCTTCACGGCTACTCCCCTCTATTCCTCCTGGTAGAACTCCGCTGCCTCGTTCCCCAATCATCTGCTTGAACACCGGAGCCAAACTCTAGAAAAGAGGGATATAGCAAGAGTGAGTACAAAAGTACTCAGCAAGCATTATAACAAATGCAGATATGAATTTTCCTCTCAACTCCAGCCATTCTCACCTTCTCTCAAAATCCCTTTTTACAGAATATAGATTTTTTTGGTTTTCTTTAAGGGTTAGATATTTTAAAATATGAAAACAGCTATTGCACTCGTATATGAGGCAGACTTAGCTTCCGTAGCCTCCAATCCAGGAGACAGGCTTGAATTCAAGATTTTAACCCTGCGCAGGTTCGTATCACTTTACCCATAACGGCCTCTACCACAGAGGCTCCAGAACGTTTATCGCTAATCCAGCATTAGATCTCCAACCCTGGTAGCCGACGAGTAGTGGTGCCCTCGACTGTTCCCCACATACCCTCAGCGTCCCAGTTGTACCATACTACCGCAGCAGCATCGATACTCATCCATAGGTTTTAAATATAGCGCCTGACCAACCGCAGCTGGTATCGTGTCCCTCACTGGGCCTCCCGGCACACCCAGCTTCACACCCCTAGTTATCTACTATTTCCCAATGTGGAGATCATAATACCTTCATAGGACAACCTTTTCTGACAGCGATTTATCTCGCTATGGTTGATACTGGAATACGGCTCATTGCCCAAGTACAATTGGTTGACCTTATATTATAGCATATGTAGAGGACCTCGCCGGCCAAACACCTTCTCATCGGCGCCCTCTACCCACCATAAATATTTCTAATACAGATCCACGACTCCATTCGTGGACGCTAAACACCAACTCAACCATTTCCAAAACCACATTACAAATCCATCATTTCATTCCTTTCTCGAAACCACATTCCACTTCCATCATTCACCTCCAATTCAACACTTCAATTGGAAAGTAAATTTTTGATGCAGTGCTAATATGATTATTATACAAAAGCATTGAAAATCATTTAATAAAAGATGGTCAAAGAATCTTGCCTGCGATAAAAGCAGAAGGATCGTCCTCGCCCGAAGATTGATTTTGATTGGCTGGGATGCTCAGGTCTGACCCTGAAAGCATACAACATTATCCAGGGCAATTAAAGTGAAAAGATTATTCCGGCGTCCAACCAGCTCTTCTGATCTGCCATTCAATTTTTATCTTGACACTATTAAATTAATACTAGTTGTCGATTTTTACGCGATCCGCAATTTGATTACAGAGATCAACGCGGTCCGCGACACAAATTATTTTTCTACCCTTTTTCCCCTCACTTTTTCTCTCTTTTCTTTTCTCTCTTCCCTTTTTTTCTCTCTTCTTTCTTTTCTTCCTTCTTCTCTTTCTTTTCTTTTCCTCTGCCTTTCTTTTTCCTTGCCGACAGCCATTCGGCTGCATCGCCTCCCCTTTTCTCTAGACCGAGCCACTCCCCTCGTCTTCTCTGCTTCACCTCGCCCAGCCGATTCCCTGCGGCTCCTACTCCCGCGCTTCCACTCCACCGGCCGCTCTTCCCTTGCGCCTCCTCCCCACCGGCCCGAGCTACTCCTGCTGCTCCTCCTCTTGCGACTCGGCGCCGGCCCGGCCTCGACGCAGCCCGCCGCCTCCCTCTGCTCCGACTACTCCCTCCGCGCATGGCTCCGGCCGACTCGCCATGGCTCGCCGCTCGCTCCGGCCAAGACGCAGCCGACCCGCGGCTTGCTCCACCCTCCTCCGACTCGGCGCCGCTCGGCCGGCGGCTCCCTCTGCTGCAGCCGGCAAGACACTCGCCCTGCCCGAACCGAGCTCCTCCCTTGCTGGCTTCTTCCTCCAGGCCGGCGACGGCTCGGCATGGCCCTCAGGCCCACGCGCAGCTCACCTCCTCCCCTTCTACCTCTACTGGCACTGGTTCTAGGGTTCTACCCATCTTATATTTTCTTGCATTTTTACTTTGCTTTACTGATTTTTACTTCGAATCATGGGGGTCTATGATGATCGTTGGGAGGGCTTGACTTACACATGAAAAAGAACAGATGCCACACTAGAACTTCCCAACTACTGAGATCACGGGGGAAAACGATCGATCTACCACTACTCTACTGGTGAATGCACCTGGGGTTTGATCGGTTGGAGGAGCTAGCTGAAGAGGAGGTTGGAGCTGGGGAAGAGGAAGCCGAGCTGCTCTTCTTGCTTCGGGAGCTTCCTCCTTGCCTCCTCTTCTGGATGATCTCCTCTCCACCTTCTCTTCTGGACTCTCCCTCGCCTTGCTCCTCTTCTCCTTGCTGGTTGCTTCAGCTGGAGGCTTGCTGATGGCTTGGTGCTTTGGTTTGGGAGTTGGTTCTGGAAGCAAATGAGCTGGCTGAGGGTTGGCAATGCACTGGCTGTGAATGGGTTGGCATTCGGTTGGCAAGGAGCTGGCTTTATTGAATTGGGAAAATGGTAAATGACCATTTTGCCCTTGGGCATTTACTGCTGGTTATTGATCCTAAGGGCATTACGGTCATATCTCGCTCAAAACACTAACAGATACATAACCGCACTGTAAGCTACTAAACGCCGGATGATGAACCCGAAACTAGCGAGAGGGGCCAGTCTGGGTCCCGGACAGATTGGGTACCTCGATGAGCGATACCTTTCACTGCGGGACTGACGGCGCTCTCTAATCCTTACAATTTAATTTTCTTGCCTAAACATGTTTTTATTGTTTAATTAACCATTTAATTAAACTGATAACCCCGGGTTATCACACTTTATCCATTACGAAAGTGAGTAGTGACAGCCTTTAATTGAGTTTCTGTTGCACTTATCAGAATTCAGTTAGCATACTAATTGTTTTCCACATGGACCTCATTATTTGTTGTGGAAAATAAATGATTATATTATCCAGCAGTAACTAATAATATTTTCCATAGAAAAAGTTGAAGTCCACATTTTTTTTGAACACTCCATACCTGTTGTCAGTTCTACCACAATCTTTAGTTGTCAAATTTATCTGATGCCAGCACTTTTTTGTAAGGTCAGTACCCATAAATTGCTGCCTACCATGATTCCACACTCCACAAGCTTTCTGTTTGTAGACTTCAAATATGACTTACTATTGAGGATTCCAAGTGCAAAATACTTTGGAATGAATGTAATGTGCCATGTCACGTTAGACATTCTTCTAGTCATGAAGCATTTTTAAGAAGTCAGGACCTTTTCTAGTAGGTTATCATAGCAGCAGTACCTTTTGTATAAGTATTTTCTGCTGAAACTGAACAGCAGACCTGTTAATGGTTGACCAAAATCATTGTGGTGTTCTACTTGATAATTAATTCAGTAACCTCTTAAATGCTCCGACGCTTCTTTCAGTGTACTGCTCTCAATACTATTCTAACAACTTGTTTTTTTTTTCACATTTTAGTTGTTCGACTATTGGTGCTATAGTGATGACACCACTCTTTACTAAGCTCCTTGCTGGTCAACTATTTCTTGTTGATGCTGCAGTAAGGACACCATTATCCACATCTTAAACCATCTGCTAACCAGTTTTCTTAAGCAAGTCTGCCTTAGCACCCTTCTCTAAAGATTTTTACGAGATCTTAAGCATTTCCTTAGCACCCTTTTCTAAAATTTTTAAAAATTCTAAACCTTTTATTATTGCTAAAGCAAATTTATGCATTGATCATCAAGCTTTTATCAGGATGTAGCACTGTCCAAATTTTTGAAAATTCTTGAAGCTTTCATCATATGAAAATTTTATGGGAACATTAGTGATGCATCATAACCATACAAACAAAAATTCAAATTTTCTAACGTGATTTGTTCCATTTTTCATTCGGTTCAAACTTGCCGGTCAGCGTTGTATCAAGTCAGTAGCAATGTTCAAATTTTTAAAAATTCCTCAAACTTTATAATCATTTGAAATTTTTATAAGAACATCATTGATGTGTTAGAAACCTCCACAAAAAATTTCAAAATGTTTTGACGTTGTTTGAGCCATTTTTCGCAAGGTGCAAATTCATAAAAATCTTGGCAAATCTCGTTGAGATTTCAGGAATTCTGGCCAAAATTTCGGTTTTCTCGGTGCAAAAAAACCGGATTTGATTTTTTTTTTGTATTTCGTCTGAGATTTTTCTGAAATTTTGAGATCACGGCGAGATTTCGGATTTTGGCCACCTCCAAAATGTCATCTGAAAATGAGAGATTTCAAACCTTGATACCAGAGGGTTAAGCAGCTTGTGCAGTAGTAAAATCTTATCACACAATTAGTAAAACTGGCGTGCAATCTCATTCATGCTGTGTTTATTGGTGAGACTTGTATTATTATGTTGCTCTCGTGTTAGTAAACTACTGGTGAAAACCGTTCGTGAATCAAAGCTGTCAATAAAAGTTACGACTAAATCAAATAATAAAATATTCTAGTACAAATAAGAAAACATATAATTGGTTTGATAGTCAACACATGGATGTACGTGGACTGGTTTAGATGCGCTTATTATTCGTTTGTCGGTATCGGGGTTTCGGCTAGTGCGTGGAATAACTAATCTGATTATGTAATACATTATAAACCCTGTGTAGTTACTCCCACCTCTGATTAGACCACTTAAACGATTTTGAAATATTTCTTTATCACTTTAGGTATACTCATATACTAATGATAATATACTCTAATGTGAACCACAAGAATAAATTGCAAGGAAGTCCATAGTTTTTAGCATGTATTGTAAATACCTTCATATATGCACATAAAAATGAGTATGTTTTAAAAAATATACATACCACCTAGATAATCTTAAATGTTTATATACTATACGTACATACTATTTATTGCGCGAAATACTCTCTACACTGTGAGACACGACATAGGGAGTTACTGTATGATGTGGGGTGTGAGTAATTATATTTCCCAGAACTTCTTGTTCTGATCACTTGATATGGAAAGTAATGTTTTCATTTTGAAGCTGTTTTTGGAGTAAGTTTTTCAAGTTTATAAATATTCAATTGTTGTGCAAACGCCTACATCCATGTGTCCGGTGCCCTTCGGTGTTCACTGGGCCAGCTGGAAGCAAATTGCTTCACAGTGAAATACTAAAATATCAGGCAACCAACGTGGGGAAATCGGTAGCGCGCATGGACTCCCTGGTACGGTGGCCTAATCCTATGTCCGGGAATCTTGTTTCTTTTAACATTTCGATCTGAAGGCAGTGGAGACGTTCATGTAAAACCTGGGTCAACCAGGCAAGAAATGCTAGCTTTAACACTGCTGAGTGCAGCATCGGCATAGCTCCTGTGTATCTGCCGTCCTCACTGAGCATGCAAGCACGCATGCATTGAACAGAACTGCTACGGTGCAGCGTCGTCAGGCATGGACACACATGAGGTCATTGGCAACTGTACAAACGTACGTGAGGTCATTGGCAACTATATAAATATATCACAGTAGTGACGAAGTTGTACGCTAGTACTCCTAGGCATGCATAACGATGTCAATCAAGTCTCATCTCAATTCGATCGATCTCCGGCCGGGGAATGACCATGGCACGACGGACAACTCGAGATGCACACGCGACGCGACCAAATGTGTAATGATGCATGGCAGCGGTATGGCTTTGGCATCTTTCTTTCACTCTGATTTTGATGGGAGGATCGAGCTGCTTATCATGGCGACAGCATAAGTTTGGTCGCAGTTTGCCATGCCCTCACGTCCCGCGCGTACTGCATGCAATGCAAGCTGCAACGTCACATCGACACGTATTTAATCTGAACCCTACGAAGATTGAACAACCGGCTGGTCTCCTAGCAGGATGGCAAGAAGATCGCGATGTGTATCTCTGAATTTGAGAGTGTGACTCATAGAGATATAGATATTCTCAATTTCTTTCCCATTGATCTCAATGGTGGCGCTGTCTGAAGCCTGATCTATACCCGTCGGGGTTCAGAAGGCCTGAATATATAGCACATGGTTGCCATTGTTACATACCAACTGTTGCAGGGGACCCGATCCGAATCCCTGCGGCAAACGTTAACGGTCCCCAACTAGTACCCATTAGATTCACCATCAATACTGGGAGCATCAAAGAAGAGATTTTGAGCGGGCCTGCTTACACCTTGTTCCTTACATTTTGCCAGGTTGTGGCGCGGAGAGAGAGTGAGAGAGAGGACCAGGGTCGAGGGGACGCCTCCCTCCCGTTCCCATCAGGCCATCAAATTAAAGCTTTCCAGTCACGCGTTCCTCGGCGGGAAAAGCTCGTCTCGTGTGGGGAAGATAGAACCATAGAAGAGAATATCCCGTCCCGTGCCGTGGATCCGCCTGCGAGCGTACGTACGTACAAGCAGCCTCGGACCTTGAATGATCACTTATCTAGCCCGGCCTGTTGGCTCGTTTTTTTTAAAAAATACTAGTTCTTTCTTGAATGAAATTACAAATCTAGCCTACTCCTCCAACATAAAAGACGTGACAGGTAACATCTATCATCTGCCGCGCCCGATTAGCGTCGCAACAGCCAAGGACGAGCAACGGCCTACCGCGGACTGCAGACACGGGAGTAGCAGCCTACCGCGGCAGGCGGGCATAGGCCGCCTCCCATAGTAGGAAAGCATGGGAGGGTCTGTCGTGGCCGGCGAACTCGGGAGATATCTTCCGAGGTGAGGAGGTTAGATTTGTAATTTCAATGTGGAAGAGCTACTTTTGAAAAAAAAGAGTAAACGAAGTCTAGAAAAGTGATCACCTCGTGACCTCGGTGCAAGCGTACGTATTCACTAGTGCATGCGTACGTGTTTGGTTGTCAGCATCATGACTGGCTCTCCCATGAGTGGATGTAAGTTTCGGGTGTTTGGTTGCCTGGTCAGGTGAGCGAGCCAGGCTCAGCCGGTGCAGCATTTTCTCTTGGACCTAGCCCGAGGGAAACGTGTGGAGGTTACTTCGCTACTCAGCCAGGCCCGATTATTTTACGAGCCGAGTTTGAGCCAAGCTCATAACGAGCCGAGTTCAAGCTGCTCATGAGCTTTGAGCTTTTCTGCCAGCCCTAGGTGCAATCGTAGCAATGTTTTTAGAAATATGTGGCTACCAATTCCGTTTTTGTGATGTTGAGTGGATCATGTATCCTAGATACATGTATGCTTTGCATTGATATGATCAAGATGATTAGTTAGAATATAGGAGAAATATGTGTGGCAGTTGACGGTTCATATGGTTGGATCATTGGCTTGCATAAAAGCTCAAATGTAGGAAAGTTGTGAAATCCATAGCTAAATTGTCGAATTTAGTAATATTTGGATTTCCTTTTTCTTCACGACCACTTCGTATTGGTGTTGTTGCTATGTGACGAGGAATAAGCTTTAGTAATCTTTTGATGCTACTGACATAACACTATTACATGTTATAATATTACAGACGGTTTGGAACGGCCGTCGTCACAAACGATTTTTCAAATAGTCTTTAACCATGTGTCAGTGATGTAACACCACATCATAGACAGATCCTAATTAGAACTTTCGTGATATGCTAACATCACAGACGGTTACTAATTATAAACTGTCTATGATATAATGATATCACAGACGGTTCCAATTATAAACCGTATGTGATGTTAGGTTATCACAGACGGTTCCTAATTAGAACTGTCTGTCACAGACAGTTTCTAATTAGAACCGTCTGTGAAGTTAGCATATCACAGACGGTCCTAATTAGGAACCCTTTGTGATATCATAAATCATAGACGGTTCTAATTATAAACCGTCTCTGATGTTTATTTTATATTAATAAAACTTTTTCTGTTTATTGGCTAGCCTCAGGAATTGCTAGCCATGCTCTCTGAAACAAGTAGATTACAGAGATACATCACAAGTAGATTACAGATTATATGCATTTCATAAATAAACTCAGATTAAATCACAGCACAATCACTACACCACATCACATCTATTTCAAAAATCAACTCAGATTACATATTACACCACATACAACACATCCATTTCAGAAATTAACTCAGATTACATATTACACCATGTACACCACATCAATTAATTTCAGAAATCAACTTAGATACATTAACAATTGAATGCACAAGTACAATTAACAAATTCACAACACAAGTTTCACAAAGTAGCCGAAGTGGTAATTCAGAAATAACACAACTCCTCAAGTTAGGTAGAGTGGAACTCGACTTTTGGATTTATGACCTGACTTAGCAAGAAGTAACAGAGTTGTCCTCAAATTTCGATTAGATTGGTCTCTTCCAATGCAGTTTTAACCTGATCGGTCTTGTTTGTATCGAGGAGTTGCATGTTGTGGCAAACATAAAATCTACATAGGTTATTTCCCTTTCCCTGCTGGTGGCAATGCAAATATATAATTGATTAGTTCCAGAGGCATTATAACGGAGTGTGATATAGGAGTATTGTGTACCAGCGGATACCATAAACTTAAAATCGTGCTTCGGTTTCGCCCCGTCCTTGCTAGAAGGCCCTCCACGAGCTTTGTACACTTTGAATAACCTATGTGATTCCAAAAAGTTAGCATCAACCATTTTAGGAGCAACGTACATCTTAAATAACCTACAAGAGAGTTATCTATAGAGGAAACGTGATTACATGTCGAGCAATTTTGTAATAGGCTTCAAGTTTGTAACATCCCAAAAAATTCAAAAATAGGAAAAAATACAAATGTAAAATTTAAAAATTAAATTGAATAAAAATTTCAATTGGAATCAATATTTTGATTTAAAACAATATCTTTTTCTTGCATTTTAATCTTAAGAAAATAATAAGTTGCAATATTAAAAATTTTCATCTAAAATAAAAAAAATATATTAAAATTTTGAATGAATATATTTCTTCATTTTTCTGGATTTCTTGATTATTTATATTCTTTTTGGATTTTTGCTCTCAAAAGAAATTCAATTAAGTGAAATGGTAAAATGGTTAAAGTAAAAAGGTAAAAACAAAATATCTGTAAAAATAATATTAAAATATTATATACCTCTAGAAACCTAATAATTCTGGAAATATAATGTGAACACATTTAATTTGAGATAAGATAAGGTATATCATGAAGATTTGGCAGCAATGAGTGCATTGTCAGATTTTTGTAAAAATGTGAAGATCTTATCATGAGATGAAATTTTTACCATGCTGACATAAACTAAATTATTATCTCTGGTAAAAATATAAAAAAATTAAACTTATATTTAAATACTTTTAAAATTCAATAACAGAAAGCAACTAAATCAGAAATTAGCCATGTCAGAATTTTTATAATTTAAATATAAAATATAAAAATCTGAAAATTTTAAATAAGATAAATTTGATCATTCCAAACTTTAAAAAAATATTCCGAAAATATTTACCTAATTTTAATATTTAATTAAATGAAAAACGGAATATGTAAAATTTGACAGCATGCATTGTCAGAATTATTTAAATTTTTATACAGAGAATTTTAACTTGAAATTTTTATTGGATAACTCATATTTTCGTGGCGACCTGTAAAAAAAATTAGTATATTTCTGAGTCGATATGATAGCTATGATTAGCATTAAATCTTGATCTGTCCAGAGTTTTCAATTGAGCTGTCCCTTTTGAATGGCTTACATGTGGGCCCGATTAACTCTCTCTGTCCTACCGACTACCCTCTCACTACCAGACCACCCCACCTGTCATCCTCGTTCTCCAGCCTTCTCCTCCCTTCTCCTCTCCTCTCTATCTTGTGCACAGTTGCACTGCGTCCGCCTTTTCTCGGTTCGTCCTCCAAGTGGCGCCGCAATCCGCAAATCAAGACCAAGCTGGCGACATCCTGATGAGCTGCTGCCACGGATCCACCTCAGCCAATGCGCCTCATGCTTTGCACCGAGAAAATGCTCGCCACCGCCTTAACCGAGCCGCCATTGTCTATCTGCGTTCAAAACCTGTAGCGACCGACTTCATTGGCTATAAATTGAATCGAGCCTACTTTAGCTCTCACAGAATCTTGCCTCGCTCACCATAGCCTCCCTTCCCATGCACATACTAAACCGACCACCTCTCCGCCATTGCTCTCCTCAACCAAGCTCCAAGCACCGCCTCAATCCCGTCTATTTAAGCAGTCCCAAGCATCAACCAAAAATCCATGTCCTTCACTAAAGCCTCCTCACCATCACACCCAATTCAATTTGGGATGCCCAGTTCCATGCTCGGCTCTGGCCAATTCTTCCATCGTCGGCCATCACAACTCAGCTTCCTAATCCTTGCTCCATTACCTAATTAAACTCGCGTGGAGCATCACCACTAACCTTGGATCATTTTCCCCAACTTAATTCGAGATATCCCGTGCTATGGAGCTCCACCACCGCGAGCCCTGCTTCTGCAGCCACTCGCCGCTGCGGAGCCATCACCACGGGCTGTCGTAGCACTAGCCGTTGCCTTCTATGGCCTCCGTAGAGCCCCGGGGACCCATTTTTTCTGGGAGATGAGGACCCTCCGCTGTATTTCCATGCAAACCAATTGCTCCAGAAGACCCCATCCAAAACCATCCTCATGAAGATCATGTCATCCCGGAATGGAATCCCCAATGGGACCAGTGGGTTCAGGCCCCGCAGATTCATCAAGACAATGGGGCTCAATAGGCCGTGGAAGATCAAGCTTCCTGGTCGCTATATGAGGACACTTCAGCTTTCTCTTCTGACAGTGGCTCCTCGCAAGACAATATCCAGAGCTCCAACGATCATGCCACTTAGTTGGCCCTGATGACCACCAATCAATGTCAGGATTTTGATGGTCGGCGTAACCTTCTGAGTTTTTTCTCGTCCCTTTTTAATGCTGGCTCAATTCCGGGGGTGCAGTCTGTTCAGGTTTCTTGATCCCCCCACTCTTATTCTCATGGACCCAATTAGCCTCAAACCAAAATGCTCATGGGACATTGCTTTCAATTGCCAATTCAGATGTGATTGGGATAGGCTGCAGAAACCAAAGAGCTCGATGGTCTTAACGGAATTGGAGAACTTGAATGGTGCTAATTAGCAAATTCTGGATGACTCAGTTAGCACTCTTGCAGCTTCTCATGCTTAATTAGTCCCTCCACTTCAACCTAACAAGGCCAAAGAACCGATATCATCCATTTCCCTTCGGCAAAGCCCTAGGCTGAAGGAGCTCCACAAAGGGGTAAAAATGAATTTCGTTGGGCAGAGGGTACAGGGAAAGATTGCAAAAAGAGCTACTACCGCCTTGTCAGTCCAGGACAACTCAGACGAACTCTTCAGCAAGCTCAAGCAAGACCAAGAGGACAAATCTTCATCTCCGTTAGAGCTTTCAATCTTCATCATGCAGCAATGGGTAGTGAATCTTTGTGCGGTCCCCGCCTCCGAAGTTTCCAGGGAGGAGCTCCTCAAAGATCAGAATGATGTCAATGACCCGCACCACAACTCACCCGCAGGGGCACTCGTCTTCCAACTGACACGAGGGGTCTTTGTTATTGCTTCATGAGATGTCCTGTCTTTTGCTCAAACTTTCCCGTTCTATGTTGGTTGAATGCTTCTCTTTTGTTGTTAACTATCGGTCCTTCCCTTTGTTATTTTCAAGCGCCTTCCGTATCATTGTTGTCTCTCTTGGGAATCGCTTACAAGCATTTGGGTCTGGCTGCCCATTTGCCTTCTCTTATAAGTAAGTTCCCGTTATGACGAACCACACTAGGAACCTCAACATTCTTTGCTGGAACATCAGAGGAATTAACTCTGATGACAAGCTTAGATCCATCAGAGATAAAGTCAATGAGACTAACTGCTCTATCATCTGCATCCAAGAAACTAAAAAGGAGGTCATCCAACACTCTTTCCTCAAGCTTTTCTTGCCTCGTCACTTCACCAAGTTTGCCTTCTCTCCTTCCATTGGGGCCTCTGGGGGAATTTTAACTGCCTGGTCTAATGCCGTCTTTACAGGGGTGGTCACTTACCAAAGCTCTTTCGCCATTTCCATATCCTTCGCTTCCACTTATGACAATCAATCCTGGGCTCTTACTAATTTTTATGGCCCTTGTGCTGGTCCAGCTAGGCAACAATCATTGACTGGTTTTCTCAAGATGAAATCTTCCCTGATGTGTTGGTTTTCTATGGGGGATTTCAACTTCATTCGTTCATCTCATAACCCAAACAAACCAGGCGGAAACATTTCTGACAACATGCTCTTCAACAACGTGATCAATGCCTTGGGCCTCATTGAGATCCTGCTCAAAGGACGAAACTTCACGTGGAGTAACATGCAGCAAGATCCCCTGCTTCAGCAACTGGATTGGTTCTTCACTACTCGAGAATGGACTTCTGTTTTTCCAAGCACCTCGGTCATGGCTCTGGCTAAAAATGTCTCGGATCACTCTCCCTACCTCGTCTCTATTGACTCGGGGATCTCTAAATCCAATTTATTTATATTCAAAAATTTCTGGCCAAAGCACTCGGGTTTCTTCCAAACTGTCCAACTAGCCTTTAACGAGAAAGCTTCCGAAATGGACGCTCCCAGAAGAATTTCTTCAAAATTTCAAAATTCAAGAACCTAAGAAGACATCTTAAAGACTAGATTAAGCAATTCTCCCAACTCTCAGTCTTTATAACAAATTGCAAGGCAGTTATCCTACTCCTTGAAAGCATAGAGGAGAAAAGAAGACTTTCGTTCAGAGCAAAACTTCAGATTGATTATCAAAAATCACCTCAACAGATTGCTCCACTACAAATAGCCTTATTGGAAAAGAGACACAATTAGATGGATGAAATTGGGAGATGAAAACACCAAGTTCTTTCACACAATGGCAAAAGATAGAAATAGACCAAATAAAATTGCTCACCTTCAAACTGCAGATGGCACATATTACTTTGACCACCAGACCAAAGCGACTATTCTGTGGTCCACCTTCAAGAGCATAATGGGGTCACGGATAAGCCGGTCATGCACTTTGATCTCTCCCACCTCTTCTTTCCAGTTTTTGGTTTGGATGAGCTAGTATCTCCTTTTACAACGGATGAGATCAATTCTGTAGTGCACACTCTACCTCTGGACAAAGTGCCGGGACCGAACAACTTCAATGGCAGGGTTGCTGGGGGAAACGAGAAGGTGATGGACAATTACTCTCACCACCCTGGATGGTGCGGAGAGGTCTTGATTGCTCAACCTCCCGCCTCAGTCAATATTCTCATGGGCGGAGTGCGGGCCTAGTTCATCGCTAACTTCCAAGACACATATGAACACCCCGGAATGCGCAGCGACTTGCATCGGGTGATACAAAAGCCAAGTGAGTCGTTGCATGGCTTCATTAGACGCTTCAGCGACAAGCGAAACTCGATCCCTGACATTTCAGACGAGGCAGTCATAGTGGCCTTCGAGAATGGTGTCAAGGATAGGGAGTTAAAAGGAAAGCTCGCCACTCAAAAGATCCGAACCACCAAGGAGCTCTTCGAGTTGGCAGACAAATACGCCATATGTGCTGAGGCTCAAGACCATCTCGACGACCTCAAATATGGCGATGACAAACCCGAGTCGTCCAAGTAAGGGGCGAAGAGGAATAAGAACCGTGAGGAGAAGCACAAGGGTGAATCCACCGTAGCCGCGGTCGTAAGGGGCAATGCGCGCAACATTGGCAACAACAAGGGTTGAAGCCATGGGGGAGCCAAATACTGCCCAGTCCATCACACGGACAAACACGACTTCGACGAGTGCCAGGTGATCAGCAAGAAGGTCTAGGAGAAACTCAAGGCTGCCCTCGCCGAGCGTGGGGTTGAGCGGGCCAAAGAGAAGCCCCATGACAACGAGCCTGAATACCGCGGGGCTGATCACAAGCTAGCGCACATCTTCGGGGGATCAGCCATGTATGAGTCCAAGAGGCAATACAAGGCAGTCGAAAGGGAGGTCAACCTGGCCACACCAACTTTCCCTAGGTTCCTCAAGTGGTTGAAAGTACCGATCACCTTTGACCAGTCAGATCACCCAGTCGTGGTACCACATCGGGTCGATACCCTATGGTGGTCTAGCCCACCATCGTCAACGTTAAGGTCGTCGAATCTTGATCGATGGATGTAGTTCATTAAACCTCATCTCTACGAAGACTCTGGAGAACATGGGGATTCCCCGGACAGAGATCAAAGCCGGAGCCGAGCCATTCCATGGCATAACTTCACGTTCATCAGCGACGCCCCTTAGCCAGATTGAGCTGCCTGTCACGTTTGGCATACCAGACAATTTCCGCACCGAAAAGATCCACTTCGACGTGGTGGATTTTGAGACTGCCTACAACGTGATCCTAGGCCGCCCAATGCTAGCCAAGTTCATGGCTGTGGTGCACTACGCGTATCAGACCGTCAAGATGCTGGCACAAAAAGGAGTCCTTATAATCAAGGGGGACCAGCATGCTGTGATCCGGTGCAATAGGAAGAGCCTGGAGATGGCCATGCATCTCTACGGATCGGCAACCAGCGCCGACAATGAGGGAGCTAAGCGCCAAAGGTCCAAGGGCATCGACAATGCCTTTACGTCCAACAGTGCGGCCAAAGACTCAATCGATGATGGAAAGAAGGTTAAGAAGATCGATGGAGGCGTCAAGACAGTGCCCCTGGACCCGTCGAAGCCTTCCAAGATAGTCAAGGTGGGCATTGACCTTGACCCCAAATAGGAACTTGAGCTCGTCGCCTTTCTTCGGGCAAACCGTGACGTGTTTGTGTGGCAACCGTCCGACATGTCCGGGGCCCCAAGGATGTGATCGAACATCGACTAGCTGTGGAACCAAGCGCCAAGCCTGTGGTGCAGAAGCAGCGTAGATTTGCGGAAGATAGGAAGCAGGCCATACAAGAGGAGGTCGGCAAACTCGTGAAGGCTAGCTTCATCCGAGAGGTCTGTCACTCGACGTGGCTGGTGAACCCTGTCCTAGTCAAGAAACCCAACGGCAAGTGGAGGATGTGCGTCGACTACACCAACCTCAACAAGGCTTGTCCTAAATATCCTTTTCCTCTCTCCCGTATTGATCAGATAGTGGATTCTACTGCGAGCTGTGAGCTGCTAAGTTTTCTAGATGCTTACTCGGGGTATCACAAAATTAGCATGTCTGTAGAGGATGAGGAGAAAACTGTTTTCACTACTCCTATCGGTGTGTTCTGTTATATTAAGATGCCTTTGAGTTTAAAGTGTGCTGCTGCTATGTATCAACGATGTATTCAAAATTGCTTCCCAAATCGAGCGCAATGTGGAAGCGTACATCGATGATGTCGTAGTTAGTCGAGAAACGGGAGCACCCTAATCAGTGATCTCGAGGAGACATTCAACAACCTCAGGAAGTATCGAATGATGCCTAACTCTGATAAGTGCACGTTCGGCGTTCCGTCCGGCAAGTTTCTCAATTTCCTGGTGTCCATTTGAGGCATTGAGGCCAACCCGTGCAAAATTGAGGCCATCGACCAGATGCGTTCTCCGCGGACACTAAGGGAAGTGCAAAAGCTCATGGGCTGCATCACTACCCTAAGTCGATTCATCTCTCGGATGGGTGAACAAGGACTGCCCTTCTTCAAGTTACTCAAGAAGCAGGACACTTTCAAGTGGACCAAGGAGGCAGAAAAAACTTTTCGAGATCTAAAAAGGTACCTATTGTCTCCGTCGGTTTTAACCTCGCTTAACAAAAAGAGCTCTTTTTGTACATTGCAGCTACCCCTCAAGTGGTAAGCACAGTCCTGTTGGTCAAGCAATCTGAGAAAAAGGCCAAGATCCAGAAGTCAGTGTACCACGTGATCGAGGTTCTGCATGACGCCAAGCTGCGATACCCTCAAGTACAGAAGATGTTGTACGCCGTCCAGACGATGTCCCGTAAGCTATGACATTACTTCCAGCGCACAAGATTACGGTTACGACGACGTATCCTCTCAAGGAGGTAATACGCAACCGAGAGGCGATAGGGCGAATTGCGCAGTGGGCGATCGAACTCAACGAGTTCAAGGTCGACTTCGCACCGCGAACCAGCATCAAGTCAGGCATCTTGGCAGACTTCATCACAGAATGGATGCACGTCAAGGAAAAAGAGCACAA
Source organism: Otatea glauca (assembly GCA_036346275.1). Classification (NCBI taxonomy): domain Eukaryota; kingdom Viridiplantae; phylum Streptophyta; class Magnoliopsida; order Poales; family Poaceae; genus Otatea; species Otatea glauca. Next base: position 54,753,799 of record CM070711.1, read on the forward strand.
GGTGATCGATGACAACTGGACTATGTTCTTTGATGGGTTGCTCACACTCCAGGGCTCAGGGGCTAGTATCGTGTTCAAATTATCGATAGGTGAGTAGCTTAAATATGTTATCCTACTCGATTTTCAAGCTTCGAACAATATTGCAGAATATGAGGGATTGGTTAACGGGTTCCACATGGCTGCGTCACTTGGCATCAGACGATTACTCATGAAAGTGGATTCACAGCTAGTCGTGAACCAAGTGCAAAAGGAGTACCAGTGCTCAGACGATAAAATGGCAACATATCCGAACAAGGTTCACAAGTTAGAGCACAAGTTCAAAGGACTTGAGGTAAGGCATATCAGGCGATGTGACAATTCCGTCGTCGATGAACTTGCCTGGCTCGCTTCGTCCCATTCACCCACGACCGCAGGAGTCTTCATCGAGAAACTCCTCAAACCATCCATCTCCCCCGTACGGGAGGCAGATGCTGCCCAACTCGACCAGTAGCCTGGTCGAGTCAGCGAGGCAGAATCTGTAGACATGGAAGCTGCACTACTCGAACGTGAGCCGACTTAGATGACTCCATTCCAAGCCTATCTTGAAGGTCGAGAGATCCTTGACGATGATGCCTCAGCCGAGAAAATTGCACGTAAGTCCAAACTATACACATTGGTAGACGGCAAGCTCTACCGAAAGGGGAGTAACAGAATCTTGATGAAATGAATCACTCAGGAAGAGGGCAATAAGATATTGCTCGATGTCCATGGAGGCATATGCGGCAACCATGCATCCTATCGCACCATAGTCAGAAAAGCTTTTGGCAGGGGTTCTATTGGCAGACTGCCCTCCAGGATGTTTGCGAGCTGGTGAAAAAGTGTGAGAGTTGCCAATTTTACAGTAAGGAAACCACCTGAGCAGCCCAAGCCCTGCAAACTATTCCTCTATCTTGGCCTTTCTCTGTCTGGGGCTTGGATATTTTGGGACCGTTCCCAAAAGCCCAAGGAGGTTACAGGTTCTTTGTCCATGGCTATTGACACGTTCACCAAGTGGATTGAAGCCGAACCCGTCAGGAACATCACCTCAGAAGTGGCTAAGAAGTTCATGAGGAGCATCATTACTCAATTCGGCATCCCTAATCGAGTAATTACAGACAATGGTAGCCAGTTCAAAAGCAATGCTTTGATAGCCTTTTGCGAAGAATTGGGTATCAAACTTTGCTTCGCCTTCGTACCTCATCCTCAGAGTAACAGTTAAGTTGAATGTGCCAATGGCATGATCTTGCAAGGGATCAAGACCCACGTGTTCGATAGGCTCAAGGCTTACTTGACCCGGTAGGCGAAATAACTCTCCTCGGTGATGTGGGCCGTTCGTACGTTGACTAGTCGAGCCACTGGTGAAACGTCGTTTTTCTTGGTCTACGGAGCAAAAGCAGTGCTTCCAACTGAGTTAACGTTCAGGTCACCTCATGTGGACAACTACTCGGAAGAGGAACGGGAGCAGGTGCGAACTGATGTTGTAAATCTACTTGAAGAGTACAGGGATCGGGCATCCATTCGAGCGACCAAGTATCAATAAAACATGTGTAGATATCATGGTTAGAGAGTCCAGGAAAGAGCACTCGCCGCCGGAGACTTAGTCCTACAAAAGGTGAAGAAGCAAGATAACTGTAATAAGCTATCAGCTAAGTGGGAAGGTCCCTACGTGGTGGTCGAAGTGACTCGATCAGGATTGCTACTGCTATCGACATTGGAAGGAGCGATACTTAACAACTCGTGGAACATCGATCAATTGAGGAGATTTCATACATGATTAAGAAAGACAGTGCATCGCAGCCAAAATTCAGGTAAGTACGATTTCATTAAAATTTACTAACAAAAGCTATCCTATTACATGCGAGGCAGGTACTCTACTACTACTTGTCCTCGGAGGCATCGCGTCGCCTCTACTTGTCCTTGGAGGCATCACATAGCGTCCCCTGCATCCACGGGAACTGTAAAAGGATGGTCCCTGGGATGGGCTTGCGCCCTCTGAACGGACAAGAGGAGGATGCGAAGACCCGACCGCCTGTCGTCGGAGAAGGAGACCTCTCCGTCGTCAAAAGCCTCCGAGCACCGGGATGGCTTGGAGGGCGAGCAAGCGTCGGGCTGATGAAGCTATTTTGAGCTTCACCTCCTTTTCCAGCATCGGTGGCTTCACCTTCTTCTCATGTGTCGGCGGCATCTGCTCTCGCGAAGGAAGCAGGTGTGGCATCATCTTCTTCGACGGTGATGTTTAGCTTGCTGGTCACCTCTTCTTCCTCTTCCGGCCAAACTTCCCTCTCGATACCCTCTCAGTCGATCTACTCCTCACCGGAGATGATGATCCTCCTCGAAGAAACAACGGCTAGCAGCGTAGGGGGAGGGGACTCTCTAAGGATGATCACGGACAGGGACGATGGTGGAGTGGATGTCATTGAAGAGCTAAAGCGTCACGAGCAGGATGGCAAGAAAGAAGATGAGTTGTGACATACGACTACGAGTCCCGTCTATTTATAACTCTGGGAACGAGCAAGACTGCAGCAACGAATCCGTTTAAATTCCTGTTGGTCCCAATCCACGAGGCATCTGTTGCACTTCCACATAAGTGCGGAAACCGAAGAGATGCTACTTTATGACGTGCCGCGTGGAAGCTGAAGGCGCGCGAAAACAGTAACATAATTCAATCACTGCAATGGAGTGATATTGTTCATCTACTCCGACCGTTTGGATTTTTTCTGGGCCTCACCAAAATGCTCAGGGGCTCATGCGCCCAAGTATATGGTCGAGGGCTATTATTACTGATGTTTACGCTCTGCTCTCTTCTCGATACAGCAATTGAGCAGAAAGTTGGGGGCTACATCATGCACTTTTCGACGCATATGCTCTACCATCTAATTATGCACCCATCGAGTAGAGGGTCGGGGGCTACATCGCTCGATCTTTTTCTTTACCTACCTGGCTTCACTCTCGGATCGATACACCTATCGAATAAGGGGTTCGGAATCACAACAGGTATCTATGATGCTAATGCTTCACTCTTTTGCTCGATCCAACTATCGGGTAAAGAGTCGGGGGCTACATCAGGACTTTGTGCTTACATCACTCTACTCCCTACCCGATGACATATCATCGAGTAAGGAGTCGGGGGCTACAGGTATCTCTGTACCTTTGTTCTATTTTCTGGTCGATACTATTATCGAGCAGAGCACTGTAGGCACAATTTCTTTATTTCTTTTACATGCGATGTTTTGCACGCATTTATTCAATCACGTACTTATCATGTCAGTAAACAAAACCAAAGTGTGGCCATGTCTGAACCCGATGACGAGCAATTCTATCCTACACGCATACGAGCACCAGATTGTTAGACATCTAACGCTCAGCGACCGGCGAGAGACGACGCCTCTAGTCGATTCTACATGCGCTGCTTAGCAAATTCATATTTGCTACAAAGTCTAAGTTATATGGTCGATGAAGACTTGCAAAAATCATGTAGTTTTACTTTAACTAATATAGTGTTTACGTTACATGCAGCCTCCCCGAGTATACGCTCGGGGGCTAAGGCATTCAATGAATGTTTTTCTAGCCCTGTGTGCAAATACAATGAGGTATGCGCTTTATTGAGGGTCTATAAATGCTAAGTCAGATTTGCATCTAGTCGTGCTACTCTATTTCATCGATAAGGAAATAATAGGCAAAACACAGTGGACAAGCAAATTTATTGGCATTATCATGTAAGACTACAGTAACAGCAAAGATTCAATTTTTACATCAGTATGACTTGGCCTAAGGGTCCTGGTTGGCATCGTCGTCATCACCATCAAGAGAGCTCCAACTAGGACACGAACCTCTCTGCAAGGTCTTCGAAGGACTCAATGTGATCGGCAGCTTCGCTCGCCTCACACGCAAACCCTTGGTCCAATATCGAGAGGTCCAAGTCAGGATGGTGGCTCTTCATCAGGCCAAGCACGTGGGAAGTCACAAAACATGCAGATGAGGTCATGTGCTCGAGGGTCTCCAACTGCAGAGTGGCAAGTGCCGCATCTACTGCAGCCTTCTCGACCTCGGTCACCTTCCTGCTTGCCTCCGCCTTGTCTTGACTAGCCTTGGCCTTGAGCCACGCAGCGTCAGCAGCAACTTTCTCATCCTTCTGGTTCTCGACCTCAGCCTTGGCAGCTTCCAGGTCGGCCCTAAGTGCCTTCAGCTCAGCGTTTTTCATCTCGATCACTTGCTGATTAGAAGCAATGAGCCACTCATTTTTCTGATGAGCTTGCTCACAAAAGGCTTCAGCTTCGCGCAAGGTTTCGGTTGCAAGCTATGAAAAGAAACCGAATGAAGCGAAGTAAGGAATAGAGTGAAGCATAGGGTAGAGTTATTCAAGGACATGTACCTGAAATTGAGGCTTCAGGACAAACCAATATATCGAAGGTGCTTGAGAAGTTGGAAGAGGCGGAGCTATTGCTGCAGCATGAGCCGCTGATGAAGGAGTTGCGATGACGGCGACCGTACTAGAGGTCGATAAGGCCGCGACGGCGACGTCATCGACACAGCCGCTAGGCGCACTTTTCCTGTAGGAGATTCTTTACTTGACATCTTCGGACAAAAAAGGGAAGAATCATGATGGAAAGGAAACTTACTTCGTCAGCCGAAACTTTACATGCACATTCTTCTTCGACGCAGTGGTTTTCGCTAGCATCGGTTTGGTCCCGATAGCCAGCTTCTCAATTAGCACAGTCGATCGAGGGGATGGCGTCGGTAGGTCAGCGACCAACGGTGAAGCCTGTAAACAGATGGTTGCTACGAACAAAAAAGTTCACGAAATCAGCAAGCGCTGATCGATAGTGGTGTTACCTACTCAACCACCTTGGTCAATGGAGAGTTCGCTCAAGGAGACGTCTGCGCGGGAGCAGCCAACTTCTGCACATCCGCTCCCCAGGTGACCCGCTGATCATCCAACATCTGTTGGATTACGTCAGAACCAATCTCATAACATCCAAGCGAGCGATTGAAGGCCACCTGGTCGGACGGTCTTGACGATGAGGTCCGAGGCTTTTTGGCTGGTTGATGGGACACTAGAGATACCGACCTCCTTGCTCAAGGGGACTCGGCCGCCTCTTGCTCTAGAGCCGCCTCACCCTCGCTTGGGTCGATGATAGGCGCTGGAATCGTTCAAGGGAGGAATGATATCGACGAGGACAGAGCCCGATGCTTGATCATCGTCTCAGATCGGCTCGTCATCCTCCAGGCCAATGAATCCCACTTTCATCATCAAATTTGGCTTCCTAAGGAGATACTGGGTTAAGGTGGATGACAGATGCATGGACGATGCATTACAAGCCACGATGCAGTACTTACCTCTAGCCAAGGATTGGCGAGCGAATACGCTTTGATGCTGCAAGCACCAGGTTCTGAACCCTGGAACATCTTGCTCAGTCTGGAGATGCCTGAGTTCGACAGATCTGGCAAACAAGAGTTAGCTCACCATTCATCGACTGAAGCAAAGAAATCAAGATATTATAGGTACTTACTTTCAAGATTATCCCTGGTGGCATCATAGACCCCGGAGCAGTCCCAGGCTAAGTGGTCCCAGCTCTTCAGCGGACTCGATCGGTGCGTGCGGAAGTCTCTAGTGATGTGCCACCCAGTCAGGCCGGTTTCCTCAGCTCCTCGATCTTTTGGACATAATAAGCATTACGGGCAGTCGAAGGAGGGACTTTCTTCCAGAGGTCAATCGGATGAAGGAAGAGTGGTCGATAAGCTACAAGGAAGTTCACGGTGTTTGAGAAGGTGATGTAAAACCATTGTTTCTTCCTTACCGATTGCCAGGAGGTAACGGGAACAAGAATATATGAATTCGATACATTGCGGAGATGAAAGCCAGCGCCCCCAACAGCTTCGTTCTTCGTCACCCTCTTCAGATTGTAGAAGTGGCGAGCAGATTGAGGCTAGGCTGGATACCCAAAAAAGCCTCACAAAGATGGACAAACACACTGAGCATCGTGATCGAATTGGGGTTCAGGTGGAAAAGCTGTATCTGATAGAACTCAAGGATCGAGAGCAAGAACAGAGAAGGAGGAAAGCTGAGTCCGCAGCGAAAAAAGGCCTCGAACACAACGGTCTCATCCTCATTCTCGAGGGTGGGATACAACTCACCTTGTGATGGCCTCCAGTGGAAGAAATCCCGTGGAGGAACGAAGCCATCCTTCTCCAGCTCAGCAAGGCGCTTATCCATCATAATCGACTTCTGTCACACCCTCTCGAGGGCCTCATCCTCGAAGACCGCTTCGACTGTCTTGGGTCTCTTCTCTAGTGGCAGAGCAACTCCGGCGCTGGTTGAAGGGTTGGATGCCATTGAGGAAGATGTGGGACAGATTCTTTGAAGGTGGTGACGCTAGGGCTTAAGGGGCGCAACGGAGGTTTCGAGAGTAAGGCTAGAGGTGAGGAGGGGAATGGCTATAGTTCCAGATCTTGGTATTTATAGGCCAAAATCTTCTCTCCAGGTGTACGATTCATTCCCCGCGGCATGGTGCCTCGATCGATGTGAAAGGCGAAATGATGGCGCTGCACCAATCTTAGTGTTGCAGATGAGAGTAATAAATGCTCAACTGCCCATCGTTTAGATTTTCTGAAGTTTTTCTAACTCTGCTCAGAGTCGAGTCAATAAGTCGACATCGAGTAACTTGCGGTTACCTTGAGGACTCGATATGGGCTGATGGCAGGGCGCTTGACCCAACACATCCCTACTTGATACTCAGTGATTCTCAATCTACTTGAATTGTTCGACGACAAGCAGGCGAGGCATTACTCTAGGCTTGGCAGTAATCGACCAAGCGCTTAAGCGGACCCTTTGCTGAACAAAGTTCGGGGGCTACTGTCGAATATCTAAACATGGGGTATATGTCCGCGAAGGTACATGAAGGATATGTTCTAACGACATATAGAAATTCCGGATATCACGGGCCTAGTTCTATGGGATAAGATATACGCGAAAAGGATAATTCCATATTAGGAAGTACTCGATCATGTTCCTGTTACGAGGAAACCGACTCGAGTACGCCTAGTATCCAAGGAAGTTTGGATATGCTGCAAAGATCACGTGACGATGGACTCCTCATCGGCTACGATCCGGTACTCCAAACCTACTACGACTCGACTTGGGGCAATGCTACCTCGACTATATTAGGCTAGGGGCAGGTATCCTTAGGAAAAGAAAGGACTTCCAGACCAGAAGAAGAGAAGACTTTTTAGAGCTTTTACGCAGAGCAACCAGGAGTCAGCGACCCGCTCTTCATCAACCTCCAACCCTAGCTTAGCCTTAGCCTAAGTTCAATCTTCCTTGTAACTAGGGTAGACACAATGCTCTGTATTCCATACTCCATATACATATATCATCCACACAGGATGTAGGGTGTTACTTCGCTAGGGGCCTGAACTTGTCTACATCGTGTGTCTCTGATTTTGTGCTTAACTTTGCTAACCCAAAGGTACTCGAAGTTATAAGTTTATTGTCGATTTATAACCTTTGACAAGGTCGAGCAGCTCTTGCGAGTGCTATAAAAAGCAAAATAGCAAATGAATTAAAAATTACCTTTTCTCAATATTCCCTAAAAATGGGATGAGATGTAAACTTTTGCTTGCACACTATTAAAAACTCGCTTGAATTCCTCCTGGTCAGAATTACCACAAGAAGATGCTTGTGGTAAAATCACAGATGTGACATAGGTGGTCATGGCCCTTTCTGGCACCACCACCTCTTCTGCCCTGCTGATCAGAATGACCAGCGCCTTCTCCATATCAGCAGGAGGGTCTTCGGTTTCCATAGCCATAGACACCTCCTCGGTAGCAGTAGTCATCCTGACCATCTCTATTGTCGTTGTAGGAGGAGCACCGACCTCCTCCGCGATTAATGAAGCTTGAACGTCCAGTAGATCTGCTACTGCGGTTGAGGGATTTTCACCCTCAACGCTTGTCGGGTTTTCTTGGGTGACCAACTCGATTGATTCTGAGGCCTATTCCACACTGGTCTTCGCTAGTGTGACCAACGGGTTAGCCTTGTCACCGACCTGAGCAACCATACCCTGGTCTGCAGGAGAACAAAAAATAGTTGCCCTAGGACTAAAAATAACAAGAAAATTCCTTTAGATCCTAAAGGTAAGTACTCAGAAATTAAAATATTTATATAAAAAATACCTGCAACAAAGTCCTGAGTCTATATCCTAGGATGTCAGGGGAGTAGAAGATACACCAACATCTAGTTCAGGAGTCTTCCTCTTCCTCCTTTTAATCAAGGGAATATTATCCTCTGAATCTCCGCTTTAACCCTGGACAAAGGGGAGTGTTGGAAGATTTCTATATAGACGATCTCAATTGCGGTTGAACCATTTTTCGTAGCGCACTTGAGATGAGGTCCTCGTTTGCGTCCCCATAGCGAATGCAATCCTCTTGTCTTGTGCCTGGGACTGATCATGCGCATGCTTAGAGCGTATAGCGCTTGCCAGTACCAAGGCTAGACTAGTGCTGGTCGGATCAGCACTAGTCCCAACAGTGGTAGGATCCACCATCTTCGAGTCACCTCTTATTGGTGTCTTCATCTTTTTGGTCGGCGGAGCCAAAGCTGAGACCTCAAACCAATCAGCAGCTCGCTTTTGATCATGCATATAAAGAATAAGTTCAATTGTCAACATAGAAGGCAATTAGCTAAAATAACTAAAGAAATTTCTTGGTACTTACCATGATGTGTTCATTAACATATTCATCGGTTTGCCGTCGAAGTTGGACGATTGCTTGTCCAGCGGCGAGTTGGACCGTCGGAAGAGATCGCGCGACATATCGTGATTCTTGATCGGGTCTTGGCGGTCGAATCGATAGGAGAAAATATCCATAAACGTCAGTAAAAATCCTGTAATAAAGAAAGGAAGAGGTCGGTAATTAAGAGTCCCCTTACCTCTAGGTTCATCCTTTGTCGGATCCTGGTTGCCTTCTATCCTTCAGGAGAATCTGAACCGCCTCTCCAGGGGGCTCACTTTGTGGTACAGAAAATTAAGGATGATCTTCTGCCTTATCATTCACCAACTTGGTAATGACCTTAACAATGACATTTTTCTCGTCGGTAAGGACCAACGAATCCTTCTCCTTCTTCGCTTTGGCCCTTGTCCATATTGAGGCCGCCTTCCTAGTAAATCGGAGATGGCTACCCCTAGAATTTTCGAGTAAAACCACTCCTCCCGATAATCGCGCCATATGTCCTTAGTCAGGAGTGGGGATACTGAGAAGCCATTTTATCTTTGGAGCTTAAAATAAGCTCTCTCAAAAAGATCATGGCTTTTGCTATTCCTAGTATATTGATAGAATAGCGGAAAAGATGAACTAGTGAGGGAATGTCAAGAAAAGCTTCGCAAAGATGAGATAAAACACTCCAAATTAGAATAGAATTTGGGGGAAGATGGTGCGATTCGATCTCGTAATGATCTAGCACATTGGATAAGAACTAACTATCGAGGAGGCGAAATCCAAACTTCACCAAAGTAGTGAAGAGGACGAAATGCCTCTCCTAAGGCACTGGCTTCGTATCCTCCCCGCTAGGGTCCCATCGTGCCATTTCGCAGAGAGGGATTAAACCTTCATCCTCAAGTTCCTTAATCCTTCCCTCGGTGAGGATTGACTTGTCCATGGCCATTAGTTGGGGGAGCAGAAAAGGATTGAAGGCAAGAGCTCAGAAATTGCAAAGGACTTAAAAACTTACTTCTACGCTCAAAGACAACAAAGGCGTAAGTGAAAGACCAAGTGGAGGTCTACCCATGTCGGTGATGAGTATTTGACTGTATTTGAGTTAGGAATATAATTTATTTTTAGCAATTGGAAATTATTGTATATCATTTTGGACATTGCTATGTGATAGGTTTCCTTATTTTTGATGGTTGCAAGACAACGGTGTTAGGTCATGGTGAGGCGGAGAATGACCGGGACTAGGCGTGGTACGCCGGAGGTCCAAACGGTCGGGGATCGCCGGAGGATGATCGGAGACGGAGTTGTTGCAAGCCTAGAAGACAAGAGAACGACTGAGATGCTAACTAGGAGCTGCTCAGATCAAGGAGGGCCGTCGGATCGCGGTCTAGAAGATAGAGTAGCGGGTCTAGTTAGTATGCTTTGAAAAGCATGCAAAACCCGTTATGTGTGTGGGTTTCTGGTTAGCCCATGTATGAGTAAGTGAGTCAATCCTAGCCCTTGATAGTGATCCTTAGCGTAGAAGGAACTCTTCATCCATGTAGGAGTAAGTGAGTCAAGTCTAGCCCTTGATGGTGATCCTTAGGGTAGAAGGAACTCTTCATCCATACATGAGTGAGTGAGTTAATCCTAGCCCTTGATGGTGATCCTTATGATAGAAGGAACTCCTCATCCATGTATGATGGTGATCCTTAGGGTAGAAGGAACTTTTCATCCATGCATGAGTGAGTCAATCTCAACTTTTGGTGAGGTTCCTCAGGATTGAAGGAACTCATCCAAGGGTAGAGGATAACTCATGAGTAGTATAAATAGAGGGGGAGTGGTAGCTCTCCCCTCTTGAAGGTTTTGTATGCTCTTTTAAGTTTTGCCTACCTTATTGTGAGGCTTTATAAACTTTCCTCTAAAGAAATAAAATTTCACTTCCTTACTTTTCTGAATTTAATTTCAGCATTTACATTATGTCTTAAATTCAGAATTTAAATTCCGCAATTTACATTCTCGCAAGTTGCATTTGCCTCCCCTCCTTCTACATGCTTTTAATTTCCGAAATTTAATTTCTTGCACTTTACATTCTCGCAAGTTGGATTTGCCTCTCCGCCTTCTACTTGCTTGTGCTTCTTGTACCGCGAATGTATGATTGATGGATGAATCTTCTTTAGATCATATCCTCATCATTTAGGCAATCCTTTGCAAGAACTCGATCTCTTTGTTTAATCTTTGAAAAATGTTTGAAGATTGTGTTTGAGGTTTTTGTTTCTTGTGTTCTTACTTGCGATGACAAGTGGGAGAATATCTAAGATCATCTTGATCATCACAACCCCAAAAGCAAGTTCAAGACCAGGATTTTCTCTATTTTGCTCCTTTGCGTTTGAGTGTTTCAAGTGAAGTTTTAGTTGGATCCATTGAGTGGGGAAATTTTTTAATTGAGATCATTCACCCCCCTCTGATCGCTATTCCGGTCCTTCAGTAAGGAATCAAAGGGGATTTACCCCCTTTATATAACCTAACATGTGTCAGTTTTGGACACCTTTTCGGTTTTCAAGAAAGGGTAAAAACTACCTTTTTTAATAAACAATAACCGACACTAGATTGATATTCTCGAGCTTCCTTTTAGATCTTCAAACTTTTCACCTCTTTTCGTTGATCATACTCTCTGTCATAATTGATGGAAGAAGAAAAAAGGACCGAAGATGAAAAGCCTCAAAAAATAAGAGAAGGCTTGAAAATAATAGAGTTCGAAGAAATTAGAGATGTTATCCTCAAACGTCTTTTTAAATATTTAAGCTTCTCATTTCCTTTCCCTGATCATACTCTTCATTGCAATTGATGAGAGAAGAAATAAGGATGAGAAATAAAAGTTTAAACAACTAAGAAAAAGTTTGAAAGTAAATTTTTTCTTGATTCAGAGATATAAAGTATACAAAGGAAGCTTTCTTCCCCTTTATATATGCAAGACGGTTAGCATCGGTTCAGTTACCGAGAGAAGTGCAAAGATTTTTCATTTATTGACATTTAGTACAGTCAGATAATTGACGCATAACCCCATAAGGGCACAGAAGATGAAAAGCCTTGAGTAATAAACTCTAATTTCTCAAGACTTAAGGGCTAACTGACAAGGATAAAAAGTATGTCACTTATTTGGGTTCTCATTTATTCGTGACTATACTCTATTAATATGCCTACAATACATAAATATCATAATATATAGAATGAATCACATCCTTATCCGAACGGTTAAGTCTCCGATCAGTTCAGTCAAGGTAGTCAATAAAACTTTGCTATACAGTGATTATCCCCGACCAGTGAAATAGTCATCCGACCAGTGAACTGGTCAGGGACATGCGGTTATCCGATCACATTTCTCTATACGGACAGTTATCTGACAGATATACATAACTATTCGAAGGTTATCTCTAGAAAAGGTACCTTTTGGCGAGAAGACACCATTTGGCTGGAAGACATCTCTTGGTTACACGACGCCCTATGAAGAACAACTACCGCCTCTTCAACCGATATAAATAGGGGGCTGATCCATGCTGTTGAGGGCATCTGATTCGCAACGAGAATAAGCAATAGACATCTGAAAGCATTCATTTTGTAATTTGCATACTCTGTAGAGCCGCTTGGCTAATAAAGAAGCAATCCCCATATATTATTTTTCTCATCTTATTTACTAGGAGCCCATGATCATATTTTTATAAGCTCGATTAAGAGACCTTATGTCTTGGATATCGCTAGACGGTTTCAACAAAAAAAATCGTCTGTGATAAGAAGATGAAGAGTATATTAAGTTCTCGCAACGACCTAGTGCGATTCCCAATTTGCAAGTTATTATAGTAGGTTTCAACATAAAACCATTTATGATAAGTTTACTTTTACAGATGGATTGTTTTGAAAACCATCTGTGGTATATCAAAGATGATTTCTTCTTTGAAAGAAATTGTCTGTGATAAGTTGTCATATCACAGGCTTTGGAGATCCGCAATTATCATAGATGGTTGCTTAAAACTAACTATCTACTGTCTATGATAGTTTTAACGAAATTTTCCCTGGACCTTCGCAGACGGATTTTTACGTAAATAGCAAAATCGTCTGAGATGAGCCATCGGAGATGACCCTTTATGTGCTAGTGTCAATACTTTGAATCATAGGGAAATACTAGATAATCATACGCGGCGTGCCACGCCGCGAGCGCCGCTCCTCACACGAGCAAATCGAGAAAACGTGCGACTGCCACTCTCTACATGAGCAAATCGAGTAAACACGCGAAAAGAACCTAAATAAAATTTTGTGTTTTCCGCAAAAGGGCTTAAACGTAATGCTAGAAAAATGCAAAAAGGACTTAAATGCAATCTATAATTTTTTCCAAAAAAAGGACCTAAATATATTTTTTCCCAAAAAGGACATAATCGTAATTTTGATTTTACGTAAAAGGACCCGAGCATAATGCTTAAAAACGCATAAAGGATCCAAACGTAATATATATTCTTTTTAAAAAAGGACCTAAGCGTAATTTTTTTTCGAAAAAAGACCTAATTGTAATATTTTTTTAGAAAAATGACTCAAATGTAAAAAAAATTCGAGGCTCGGCTCGAGCCATAAGCCGAGCCGCAACCTAGCCGGCTCAAAGCTTCCTAGGGCGGCATTTCTTCCACATTTAATGTAGGTATGATTTTGTACAATTACACTCAATATATACATATTCTAAGTGTGTCTGTGTGTGATATGAAATAATAAGCCTACAGGTCCACGGTCCACCGACTGTCAGGCTCCCCTATATCTTTTTTCTGGCACCGCCACTGCCTGTCACCTGTGACCTCACCGCGCATGTTACACACGTAAGCTCCACTACTTGCATGCTCCTGCTGCTGCGTGTGTAGACCAGCCCGGCCGGCCGGCGGTCCGGTGGAGGTCACCTGTGGTTGATGCCACGCCTTTGTCCTCTGTAGAGATGGGCATTCGGTTTTTGTTTGTCTAATCGATTCAATTTTAAAATAATTTGGTTTTTAAAACTGGCCACCAAATTTCTCAGACCAAAATGAAAAACCGAACCAACTTAATCAAAATATTTCGATTCGGTTAATTCAGTTTTTCGGTTAACCGAAATATGAATAAACACTAAGTAGATTAGATTTAGTCCTTCTCATTTCGCAACCAGAGTAAAGATAAACCCACACAATATTCATAGGTCATTATAATATAAGCATAATAGAATATATGAATATACCAAACATATGCATAAACTTGTTAGAATATAAGAATTGTTTAATGGCTTTAGGAAGAACATTATAAAAGTGGTATTGTACATGGGTTATTCGGTTATTTCGGTTTTTAGAAGCAAAAAATCGAACCGAACACCGAAAACCGAATTATACCAAAACAAAAACCGAACCAAAAACCGAAATAATTGGTTAATTTGGTTCGGTAATTCGGTTTCAGTTTAAAAATGCCCACCCCTAGTCCTCTGGAGCTAGCTCCAATTGCACGTCCGTCCCCTTCCAACGAATGGTGGGTGGTTCGGACCATGGTTCAAAATCTTGGTGAAATTTTTTAAATTTTGGTCGAGATTTCGGATTTTGACTAGGAATGAGATTCCAAATCACGACAGAATTAAAAAAAAAAAAAAATAAATTGCTACAGTGATTTCAAAAACATTTTGGGTATTTTGACCGAAATTCATGCCTTTTGGACCAATTTGTATTGTTTTCACACCGGATTTGATGCCAATTTTTCCATAGAGAATTATAATGCCATTTATAAGAAATACATGGAAAATTTTTGCAATAAACTCACAAATCACCTTTGGCTTAGTTGGTAGAGGGGATGGATGCATGGCTGAAGACCATTTCACACAATGTTGAAAATTGCCGAAATTTTGGCAAATTTCGTCGAAATTTTGGTGATTTCGGTTTCAAATTTACCGGATTTCAAATTTGCTTTTTGAATTTCGGCCAAAATTCCAAAATCTCGCTAAAACTTTGGATTTCAGCCACCTCCGAGACGTGATCCGAAATCGAAATTTGAAACCCTAGTTGAGACGACGATGAATCTTTTTCTTTTATCTTTACTCCTTGTCAGAGCGACTACACGTGTGTATAAGGTCGTCCCTCGTTCCAGTTCTTGGCAATGCCCCTTTTCAATCTCCGCGACGCTGAATGACTTAAAGCCTTACTCAGGGCTAGTTTAGTTTCTGACTAATTCTGCTACATATAATTTTAGATAAGTGTGGCATATCACAAAAATATCATAATTTTTGTGGCAACCAAAATAAAGACCACAGTACCACACATATGGCAAAGATCCGGCAAAAACCTGAGCCCTATGACGCGTGAGCCATAGGCCCAAGAAAATGTGACAAGACGCAACTAGAGTGAGCAACCAAACACCTGCTCAAAATATGTGGCGCGTCTAAGATAGACATAGCAATGTTTAAGCAATGATCCAACAATAATCGAAAAGTCAAGCAAATTCGTTGATTTCAACTATTTCAGCCCCATTTGAAACATAGAATTTATCAAGGAAATATGGGGATTTCAACTATCTATACCCTTTTATAATGCACCTAAGCAAATTTTCCTACGTCCACCCTAAATAATGCATCTCATTAGAGATGGCCCAATGTTCGTGCACCCAGCAAAAACGTCTTCAGAAACTTGCATTCATCAAAATGAACGTCTCAGATCTTTCCTTAGTTTTACTTACCCACATCCGATGGTCATTATTTAGTGTGTCTAATCATCCCTGTGGTCCACAACAGACCTCCCCCACCTACATATTTGAAAGGAGAGCGAATCAAATAAGGAAATAAATAAGGAGGATTTGCATGCAAGGAAACCAGATTTGAATTTTTTACTGGCCAAAATTGTACGTACTACATATTTGAAAGGAGGGTGAATCAAACAAGAAAATAAACAGAGAGGATCCGCATGCAAGGAAATAAGACTTGAATTTTTTATTGTCCTGGCATTGTGATCGTATTTTTTTCCGAATATGACCCTTCTCGAGACTTTTTTACGGATCTAGCCCCATAGAGCCTAATTTGTGCACGGAGGCGCTGAATTTTTGTTTTCATTTTTATCTAAGAAACCAACCATCTGCGTGAGTCTTTGCTTAATTTTTTCAATTTTTTCTCGGAACGGAACCGTGAAAAAGCTTTAATTTTATCTTTTTTACTTGCGGATCCAGCGGTCGGCGTGCACAGTTTATTTTTCATATTTTTCCGAAATCATCCTTGTGGTCCACAACAGACCTTCCCTCATCTCCAACATCAACAAGGAAAAGGAAACAAACGTCCTGGAATCAAGGAAAAGGAAACAAATGTCCTGGAAAAGGAAAAGACCATACATTACGTGCTGGGAAAAGGAAACCGGGAGATGGGGCAACGCGGTCGAGAAGCGTGGAGTGCGCAATGGCTCCACGGTCGCCATCGGTGGCTTTGCCGACGCGACGAGGTTCTTTGGTCGGCGACCTTGCGACGCCGTGCCTCGCAAATTTATAATTTATTTTTTAAAAATAATTTTATTAAGTACAAAATAATCGAAAGTTTTTTGAGATTTTTCTAGAATTTTTAACCTAATGTCTTGTCTTTTCAAAAATCCTTCTATATTTAAAAAATGAAGGCAACTCACTTGTAGCTTCTTTTAGTCATGCCCAGGACCAAAGAAGCTTCTTCTCTTCCCTCCCTCCATTAAAGCAAGAAAGAAGCTCCAAAGCTCCATCAATCCCGCACCAAATCTCCTCTTTCCATCTATGGTGTTAATTCCCCAAATTTCGTGCTCTATTGCCAAAATTTCCTCCCAATCTGATTTGATCCCAAATTATGGTTTTCATAAATATGCTTGTTTCGGTGCTATAAAAGCCGGCGAGCTCTCCTCCACCCCATCGCATTGCGTAAATCCCCAAGTGCTCCCTCTTGTAAAGATCGCTGGATTTTAGAGGTAACCCAAGCCATCACCGTCATCTTTCCCGACGAAATTCACCGCAACCGTGACTCCTCCCCCGCAGGCGTCGGTGCCGGCAATCTCGCCGCACCAGTGCCGACCCACTGCGATCGGCCGGCCACCCCTGGCCTTCCCTCCCCCTTGCCTCGGCCAAGCCCAGAGAGCACGCTGTGCTCTCTGTAGAAGCTGCAAAAAAAATAATCTAAGATCAGAAAATTCTTTTTTCTTTCTCTTTCTTGATTTAAAATCTTTTGGAGCCCGTTTTCGCCTATTCGATCTCCATTTAGTTCCATTTTTCTTTCTAAATTTATTTAAAATTCTAAATTTCTCTTTTATTATTAAGTGTTGTATTCATACTTATCTTCTCATTTAATTGATAAGCGGGTGTACTGCTGTCGTAGCGTTAGCACAGGCACTATACTAGTTTCACGAAAAAATTCCTAAAACATCCTGTAGGGCCCCTCCGGTATTTCGCCGCCCCAACTCAAAAGCATGAGTACATGTTCTACCACTAGTTTTGCTAGTACTAGTAGTCAAACCGTCCCAGCAAAGAACATATGTATGTGCATCGATTTTTCCTGGTGGGAATCCAAATGAGAGGAGTAAGGAAGATGTTGACGATGCGGACGTGAACATCCTTGAGTTAGAACTTCGCCAGTAAAATCCGATGATATATTAGCTGCTAATATGAAAAAATGACAAAAAAGTGGAATCCACATCATCAAAACCGCTTCGGTTAAAACGAACTTACCCTTAAACATGAACAATTGTTGAGATTACATGCATCTCTTTCACTTTGACGGCAAGAAAATTTCCACAATAATATATAAGAAATAAAAAAATCATACAAATTTCCCCATTCATCGAGAGTGACAGAAAATGATTCATTTCGCTTATTTTTATAGGTCAGATTATAATAGGTAGATAAATCAGATACAGATGTTATAACGGTTACAAATGTATAAAATAAAAATATATTTCTAACCATACAGGAGTGGAAAGAGATCCAATGCAGTCATGTAAGGACTATAACTTTAGCAGTTATGGATCGACCATAGGATCAAAAATCGATGGCCAAAATCGTCCGTAGCACTGTTCGAAAAATACTGCAATAATACATTGTAGATAAAATTGTTCGCCAATTCGAACCGTTCGTCAATCTGAACCGTTCGTTGCTTCAATCGAGCGGTGCTTGTTGGAGATATGCCCTAGAGGCAATCATAGAGATAATTATATTTCCTTATGTTTATGATTTATTATCTTATTCCTTGAATAATGTCATTATTATTTTTTAGCAAGTATGTGACTTGTTTGTGAAACTCTATATATGACCTTGTGATAACTATTCTAAAAGTGATCCCTAGTCGATAAACATATAAGGACACTATGAATAGATTAGCATATGTATTAGTTGGTGATCATATTTCACGGGTCATAGATATGGAGATATCGAACTAATAATATAGATATGTTAGAGAATATAGAGTTGGATCGACCCACCTTGAGACAATATGAGAGCGTTGTAATCTTACTAGTCACCAGTTGGTCTCATATACAATGTGTATGCTATATCCTTACACTTGAGGTTGATACATGTACTTGAGATGTGCAGTGACTTACTTAGGGGGTTGCCAAACGCTACTCTATAACTAGGTAGTTATAAAGGTGGCTTTTGGGTTTGTTATGAAGCATGCTTTGAGCCATGGTCGATCAAGATAGGATTTACCCCTCCATACAACATGAGAGATATCTCTAGACCTCTCGAGTAATCAGATTCCGAAAATGCATGGTCATGCTATTCACGGTTAAAGAGTTAACCGTAGTCGGAAATTCCGAGTCACGTAATTGAGAAAGAGTGGTCAAGCTAACTAAACAAGGATGGCACATAATCATCTTGAGTTTGACCAATATCATGAGGCAAAGGGAAATGCATATAACTAAGCATTGATAAGATTTGTTTGATGTGATCTTTACATATACTTGGCAGTCGGCACGCTTTGCTAGGGATCCCTACCAATTAATAGTCGAGTAAGAGTACTCGAGCCATGTCCAAGTATACGTGAACCTATAAGGTCACATGCTTAAAGGATTGGGACTTAATTCGAATGGTAATCCGAATTATGATAGACTATGAATTCCTAATGGACCTTTAATGTAGAGACTCATTGTGGGGCGTCTATATAAATGGAAGGGGTAGTGGCTTTAGGGTTAAGAGAGGATATAGTAATTCAGAATTTTCGAAATCCTAGCCGCCGCAACTCCTTCGCCTAAAACCACGCAGCCGGCCCTAACAATCCGGCGCATGGCATCCTTACCCCGTACGTGTGGATACTTTGGAGGCGTTACGACGATGCTTCAACGCTAGGACGATCCGCAACCTGTGACGGTGACAAGGACGATGCACAGCCTATGACGGTCACGAGAAGCTGTTGGAGGAGGTGCGAGGCTAGTACGACTACAACTGTACTAACGCATTGTAAAAGCCTCAAAAATCATAAAATAAAGAAAAATGAAATAAAAATCTTTTGTGTATTATTTTTGAAATTTCTAAAATTTCTGGATTTTTTGAATATTCTTTTGGCTTTTCTTTAATACAAGAAAGTGAAACAAAGAAGATAATAAATGGAAAATGGTAAAAAGTAAAAATGTTAATTCAACAAAAATTTACCAAAGTCACCATAAATATCCGAGGGCTCTCCTCAGCTTGCTTAAGTCTGTGGGTAACCTGGATTTATAAAAATAATAATTAATCAAAGATAATCATGTGTAAATATCTCAGGGTAAAATGGTAAAATAATTTGGTAAAAATATCTGGTAGTCATCCTGACCCAATATTTTTTATATTGCTGAGATAAAAACAGTATAAAACTCCAGTAAAAATATCAAGAATTTAATAATTCACTTTATAATTTTAAAAATTCAAAAACAGTGAATAAATAAACTAGAAAACAGTAATGTCAGAATTTTTAAAAAATAAATATTAATAATTAAAATCTTTAATATTTACAGAAGGTGTATAATACAATTTAAAACTATCATAAAAAGTTTTGTAAAATAATCTCTTCATTAAGTCACAAATTAAAAGAAAAACCGAATGGGCAATGACAGTAACAGTTGCATTGTCATATTTTTATTAAAAGCTACATGCATCATAAAATATCTAAATTTTTACAGGAAGCTGGTAATATCCTAGCCGACCAATGGTAAAAATTTTATAAAATTTCGTGTCGTTTTGACCATTGAAAACGCCGTTGAAATCCCGTCCTGTCCCGAGCCTTCGCCAGAGTTCTTTTTCCCCTCTTGCTGACATGTGGGCCCGGTTGTCAGTGAGACACCTCGGCTGACAGCCGCTGCCACCTCGCCCCACGCGTCAGCGACCCAACGGCGTTCTTCTCCCTTCTCCCCGCTCTCTCTCTCTCGAGCAGAGACGCAGACCTCTCGGTCTTTCTCTTGCTAGCCGCCTCCAACCGCCTTTGAGCCCGTATAAAAGGCATCCCCCTCGTCGCAGCCGACCCAGTTCGCCTCCCGTGCAACCCATTCCGCCGCTACTTTGGTCATCTTCCCCAATTCCGGCGAAAACCGCAAAGAGGGCAAAACACCACATCTTCCTCTCCAAGCCGTTTCGTCCCAATTCACTTCGCCTGAAGCTCCCTCGTGCTTCCAGGAGCTCGTCCCAAGCCTCGGCCGAAACCCTTTCTTCCCCGGCGAGCTCCTCCACCGTGATCTTCTTCCGCGCGCGCACGATGAGAAGCTCCCTCCGCCATCCATTCTTCGAACCAAAGCCAGAAATGGAATCCTTGAAGCTCACTGATGCTCGTAGTGGTGATCTTCAAGCCTAGGATAGATTCGTTTGCAGGTTCGCCGTGGCCGTGAGTTCCGCCGCCCTCGCGGTCGCGACCGCCTTCCCGGCCACCTCAGCTCACCGCGCCACCACCCAAAGGTGCGCCTTGGTCCGCTGGTGCCTCTGGTGGAATCGATTTTCCCGCCGCGGTGATGGTTCGCCGTCGGCGAGCTCGCCTTACCGCAGCCCTGCTCTGGGTCACCGCCAAGCGGGCCTAGCCTATCAGTCGCTCGCGCTAAAGCGCTGAGATGTGTCGACCACCAGTGGGCCCGACTGTCGATCTCATGCGCATGCGCGAAGTCGCCGTCGTCGGCCCCGCCTTTGTCAACAGCTACAGCAGCCAGATCGGCCGACCGATGGGCCCGGCTGTCGGCGCCTCGGTAGCAGTTCCACTGAAATGGAAAGCGCGTTTTCGTAGCGAAAGCGTGTTTTCCATTTTCGGCAATTTTCTAATTTTCAGTATTTATTCAAAACCTAGATATTCATTTAGCTATAACTTTTGAATCACTTGGATAAATTTGATGGAATAAATTTATAAATTCATCTAAAATCAGGTAGTATCAGAATATTCAAAAATATTTCAGAATTGAATTTTATTTGGATTTCGAATTTAAATTCAAAGAAAAGTTTAGAAATATGTTATACATGA
This sequence comes from Otatea glauca, assembly GCA_036346275.1. Taxonomy (NCBI): domain Eukaryota; kingdom Viridiplantae; phylum Streptophyta; class Magnoliopsida; order Poales; family Poaceae; genus Otatea; species Otatea glauca. Next base: position 54,774,953 of record CM070711.1, read on the forward strand.
AAATTCTGCAAATAACCTCCAAATTTAGTAAAATAAATTTTATTAGAATCCTTGTAATCTCAGGAACCTGAATATGTAAAAATAATTAGGGTGTATTATAAGAAAAATTTAAGTTATAAAATGGGTAGCAAATAATGCAATAATGGTTTAAATGAACTAAATCTTTAAATTGCAAATGAGAACAAATAATGCTTGCAACCATTTTTGAATTTGTGAAGTTATTTATTTGAATATTTCCATCTGATTTCTTTTTGGCTCTATTGAAATTTGGTATTTGTTATATGTTGTCGTACGACGAATAGAATCCGACGAAACCGGTGTATTCGACGAACAGGAGTTCGAAGTCGAGGATACTCAACAAGGCAAGCAAAACCCCTTGATCATATTGATCCCAGTTTTATAAATGTTTTCATTAAATGTTTTATTGCATACTTTATTTTATTAAAGTCTGCTATAATTTGGGTAAAGGTAGTTGTACCAGTAGACTTATAGAACTTCCTTGATAAGTAGGGAATTGTGAACCTTGAAAACCCTAGAATAGCTTAGACATTATTTAATGTCAATCTGGGTTACTCACATTTAGTGAAATGCTTAGCCAAAGCATAAATGAAGATAAAACTGTGACATGATTAAAGACTTTGGATATGACATTTAAATGGGTGTGACCATTTTTATGGTTGGTATTTAGTTGGAAAATGAAAATAAAACTGTGGTTTAGATGCGGGCAATTATTGTCAATAGCCGGTTGTGCATGTCTTTGCACGTAGTATAGGGTGGAGATTATTGCCCGTGTCGAGTTAAGGACCGAACAATGGGTTGTTTTCAGGCCAAGAATATTCATACAACCACAAGTGCTGGTATGGGACAGCTCTAATTTATTAAGTTGTTTAAAACTAGCTTTGCACTTGGAAGGCCGGAGTAGTACGAGCTGTTTCTTAATGAATTGCTCGACGAGACGTCCACACCGAGGTGATCATGGATTAAACGTCTACCAATATAACGGTGTACGCCATACTGTGGGTAGTTCCATCATTTCTATGCTCGAGTTCTTACACCACGAGAATGGGTTTATAAATCCTTGTCTTTGGTGCAAAGTTAGGTTTAAATAATGTAACAGATTATAACATGACTCTCTGCGGCACACCAAAGCGGTGTGCAAATATCGATTGCTCAAAGAGTCACCATGTCTTGTGGGAAAGTCAGTATACCTCTGCAGTTGTAAAACTAATCGATTAGCGCGTCATGATCATGGACACTTGGTAAAGTCATCACATAGTTAGCAGTTTTGCTTATTTTCATAAAAAGTGGTTTCTACCACGTGTTGGTCATTTCCGCTGTGTGCGGGAGGAAATGGTTTTGAGTATGGTCAGTATACCCAAGCATTCGTGATTTATTGATGCTTACATTCTATCACTTTCAATATTAAATTGCTTTTATTTAAATTCCATTTTGCAATCTATTATTCTGTATTTACATTTCAAACCAGCTTTATACAAATTAACCTTAGTAGCATTTCATTGGAATGGCCTGCATGTATTTTAGGATTTGCATAAGTCTTGCGAGTACGTAAGTACTCAACTTGCCTATGTTGATGTTTTTAGGTGAAGAAACAGATTTCCCCGACGATTCTTACGTTGATGCAAGGATACGGGAATTTAACGATGAATTTATCTAAGGATTTTCCTTGTCGGTTACTGTGGAACAATGGGTTAAAAGGCATACTACAAGAAGTTGTCTCCACTGCAGTTTTACTTTTGGTATTATAAAAATAATATGTAATCTTACTTCCGCTGTGTAATAAAGTTTGTGTATGACTGTGATATCAATTTGTATTTGTGCGTACTAGCTACTGATCATGGGACTAGTACTGTATGCACATGGTATCCATTTTTGGTATTCATTTATCAAAAATGGGGGCCTTACAAGTAGGTATCAGAGCCATGCTGACTGTAAGAAACCTTAGGTAGTCTGGGAGTAATAAAAACTTAAAACTTGACATAAGAATCCAAACAAACTAAAATTTTGAATTAGGACATGTTACCTGTCTATTCTTTATATGCATGAAACTTTTCTTTTGGTTATGTATATACTTGTTAATAACTCTTTCCTATTTTTAAATTTCTGCTAGAATCTTTTCTTCTAAAAATTTACTTTACTGTCTTACATTTAATCAGGAATGCTAATTCCTTGTTAAATGTGCAGATGGGCGGATATACCCCATGTTATACTTCCACTAATAGGGAGAATTCTGGCATGGCGGGATTTCTTGCTCGTTTGCTAGAATTCGTCCATTTTCCTGAAAATCCACGATATATAGTATTCCACGCAGCAGTTAGTTCTGTCTCTGTGGAATACATAGCTAGGGTGGATATCCCTACCCGAGATGAGGACAGTGAAGAATTTTTGTCTTTTGAGGGTCCTGGATCTTCCCTCATGATGGCTATGAATGAAGCCGCCTATATGGCCGTTGTCAGTTTGCGCTACACCTTACCTGAACTGGCAGTGGTATATAGGAGGATTCCATCCCAACCACCAGGTGGGGAGAATAGCTATATGGATGCCACTGGGCTACAAAATCCCACTCTACGTAACCAAGTGGAATTCATAAATGCCTCGACCAAGATCTTGCCGTCGGAATCGAATCTGAGGAGGCACGTCGCCGTATAACATTCCTAGAGAATGCCATTGCCCCCTGTGTCGCCAGAGGTATTGTTCCTCGCTCAGTTCTGGGGCGAGTCCCTCAGACACCTGCGCCCGACGACACCCAAGTCCCACCCCGGTGTCGCCAGGCGAGGATGTCAGTGATAGGGAGTCGCCCTAGATTGCCGAGCATCCAGGTAGACCCCCATAGTTTTTCTCCGCGGCGTCCTCAGAGACCGCAGGAGCGTCACTGTCAGGAGATCCCTTATCCTCCTGATGCCGAGAGTTCTAGTCATAGAGATAGTAACAGTCCGTGAGTTTGCTAGATGATGAGTAGTGTTAGATGAGGCCTTTGGTGTTGTCCTTTTATGTAGTAACGTCAAAAATAAATGTTATGTTTTGCTGTGAATATTATAAGTTGAAATAAAGTTCTTGCTTTATATTGTTTTGTGTGCTTTTGGTTCCTACTCGTAAATATTTAACTTTCAGTTAATATTTTTACGATGTTGTGATCCTTAATAATAACAATCAATTCATAAACAATATTGAATCTTGTTTTTAAAACAAATGGTAACCACCGAGATTAAAATTAAAGTAGATCTTAATTAGTTAATAATCTGTTCCGGATGCTCGCAACCCGATCCTTGGATGAGATTACGGGAGTGAGAAACCGGAAACTCACCACGCGAGTGACTTCGGCCACTCGGCCACCTAATCGATCCATCCGTCGGCGGTCAGAGGATCTTCGTCGCGTCGTCAAGCCGTCGAGATTCGCCGCCCGCAAGTCCAAGAAGAAGAAGTTCGGAGGGCGGTTGCGGGGCCGCCAACCATGGCCCAAGTGCTTGCGATGATAGAACAGGTCGCCAGACGAATACCTGTTGCTCCAACAATTGGTCCAAAATCGACCAACCTTGGTGCTTTGCAAGTTATAGGCCGGTTTTGGTGAAGCCTCCCATCGGTCCAAGTTGGGAGAATTTTGAAGACCCGCCTCCAACCTTTTCTTCTTCATCGATCCACAGACGCGATGATTGGCTCTGAGCTATTGGAAGCAAGTGACCATTGCTCAATGCAATGATCATGAGAAGGTCCTATATCGTCGTACCAACTCGAGGGAGCCAGCGATGCGGTGGGAAAATTTTCAGCGGCAAGGCCCCAAGATCAAGAAGTTACTTGGGATGTTTTCGTTGAAGTCTTCAGAAGGCGCATATTCCCTCGAGCTTGGTGAATTTAAAAGACGGAATTTCTTGATCTGCGTCAAGGAAATATGTCCGTAATGGAGTATCTTCACCGCTTTAATTACCTTGCGCTATGCGTCGTCGGAGTTAGTTCGAAGCCGAAGAATTGAGCACTTCCGGGACAATCTGAACAATGAAGTCAAGCATCTTCTAGCCATTCACGACTTTCATGACTTCCAAACGCTTGTGGACAAGGCAATAATAGCCGAGCATAGTTCACGAGACGTGATGGAGAGTCGTAAGAGGAAGTGGATGGCGCGGAAAGCTTCCAGCCCGAATTTGCCGAGGCCGCGCGTTGGTCAGCCGACCAATGTTCGACCTCCTCTGCCTCGTCAGCAGCAGCGGCCAGAGGAGGTCAAGGTCGGCGCCCGGCCCAGCGGTCTTACATTGCGTCCCTCGAACAAAGAATGAAGGCAAGACTTCTGGAGCTCAGAATCAAGCAGCCGGTGTGACCTGTTATCATTGTAAAGAGCGTGGGCATTATGCAAATGTCGGCCCTAAAAGAGGTCAAGCGTCGAGGCGCGATCGTTGCGAAATTCAGAGACCCCAGTCGACCCTCGGGGCTGGAATTCTCGGGTTGTCAAGCCTTCGCACTCTTAATCTCGGTCACGGCGTGGTCGTCTTCATCATGTGACCGCTGAGGAAGCAAGCGAAACGCTAGATGTGGTACTGGGTATGTTTCCTGTGCACTCAGTACCTACTTTGGTATTGTTTGATTCTGGAGCATCGCACTCGTTTATTTCTAAGGAATTTGCTGATCAGAATAACTTGGAAATTGATCTCCTTTCTGCCAAAATGATAATCTATTCCCCTGGTTCAGTCATGAATTCAATTAAGTTTTGTCCTAAAGTTAGCATTGAAATTAATGGAGTCATGTTTCATGCTGACCTTATCCTTATAGAAACCTCAGGGTTAGAAGTAATCCTTGGTATGGATTGGTTGTCTAAGTTCAAAGGATGCATAGACTGTGCCAATCGATCCATTTCCTTGGTTAGCCCTGAAGGAATCCCAGTTCATTTCTCTTCCATTCAAAGTTCTTCAAATTCTCAAGCTTTCCTTTGTTCAGCCATAATAAAAGATCTTAGCCAGATTCCAATTGTCTCCGAGTTTCCTGATGTTTTTCCAGATGAATTGCCAGGCCTGCCTCCAGATAGGGATATAGAGTTTGTCATAAACCTTGTTCCTGGAACAGCGCCTATATCCAAGCGTCCTTATCGAATGCCCCCTGATGAGTTAGTCGAACTAAAGAATCAAATTCAAGAGCAATTAAGAAAAGGTTTTATTCGACCTAGCTCTTCTCCTTGGGGTAGTCCAGTTCTTTTTTTGACCAAAAAGGACGGTGGAATACGCATGTGCGTGGACTATCGTGCATTGAATGATGTCACAATTAAGAACAAATATCCTTTGCCTCGTATCGATGATCTGTTCGATCAATTGACCGGTGCTCAAATCTTTTCAAAAATTGATTTAAGGCATGGGTACTATCAATTGAAGATCAGACCTGAAGATATTCCTAAAACCGCTTTTACCACTCGTTATGGTCTATATGAATATACTGTAATGTCTTTCGGACTTACAAATGCTCCTGCTAATTTCATGTGCCTTATGAATAAAGTTTTCATGGAGTATTTGGATAAGTTCGTAGTGGTATTCATTGATGATATTCTCGTCTATTCCAAATCCGAAGAAGATCATGCGCAGCATTTGCGCATGGTTCTTGAAAAGCTTCGAGAGCATAAGCTTTATGCCAAATTTGAAAAATGTGAATTTTGGCTAAAAGATGTTGCTTTCCTTGGTCATATTCTTTCTAAAGGTGGTATTTCCGTTGATCCCAGTAAAGTCAAAGCTGTTCTAGACTAGGAAACCCCTCAATATGTTCCGAAGATTCGAAGTTTTCTCGGTCTAGCGGGATATTATCGCCGCTTTATCGAGAACTTCTCCAAAATCGCTCGTCCTTTGACCCAGCTTCTCAAAAAGGAAAAGAAGTTTGAGTGGACACCTGAATGCGAAGAAAGCTTTCAGGAATTAAAGAAAAGGCTAACATCAGCTCCTGTGCTAGTTTTACCCGATGTCCATAAAAGCTTTGATGTCTATTGTGATGCCTCCAAGAATGGGCTTGGGTGTGTGCTTATGCAAGAAGGAAAAGTCGTAGCTTACGCCTCCCGTCAGTTGCGACCTCATGAGCTCAATTATCCGACTCATGATCCGAGTTAGCTGCGATAGTGCGCGCTCACGAAAATTTGGCGTCATTACCTGATTGGAAACAAATGCAGTGTATTCACCGATCATAAGAGTCTGAAATATTTCTTCACCCAGCCTGACCTAAATTTAAGACAACGAAGATGGCTATAGTTGATAAAAGATTACGACCTTAGCATTCAATACCATCCTGGTAAAGCCAATGTCGTAGCAGATGCTCTGAGTCGTAAGCTTCATTGTCTTTCTGTTACATCTTTGACCGATCAATCTGATCTTGTGAAAGATTTTCAAAAGCTTAATTTGGGAGTTATCGAAAAAGGTTATTTGGCCGCACTAGAGGTGCAACCAACCCTTAAGTTCCAAATTAGAGCCGCTCAGCTCAAAGATCACTACTACAGAAAGGGGTATATTAGACGCCTCAGCACAGACGGTTTGAGGAACCGTCTGTGACAAATAATATAACTGATGGTTTTATACTTTAACCGTCAGTGAAATTATCACAGACGGTACTCTACAAAAACCGTCAGTGATATACATCCATGTCACAGACGGGTTTAATTAAAAACCGTCTGGGAATATATCACAGACGGTTCTTTCATAAAACCGTCTGTAACATCACATATTATCCCAGATGGTTTTGTAATAAAACCGTCTGTCATATATCACAGACGGTTTTATTATAAAACCGTCGCATTTCTATGTTTATCATTGACGGGTTTTCTATAAAACCGTCTCGAGATTTCTATCGATTGTATAAAATACGAGGCCCGAGCCACTTGGTGCATTTTAGGGTTTGGGATCTATTTTCATTTGGCTGCGGTGTGCGTACCGTGTGAGGCGATTGGGTAAAAGAAGACCGTTGATTTCGAAAGGTGATTGAGGATCCATTTGATTTTGGTGATCTAAGGTTAGTAACGGTGTCTAATTGCAGTATATTCAAGATCTACCTTATTAAGTATGGAATTTGATGATTTTTTAGATTTAGCTTGTAGATATTCATGTGTTCTTTCTTTGTAAGGGTAGTAATGGGTTTTAATTGCATTAACACTAAATGTTGTATTGCTTGGCGTAGATGGACCGAAGATGGATGTACACTAAGAACCGTGTGAGTGCCGAGTACATGAATGGCGCTCCGCTTTTAGAAGAGCTGCAGAAGAGGATATGTTTAATAAGGGGGCGTTTATGTCTTGTCCGTGCATTGATCGTGAGAATCAAGATGTTTGAAACTTTGCGCAGATCGAAGCACACTTGATTATGAGGGGTTTCAAAACGGGGTATACATGTTGGACCAGTCACGGTGAAGAGCAGGAGATACAGGAAGCAGGTATTAACTTGGTCGACGAAGTTAATGATATGTCGGATGGTCATATCGATTGTGGTTCCGATGAGGATAGGTTGCAGGAAGATAATCTGAATCAGATGCTGCGTGATGTAGAAGGCAACCGTGATGATAGAGAATATGGTAAATTCCGGGTCTTGATGGAGGACTCGGAGAAACCTTTATTCACAGGCTGCAAGTCGAAATACACAAGGTTGTCATCCGTGCTTGAACTGCTGAAATTGAAAGAAAGCAACGGTTGGTCCGATAAGAGTTTCACAGCGCTGTTACGTTTATTGGCGGACATGCTTCCCGAGGGAAACGAGTTGCCGACAACCACCTACAAAGCTAAGAAGGTTCTTTGTCCCTTGGGAATGGATGTAGAAAGAATACATGCATGTCCGAACGACTGTATCCTGTATCGCCAAGAGTACGCGAACTTGCACATATGTCCTGTGTGCAACGCATCCCGGTACAAGCGTAAGAGTCATTCGGATGATGACAGTGAGGGCACCCAGGTGATGAAAGGACCTCCTGCTAAGGTGGCATGGTATCTGCCTATAATTCCTCGTTTGAAGCGTTTGTTTGCGAACCCAAATGAGGCAAAACTGTTGCGTTGGCACTCGGAGGAGTGTAAGAACGATGGAATGCTAAGGCACCCTGCTGATTCCATCCAATGAAGAAACATCGATAGGAGGTTTCAAGAATTCGGTGAGGATCCGAGGAATATAAGGTTTGGATTGAGTACAGATGGGATGAATCCTTTCGGTAACATGAGTAGCCAGGCATAGCACTTGGCAGTGAATCTCTGTATCTACAACCTTCCTCCTTGGTTGTGTATGAAGCGGAAGTACATTTTGTTATGCAGACTTATCCAAGGACCAAAACAACACAGGAGCGATATTGATGTGTACCTATCACCATTGGTGGAAGATCTGAAAACACTATGGGTTCCCTGTGCAGTATGGGATGCGTACAAACATGAGAACTTCACTTTGCACTGCCTTTTGTTCTGCACCATAAATGATTACCCTGCCCTTGGTAACCTATCAGGCCAGAGTACAAAAGGGACCAAAGCCTGCACTCACTGCTTAGACAATACCGAGAGTGTGGGGTGAATCACTCACATAAAGCTGTTTACATGCATCACCGTAGGTTCCTTGAGGAATCACCCATACCGCAAAATGAAAAAACAATTTGATGGAGCGAGCGAAGGCGGTTTAGCTCCAAAGCCTTTAAGTGGGATAGATATCCATGATATGGTTAAGAACTTGGATGTTGCGTTTGGAAAGGGCGTAAATCAAGGTCCCGTGAGAAGAGCACGTGGAAGAAGAGATCAATATTTTGGGACCTACCTTATTGGGAGCACCTAGAAGTTCGGCATTGCATCGACGTGATGCACGTGGAGAAGAATATCCGTGATAGCTTGATTGGTCTCTTATTGAATATTAAAGGCAAATCAAAGGACGATATCAATGCACGCCTTGACTTGGTCGATATGGGCATAAGACACGAGTTAGCACCGAAAGAGACAGATCTGAGCCGAACATATTGCGAACACTGCTTGTTACACTTTGTCTAAGGCCGAGAAACTGAATCGTGCGGTGCTTGCATGGTGTGAAAGTTCCGTCCTGTTACTCCTCTAACTTGAAGAGACTTGTTTGATGCAAGATTTGAAATTAGTTGGCATGAAGTCTCATGATTGTCATGTCTTGATGACACAAATGCTCCTGTGGCAATTAGAAGTATTTTGCGGTCAAGGTTCGGAGACAATCACGAGGCTGTGTTATTTCTTTAACACAATTGCTCAGAAGGTAATCGATCCCGAAGCATTAGATGCACTGCAGGCTGAGGTGGTGATGACTCTATGTAATCTTGAGATGTATTTCCCTCCGTCATTTTTCGATATCATGGTCCATCTCGTTGTTCACCTTGTGACAGAGATAAAGATATCTTGCCCGTGTTCCTCGTAGCATGTACCCATTCAAGAGGTATATGGGGATTCTCAAGTCCTACGTACAAAATCGATCTCGGCCAGAGGGTAGCATTGTCGAAGGTTATGCAACCGAAGAAGTCGTAGAGTTCTGCGTCGATTACATGGCTCAGGTCAAACCAATAGGTGTGCCTCGATCTCGCCATGAGGGGAGACTTCAGGGCTTCGGGACCATCGGAAGGAAAGCAATCACGTCTGATCCGGCTTTCTATGCTCAAGCTCATTTCACGGTTTTGCAACACATGGCTGTAGTGTCCCCGTACATCGACGAGCATAAGCACTGGCTGCGGCAAGAGAATCCGACGTGGCAAGAGCCTTGGATCACGAGACAGCATAACCTTCAGTTTAATAGATGGCTGAAGGAGCGACCCATCACTGGGACCTCTTCAGGTGATACGCTCACATGGTTGGCAAAAGGGCCAACATTTACAGTTGTAACATGGAAAGGATGCGACTTAAATGGGTACACATTTTACGAGAGATCGTGACATGAAGAGCACAAACTGAGCAGCGTGTGCGCATAGATCGTTCAACACCGTTGGGTCAACGAGCTCCCTACTATGGGTTCATAGAGGATATTTGGGAGCTTGACTATGTACTATTCAAGATCCCTTATTTAGGTGTCGTTGGGTCCACCTCCGGACGTGAAGGTTGACAAGCACGGTGTCACTCTCGTTGACCTCGCACGCGTCGGATATCAAGATGAACCATTCATACTCGCTAACCAAGCTGTTCAAGTATTCTATGTAATCGACCCGTCCAATAAGAAGAGACATGTAGTTCTTCAGGGAAAAAGGAGGATTATCGGAGTAGAGAATGTAGTAGATGAGGAAGAATACAATCAATTCGAAGAGTTGCCTCCTATCGGAACGAGCATCACAGTCCAGGAAGAACAACCCGAAGAAGCTAGCTACGCACGCGTCGATCATCATGAAGGGCTAATTTTTATACAAAAGAATAAGCAAGTGGAGTTATGATTTCAAGTGTACTCTAGAAGATAATATAGTTGTTTGTAATGAGATGCTTGAAATTAAAAACAACTTTGTGTATATATGCATCTGATTTATGTAATATAGTTTTCTTTCCTTTGCTGATATTGCTTCATCTACAATTCCATATACAGTATACATTATGTCAAGAAGGCCAAACTTTTGGATTTAACATATAGCAATGAGTCTGTTTAAATCTTCATCACAGACGGTTCAAATATAGGACAGTCTGTGATAAATTAATATCACAGATGGTTTTGTTACATAACCGTCTGCCATATGAACTATTTCAGACGGTTATAATATAGAACCGTCTGTGATAAATTAATATCACAGATGGTTCTATTTACGAATCGTCTGTGATATTTTTATATCAGACGGTTCTTATGTAGAACCGTCTGTGATATGGGTGACCTATAAAATGCGCACTCTGCAGATCTGTCATTCTCCACTCTTCCACTCACGCGCTCAAAACCCTAGTATTCGTCTCCGCCCCGCGACGCCTCCCCATCGTCGACGCCGCCCCGTCGTCGACGCCTCCCATCGCCGACTCCTCCCCTCGTCGACGCCTCCCATCTCCTACCCGCCCTCGCCGACGCCTCCCATCGCCGACGCCGCCGCGCGACGCCTCCCCATCGCCGACGCGCCGCCCCGTCGTCGGCGCCTCCCATCGCCGACTCCTCCCCTCGTCAATGCCTCCCCATCTCCGACCCGCCCCTCGCCGCAAAGACACCATCGCCGACGCCTCCCCATCGCCGACGCCGCCCAGCGCGCGCCTCCCCATCGCCGACTCCTCCCCTCGTCGAACCCGAGTGCGGATGAACTGAAATTTAATTGTTGAATCGTGGTGGTTTATGATTTGATTCTGTCTGTTTAGGTGTACTTCGACAATATTGTTTAGGACCTAGGAGATATACTAACTGCACTGCTGTCATGAACAGAATGTGCAATGCCACCAAATTTTATTTATTATCCTGTTGTGATTAATCTATTTGTGTATGCATTTGTGCTGGCCTTTTTTTCAATCCTGTTGTTGACCAATTGGATATGTAGCTGAATGGCATCTTTGGTTTCATTTGTGTCAATTTCGATGGAGATATTTTCAGGATTTCTAAAAATGGTGCTCTAATGACGTTGGCTATTACATGTTTATTTTATTCTGTTGCATACTGAGATGCTTAGGGAAGCAAATATCAAGAAGGTGCATAAAAATCTTTTGAGGTTGTGAAGAAAAGAAATTATGTTCTGTTATGAATGTAACTTTTACATTTACCTCTTGTTTCATAGCCTTTTAATGCACTTATGTGCTGCATGTGCTCTAATGGGTGTATACATAATTGTCTGCACAAAGATCCACTTTTAGTGAAGGTGAATAAGGCAAAAAAAAATTTGTCGGATTAAGGGAAAATGCCAAAAAAAAGCAGAACAACCATACTTCTCTCAACTTACCTTCTTACCTTCTTTGAACTACCTTCGTACCCATTAAATAAAAGCAGCCATCAATTGGTAGCCTTCCATTTTTGTTTACTTGTCTTTCCTGTTGTGCCACGACATCCAGCCTAGATTGCAAGATGGTGTCCCCTCGTTCGCCGTCTGAAGGATATGATGAGTCATCCAAAAGAAAACCTCCTCGAGGTCCAAGAGGAGCAAATAAAAGGCCCACGGAACGATATACCATCACGGCGGTTGATCGAAAGGATGGGGCCCCAACCGAACCAAGAAAGGCAGTGAATGCATTTAGGACATTGTGCGGGATAGTCGCACGGGAACGGGTCCCCATCACTTGTCCATCCTGGAAGTCGCTGACTGATGAGAGCCGCAACGACTTGGTGACAGAAATTATGTCCTCGTTCGATATCCTAGAAGACTTTGTGATCTTAGTGCGACGGTATGCACTGCTAGTGGCGGGAAAGGCGTGGAAGAATTTCAAGAGCACGCTTGTCAAGGAATATGTCAATAAGGACAGGACTCCCTTCTCTAAGTACGGGATTATTACTGAGGACGTATGGCAAAATTTTGTTGAGGCGAAGACGACGGATGAATTCGTGCGTCAAAGTGAAGCCCACAAGGCCTGCAGTAAGGAGCACCCACCCCACGGACTTGGCACCGCTGGGTGCGCGGGAAGAGGACCAATGGGAGAGGGAGGGCGAGGAGGCACATGCGCCATTTGCAAGTATCGTTGACCGACGCGCGAGAGACTGGCTCAGAGTAAGGTCAAGTGCCACGTCTTTCGGCACCGTCTCCTTTACAAACCCCGCGGACGAGGAAGTCTGCCAACGACTGATAAGATATTGGACTTCCAATTTTGTACGTAATTTGTCCATAATTTCGTAAGTGAATTAACTTTTCGGGATCTTGTAGGTAGCGTTGAGTACACAATCTTCCGAGGGCACTTTTTGGCCAGACAGGGAGAAAGATGTACTCTCCACCTTGGGAAACAAGGAACACCACAGTCGCACGCGAGCGTTGGGGTTTTGTTCCTGAAGTTTGGATTTCGAGTGACTCGGACAAATCTAGGAGTAGGAAGAGAACAAAAGCGAGCAAGAGGAACAGTGGTACAAAGGATTGAGGAAAGACTAAGAGAAGAATTCAACAATAAGATAAAAGCCTCGAGGAAAGGCTCAATAATCGGCTGCGCAAGTCCCGCACTATGTGCGCAAATCAGCCCCACTACTAAAAAGAAGCGGTTGTCGTCCGCCACTCCACAAATGAACATGGGAAATCTCCAGTCTGTGAAATCAAGGTACTTATATATATGTCTTGAATGCTCCACACAAATAGATGTTAGACGCAGTAGCTAAGTCTGTACTGTTATGTAGGTGGCCACGCGGTGCACTCTCCAAGTGAGACTTGTCTGTGGGGCCATTCTTATTCCGGCTGCCTCGGGGGTCGCGTATCCGTTTATTGAAGGGGCGTTGGTGCACGGCACCCTTGTGGCAACAGGATTCACGAAGGTTAGTGTGGGCGGTGTAGCGATAATTTCAAGATCGTCCCACTACCGATGCCCCCAAGCGATGAGATTGTGACACTTGGGGCGCCATTCATACTTTTATCCGGTGGCCTAGCAAATGACATCTCCTGGGCGCCCGTCCTCCATCACCGAGCTTCCCAACTATGCGAGTCATGTGCTGCACCTCAGGAGGGCACCAAATCGGCTCCCGTGCCCCTGCATTAAAAGACATTGTGCGGGATGGTGCCCACTCGTCTCCCGTGCAGACTACTTATGGCAAAAAAAAAAGTCAAGGGCAAATCGAAGCAGATCACGAAGAAATTGGACTATCCAATTGCCCGTTGCCCGAGTATACCAAACTAGGAGAGCCTTTTGTAACCGGAGAGCGCATGAAGAACCTTTCTATGGCTTGCGTTAGATTGCGAATTGGTGCATGGAACATGCTAAAAAGCGATGCAAGACCGCATAACGAGTATCTCGGCGATTTCAAGCCCGAGCATCTATTCAACGAGTCATCGGGGATTCTTCACACCGACTTCAAGGACCTTTTGGCGTATTCAACCTCGGCGCCCTCGATGCCGTGCTCTTGAGATCTTGGACATTGTAAGTGTGTGCATTCACGGTGTACATTCGTGTAATATCGATAAAAGTCATATATATATGACTCAATGCTTTCGTATATTTAGATACATGATCAGAAGTGAGGCAGAACAAACAACGGTGGGTTTCTGGACCCACACATAGTCTCCAAGCAAACAATGGGCAGAGATTACTGATTTGTCGATAAATCGTCGGAGAGGCCTTGGCGGCTCAAAAGATAAAGAGTTCATACTTTTACCCCACAACCCGGGGTAAGTGCTAGTTTGATTTGCACTATGCTCACAACTCTGCTACGTTAATTGACCATGCCGACATACACTGTAGGTTTCACTTTGGTACTCATTGTAATTCATCCATCGACGAATCGGGTCATTTACCTTGATTCCTTACAGAGTGGCAGCCACGACTTACAACCTATCGCAAAATTAATCACCAGGTAATTAATCACGTTTCCTCCAACGATAACATGCTCATGTAGGTTGTTCAAACATGTATGCTTCTCCTGGAATAGCCGAGGCTAACTTCTTGCAATCATGTAGCGCGTTCAAAGTGTACAAAGCTTATGGAGGGCCTTACGGCAGGGCAGGCGGTGAATCACGATTTTAAGTTTACGGTATCCATTGTACACAAATAATCCTATGTAAACTATGTAATAATGAGTTTGGAACTAACCAAATCTATATTTGCAGTGCCACCAGCAGGGACAGGGGAATAACCGTTGTGGATTTTACGTTTGCCACAACATGGAACTCCTTGTCACTAAGAAAACGGTCAATCGGGTAACAACTGCGTTGGAAGAGGCTGATCTAGAGCGAATTCGAGGACAGCTTTGTGCCTTCTTGCTCAGTCAAGTTATAAACAAAGAGGGCGAGTTCCACGCTGCCGTATAACTTGAGGAGTCGTATTTTTCTGAATTACCATTTGGGTTAATTATCAAACTTGTGTTGTGGATTTGTAAATTGTAGTTGTGTATTCTATTAATTGGTTAATGCTATTGATTTACATTTGATTAATATATCTGAGTTCATTTATGAAAGAGATGTGCCGTGCAATATTGGTCTATATGTAATATGCTTCGCGCTGTGATGGAATCTAATCAGTTGATTGATGAATTGGACATAATAATGCCTTTAAGCTGAAATGGTTGTAATGTTTTTGTTACATGAGTTTAGTTATTCTGTAGTCTGCTTTTTTCCAGAGGGCGTGGCTAGCATTTCTTGAGGCTAGCCAATAAATAGAAAAATGGTTGTCTGGTGGAAGCCTTATCACAGACGGTTTTTATTTAAAACCAGTCTGTGATATAAATATTTAACAGACGGTTTTTAACTAAAATCGTCTGTGATGTAATGTTTTAACAGACGGTTTCAAACAAAAACCGTCTGTGATATGATAATATCACACACGGTTTTTTTTAGAAATCGTCTGTAATGTGAAATATCACAGACGGTTTCTGAACCGTCTGTGATATGGCGTGACATCACTGACACATGGTTACAGACGGTTCGGGAAACCGTCTGTGATGACGGTTCCAAACCGTCTGTGATAAGCTTTTCTGTAGTAGTGGATGAAGCAATTATCAAAATTCGTGAAGAATTGAAGCAAGAAAAGGAATCCAAATTTCATGAAAGTTCAGATGAAGTGCTTATGTTCGAGAATCGAATATATGTTCCTGATGATCCAGAATTGAAAGAGTTGATCCTCAAAGAATCCCATGAGTCTCCCCTCTCGATTCACCCTGGAAGTACAAAGATGTATCAAGACCTCCGACGGGATTATTGGTGGCCCGGTTTGAAAAGAGATGTTGTTGCGTATGTCGCAATCTGTGATGCATGCCAGCGTGTTAAAGCCGAGCATCAACGACCCGCTGGACTTCTTCAGCCTTTGAAGATTCCAGAGTGGAAATGGGAAGACGTCAGCATGGATTTTATTACTGGTTTGCCAAGAACCAGGAAAGGGCATGATTCTATATGGGTAATCGTTGACCGTTTAACTAAAGTGGCTCACTTTATTCCGGTCAAGACTACTCATTCCGGAGATAAGTTTGCCGAGTTGTATCTGGAGAATATTGTCCGTCTTCATGGCGTCCCGAAGACAATTGTTTCTGACCGAGGTTCCCAGTTTACTTCTCGTTTCTGGGAAAGTTTGCACCGTCTTCTGGGTACTAAGTGAATTTGATCTGACTTGTCATCCTCAGACAGATGGACAAACGGAAAGGACTAATCAAATTTTGGAAGACATGTTAAGAGCCTATGTGCTGTCATACGGCTCTAATTGGGAGAAAAGTTTGGCTTTCGCCGAATTCTCTTATAATAACAGTTTCCAATATAGTCTGCAAGTATCGCCTTTTGAAGCGCTGTATGGAAGGAAATGTCGAACCCCTCTTTTCTGGTCTGAAGTTGGAGAAAGAAAATTCTTCGGCCCGGATCTTATTCAGGAAGCTCAAGAGCAAGTAGACATGATCAGAAGCCGACTGAAAGAAGCTCAGTCTCGTCAAAAGAGTTACGCCGACAATCATCGTCGTGAACTCAGTTTCGAAGTTGGTGACCATGTCTATCTCAAGGTCTCGCCTCTCCGTGGAGTTCGTCGATTTCAAATCCGTGGGAAATTGGCTCCTCGATTCATTGGACCTTATCAGATTATTGGAAAGATGGATGAGATGGCATATCAATTGGAATTGCCACCTCAACTATCTCACGTTCACATCGTGTTCCATGTATCTCAGCTTAAGAAATGCCTTCGTGTTCCCTCCGACCTCGCTGATTTGGAAGGGATAGATCTTCAGCCAGATTTATCTTATCGGGAGCATCCAGTTCGTATCTTGGAAGAAGCCGAACGCCAAACAAGAAACAAGACCATCAAAATATTGAAGGTGCAATGGAGCAATCATACTGAAGACGAAGCCACCTGGGAAAGGGAAGATCATCTTCGACAAGAGTTCCCCGATTTCTTCTAGTCATCTCCAAATCTCGGGGACGAGATTTACGTAAGGGGTAGATCCATAATGACCTCAAAAATCGTAAAATAAAGAAAAATGAAATAAAAATCTTTTGTGTATTATTTTCGAAATTTCTGAAATTTCTGGATTTTCTGAATATTCTTTTGGCTTTTCTTTAATACAAGAAAGTGAAACGAAGAAGATAATAAATGGAAAATGGTAAAAAGTAAAAATGTTAATTCAACAAAAATTTACCAAAGTCACCATAAATATCTGAGGGCTCTCCTCAGCTTGCTTAAGTCGGTGGGTAACCTGGATTTATAAAAATAATAATTAATCAAAGATAATCATGTGTAAATATCTTAGGATAAAATGGTAAAATAATTTGGTAAAAATATCTGGTAGTCATCCAGACCCAATATTTTTTATATTGCCTACATCAAAACAGTATAAACCTCCAGTAAAAATATCAAGAATTTAATAATTCATTTTATAATTTTAAAAATTCAAAAACAGTGAATAAATAAACAGGAAAACAGTAATGTCAGAATTTTTAAAAATTAAATATTAATAAATAAAATCTGTAATTTTTAAATAAGCTGTAGAATACCATTTAAAACCATTATAAAAAGTTTTGTAAAATAATCACTTCATTTAAATCGCAAATTAAAAGAAAAACCGAATGGGCAATGCAGTAACAGTTTCATTGTCATATTTTTATTAAAATCTACATGCATCATAAAAAATCTAAATTTTTACAGGAATCTGGTAATATCCTAGCCGACCTATGGTAAAAGTTTATAAAATTTTGTGTCGTTTTGACCGTCGAAAACGCCGTTAAAATCCCGTCCTGTCCCGAGCCTTCGCCAGAGTTCTTTTTGCCCTCTTGCTGACATGTGGGCCCGGGCTGTCAGTGAGACACCTCCACCGACAGCCGCTGCCACCTCGCCCCCACGCGTCAGCAACCCAACGGCGTTCTTCTCCCCTCTCCCCGCTCTCTCTCTCGAGCAGAGACGCAGACCTCTCGGTCTTTCTCTTGCCAGCCGCCTCCAACCGCCTTTGAGCCCGTATAAAAGGCATCCCCCTCGTCGCAGCCGACCCAGTTCGCCTCCCGTGCAACCCATTCCGCCGCTACTTTGGTCATCTTCCCCAATTCCAGCGAAAACCGCAAAGAGGGCAAAACACCACATCTTCCTCTCCAAGCCGTTTCGTCCCAATTCACTTCGCCTGAAGCTCCCTCGTACTTCTAGGAGCTTGTCCCAAGCCTCGGTCGAAACCCTTTCTTCCCCGGCGAGCTCCTCCGCCATGATCTTCTTCCGCCGCCGCCCGCGCATGGTGAGAACCTCCCTCCGCCATCCATTCTTCGAACCAAAGCCAGAAATGTAATCCTTGAAGCTCACTGATGCTCGTAGTGGTGATCTTCAAGCCTAGGATAGCTTCGTTTGCAGGTTCGCCGCCCGGCCGTGAGTTCCGCCGCCCCTCGCCGGTGCCGACCGCCTTCCCGGCCACCTCAGCTCACCGCGCCACCACCCAAAGGTGCGCCTTGGTCCGCTGGTGCCTCTGGTGGAATCGATTCCGCCGCCGCGGTGATGGTTCGCCGCCGGCGAGCTCGCCTTGCCTCAGCCCTGCTCTGGGTCACCGCCAAGTGGGCCCAGCCTGTCAGCCGCGCGCGCATTGGTCGCTGACCGATGGGCCTGGCCTGTCAACGCCTCAGCGCGGTTCCGCCCGAAATGGAAAGCGCGTTTTCGTAGCGAAAGCGTATTTTCCATTTTCGGCAATTTTCTAATTTTCAGTATTTATTCAAAACCTAGATATTCATTTAGCTATAACTTTTGAATCACTTGGCTAAATTTGATGGAATAAATTTATAAATTCATCTAAAATCAGGTAGTATCAGAATATTCAAAAATATTTCAGAATTGAATTTTATTTGGATTTCGAATTTAAATTCAAAGAAAAGGTTAGAAATATGTTATACATAAAAATTCTGCAAATAACCTCCAAATTTAGTAAAATAAATTTTATTAGAATCCTTGTAATCTCAGGAACCTGAATATGTAAAAATAATTAGGGTGTATTATAAGAAAAATTTAAGTTACAAAATGGGTAGCAAATAATGCAATAATGGTTTAAATGAACTAAATCTTTAAATTGCAAATGAGAACAAATAATGCTTGCAACCATTTTTGAATTTGTGAAGTTATTTATTTGAATATTTCCATCTGATTTCTTTTTGGCTCTATTGAAATTTGGTATTTGTTATATGTTGTCGTACGACGAATAGAATCCGACCGAAACCGGTGTATTCGAGAAAACAGGAGTTCAAGTCGAGGATACTCAACAAGGCAAGCAAAACCCCTTGATCATATTGATCCCAGTTTTATAAATGTTTTCATTAAATGTTTTATTGCATACTTTATTTTATTAAAGCCTGCTATAATTTGGGTAATGGTAGTTGTACCAGTAGACTTATAGAACTTCCTTGATAAGTAGAGAATTGTGAACCTTGAAAACCCTAGAATAGCTTAGACATTATTTAATGTCAATCTGGGTTACTCACATTTAGTGAAATGCTTAGCCAAAGCTTAAATGAAGATAAAACTGTGACATGATTAAAGACTTTGGATATGACATTTAAATGGGTGTGACCATTTTTATGGTTGGTATTTGGTTGGAAAATTAAAATAAAACTATGGTTTAGATGCGGGCAATTATTGTCAATAGCCGGTTGTGCATGTCTTTGCACGTAGTATAGGGTGGAGATTATTGCCCGTATCGAGTTAAGGACCGAACTATGGGTTGTTTTCAGGCCAAGAATATTCATACAACCACAAGTGCTGGTATGGGACAGCTCTAACTTATTAAGTTGTTTAAAACTAGCTTTGCACTTGGAAGGCCGGAGTAGTACGAGCTGTTTCTTAATGAATTGCTCGACGGACGCGTACACCGAGGTGATCATGGATTAAACGTCTACCAATATAACGGTGTACACCATCTTGTGGGTAGTTCCATCATTTCTATGCTCGAGTTCTTACACCACGAATGGGTTTATCGCCACCGTCTTTGGTGCAAAGTTAGGTTTAAATAATGTAACAGCTTATAACATGACTCTCTGCGGCACACCAAAGGCGGTGTGCAAATATCGATTGCTCAAAGAGTCACCATGTCTTGTGGGAAAGCTGTATACCTCTGCAGTGTAAAACTAATCGATTAGCGCGTCATGATCATGGACACTTGTAAAGTCATCACATAGTTAGCGCTTTGCTTATTTTCATAAAAAGTGGTTTCTACCACGTGTTGGTCATTTCATTGTGTGCGGGAGGAAATGGTTTTAGTATGGTCGAGATACCCAAGCATTCGTGATTTATTGATGCTTACATTCTATCACTTTCAATATTAAATTGCTTTTATTTAAATTCCATTTTGCAATCTATTATTCTGTATTTACATTTCAAACCAGCTTTATGCAAATTAACCTTAGTAGCCTTTCATTGGAATGGCCTGCATGTATTTTAGGATTTGCATAAGTCTTGCGAGTACGTAAGTACTCAACTTGCCTATGTTGATGTTTTTAGGTGAAGAAACAGATTTCCCCGACGATTCTTACGTTGATGCAGGATACGGAGAATTTAACAATGAATTTATCTAAGGATTTTTCCCTTGTCAGTTGCCTGTGGAACAATGGGTTAAAAGGCATACTACAAGAAGTTGTCTCCACTGCAGTTTTACTTTTGGAATTGTAAAAGTAATATGTAATCTTACTTCCGCTGTGTAATAAAGTTTGTGTATGACTGTGATATCAATTTGTATTTGTGCGTACTAGCTACTGATCATGGGACTAGTACTGTATGCACATGGTATCCATTTTTGGTATTCATTTATCAAAAATGAGGGCCTTACACGCACAACATCGACTCTACTTTCGCTACGGGTCTGCACGTCTAGTGGTAATTTCATGATATATAACTTGCCGTGGTGCCTTGGTTACGTGGTAGAAAATTTTGAATTTATGCTAGAGTACACTACCCGTTCCCCTTAAGTGCTCACAGGCAAGGTTCAAAATCCAAGTGAAATTTTGGAATTTTTGGCTAAGATTTCGGATTTTGGCGGGGATGAGATTACAAATCTCGACCAAAGAAAAAAATTCAAATTGCTACAGTATTTCAAAAAATTTAGGTATTTTGACCGGATTTTAACTTTTTTGGATCAAATTTGGGATAATACCTCTTAAGAATGTCATCTTAGATGAAAATTTATCGAAAAACTGAATTTTTGAGAATTTTATAAAAATAACATAAGTATTGTTAGATTTTTATAAAAATTTACAACCATGATCATGCTCTGAAAAAATTATGATACCATCTTTAGTAGTCTAGGATGATATAGAAAATTTTCCAAAAGAATTGAACATCATTTGTTTCATTTGAAAAAATCAAAAATAGAAGGAACATAAATGAGACAGTAACCGAATCAAAATTTTATAAATTCGCTCGAGTGTGATCATGTTCCAAAATTTTTAAGAGAGCTTAAGAGCATTGCCTCAGCACCCTTCTCTAAAAGTTTCAAAAAATTTAAACTTGTTTTGGTTTCTCAATCAAATCTATAGAAGCTATACTTGTACTCAGCTAAATTGGATTTTGACCTTAAATAATGTATTTCGGCCTAAATCTAAACTTCAATTTCGGCCTTAAATTGTATTTCGGCCTAAATTCTAAACCCTAACTTGCATTTTCATATTGTGAGTTAATGTATTTTGTACTTTCCTTTTTCGATGATTTGTTTGTGCTTTCTTTTCTAATTTGGTTAAATGGGACAAAAGCTTTGCATGGCCAGCAGAGAATGTGAATATCATGTTTATGCATCAACGCAAATGAGAAATATGTTCTTGTTACGCTAGCAAAATATATTGTCGGTGAAATTGTAGTCAGACTAGTAGTGTTTTTTCGTTCTTTTGGAAGTCAACTCCATGCGTGATGCACATATAAACAGAGAAAGCAACTTGCTCACGGACTCATTTGCATAGTTGCACTGCCTGCCACCTGACCAAGAGACAAAAGCAACTTCATTTCCTCACGGGCTCATTCACTCACTCACTCACTCGAAACTCCTTCTCTGTCACCGCATCTCCTGTGAAGTTTTGCGGCGCATCTCGGCGGTCCAGAATGAGATGTCGTCCATGTCTAAGGGAACCTCTACTCGACGAGAACAGTGGGTACGACCCACCCTTCCCGGTAAGACTCGTGGTTGACAGCATCCCATCACAAGAGCTCAACAAGGCCACAGGTAACATGAAATTATGTTTTGCTCTACTTGGTTATCATGTATATGCTGCATCTCATGATGGTGTTAACATTATTTTGAACTGGACGCGGGTGGGAAGAGCCTCCTAATTGGACCGAGTTCTCAATCGGCCACATCCACACAGGGAAGAGAGAAAGCATGGCATCGACAACGACGACGAGGACATGCTGGCGAGGGCTTTAGGTGGGTTGGAGAAGTTGTCGGCTGGCCTGCGTGGCAAGGAAAAAGGAAAGGCCCAAATTGACAATGAGCCAGATGTGGGCAACGACGACGACACGAACACACCCTCTAGAAGGTGCACTTTCAGAAGTTAGCAGCTCGGCGACAGACTCTAGAGGCGACAATGCCCGCTACTCCCTCCGACCCCGTTCACAGCACTAGAAGGATCACAACAGGGGGGAAGTGCCCTGAGGAAGGGCTCATAGAGGCAGACCCGTAGTACGAGGAAGGGCATGACGAGTGGTGGGGGCGGACGGCAGGCAAAATAGCCCCAGGATGATATGAGCTCGTGGTCTAGCAGCTAGTCTTAGTGCCATTAGGGTTTCCCTAGCGAGTAGCCTGCGTACCCCATGTTAGGGTACGACTTGATGCCCTACAGAGGGAATCAGGGTGGGTACAGTCACAAACAGAGTCACAACGGATCGAGCATATCATTGTTATTTGACTACATTGATCCCTACACCGATCTGTACGCACGACACACACTGTAGATACCTGCACCAGTTAGGGAATCGTTTGACCTAGATAGCACATTACGAACACTGAAAATCTGCCTAGTTGCCGCGGGACATGATCTGAGAAGAGTACAAGCAAGAGCACTAGAGGAAGCGTGGTGAGATCATTGACGATAACACGAAGGTGCAGGTTGTACCATAGGCGTACTATTACTTGTTGATACGTCAATGCATAGTTGTCCACGCTTTACATGTTCATACTCCTTTAATTATATCTCTTCTTGCAAAACATGTTTATACTCCTTTTAATTATGCTTTTACATCTTCTTGCAATACATGTTCATACTCATTCTTTAATTATGCTTGCAGGTAGTTCAAGCCGAGCGGTGCATTGTGGCATCATCTATGCTTCGACAGCTAGTTCACTCGTTTATTAACCACCCATGTGGTGTATATACTCTTGTATGGTCATACATGTGTTGTATATGCTCTTGTATGCTCATATATGTGTGTATATGTGGCGAATTGTCATATGTGTCAATTTTATTTCATGTCGATCATTTGTGATGACAATATATATTGATTGTTGCCCATTGTAAATGTCATAATACGAAAATCAGTCGAAATATTGCTGAAATTTATAACTTTACGGTCTTTTATGTGAAAATATTTAGTATGTTACATTCAAATAGATAGGAAATGTAGATAAATGCTTGCATGATTTTTTCATATTTTTCCCCAATTTTTTCTAGCATCAGGAGGCCATCTCACGACCAGTTCAAAATTGCTAAAAATTTGACAATTTCAGTTGAAATTTCATGTAATTTTGCCGAAATTTTGGGTATTTTGATCGGATTTCAAATTTTTTTGGACCAGATTTGGGACAATACCCCTTAAGAATGTCAACTTCCATGAAAATATTTGGAAAAACCGATTTTTTGAGACATTTAATAAAAATAGCATAGGCACTTTCAGATTTTTATAAAAATGTATAAGCTTGATCATGCCTAAAAAATTTATGGTACCATCTTTAGTACTCGAGGATCATAAAGCAAAATTTCCAAAAGAATTGAACTTCATTTGTTATGTTTGAAAAATAAAAAACAGAATGAACATAAATGAGATAGTAATATTTTCATAATTTTATAAATTGCGTGATCATGATTCAAAAATTTTAGGAGAGCTTAATCACCCTTCTCTAAAAGTTTCAAAAATTCTAAACCTATTTTGGTTGCTCAATCAAATCTATATTCTATGCCTCTATGGAAGAAATACATGTACTCAGCTTTTATCACGACAGTAGCACTGTTAGAATTTTTCTCAGGCTTAATTATCATCTGACAATTTTATGGGAACATTAGTAATACGTCAGGACCATTCACAAAAATTTTCAAACTTTTCTAACGTTATTTGAACTATTTTTCATTTGGTTGAAATTTGCCGAGATTTTAGCAATTTCAGCCGAAATCTTGGAAATCCCGGTCCAAAAAATTCTAGATTTCAATTTTGCTTTTTGAATTTCGTCCGAAATTCTAAAATCTCGCCAAAATTTCATATTTCGGTCGCCTCCGAGATATAGTCCAAAAACGAAATTTAAAACCTTACTCACAGCTAATAATTACTTAAGTTACAGTACCCTTACAAACTACTAGTATAGTGCCCGTACTAACGCTACAACGGCAGTACACCTGCTTATCAATTAAATGAGAAGATAAGTATGAATGTAACACTTAAAAATAAAAGAGAAATTTAGAATTTTAAATAAATTTAGAAAGAAAAACAGAACTAAATAGAGGTCGAAGGGGCAAAAACGGGATCCCAAAAGATTTTAAATCAAGAAAGAGAAAGAAAAAAGAATTTTTCTGATTTTGGATTTTGTTTTGTTTTGCAGCTTCCACAAAGAGCACAACGTGCTCTCTGGGCTTGGCTAACACAAGGGGAGGAAAGGCCAGGGGTGGCCGGCCGGTTGCAGCGGGTCGACACTGGTGTGGCGAGATCGTCAACACCAGCGCCTGCGGGGGAGGAGGCACGGTTGCGGTGAATTTCGTCGGGAAAGATGACGGTGATGGCTTGGGTTACCTCTAAAATCTGACGATCTTTACAAGGAGAGCACTTGGGGATTTACGCAATGCGATGGGGTGGAGGAGAGCTCGCCTGCTTTTATATCCCCGAAACAAGCATATACATGGAAACCATAATTTGGGGTCAAATCAGATTGGGAGGAAATTTTGGCAATAGAGCACGAAATTTTGGGAATTAACACCATAGATGGAAAGAGGAGATTTGGTGCGGGATAGATGGAGTTTTGGAGCTTCTTTCTTGCTTTAAAGGAGGGAGGGAAGAAAAGAAGCTTCTCTGGTCTGGGCTGCAGCTAGAAGAGGCTATAGGTGGGTTGCCTTTCATTTGTTTTAAATATAGAAGGATTTTTAAAAGATAGCAAATTAGGTTAAAAAATTCTAGAAAAATTCTCGAAAAAACTTTCGATTATTTTGTACTTAATAAAATTATTTTCAAAAAACATTGAATTATAAATTTGCCGAGGCACGATGGCCACGAGGTCGCCGACTAGCAACCTCGCCGTGTCGGCAAAGCCACCGATGGCGACCGTGGAGCCGTTGCAGACCTGCGTTCTCCCGGCCACGCTGCCCCGGCCGCCGCGTGCAATCTCCCGGCCGCGTTGCCCTGTCTCCCGGTTTCCTTTTCCCAGCACGTAATGTATGATCCTTTACTTTTCGAGGACATTTGTTTCCTTTTCCTTGATTCCAGGACATTTATTTCCTTTTCCTTGATGATGCTGGAGGTAGGGGGAGGTCTGTTGTGGACCACAGGGATGATTCGACACACTAAATAATGACCATCGGATGTGGGTGAGTAAAGCTGAGGAAAGATCTGAGAGGTTAATTTTGATGGAGGCAAGTTTTTGGGGACGTTTCGCTGGGTGCACGAATGTTGGACCATCTCTAGTGGGATGCACTATTTGGGGTAGACATAGAAAAAAATATTTACGTGCATTATAAAGGGGTATAGATACATGGACTCTATCCAATAGCAGTATGTTTGGAATGCATTTTCAAATATAGCCGCACAATTTGTCTAATTACTGCTATGCCAAACTCGCGTTTACAAAATCAATGAAAATCGTTCGAAAATCGCGATTTTTGGTCGTATGGCGCGGTTCGGCTTCTAAAACCGCTTGGTAAACCGGCCCAATTCAAAAAGAATCCAAAAATTTAGAAAAATTTGTCCGACGTAAACCGGCCGAAATTGTTGAAAATCGATGAAAATCGCTCAAAAAATCAACCGCCAAAAAAGTTTAACTAGTCCATCGATTTTCCATGGGAATCTGCCGATTTTTCATGCAAATCGATCGATTTTCGAAAAAGAAAATCAAATTTTTTTATTTTGAAACTCTATAATTTTTAACGATTTTCGACCAATTTTCAGCTCAATATTTCTGATTTTCGAATTTCGTCTGATTTTTTACGTACCAGTTTTGTGAACCCTGGACCTGGCCTGGGTACCTCTGGATGCATGCCAGAGCTAGACTAGCTCACCCGAGGCTACAGCTTGCTCGCAATCGCACGATCGCCAGAAGATTCGAATCCTGCGTGCATGCAGCCCTGATCACCTCACATGATCTATCACAGCCATCTACAACGTCCGTCCGCCATTCTTTAATTCACTTCGTGTTGCTCATGCTTTACTGTGGCGCGCGCGCACACATGCACTGCGACTAGGGTCCAAGTTCATAGGGTGACCCATATCTTCCAACTACTGCATGGCCCAGCCTAGAGTCTAGAGTCTAGACTCTAGACAATCATCCATCGAGCCTCGAAAGCTCTGTATGCAAGCATGCTTCCTTTCCTCGGTTCTTCTTCGTTTGCTTTGCTTCATGGCGAGAGCCCATTGGATAACGCTGAGTGGTACCGTTCGATTGGGTTTTTCTTCCATTTGCGGTAATGGGCATGTGACGACGCCATTCCTCCGTCCTCCATGACACCTCGATAGTCTGGACCAGAGTTACTGCTACTCTACGTGCCAGCTAACCAACCTAGTACTCATCGTCATCGGGCACGGCTCGACCTGCTTGGGGCCTTTAATTACAACCACCTCGAAAGAGAAAGTTTAGGTTCCAAAATGTGTACTCGGCCCGTTCGATCTTAATGTTTGCGTGCCTCTTGTTGACTTCCTTAATTTGGGTATCGAATTCACCCTTTGGGGAGCACCAGTACTGAATGAGCTTAGAGTGGAATTAATGTATCAAATGGGAAGTACCAGTACAGATTGTCACCACAAGTATTGGCATAATTTGGCAAGAACTGTAGTATATGACAAATGAGACACGAAGATAAAAAAAGTTTGTTCAAAAATATAAGACATATAGTTTAAATGATCTTATTTAGAAATATAAGGATTGCACGTAGATTTAATGAGGTTTTTCTATTGTACCTCTATTTATTATCGTTCAATCATATGCATTTATTTATTACAACTCACACAAAGTATTAATTACTCCCTCCGTTCAAGTTTATAAGGCGTATATTTCTTCTTGACTAATTTTGCATTAAAATATAAAATACATCCTATATTTACGAATAAAATCATTCCAAAAATAAGCTTTATAAACTTGAATGGACGGAGCATCTCTTATCTTCCAAAATAATTAAATGGGTATCTAAGTTATTTTCTCTTGTAACTTCATAATTTTCACTACAACTTTAATCCTTATGTAAAATCAAAATATAATTTATATTTCTGAATGGAGAGATCTAAAGCGGTATGTTTTGAAACAAAAGTTGGCTTTTTAGTTTCATCCTTCAATTTTATACTTTAAAGTATGTTCCTATCGGATAAGCTCCTGAGTATCGAGTGTCAATGATAATCGGTTTTTCTCTGTAAGTCGTGTTCCTACATTTCTAGTCTCAAGTCTCAGCAACCAAATGCATTTCTCTGCGAGTATCGTTCACGAAGAGACTTCCTGCGGACGAGCAATATACATATACATACACATACAGGTACAGTACTCGATTCGTTCAGAGTACAACTAAAAAGAAGGGAGAGAGGGGGGGGGGGATGAAACGTCGTTGGACCAGTCTATATATGTATACGCAGGCCGGCAGGCCCGTACGCCGGGCGAGGCATGCAAGAGCTGGTGGCGCAGTAGAGCTTGAGCGTGACGGATCTGGTGGTCCACTCCACTTGCGCGATCAGGACGTCGGGGGGCCAACGGCGCAGCGGGCGGAATCATCAATGATTGAACGGAAAGATCGAGGGGGGACGCTGCCCTAGACCCGGGGAACTTGCTGCCGAGGCATGGCGCGCGCACGGAGCTTAGCGCCCTTCGCGTGCTCACGATCGATCGAGTGTTGGAGTCGTGCGTGCATGCTCACGGCTTGTCTCTTCTGTTCCTGCCATGCATGCCGCACTCCTATGCTTGTCGCTTATATATGGCCGGAGAAGCTAGCTAGGGCCGGCCCCTCGTGCAGCTTACACGCAAATAAACAAGGAAAATCCTGGAATTTTCTGCTGCACAAAGGAAAATGTTAGTGGAAAAGATCCATCTTATATATGGAACTGTTTCCGCATGGAGACGGCCGCTGGCCGGCCTCCACGCATGCACAGCTACCCGATTAATCCAACCATCACATACTGGTTGAAAAGAAAATAACTAAATCACACAGCAATACTACTACGAGCTGTACAACTTGATCGAAGTAGTAGTACCGCGTGGTTCAGTTAATTTCTTTTCAACCAGTACAGTAGTACTAGAAAGCTGCAAGGCATGATGTTGCTCGTGCATGGAGCGAATACTACTCGTCCTAGCAGCCAGAGTAGCTTGCTAGCGAGATTGTCACCAGCAGGCTTCACAGTAAATATTTCCAGCAAGACTGACTTGTGACAACTGTAGATCGTAGGTGATCCCCGGGTACAGTACGAGCCCATCATTTTGAACTCGACACTCCGAGTTGACTCGTACCCGTCCATCAGCGCGTAGTATTTGCAGTTACACCATTGATTGCTCTCTCGTTACTGGACCCCTAATCCACACCATTGACGGGTGGTTTAGTGAAAGGGTTCCTGCAAATTGTAACGGGCTGTCCACACCATTGACGGGTGGTTTAGTGAAAGGGTTCCTGTAAGTTGTAACGGGACTATAACTTAAATAGTCTTTGGTTCTCAATGCTATTTGATTGAGTCCACGAATAGTCTGAATCATCCAACAGTATGTTGCTACAGTACCTTACTTTTTAAATAGTATTCTCAGAAGATCTGGACCATCGTTTTTTATTCAATTGTCCACGTGCAACATTATAAGTTGCAGTCCCAATGGAACTGCATTGGATCTCCATTTGTGGTTCAGTGCTAGCTACATATTGTGCCTAGAATCTCACAACTAACGAGGTAGTAGGCGCCCTGTGCGGAAACTGAAACACCACAGAAATAATCTTTTCTAGTTTCATAGCAAAAATTTTTAGTAAATTTAGCCTCTTTGTGAATGTAATTGCAAAAATAACCCTATCCACAACCATAGAAGTGCCAGAATATCACATTTCGCGCTCTCGCACTACGGGAGCACCTACCTCGCTCTGGGAGCGAGCTAAGTCACCGAAGTTGCCACTCTCCCTGAGCACGGTAGATGCTCCTGCGGTGCAAAAGTGTGGAAGGTGACATGTGTCACCTTCCAGCGCTTCAGCCATCGAGGATGGGACTAGTTTTGCTATTGTATTTGTAAGAGGGTTAGATTTACAAAAAAAATGTTACACGTAGCTTGAAAGGTGATGATTTCAACACCATGCGCTCCTCCTGTGTCACTGTGTGCCCGGCGGGTTAGCTACCCGTTCCATTTACTTCCACCCTTAGGTCTATACTAGGCACGTTTGCGCGGCGGCATGTCGCGCCGTGTAGATCTTGGCAGAAGAAAAGAATCGAAGAAGAAATGTGAGAATTTTTTTGGAGTGCATTATCGTAGAGAATTGAGCTAGACATAGAATTTGAGACGTGTCGAAGGATATTTGTGACAGAAGAAAAGAACTGTTAAAGAAAATATAAGAAGTTTGGAGGGGATAATCGGGAGAAAACAGACATATCTATAATTCTGTAGGTATTTCATAGAAAAAACGCTGCGGGTAAAAAAAACTCTAACCAAATTCGAAAGTTTTGAGCAGAGGAAAAGACGTGTGGACAATATCTTTTTGAAGCAATGTTACCTCTCCGTACCTTGGAAGAACAAAAATTGCTAGCGCTGGAGGTGTGAACGACAACGCTGGTATCACTGTTGGAGCAGGAGATGACATAATGGTTGTAGAAACATGTTGATCTTCACGAGCTAGCTCAGCGTGTGCGCTGTCATGTAGAAGTATTGGAGCCTTATCTCTGTTTAGCAAAGGGGAATCATCGAGATTTAAGCGTGATAGCACGGAGCGTACAGGAGATGTTGGATTTTCGGACTCTGGAGAAGGAGCGCATCGTAGAGCACTTAGCGGCAAAAAATCGGCCGCGCGAGCGCGCCATGCGGCCCACACGACCGAACCCGCCACGTGTCGTAGGAAAAAAATAGGAGGATTGGCGCGACGCGGGGAATCGAACACGGGACGTCCGGGCGCGAGGCAAAGCCCTTACCGCTGCGCCGCACCTCCACACACATAAGAAGACCGCAACAAAATACTTGAGCTTGGCACAGACGCGAGCCAGGCGGGCGACGTGGGCAAACGCGGAGCCGGCCGTACCCACGAGCGCCCGTTTTTACATTGAGTCGCGACGCGCGACTCGGTATGCGCCACGGCGAGCGACGAAGAGTGACGTGGAGCGCGCGGGAGACGGAGAAATCTCCGGAATTTATATACGGTAGTATTCCTCTCCATGTCTCCTATGCACCTCACATTTACCCATATCGCCCCGAACTATTCATCTGTCCAATATCATTGTCTTTACGGAGGAGCAATAAAACTTTTTAGAATTTAATTTGACTACTACTCCCTCAATGTTTATAGGGCGTATAGTCTTTTAGCACACACTACTATAAAAAAAACCCTTTCTTGTCAGTCTATCACTACCAGTTCATAAGCTAAATCAGCACAAATGCTCGACCGAAAAAGAACCAGCAGTGATAGTAACTTATCACTGCCGGTTCTAAAACAAACCGGCAGTGATACTATCGCTATCGGTTCTTCTTAAGAACCGGTAGTGATAAGTTATTATCACTGCCGGTTCGTAAGAAGAACCGACAGTGATAATGGAGGAAGTATCACTGCCAGCTCGGCTTACCAACCGGCAGTGATAATATTTTTGAAAAATCATAATTTTTTCGTACGGAGTCGGATGGATACAAAATTTATATGAAAATTGTAGTTCTCGATGAGATCTACAACTTTGTAGTTGATAACTTTTTTATTTGAAGTCACTTTGATGTCTAAATATCGTTGAAACTTTCGGATACGAAGGGATAAAAGGAAAATATATCTCATAGTAGTTGAGAAATGTATGTTAGGTGAGATGGTAGGGCGAGTTCTCTACAAGTAGCAGGTCACAAGTTCGACTCCTAACAACCGCACGCGCGCGTATTCCGCGTGACTTGCGACACGCGAACAATGCGTAGTAAATACAGGGTTGTCAAATAAAAAAATTGATTTTACCGAGTGATTTTTGGATTTACAACTATCACTGCCGGTTCAAATGCGAACCGGCAGTGACACAGACTATCACTGTCGGTTCGCATACAAACCTGCAGTGATATCGGTATCACTGTTGGTTCTAGAATTGGCAGTGATAGCCGGACTATCACTGCCAACCAACCACTGCCGGTTCCATATCTGGTAGTAATGAGGATTTGGAACCGACAGTGATCACGTTTTCTGTAGTAGTGACATGTTAAGTATGGTAACTTATGTCTAGTCTTTTAGGATTTAGAAAGGTGTGCTAGATGAATCTTAATAGGATTATGATTTCTACTTTCTTTCGAAGTAGGATTTATACTTGCTTTGGAGAATGACTAAGGGGTTATATAAACCTATGGGTGGTTATGGAGAACCCAAGCAACCAAAAAGCTACAAACGAACTCATCCAAAACAAAAGGTACACAAGAGAATTAGATGCTAAGTTATCCTTTAGCACTAGATTCTTGTAAGGGCAAGGATCTTAAAAGATTCGAGAGGGTTGCGAGACAGCAACAATCACGTGTACCCTTTTGAGTTTATGCTTAAAGAATTTGCGATTGGACTTGTCAAATCTTTCTCTCTCGTCGTAGTTACTTCAACATCGTTATTTTGATTCTCTCTATGAGATTCACCTTCTTCATTCTTTGAGACTGTGCATGTGTGAGGACCCGCCATTAAAGAACGATAGGCCTCCATGTGCCTACAGTACTAGTCCCATGATCAGTGACTAGTACGCACATGTTTACAACATCGGCATCACATCCATATGCAGAATATATTACATGATGATATTTAAAAGTTTAATTATACAGAGTTCTTACAAATTGTATTACATAGCGGCCGGAACAAAACAAGAACCAAAAGCCTTGTTGTTAGCCCATCCAAACCCATAGGCAACTGGAAACGTTAACCCTAGAAAAGGCCATTATCGAAATCCCCGTATCCTGCATTGAAGTGCAATTCATCGGGAACCTCATATTCTTCATCTTCTGAATCAACAATTTAAGCAAGTTTGAGTACTTATGTACTTAGTAAGACTTATAGTGTTTTATAAATGCAGATATAATTAAAATGCAGGTTAAGACAATAGAAAGGCTCTATAGTTATTTTGCATTGGCAGAAATGAATCATAAGCATATGATAGATTGCAAACAAAATTTAAAAATGCCAGCAAGAGTAATAATAAAGTATTGACAGAGTATAGATTTCGCACTCAGTCAACCTGACTGTTTCAAGCCACTTCAATGCCGACCCCCGACATGAAGTATAGTTCTCCAAACACAATTTCCAACCTAAAACCAGTTTTAAAAAAATACCAAAACTCTAACATTGAGATGACTTCACCAAGTGTCGATGACCGCAAACATGGCTAATCAATTAGTTTTACACTCTGCAGAGGTGTACAGCTTTACCCACAAGAAATAATTTACCCCTTTCGCGAGGTCAATAACACACTTCCTTTGCTGTGTCAGCAAGGAGATCATAACATAATCATTACCTTACCTAGACATAACTTTGCACCAGCCCAGTGACGATAAACCCCTGCTTTGGTGGCAGAAACACACACCCAAGACATAATATTATTCACACAATAACCCAGGCAGTTTAACCCTGCCTACACATGTTTCTCCCCATAGCAAAGTGTACACTGTTACATTGGTATGTAGAAAACCCAACAAGTAGACCTAACCGGAATGCCTGTGCTACTTTAGCCTTCCAATGTGCAAAGTTAAGTAAGCAATTTATTAGGTTAAGGCCGTCCCGTACCAGTACTTGTGGTTGTACTTATTTCTTGTATCGATAGCATCTCATAGTTCGGTCCTTAATTTGACCCGGGTGACAATCTCCCCCTACACTACATGCAAACCACATGCACAACTGGCTATTGCCAATAATCGCACGTGTCTAAATCATAGTTTTATTTCTATTTTTAGCCAAAATACTAACAACCTTGACAAAAGTCAAATCCAACCTTTTTAAATTATAAAAAACAATAAGGTTCTTTACTAAGCATAGCTAAGCATGATTACTATAGAGCGTGTATGCCCCTGTCGATATTATGTATTGTCTATTTTATGCTATGGTTATCAAGGTTATCATTTCAATATTTAGTAAGGAAGTTCCATGAGTCTTCAAGATTAACTACCAGGTATCCCAATATAGCGATTTTACAGAAAAGTACGCGTATGCATAATAGTTTGACAAAAGCAATATAAAGTAATTAAGATAGTAGGTTCAATATGGTCAAGAGGGTGCTTGCCTTGCTGTTTGTTGTCAGGTATATAGTCTGGGTCATCGGCAAGGTCATCATCAACAAACTCGAAAACGTTGGAGTCTACTCGTCGTTCAATAGGAAATATGCAATAAATAGTAAATTTTAATAAGGGCAAAAAGAAGATAGACAGTGAATCAAATAAAAAGTTGCTATAGAAAACTGGCGTGGTTTTAGGGTTGGGGTTCATGATTTTATGTGTTCGTGGTTTTAGTTGATCTTATATATATAGAACTACTATATATGTAGCTGCGTGTAGTTTAAGCAATTCTACGCGTCGATCGGTTTTGCAGTTTGATCGAGCCAAGCGTTCCACTAATTAGCGCTATGGAATTCGTGACAGAGCCTTGGAATATTATTCATTTTGAATTAATGCATGCATGTGTGTGACCGAGAGATGCAAAGACATATACATGAATATGATTTCTATTTGTTTTAACCATAACTTTTTATTTGCATGTCCGATTCACGAACAAATTTCACCATTAGATTACTGATGACGACAGGAACAACATGATATAAGTCTCGCTAATAAACTTCTCATAAATAAAAAAATGTACATCAATGTACTACTATATGATAGTAAAATCTATGTATATCGATAGTAACATCTTTATATACGGATAGTAAAATTTATTTTATGCATCGAGATTTATGTCAATGTGTTGCTCTCGTCGTTAGTAAGCTACTGGTGAAAACGGTTTGTGAATCAGAGCTGTCAATAAAATGTTATGGCTAAATCAAACAAAAAATAGATTCATGTACAAACTATGAAACACTATCTAGTGACGCATGACTGACTAGTAAAAATGTCTTCTGTAATGTGTTTCTAGTTTGTACATGAATCTATATTTTTTGATTTTGCTATAAATTTTTATTGACAGCTCCTATTCACGAACGTTTTTCACCAATAGCTTACTGACGACGAGAACAATATAATGATATAAGGCTTGCTAATAAATGCTGCACAAATGAGTTTTTACTGTCATTTTACCGAATGTATCGTAACATTTTAGTATCGCATAGGCTGCTGAACCTCTGGTATAGTAGTAAAATCTATGTATATCTATAGTAACATCCATGTATACATATAGTAAAGTCTGTTTTATGCGGCAAGACTTATATCAATGTGTTTCTCTCGTCGTTAGTAAGCTAATGGTGAAAACAGTTTATAAATCGAAGCTGTCAGTAAAATGTTATGGCTAAATCAAAGAAAAAACATATTTATGTACAAACTACGAATGACATTTATTAGTTGGCGCATGTATGCGTTCACGTTGGCTAGTTCAGTGACACGGGGTTACAGCTCGCACGTAGAATAGGCAAAGTTGCACGAAAGCGCAGATTAGCGCTACATATATATATTACCAGCAGTTTTAGGTTAAGTAATGATATGGTTCTTTTTATTGATTATTTATTTTTGTTTTACGAATTCAAGAGGCAAATTGGATTAATAGTATTATGGTTACAATGTTAGCCCAAGGTGTTCTGTTCTTGTTAGGATTCAAATGCAAAGCATATTATTCCAGTTTTACATCTACACCACAGAGTGGTTCCACTTTTAAGGGTTTTTAGCAAATAGCTTTCCATAAACATGTCTTTACTTTATGTATGTATGTATGTATGTATGTATGTATGTATGTATGTATGTATGTATGTATGTATGTATGTATGTATGTATGTTTATCTCTTACGCTTATAATCTCTTTATGGAACATGATCATATTAAGTATGATTCTTAACATTCTTGTTTAATTAAGTAGCTTACTGCCATATTGACATTCAGAAATTATATTTTTTCAATTTAGGGATCTTTTGCACATGTTATAAATATTCAAATACTCAGCATATTGAAACTAACTTTTATTAGCAAAAGATCTAAAACAAGTTGGAATGCAAATATTTTCAAAAATTTGAGTTGCTTATTATCTGAGTATTCCAACAAAATTGGTTTTATTCCATTTTGAGTTCATTTGCAAAAATTATATAAATAGCATATTTTAAGCCTTTGCTTTAAATTTGAATTTAAAATTATACATTGTTAATTTTCAAAATGTTTATGCATACTCAGAAACTAAAAGATTTTATATGAATATATAAATTTGTTTCATTTCATTTGGAGTTATAATGCAAAAGTTATGGCTGTTTATTTGTGTCGGTTTTGGAAAATCAATCAGAAATTGGAAAAATACGTTTTCATTGTTACAGAAAACGTACTTTCCCTACGCGCGGGTTTCCGTTTGAACTCAGCTGCCTCTCTGACACCAGGGCCCCGTAGGTTAGCGACTGTGAGACTAACGCCCGGGTCCCGCGTATTAGTGACCGAAAGCAGAGCTCGACGTCAGGGCATGCCGCCGGCGAGGCTACGGCCATGGATTGGCTCAGCCGATGGGGGGAATAGCACCAGAGTATCCTGCCACTCATGCTAGTAGGTCTCGTTGCCGCCGGCGATGGCTGGAGCGTTCTGTCACCGTGGACCGCAAGGCGGCGCCATAGCCGGATGGTGGCAGAGCTCGCACGGACCTTATTTTCACCGGTCATGGGCTGATTAAGTATCAGTGAGCTACCTAAATTCCATTTTACCTGAAAATGAGGCAGGAGGTTAGTCGGAGTGTCCGGTCACCGGTTGCCTGAGCCTGGGAAGAGGAACGGCGGTGCGGCAGAGTTACAAGCGATGAAGGTTGAAAATGAGGCTTGGTTAGAGGTTAGGAATACCCTAGATGGCTTTTGGTTAACTCAATTTGGAGAAATCCTTACCGAGCTTGCTCGATTGCTTTTCTCCCCTCTTTCGTGTTTCGCCGTCACAAGGAAAGAATAATGGCGCAACTTGTGAGACTTGAGCTTGGTTCGGTTCAGTGGAGAGTGGTGGGGTGCTATGAGGCCTTGAGCTGCTTAAATAGGCGACCAAGGCGAATTACACAGGATGTGAACGGCAGGGCGATTGCGGCAGTGTTTGAACGGGCAGCTGAGTTGCGGCGGTCTTTCTCGTGCGCAGAGCCTCAATTCACTGATTCCAGAGCACGGTCAAGGTGACGAGCTAGCAGGGTATGGCGCTTGGCAAGTCATAGCAGTACGGGATCACAGATGGCTTGAAATCGGCACTGGCCTTCGCCTGTCGTGGCAGCAATCCGGCGCGAAGACGGCTGCCGAGACAGCAAATTTTGCAGGAAGGATCGCCGTGGCAGAGATACGGC
This sequence comes from Otatea glauca, assembly GCA_036346275.1. Taxonomy (NCBI): domain Eukaryota; kingdom Viridiplantae; phylum Streptophyta; class Magnoliopsida; order Poales; family Poaceae; genus Otatea; species Otatea glauca. The sequence continues at coordinate 54,811,907 of CM070711.1, forward strand.
TGCCTAACGTTCGGCTGTGACTTCACCAGCTTTGGTCTGCGTTGCCCGAGGTCTGCTGCGGCAACTATCCTGGCGTCATGCCCTCGCCGCGACAGTGCTTCGGCACAGGGCGGTGAAGAGCAGAGCGGAGAAGCGAGAAGAAAGGGAAAGGGCACTTACGTGCGGGTCCGGGTCCGGCCGGCAGAGACAGTAAACTATAAGTGGTTTCTGTTGAGAAACCACGTGGCTCAATGAAAAGCCCACGATGATCTCTTAGTCGAAACCTTAGGTGAGCGCTATATAAGGAGGAGGGGGTCCTCTATGTAGAAGAATCACAAAGCAATAAAGAATTCCATAGTCGCTCCCCATATACCTGTGTCTCTCTCTCTTCTCCACTTTAGATCTGTTTGGGAACCCCGGACTATTCGATAGCGAGGTTCCTTAACACGTTATCAGCACGAAGCTCTACCGGAGATCAGAATTGAAAAGGTGAGAAAAGGTGGGAATTAACGATTGAATCTAATCGGTTCTTTTCTATGCATGCATCTATCCTACGTGGCACGAAGCTATATGAAGAACGCTTGAAGCTACTCGGCACGAAGCCACAGTACATGAATTTACTGTTCATCACAGAAAAAAAGGGGGAATCCTTGCGTCTCGGTAGTAGCGCAAGAAGCCGCGTCCGAAGCCGCCGACGCCTTGAACTCCGCGCACGAAGCACCGCGGGCGGTCCAGCATAGCAGCGATGTCGGCGCCCGTCTGGCCTTTCGTCGAAGCGGCGGCAAAGACGACACCGGTGTTCCGGCCCGGCCCGCGGCCGTCGCCGCTTCATAACCGCGCCGCCGCCAGTCCCCGCTCGCGGCTGCTGCGCTTCGCCTCGATCCGCCGCTCGCGGCCGCGCCCCCTCCTCGATCGCCGCTCGCGGCCGCGCGCCCGCCTCGATTCGCCGCCGCCACATGTTCGGCTTCCTCGGCGCCCGGCCACGGCGCTGAAGCCCGTCGGCCGCCGCTTCGGCCGGCCGGCATCCGCCATCGTCCAGCGCCACGGCCCGCGGCCGCTGCGCCTCAGTCCGTACTCGTCGGCATGCAACGACGCCTCGGCCGCGCGAGCGCCGCAGCGTAGCTTCGGCCGCCGCCTCGCCAGCGCGCCGCCCGATCGCCTCGGCTCGCCTGAAGCGCGCCGCGTGCCGCTCGGCCGCGGCTCATTCTTGCCGCCGCCCGGCCGCCTCGACCGCCGCGAGCGCTCCGCGGCGGCTCGGCCGCTCGGCTCGCAGTACTCTCCGCGGTGGCCGACGAGCTCGCGTCGTAGCGTCGTCGGTCCAGTCGCGTCGGGAGCAAGCATGGCGGCTAGGGATTGGGAACCCTAGCCACCGTTCTGTTTTTTTTGTCTCGACGGGACATGCCAAAAGGCCGGGCTTGATGGCCCATGGAAGGGCGCGACCCAGTGGCCCAAGAGGCCAAGCGGGAGGAAAAAACGGCCCAAAGGCCGTTCGGCCAGAAAAGAAAAAAAAGGAAAAGGGAAATGGAAAGAAAGAAATGAAAAGGAAGAGAAAACGAGAAAAAAAGGGGAAAATAGCTGAAATTTTTTAAAAAATTGCCAGAAAATCCAGAAAAAATTTTTTGGCTGTGTTTTTAATTTTTTTTTCTAGCTTTATCTCTCTGTTTTATGAATATTCTTTATGAATTTGAATCTATTGCTTTATTTTATATACTGCAATGCATTTATTTTCTAAACTTTATGCTTTTTTGCAACCATTTTCTATTAGATTACACGCAGTAATCTAATGTCGGAATTTTTTTGAAAACATGCAGATGTCCGGCATCGTGAATCGTGAGTTTGTAGAACTGGCCCCGCACGGTCAGAACTACCTCACTTGGGCATCGGACGTGAAGATCGTTCTTGGGGGCAAGAAGCTCCGCGCCGCGATTAGTCTAGGGTCCTCGCGGGGCCTTGAAACCTCTTCTGAGCGCGAGCGATCAAGCCCTGCATTTTCTCGGGCACCACCTCTCAGCCACCTTGAAGAACGAATACATGGCTGAGGAGAGTGCACATGAGTTTTGGACTGCACTACAGAAGCGGTTCGAAAAGCTCAAGGACACCATCTTGCGCCAAGCACAGCAAGATTGGGTACGTCTAAGATTTGCAGACTTTAAAACAGTGTCCGAGTACAATTCTGCCTTGCACAGAATTTGTACCAATCTCTCACTATGTGGCAAGAAGATCACTAATGAGGAAAAGATTGAGAAAACTCTCTCCACCTTCCACCCAAATGCTATCCAGAGTGCACGCAGCTATCGTCAGGACGAATACAAGGAGTATAGCGAACTGATTGATGTAATGCATGTTGCGGAATCGCAAGACGATGTTCTACGCAAGAATTATGTCTCACAGCCACCTGGACGGGGCACTGGCACAGAAGTCAATGCCAATAGCTACAAGGTGAGAAAGCCCATTAATAGAAAGAAGGGAAAGCAGGGTGGAAAAGAGATGACTCAGGCCAAAGGAAATTCCAAAGGCCCAGTGAAAAAGGATGACAAAGAAAAGGCGCACGCCAAGCCGTATGGACAGCAGAACCAAACGTGCTTCAGGTGTGGCACTTGGGGACACTGGTCGAAGATATGTCGAGAATCCAAGGAAGTGATCAACGCATATCGAGGCTAAGAGGAAGGCAAAAGCGCCCCATGAGGCGCGCCGCCAATATCGGTGATGATGATGCTATGGATAAAGATACCCCACTTGTCTCATCCTCACGAATAGCACGGACATCGACCAGCTGCAGCCAATATTATGGCAAATGAAGAAAACTTTGTCGATGACATAGAAGCGAAATTAATGCATATTTTACAGATTCTATTTAATGCATTTTTTTTAGATTATGGTTGTTAGCATTTTCTTTTGAATAATGAATTGTAAGCTCTAGAAGAGCATACTTCTCTCATGAATAAACATGCAATTTATTCTTTATTCGAAAGATTCTTCAAATTTGCAAGCAATATTTGAATTATTTTGCCTCTATCTGATTGGAATTATATTTCTTTGATCTAGAAATCGTGTAGCGTCCAAATGGAAGAGATATGCATTGTTGATAGTGGCACAACAAATACCATCTTAAGAGAGTCTAAATATTTCCAGTCGATCACGAAGAACGCTGGAAAGATTACTACGATCGTAGGAAGCGACTCATATGTAATCGGCTCAGGAAGAGCTACTATTATATTGCCTATGGGTACAACTTTGGTAATCGAAGAAGCCCTTTTGTACCCTAAATCAACGCGCACTCTCTTAATCTTCAAAGACATCCGCGCCAATGGTTTTCACGTAGAAACCAATGAAGAAAATGGCAAAGAATACTTGTGCATTGTGAAGCACGCGGTATGTGGAAAAATGGTATTAGGAAAATGTCCCTCATATGAATCTGGGTTGTACTACACGAATATTCATGCACCCGAAGTGTATACTTCCTTGAAGACTGTTTTTAGAAGCTCTGAGTTATTTTCTTTATGGCATGGTAGATTAGGTCATCCTGGTCTTAGAATGATGAGAAATATAGTGAACAACTCACAAGGTCATGGTATTAATGTTAAAAATTTCCCGAATCATGAAGATTTTGTGTGCCCTGCATGTGCCACTGGGAAATTAATAACTAGACCCTCTATCATGAAAGTGCAAAGTGAAATCCCTGCATTCCTGGAACGCATCCAGGGGGATATTTGCGGCCCGATTCAGCCCTTGTCAGGGCCGTTTCGATACTTTATGGTGCTCATCGATGCTTCCTCGAAATGGTCGCATGTATGCTTATTGTCAACAAGAAACCATGCTTTTGCAAAGCTGATCTCGCAGATCATAAGAATTAAGAATGCTTTCCCTGATCATCGCGTGAAGTCCATCAGAATGGACAATGCCGGAGAATTTACTTCAAAGGCATTTGATGATTATTGCACGGCAATAGGGATAGCAGTTGAGCACTCCGTACCGCACGTCCACACGCAGAATGGACTAGCAGAAGCACTAATAAAGAGGATTAAATTCTTTGCTAGGCCGCTTTTGCAGAGTTGTAACTTGCCCAACACCTGTTGGGGACACGCAGTCCTGCACGCAGCAACCCTCATCAACTTCAGACCTTCGGCCTACGACATCCATTCTCCTATGCAGCTTGTGCACGGGATCATCCCGAAGATCTCCCATCTCAGGAAATTTGGGTGTATGGTATATGTACCTATACCACCCCCTCAGCGGACTGCAATGGGACCTCTCCGTAAGTCTGGAATATACGATGGTTATGAGAGTGCATCCATAATCAGGCATCTGGAACCCATGATGGAGACTTGCATACAGCCCGATTCGCTGATTGCATCTTTGACGAGGATCGTTTCCGTCATTAGGGAGAAATCAACCTTTGGATGAAAAATACCGGAAATCATATGGCATTCCACCGATCCCGCACATGACCCCGTACTAATGAAGCAAATCAAGAAGTCGGAAGATAATTGATTTGCGAATTTAGCAAATGAACTGCTGATCATTTTGTGATCCGAAGGCGTGGTTAAGTTGCATGTACCCGCAAGAAATGAACCAGAGAGGTGGAAATACCAAAGAAAATGAAGGTATCCTCATCACATTCGAGTCCTCAAAGAAAAAGAACAGAAAATCGGCTCCTCAAACCCAAAGTACCCAGAGGCGTCACGGAGAAAATCGGGCGAGAGGACTTACCACAACCAATCACGAAAATACCCCAAGGAAAGAAGGGGAGCGGTTGAGACACAGCACGGAAAGAAGCCAACGGGAATTGCAATTCCAGACTTGAATCTTCCACTGCAGGAAGCCGCCGAAAATAATGTTTGCGCACACATAGGCGATGAAAAGCTAAAGGAACTTGCTCCTGCGATAGGGAAAAGCAGCGAAGAGCAAGTAGAAGTGCATGAAGCACCCCATGAAGAAATGGCCATAAACTTTATAATAACAGGAGAATCCCTGAATAGATCAACAACCAACGTTGATGCATACTTCGCAAAGAAGATTGCCTCGATCATTGATCATCATCCCGAGCCTGAATCTCTCGCAGAGTGCAAGAAAAGGCTAGATTGGGAAGAATGGAAAAAAGGCAATCACTTCAGAGTTAGTCTCTCTGAACAAGAGAGAGGTGTTTGGGCCCGTATGCCGCACACCTCCCCATATAAACCCTGTAGGTCACAAATGGGTCTTTGTTTGGAAGAGGAATGAAAACAACGAAGTTGTAAGGTACAAGGCAAGGCTTGTAGATCAAGGTTTCACTCAACGTCCTGGAGTTGATTATGAAGAAACCTATTCTCCAGTCATGGGAGGAATTACCTTTAGATATTTGATCTCAATGGCAGTCAACTTGAAGTTGAGAATGAAGCTAATGGATGTTGTCACAGCATATTTGTATGAAAACTTGGATTCGAGATATACATGAAAGTCTGGAAGGAATTCCTATCCCGAACCAAGGCGGAGCAAATAGAAACACATGCAGTGTGAAATTGGAGAAATCATTGTATAAATTTGAAGCGATCGGGAAGAATGTGGTACAATCGCTTGAGTGACTTTCTCTACAAGAAAGGCTACACAAACAGCGAAGATTGTCCATGTGTGTTTATACAACGATCCCCGAATGGATTATGTATAATCTCCGTCTATGTAGATGACTTGAACATCATTGGGACGGATGAAGAAATTGAAGAAGCATGCTCATACTTGAAGTCTGAGTTTGAAATGAAGGATTTGGGTAAAACCAAGTTTTGTTTAGGCTTGCAGCTTGAACATGTCCAAGGAGGAATCTTGGTACACCAATCAACCTATACGCAGAAAGTGTTGGAAATGTTTGGATTTGAAAAGGCATATCCTGCGAAGACTCCAATGGTGGGAAGGTCACTCCAAGCGGACCTAGACCCGTCTGCACCTAGAGAAGAGGGGAGGAAGTCCTAGGAGCAGAATTCCCATATCGAGTGCGTTGGAGCGCTCATGTACCTTGCGAATAGCACCAGTAGGACATTGCGTTATTTGTGAATTTGCTAGCCGTGCAAAGTCTGTAACCCACCAAAAGGCATTGGAAAGGGATCAAGGATATCTTCCGTTACCTCCAAGGAAGCAAAGATTTTGGTTTGTTTTTTAGAAGAAACAATGAATTGAATTTGGTTAGGCTCGCCGATCTTTGAGTACTTATCGGACCATATCTTGGTAAGTCCCAAACTGGCTATGTTTTCCTATATGGAGGAACAACAATTTCTTGGAAGTCGTCTAAGCAGACTCTTGTCTCGACGTCGACAAACCACTCGAAAATCATTGCTTTGTATGAAGCCTCTCGTGAATGTGCATGGCTCCGAAGAATGGTTCACCACATCCAGAAGTCGTGTGGTTTGAACATTGAGCAAACTCCCACAATCATCTATGAAGACAATGCAGCTTGCGTTGCCCAAGCACAGATGGGTTATGTGAAGAGCAATCTCATGAAGCATATCAACCCCAAGTTCTTCTATGCTCACGAATTGCATAAGATGAACGAGATAAAAATATTGCGTACTAAGTCATGTGAAAATCTTGCAGATTTGTTCACTAAATCACTCCCAGCATCTACCTTTGAAAGGTGCATTAAAGGAATTGGAATGATGAGACTTAGAGAAGTGCAGATTTCAGGGGGAGATATTTCACATACTCCTACATGAATCTCGAACATGAATTATGAATACCCAACATGCATCTCGAAGATTAGCAATTGAAGTTGGGTGAATTGTACTCTTTTTCCTTAGCAAGTTTTTCATGAAGTTTTCTTGCATAAGGTTTTAACGAGGAAATTCGTGCAACATAGTAAGCGTATGCTATGTACTCTTTCTCCAAGTATTTTTCCCACTGGGTTTTCCTGGAGTTTTAATGAGGCATATGCATCTCGCGGCAAAGGGCCCAAGGGGGAGTGTTGGGAAACCACGTGGCCCAATGAAAAGCCCACGATGGTCCCTTAGCCGAAACTCTAGGTGAGCGCTATATAAGGAGGAGGGGGTCCCCCCTATGTACAAGAATCACAAAGTAATAAAGAATTCCGTAGTCGCTCCCCATATACCTGTGTCTCTCTCTCTATTCTCCACTTTAGATCTGTTCGGGAACCCCGGACTATTCGATAGCGAGGTTCCTTAATAGTTTCGTTTCCCCCCTGGCTAATGGGTCCTAATAAATGGGCAGGCCCACATGTACTGAGGGTTCAGGAAATCAAGGAGATAAGATTTCGGGACAGCATGATCTTAAGCATTTAAAAGGATATCAAATCACATTGAAACATTTTAAAACTTTTTATCGAGGTTCAAGTGATAAGTATTATTATCCATAAAAATGTTCGGATTAAAATATATAATATAAAACTTTTATTAATTCTGACAATCCTGACAGTTCAATTTTCTCATTTCTGTTTTTATTTTATTTGAGTATGAAAATTGGGTTCAGAATTTTTATAATTTTTGAGAGTTTCATATGGGATAATAAGTTCTCTGTAAAAATTTCAAACTGATATCTTTCTTATTTATCTTCTATTAATTCTGACATTTTAGATGTCAGACTTTCATGTTTTTGGTTTTTGAATTTTACAAAAGCACTAAATTTTATTATTAATTTCAATACTTTTAACAGAGGTTAATACTATTCTGAGGAAGAGTTGATAAAATTTTCAGCCAGAGATAAGTTTTGAATAGTTTTATAAAATTCTGACAATCCACTGTTTGACTGTCAAAATGGGTCATTTCACACTTCATTTCATTTCTAGTTCATTAAAATTCTCTTGACAGCTGAAAAGAAGTGATGGAGACTGCATACAATTCAATATAAGATTTTTATAACATTTTACTTTTACTTTTTATATTTACACTTTTACCAATTTCATTAAATGATTTTTCTTTAAAGCCAAAAATCCAAGAAAATCTACGAAAAATCAATAATACTAGGGAAATTCAGTAATAAACATATTTAAATTCAAAATTTTCATTTTTACTTTATTTGAATTTTCAGGATGTTACAGGATACTCGTGTCGTATCTCACAAAACTTTGATCCGATCTAGAACTGTTGCTCATAAGGAGTATCAAAATGTAAGAAGTGGTATAGAACCAAAGCCAGATTAATTAGGTTTTTTATAATGTCAGTAAAGCGTCAGGTGGCACAAAATCAAGATTGATGCCGACGATGTGGAATCAAGTGAGGAAATTTGACAAAGGAGAAAATTCCATCGTGTGGCATTGTATGATGAATGATGTCCTTGTGTAGCAAGAGTTAATCGTTGTTTTTGAAGAGGATATACCAGAAAAGACGTACGTTGAAGACTGAAAGGTGATGGAACGGAAGGAGTTAATCATTGTTCATGAAGAGTTAATCATTGTTCTTGAAGACATCTGTTCAATGTGGTAACCCACACAATTAACCCAGGGTAACAACAATAACCTTGTTATTAACTCTGAGGTAATTATGCTAATATGGGCATATTAGCTAATAAAACATCAAGCGAGCCCAATATTTTATCAGTTAATACACCGTATTCAAAGTGTTGTAGCAGAACAATAATTAGAGACTAGCAATGGAACTTTATTACAATCCATGCCATGCAAGCTACAAGTCTAAAGTTCATAAGTAATGACCCTAGTGAACGATGATCACTACCATAAGGACTACTACTCCACTCAGTCCTTTGGGTAGTCCTTCATCACCTCATCACCTTGATCATGTGGATAACTCTCCAACCACTCCTCCTCAGTGAATCCATTGGGTTCAGCTTCTAAGCAAAGAGGAATTTATACAAGGGTGAGTACAATAGGTACTTAGCAAGCGTTAATAACAAAACACATTATATAAATTTTCCTTCCTAAAACCATCTCGCAAATCCTTTCCTCAAATCCTTTCACTGAAAATAGGTTTTGTTAGAAGATCTGTGTTTCTGATTTTTAATTGTTAAAATGCTACTAGCACTTGTATATGAGGCATACATAGCTTCCTTAGCCTCCAAACTAAGATACAGACATGAATTCATGATTTTTAACCCTGTGCAGATTTTGTACCACTTTACCCATAGTAAACCCAACCTCAATCAGGAAACAAAATGTTTATCACTACTTAGGTATTATATCTCCAACCCTGACCACCTACCAATTGTACTCCTTCTCGAAATCGGTGGTACTATTACATGGGGTGGCCAGTTTGAACTCCTTCTAGAAATCGGAGTTACTCTTCTCATGGTGTTTAAATATAGCGCCCAATAATCAACACTGGTTATCAAATGTGTCCCTCACTAGGCCTCCGGCATATCTCAGTATGACACCTCTCTTAGTTATCTACTCTTACCCAATGTGGAGATCAATTACCTTCATAGGACAACATTCTCTGGTCGTTTTCACACACTATGATTGATACTTTTTAATATGGCTCATTGCCTAAGTGTAGTTGTTTTATCCTTATATCATAACTTATGTAGAGGGCCCCTCCGGCAATGCTCAAACATGGCATCCTCTACCCACCTCATATATATACCACACCGACTTCATCTGTCGGGTGAGCCAATTCAACATTTCAAACTTCACATACTGCATCGGCATTTCATCAATACTCATTTCTTCCAAACAATCCAATGTAGGTTTTTCTTTAAACAATATTTTTCGATGCATTAGTGATATCACATATATTCCAAATAATTTTTCTAAAATTTAATGAAGGAACAGGATCAGAGTACTAGAGTGAACATAGGTTGCATTTGGTATTCTCATTGGGGGATGAGGATGAAGTAGAAGATAAATCAGAGCATGACAACTTTCAAGATAAACTGTGGATGGAATTAGATTTTGCCTTGGAATCCATCAACATTATAATAAGAAAGGTGATGAAAGTGCGACAAATGTTCATATTTTAAGACCATCCTCATCATATAAGCTATTGCCTCAATGCATCTAGGATGTTTTGATATTCAATTGTCAAATCTATAACTAGTTGTATCTTGAAAATGTCGTTGCAGAAATATCTAAAGAAAAGAAAATTTTGAACAACAGATATTAATCATGAAAGTTTTGTCAAGAGAGGTAGGAAAAAACATATCACACATAATGTCAGGTGACAATACATTAACAAAATATGATACCACAAATATCAATAAGCCTACATTGAGAAACCACATTATTTCATAGGTCAAGACAAGAAGACCTTAGGTCTTTTTCATGTATGCCATCATATGAGCCATAGCTTCCGCAACAGAGGCTTTTCGGTTCTCTCTGAAGTTCCACAACTCCAGTACAATGCCGATTTATTTGACACCAATTACCGATTGATCTCCAGTCATATCTCTTAATCCCTACAAAAGCGATCATGTTGTTGTGAAAAGGGTGTCTTGGTATATTATTACTAACCACATCGAATTAAATACTAGAAACCTTTATATTACCTCTATAAGCTCATCTTTGGCTTCTTCCAGCTCTACATTAGCCTTGCGGTCCTTAATGATGAGTGCCGTGTTAAGGGATTCAATATCTTGCAATTTATCTTCTATGTCTTTCAGTTCTTGTTTCATCTCATAAATCTTTTCAGTTAACTCAGACTTGCCCTTCAGTTGTTCGATCTCCATCTAAAGTTTTTGTTTAGCTTCTAACAGCTTTTCCATGTCGTCTATTTTACCAAAATCTTATTTCAATCTTGTCAATTAATTTAGATCAAAAACAAAATGTTCTCACATATCAGAATAATGGATTGGTCATAGTAGTGACAATGAGAATTTTAATGTTTTGCATAAAATAATTTCACAAGGAATTTACTACTAGGGATGTTTGAAGTGTTCAAATAGTGGCAATAAGAATTTCAACGATCTTATATATATATATATATATATATATATATATTACAAACCACATGAACAGTAGTCACAAACCAAAAGAGGCAAGGATACCCTGCAATTTCTATAAAAAAATTTAGACCTGTAATTTCTAGAATTGGGGAAGAACTATATGTATTCACATATCAGATTGACCAGCCAACCACATAATCTATCAAGTGGAGCAAGTACGAATACTCTCCATATGGTTAAAAACTAGAGTCCCCACATCCCCCGTCCCAATAAAATTCTAAACAAGTAATGCAGGATTCAAGAATAAGTTTACTATCATGAAAGTGAGCTTAAATCAATCATGATCTATAGCCTAGACAAATCAAGAGCGACCTGAATCTAGATGCTAAATCTACAGGGACTCTGAGACAGCAAGAGTTAAACCGACATGCATAATCAACTAGCCAAACACATACACATTTAAAACCTCACCACATACCCTTCATCGCATCATCAGATCAAAATAAATATATAGAGCAGAACAAAATAGATAGAACAAATTAGCCCCCAATGTCAAACAGAATCTGTAAGCTCAGGACAACAATTTTAGTGACTAATTTATAACTGCCACACGACAACAACACCATTACTTAATCTTTCCACCAACCAACCATTCAAAAAATATATAGATCGATGGACCACCATGTAAGACTAGCATATAAGTTTACAAACTTATCAGAGTATATATTTGAAATCTTGTAAATTTTTATTTTTGTGATGTAATTAATTATTCATGTAATTTGTATTTTAATTTATAATTAAATTCTTGTGTAATGTAATTCATTATGTTGTACAAATTTGTAATAATTAAAATGTGCATTTAATCTTTGTTGCTTAATTCCATTTTGATTATTATCAAATTATGCTAATGACTTTATTTGATTTAATAAAACCACGGTTGTTTCATTCAATAAAGCATTTATATATCTATTGGAGGCAAAGTCCTCAAAAAAGCCATCAAGATCTTCATCATCGGGTGATCAAGCATTAGATGCAGTATGTGTTATAAGCAGAAGAACGAGTTATAGAAAGAAGAAGCACAAGAGCAAGGGTGCACATATATGCTATCTATGTGACGAGGAAGGTCATATGATAAAGATTGTATAAGTTTGAAGCAAATGAAGGGTTTATGCTTAATGATTGTAGAAAAAGATAATTCAGACGTACATATCGTCAATCAATCAGGTACTTTTCATGCATAGATATTAGATTCATGTTGTTGCTTTCACATATGTTTGGTGAGGGAAATATTTGATGATCTTTATGTCTGGCGTATTGAACTATTCGCTTGGTTGATTACAAGGAGTATGCAATTACTAAGGTAGGAACAATTATTTGCATGATGGAGTACAACATGCATTGACGGAAGTTCGGTATGTTCCCTTCTTAAAGAAGAATCTAATATCTTTTAGATCGCCTGAACTCGATGGTTGTGAGGTATCACTTCGAGGTGGAGTCATACGAGTTACATGCAAAGAGTAGGTGATCACAAAAGTATCTAGAGCAATAAGTGATACCGATTGATGGGTAAACCTAAAGGAAAAGAAACCAATGTGAGGCCTAAAAAAATCCCGATAAGGAGAAGAAAACCGTGTCGTCAATTGTAGGTAATCAGATCTCAACTGCAGTTATGTGCAGAACTACAAAGACAGTTGCAAAATTTAGTAGACGCAAAAGCAAAGGTGCGAGCTGCCGGAAGAAGGGAGATGTGGCGAGACAAACCACTGTAAGGTCAAGGATGCCGACTAGAGGGGGTGAATAGGCGGCTTTTAAAAATTACTTCTATGAATTTCTACAAAGCAATTCACCCCTAATTACCTTAATGTCAAAACCTTAACAATTATTAATGCGGAAATGATAAACTAAGGTTTTGACAATTAAAGCCTAAATCAACTAGGCTCACTATATGCACTAACTAATTATGTCTCTAACAGATATTGCAATCCTAAAGACAAGCAATCAATTAATTTAATTCTATGAGTATAAATAACGAATACAATGCAAGCACAAGAGACACAATACTTTTTACCGTGGTGTTCGGAGACTTGCCGGTCTCCCCAAGTCCACGTTGAGGTTAGCCCAAACGAATTGGACCGGCTCCACGAATTGAGCACCCACCTCGAATCCACTAGTGATTGCTCTTTCCCCCTCCGGGTAGGCGAGCACCGACCTTCACAACTTTGCCAGGGCTTCTCACAATCTCCGTTGAGAGCTCCCACGCACGATGCCTCCACACGCCGTCTAGGTGTCGGCAAACACCAAGAGTAACAAGCTAAGCCGTTCCACTTGACCTTCATCTAGTGCAACACATGCACTTCGATGACCTCCTAAGTGCAACACATGCACTAGGATCCTCCTCAAGTGCAACACATGCACAAGAGGCTCTCAATCCACTTTTTAATTGCAACATATGTAATTAGGGCTCACTCTTAACTCAAGAAGCAAATAGAAGAGGGCAACACATACACACAACTACTACAAACATCCAAATGCTCCAACCTATAGTCATTGCCCCCCAAGGCCTCCTTTTATAGCCTCCAAGCCAAAACTAGCCGTTGGGGTCGAAATCTGGAAAAACTCAGTAAATCCGGTGCTACCGCCCAACTGGGAGCGGTAGCATCGGCCTCCTTGCCAATGGCTACAAAACTAGCCGCTGCAGGAAATTCGGTAGCACCGGCCAACTGGGAGCGGTGCTACCGCTCGGACGGTAGCACTGGCCTTGGACCCCGGTAGCACCGGACCTGAGCCAACCACAAAAACACCTCCTCTGAAATTTTCACACTGGCCAAAGGAGTGGTAGCACCGAACCTCCGGTGCTACCGGGCTACCATGGGTGGTAGCACCGGACCCTAGACAGCCCAAAACACCATCTCGGGTTTTTCCACACCGGAGGGGCCCCGGTGCTACCACACCCCGGTAGCACCAGCCTCACAGGCCTCAGCCGAGTACCCTCTCTGGATTTTCATACCACACTATGGCCAGTGCTACTGCCAGGCCGGTAGAAATGGCCACCCAGAGCAAAGAACGATTTTACACAAAAAATCATTTCTTTTCGAATCAACCACCAATAATGATTGATTCTTTGAGCAATGTGATGATCAACACATGATCAAGCAATTTGCAAAACACATTTGCGAACCCAATTCACATTCTCTAAAGAATCACATTAAGCACAACTTATTTGCAGAACACATTTGCAAATAAACCAAAGAACTTATGAGATCAATCCTCTTAGCCACGTGATGATCAACACATGATCAAGTCAATTTGCAAACCCTATTCACATGCTCTAGGATCGAAACTCATAACCTCAAGTTCATTTGCAAATAACAACTTCAACTTATTTGCAAAACATATTCGCAAATAAATCACGAACATATATGATCAATCCTCTAGCCATATAAGGATCAACACATGATCCCGACACTTTGCAAAACACATTTGCAAATGCCAACACATGCTCTAAGATTGAAACCCACAACCTAGAGCTTATTTGCAAAACACATATTTGCAAATAACAAATCCATTCAATGTTTTGCAAAAACACATTTTGCAAACTCAAAACGCAAAACACACTTGCCTTGTGATGATCAACACATGATCAAGTCACAAGTTGAAACTCTAATGCATGAGCTCTCTATTTGCAACACTTGCAAATCTCTAGCTCCATGCAAACAACCAAAACAAACTCAAGTGCATGAGCTCTCTATTTGCAACACATGCAAATCTTTAGCTCCATACAACCACTTTAAACCAAATTTACTTGAGCCCTCTCCTTTTGTAATACGTGCAAAACTTAGCTCCAAGCAATAACAACATAAAGAACATTGCATAAACTATCTTCCTTTTGCAACACATGCAAATCCATAGTTTTATACAAAAACCAAATCAATTAAGACTTAATAAGAAGCAAGCATAGCTCCCTTATTTGCAACACATGCAAATACTTTGCTCATGCAAAATCTAATGCACGAGCTTCACCCATTCACAACACATGCCAAATGGTTAACTCCATACAAAATCCAAATAAGAGAGTAAGCTAGAGTGAACTGGATTGAGTTCATCAACACATGATGAAGTTCAAGCTAAATAACTCAACCCCTCTTAATAGTACGGCAACTAACTAGCAACCCGATCTCCCATCCAAACACCGAGATCGGTAAAAGACTAGGAACACTTCCCAAGCCCTAACTATTTATACCTTTGCCTCTAGCGATCCACTTGGAGTTTTTATGATTTCCAATCATCTTTTCTCCAAGATCGAATCTTCTTCTTGTTCATCAACACGTGATGAACCTTCTCTAGCCCTTCTCTTCACTTCGGGATCATCTCTTGAAGCTAATCAACACATGATGACTTCTCGTTCCCGATTCTTTATCTTCTTGGACTCAACATACTCAACAACTCATGAAAGATTGTTAGTCCAACAAACACGGTTGTCTCAATCATCATTTGCACTCCATTAATACATAATGGATGCCCCCAAGATCGATTGAGCACAACCCAAATCAATTTGAATGATTTAAGGATGTCTTGAATATTTTGATGCAACTAATGCTTTATTATACTCAAGAACTTTTCGTTTGTCCTTAATCAACAAAGAGACGCCATTAACACACGATGAAATGTTCTTTGATTGATTGAAAGACAACTGAACTCAATTTAAACTTCATTTAAATTGACATAAGTATATATAATTACACAAGTTTCATATACTTAATATGATGGTTAGTAATGATCCAAATATGTTTGAGTAATGGAAAGGGATCAATAAATTTAGACCATCAGCTATAGAACAAACTCCATTTAGTATGTGCATATAACTAATTTAACATGGAATCAATATGCACATAATCAATCTTTGATTGCATATGAGTTCATCCTATATTAGCATGAGTATACTACAACTACACAAGTTATATATATACTCAAAAAGATTATTTCAAAGTCTTAATCCTTTATATTATATGGCAAGAGGATATGGATCAATACAATTGAAACGTCAAGTTAAGTTATCAACTCCCCCTAGATGTGTGCATTCATATATATATATATATATTTGGAAACATAATGCACATATTTAGACTAAGGCAATGGAAGAGTTCATGTTTTAACTTGTAACAGCCTCAAAAATCATAAAATAAAAAAATGAAATAAAAATCTTTTGTGTATTATTTTCGAAATTTCTGAATTTTCTGGATTTACTGAATATTCTTTTGGCTTTTCTTTAAATGCAAGAAAGTGAAACAAAGAAGATAATAAATGGAAAATGGTAAAAAGTAAAAATGTTAATTCAACAAAAATTTACCAAAGCCACCATAAATATCTGAGGGCTCTCCTCAGCTTGCTTAAGTCGGTGGGTAACCTGGATTTATAAAAAAATAATAATTAATCAAAGATAATCATGTGTAAATATCTCAGGGTAAAATGGTAAAATAATTTGGTAAAAATATCTGGTAGTCATCCTGACCCAATATTTTTATCTTGCTGACATCAAAATAGTATAAACCTCCAGTAAAAATATCAAGAATTTAGTAATTAATTTTTTGTAATTTTAAAAATTCAAAAACAGTGAATAAGTAAACTGGAAAATAGTAATGTTAGAATTTTTAAAAATTAAATATTAATAATTAGAATCTGTAATTTTTACGGAAGGTGTAGAATACCATTTAAACTATAATACAAAGTTTTGTAAAATAATAACTTCATTTATATCATAAATTAAAAGAAAAACCGATTGGGCAATGCAGCAACAGTTGCATTGTCAGATATTTCTAAAAATCTGCATGCATCATAAAATATCGAACATTTTACTGGAGTATGGTAATTATCTTGCCATTCTTTGGTAAAATTTTATAAAATTTAGAGTCGGTTTGAGCCTCGAAATCCTGTTCTTATCCGATTCGTTTTGAGTCTTCGCGGACTTCTTCTTCCGCTCTCGATGTGTGGGCCGGGCCGTCGGTGAGCCATCTCACCCTCTGACCACGCCATCCGCCCCGCGTGTCGACCTCAGCCGCCTTCTTCTCCCCTCTCCCTACTCTCTCTCGCGCCGACGCAGCGACTGCCTCGGTCTTTCTCGCGCCAGCTGCGCCAAACCGCCTCTGAGCCCATATGAAAGCCTCCCATTCCGTCACAGCCGACCCAGCTAGCCCTTGTGCAAATCATTCCGCCGTTGCTTTGGTCACCCTCTCCAATTCCGGCGAAAACCGCAAAAAGGGTAAAACCCCAAATCTTCTACCGCAGTCCATTCCAACCCAATTCCTTCGACCCGAAGCACCCTAGCACCTCCAGGAGTTCATCCCAAGCCTCGGCCAAAGCTCTTTCTTCCCCGGCGAGCTCCTCCGCCGTGATCTTCTTTCGCCGCCGCCGCGCACGGTGAGAACCTCCCTCCGCCATCCATTCTTCGAACCAAAGCCAGAAATGGAATCCTTGAAGCTCACTGATGCTCGTAGTGGTGATCTTCAAGCCTAGGATAACCGTTTGCGGGTTCGCCGCCGGCCGTGAGTTCGCCGCCCCTCGCCGGTCGCCGCCGCCTTCCGGCCACCTCGGTCATCGCGCCATCACCCAAAGGTGCGCCTTGGTCGTGGTGCCTCTGGTGGAATCGATTCCGCCACGCGGTGATGGTTCGCCGCCGTGGCTCGTCTTCTGCGCACCACTGCTCTGAGTCACCGCCAAGCGAGCCCGACTGTCGGCCGCTTCGCGTCAAAGCGCCGAGATCGTCGGCTGACCGGCCCGGCCCGACTGTCGATCTCATGCGCGCCATGTCGCTGCCATGTGGGCCTCGGTGTCGATCGCTTGCGCGTGCGTGAGTGCTTCTGTCTGCCTCCCTCATCGACCTCGCGTCGCCCGACCAGCCGACGGCCAGCGCTTGACCGCAGCGATCTTGCATCGATCGGTGACCGATGGGCCCGGCTGTCAGCGCCTCAACAGCGATTCGTCGAAATGGAAAGCGTTTTAAGTAGCGAGCGTATTTTCCATTTTCGGCAATTTTCTAATTTTCAGTATTTATTCAAAACCTAGATATTCAAATAGCTATAACTTTTGAATCACTTGGCTAAATTTGATGAAATAAATTTCTAAATTCATATAAAATCAGTTAGTATCAGAATATTCAAAAATATTTCAGAATTGAATTTTATTTGAATTTCGAATTTAAATTCAAAGAAAAGGTTAGAAATATGTTATACATGAAAATTCTGCAAATAACCTCCAAATTTAGTAAAATAAATTTTATTAGAATCCTTGAAATCTCAGCAACCTGAATCTATAAAAATACTTAGGGTGTATTATAAGAAAAAAATTAAGTTATAAAATGGGTAGCAAATAATGCAATAATGGTTTAGATGAACTAAATCTTTAAATAGCAAATGAGCACAAATACTCATGTAACCATTCCTGAATTTGTGGAATTATTTTATTTGAATATTTCCATCTGATTTCTTTTTGGCCTTATTGAAATCTGGTATTTGTTATATGTCGCCGTACGACGTGTAGAATCCGACGAACCCGGTATATTCGACGACCAGGAGTTCGAAGTCGAGGATACTCAACAAGGCAAGCAAACCCCTTGATCTTATTGATCCCAGTTTTATAAATATTTTCATTAAATGTTTTATTGCATACTTTATTTTATTAAAGTCTGCTATAATTTGGGTAATGGTAGTTGTACCAGTAGACTTATAGAACTTCCTTGATAAGTAGAAAATTGTGAACCTTGAAAACCCTAGAATAGCTTAGATAATATTTAATGTCAATCTGGGTTACTCATATTTAGTGAAATGCTTAGCCAAAGCTAAATGAAGATAAAACTGTGACATGATTAAAGACTTTGGACATGACATTTAAATGGGTGTGAGCATTTTTGTGGTTGGTATTTTGGTTGGAAAAATAAAAATAAAACTATGGTTTAGATGCGGGCAATTATTGGCAATAGCCGGTTGTGCATGTCTTGCACGTAGTGTAGGGTGGATATTATTGCCCATGTCGAGTTAAGGACCGAACTATGGGTTGTTTTCAGGCCAAAAATATTCATACAACCACAAGTACTGGTATGGGACAGCTCTAACTTATTAAGTTGTTTAAAACTAGCTTTGCACTTGGAAGGCCAGAGTAGTACGAGCTGTTTCTTAATGAATTGCTCGACGGGACGTCCACATCGAGGTGATCATGGATTAAACGTCTACCAATATAACGGTGTCGCCATCACGTGGGTAGTTCCATCATTTCTATGCTCGAGTTCTTACACCACGAATGGGTTTATCGTCACCGTCTTTGGTGCAAAGTTAGGTTTAAATGATGTAACGGTTATAACATGACTCTCTGCGGCACACCAAAGCGGTGTGCAAATATCGATTGCTCAAAGAGTCATCATGTCTTGTGGGAAAATCTGTATACCTCTGCAGTGTAAAACTAATCGATTAGCGCGTCATGATCATGGACACTTGGTAAAGTCATCACATAGTTAGCAGTTTTGCTTATTTTCATAAAAAGTGGTTTCTACCACGTGTTGGTCATTTCCGCTGTGTGCGGGAGGAAATGGTTTTGAGTATGGTCAGTATACCCAAACATTCGTGATTTATTGATGCTTACATTCTATCACTTTCAATATTAAATTGCTTTTATTTAAATTCCATTTTGCAATCTATTATTCTGTATTTACATTTCAAACCAGCTTTATGCAAATTAACCTTAATAGCCTTTCATTGGAATGGCCTGCATGTATTTTAGGATTTGCATAAGTCTTGCGAGTACGTAAGTACTCAACTTGCCTATGTTGATGTTTTTAGGTGAAGAAACAGATTTCCCCGACGATTCTTACGTTGATGCAAGATACGGGAAATTTAACGATGAATTTATCTAAGGATTTTTCCCTTGTCAGTTGCCTGTGGAACAATGGGTTAAAAGGCATACTACAAGAAGTTGTCTCCACTACAGTTTTACTTTTGGTATTGTAAAAAAATAATATGTAATCTTACTTCCGCTGTGTAATAAAGTTTGTGTATGACTGTGATATCAATTTGTATTTGTGCGTACTAGCTACTGATCATGGGACTAGTATTGTATGCACATGGTATCCATTTTTGGTATTCATTTATCAAAAATGGGGGCCTTACATAACTTGAATTCTAAGTATGCATTAAGATAATAGAGTGAATATAAGTGCATACCTTGGATTTTTCATTTTCCATCCAGATTTAGGACTAATAAGAATGAAGCTCAATAAACATGTTAGTCTCATAATGATTAGATTTGTCATTAAACAAGAATTAAACATTAATCTAAAATCAATCACCAAAACCAATGGAGATTGAACTTACAACCACACGGTACCAACGAGTAGGTGGAGCTTTGTTGAGATCCGAATATGCAAATCTGTACCATTTGTGTATAGGGCAAGGATCTAAGGATCCTAAAAGGTTCGAGAGAGTTGTGAGAAAGCGACAATCACTTTACTTTTTTGAGGTTGTGCTTAAAAATTTATGGTCGGATTCACTAAATTTTTTTCTCTCATCGTAGTTGCTTCAATATCGTTATTTTGATTTTCTATACGAGATTCATTTTCTTCCTTGTTGAGACTGTCCACGCTCATGTCATATTTCATAGAACTTTGATCTGATCTGGGGCTACTGTATATAAGAAGGGGTATCAAAGGGGGAATTGATCATATACCCCAATTTACTTGGTGCAATTAATAAAATGCCCCGTTTGTCTCACTGACATGTGGCCCCATGACCCACATGTCAGTGAGACATCACAGAGCATTTTATCAATGACACATGTAAGTGAGGGTATTTTATCAATTAATCCATTTATTTGGTGTGGCTTGATTGTAATGCTGTGGATTAAACATAAAACTACCATATCAAACAAGGATATACAACTTTGCATCCTCTAAATGCATGCATGATCCTTCATGTGAACGTATTATCACAAAATACGTATAAATGAATATGTTTTGTATAAATCACAAATATAACTTTGATGAAACTTTGCCTTTCTTCAAATATAAAAATAGAGACATTTAAATTCACTATATGTCTCCTTCTGTGTTCTAAATGGGCCTTACCTATTATTAGTGTCTCCTGTGCTCTAATCATGTATCAGAACAACACGAGCAGCACACGTTCATGGACCCATCAATGGCGGCAGCTCCGGGCGAGGCCACGGTTGATGTAGGGAAGAGATGGCGAGGGAGATGGTTTGAGGAAGATGACTAAGATCCCTTGTATCAAGATTAGGGATGGCAATCGGGCACGGTCGCCCATACTGACCAAAAAGTCTCTCTCACGGGCGTACCTGCGAAGGATGATGGGCGAAGAACATCATCTATATCCGTCGCTCGCCGGTACTCGATCCCCGCGGGTATACCCATGTGTTTCATGCAACCAACATCTCATCATAAAGGCAATGAATATATTAGAAGACAAGGAGAAGTTAAACCCGGATTGGCTACTACTTTCTAGAGTCGACATCTGAGAAACATGTAATATAGCTCATAGATCCGAAAGCTTAACACAAATCACAAACAACAGATTGGGATTTAGGATAAGGAATGAAAGAAAAATGAACTTGGTGGTGGGAAATCATGGGCCGAGAGGGGTGGACCGTGGGATACCTCTAGGTTTTTTCAAACATGTCCCACTTGTCCGTGCTTATTGTCGAGTAATCGAGTAGAATAGGCACGTGTGAAACTCCCCTATGCCCATGCCTGTTTGCCCATCGAGTAAAGATTTGCCCTTACGAATATGCCCCCGGGGCAATAAAGGATGAATATACCCACTTCTATCCGGATTTTTGCCCACGGATTAGCAGTTAGTCAGGTAAAATTGTTATCCCTAATCAAGATCCAAGGGTCCAAAATTGAGTACTCTTTAGGGGTATTCTCACCCCGTAACCGCTTCTAGATAGAGAGAAAGAAAGTTGGACCAACCCATCTCATCTCCAACAAAACACTACATAGTTAAACAACGCTTTGAATAGAGCCGGACTAAAGTAGAGTATCCTA
Organism: Otatea glauca; assembly: GCA_036346275.1. Classification (NCBI taxonomy): domain Eukaryota; kingdom Viridiplantae; phylum Streptophyta; class Magnoliopsida; order Poales; family Poaceae; genus Otatea; species Otatea glauca. The sequence continues at coordinate 54,833,742 of CM070711.1, forward strand.
ATTTCCTAAGCTCCCTGCTAGGTCACTATCGCCCATCTATGGATTGTTGGATTTCCACCGGTTTGGCTTTTGCGTGATTAAAAGGACATAAGTTGTAGTATTCCAAATTTACAACCAAAGACAAGGGCATAGTAAGACACACCCACCTACAAAGAGTAGTGTGGACCAAGCCCCCCTACCACACGGATATCGCTAGACACCCTGCAATATCGTTTTTCGTACCCACGAATTCGCATTGCAGAGGGCTTCATAAAACGCAGGAAATACCGGAGTAGGTGCATGTACTCGGCAGCAAGAGCTAGACCTGCGCCGCGACGAGGCTGCTGCAACCGGTGAAGCGTCCGAGCTAGGGATGGCAATGGCCCCAATCTCTATTTCCTCGTGGGGATTTCCCCTATTAGGGGATAAGGATGGAAGAAAATATCTCCTCGCGAGAAGTTTATCGGGGAAAATATTACATCCGTCGGAGATCGCGGGGATAGGGACGTTCTACTGTTCTCTGTCCCCGATCTTCATTCCTGTCCCCGTGTTATTACTAATAAGTGAAAGTAAATGATCATTCTCAAAAGAAAAAATATATATGTGAGGTTATTATTAATAAATATGCTAAATATGAAGTACTCTAGTGATTCACTCACACTTCAACCACACATGCACCATTACTCTAGTGATTCATTCATGTAGCATGTGATCTTTTATATAGCATTTTCGGGGATTAGTCCACGTCGGGGCCCCACAAACCTGTCGGAGATCAGGGACGAGGGAGAATTAAGCCCTGTGTATGGGGACAGAGACGAGGGTGGAAAAATTTTGTTTATCGGGGATCGGGGATGGAAAGGTGCTCTTCGCGGGGATTTTTTTCATTGCCATCCCTAGTCCTATCCCTCTCCAAAACCCCTATAAAACCCCTTCCACAGTAAAATCATCTCCCACTTGACAGTAAAAAAACGCAGCCACACGCAAAAGCTCAGCAGAGTCCAGACCCCGATCGAAGGCCATGGACAAGGAGCAAGAACGCCGCGCGACGTGGGTCCCCGGCGCCGTGATCGTCGGCGCGGGACCGTCGGGGCTCGCCGCGGCCGCGTGCCTCGCGGCGCGTGGCGTGCCGTCCACGGTGCTAGAGAGGTCGGACTCGCTGGCGTCCACGTGGCGCCACAGCATGTACGACCGCCTCAAGCTCCACCTCCCCAAGCGCTTCTGCGAGCTGCCGCTCCTCCCGTTCCCGGAGGAGTACCCGACGTACCCGTCAAAGGACCAGTTCGTCGCGTACATGGAAGCGTACGCCACCGCGGCGGGAGTCGAGCCACGCTTCGGCGCGCGCGTCGACGAGGCCGCGTTCGACGCGGCCGTCGGCGCCTGGATGGTGCGCTTGGCGGGCGGCGAGGTGCTGATGGCGAGGTGGCTCGTCGTCGCGACGGGGGAGAACGCCGAGCCGCGCGTGCCGGACGTTCCCGGCGTGCGGCAGTTCGCCGGGCGCGTCATGCATACGTGCGAGTACAAGTCCGGGGAGGAGTTCGCCGGGGAGAAGGTATTGGTCGTGGGGTGCGGGAATTCCGGCATGGAGGTGAGCTTGGATTTGTGCCGGCATGGCGCTAAGCCCTCCATGGTGGTGCGCGACACGGTAATGACAAATGAATGAGCTTATTACTATATTAACTAAGTTTGCACTGTTATGATCCGTCCTAGCTTCTTGTTCTGTTTTGTTTCTGCTTGTAGTTTGTACAGCGAGAAGTAAAAATATCGTGAGTTTATTTTTTCGTGCCTTGCTACTTGAGCATTTCCCCTTCGGTGCATATTTTTCCGCTCTGCCACACCTTGTTGATATCTTTTTTTTTGACAAGTTCCAGTTTGCATGGTAAGATCTGGTCGTGTTTTTAGGACTACTAACATGCACGACGTTGGGTGCCTTGTCCTATGTTGTTTTAGCATAACTTCTGTTTGCTTCTTCCTTCCTATTTTTCTTCTGTGTAGTACCATTGTTGTGAAAAACAGTATACGTTATATACTCGATGGACGGATGTGGTATCGGGAAACGATTTATTGCAATACAACCGATTAATCAAAATTTAACGGACTATTATGTGTTCTTATTAATATATTTATTTATATTTAGAATTAATTAGAAATATTTTATTTGCACAAAGTTATTGTAAATTATTACTCTACAAAACATGTTTTACATTTCATTGTTTAATACATATTATGAACACTATGACACAATATTATAAACTAATTTATCATATTTGGTGAATAAAAATAAGTTGTTTCCGTGATTAAACGGCAAAAAATACGGCGTTAATTGCATTTCGATTACATTATTCATGACGATTTAGTCACCATCACTGATTAATCGCCCGACTAATAAGTCGAATAGGCCGTTTTTCACATCAGTGCCTTACTATAATTATGCTTCTTTCATTTGCCTCACACTAAGACGATTACAAAAAATCTAACCAGTATAAATGACGATATTTCGAACAGGTGCATGTGCTACCAAGGGAGATATTGGGTCTCTCCACATACGGCATCGCCATGACCCTGCTCAAATGGCTGCCGGTGCAGCTCGTTGATCGGTTCCTCCTCGCGGCGGCTCACTTTATCCTCGGCGACACGGACCAGCTCGGGCTGAGGCGGCCCAAGACGGGGCCCATCGAGCTCAAGAGCCTCACCGGCAGGACCCCGGTCCTGGATGTTGGGACGCTAGACCACATCAAATCCGGTAAAATTAAGGTTAGTGCCAGTCGACTTGCTCCTTTCATTAAAAAAGGGTAATGGAAGTAGGAATTAATAAGACTAGTCATATTGTCGGTGAGCCCCGGCCCCGGGTAGTTCTCGTGGGCCACTGCCTAATCTGGTATGCCTGCCCGGGGGCCTTAGAGCCTTAGAGGCTCACACACATATTTCCTTTCTCGAAAGAAAGAAGCCACTAGTGGACGACACAACGGTGTACCTCCACCGGTTTTTTCGGCGTCGGTCGTCGCTCTCCTCTCTCTCTCTCTCCCTCTATTTTCTCTATGTTCACTGTCCTCACCGTCGTCTTATCTGATACCAGTTGTAGCTTTGTGCTCTTTCTCCGCCTCCCCCGCCCTCCTCCACCACTGGCACCTAGCGATGACTCCACTGGCTCGCCTTGCCACCGTCTCTCCCTCCCCCGCCGCCCCCACCCTACCCAATATAATATTCACCTCGCCACTGCCTTGTTGTGATGTCCTCCGCCGCCGCCTACCGATGGACCAACACCTTTTTCCTGACCTCGCTCTACAACCAGGGGAGGTGAACCCATCGTAGACAGTATGGTGGCAATTTGTTGACTGACCTCCGCCATTGTCCTTGTGGCGAGAGAGGAGAGAGGGAGTGGAGGAGAGCTAGCGAAGCTAATCCATTAGAAAAGGTATAGGGTTGGCTAGTTTTTCTCTTTTGAAAAATGGCCTCTAGTTTTAACCTTCCTCCGTATAAACCAACCAACCTACACTAGGGAGTAGAGATGCTTTTGTTTTCTTTGTCGAATTATTTTCTCTCATGTTTTATGGAGAGTTATGTGGAACATGTTTGCACCAGGTAGTGGGAGCAGTGAAGGAGATAACGAGGCGAGGGGTCAGGCTCGCGGACGGCAAGGAGGAGCAGTTCGACGCAATAATACTCGCCACTGGCTACAGGAGCAACGTGCCGTCCTGGCTCAAGGTAACAACAGCATAGAGTGACGCCACACGAAAAGGACCCCCTTGTTCGTTTGGGTCTGCACTGACACTGCACTTCACGGCATGCACGTCGTCACCTGCTTGCCTCACGTCGTCCCCCTCCTCTGTTCGGCCATCCTGTTCCTTTGCCCTTCTCGTGTATGGGAGCGAGCAGAGGCAGCTCGTGCCCTGCGCCGAGCCATGCGTTCCTTTCTTCTCAAAGTGTCGTCCTCTCCGCTCTTGCGCCCAGTGATCGAGTCAGTGGGTCACCGTCGGCATGGGCGTGACGAGCAGGTGGGCCCACCGGTTTGGCTTTCATGGTCTGATCTAATCTAAGGCATAGCATATTAGCATAGCGCGCGTACGTGGGGACAACGCGTATCCGGACTCGAGAGTTTGGATATACACACTTGAGTTGAGCAGATAGATATTGTGGGTTGCTCAAAGTGGCGATCAAATTGCAGTCTCTATCGCAAATCAGACGACAAAAGGTGATCCTAGAAACATAAAAGATTATGCAGAACGGAATTAAAAATACGTGTCTTGAATAACAGTTCTCCTTATATGTAAATTTGAGTGCTTGCTAGTTTACTTTACAATAATATTGGTGGCATTTGCTTCTTAAAGCTTTCTTTCGTAAGTTACTACTCTCATGTTCTTTTTTAACGTTTTTTATTTTTCATGGTCTCTAATACGTAACTTTGTCTTTTATTTTTTATAAAGTTATATTAGGATTGTATTAATAAAATTATAATATTATAAAAGTATTTGTAACAACAGATTTAATGATATGATTTTCATACAGCCAATCTAGATATTTTTATACCTATTAACAGTAGTCAAATTTTACGCTGTAACTAACAGAAGAAGAGAGGGAGTACTGGCTACATCAACAAAATATAGTTAAAGCGATGGAAATACGAATTCATGCCACAAAATTGGTTAAGTCCAAAAGTGTTATTATGCCTGACTAAGCTAGGTAAAACTGACATCCATTGACATCAAGTAGAATGTCAACACATTGTTATGTTGAATTCGTTCGCCATATCCATTTTGACCTACTTATCTGCCCCACTGTGGTTGTACCTTATATGTCTGCTTGTTTCCACTTTGTAGGATGGGGGTGACTTGTTCACAAGAGAAGGCACACCCAGGACCCCCTTCCCTAACGGCTGGAAAGGGCAGAACGGCCTCTACACCGTCGGATTCTCGCAGCGGGGGCTCCTCGGCGCCTCATCGGACGCCCTCAACATCGCCAGAGACATACATTGCCAATGGAGTGAAAGGGACAGAACCACTAATAATGTGCTTGAAATTGACAAAAACTCCGTTTGATTCTAATGGAAATGTACAGCGTTTGAGTAGGAATATTTTGTGCATATAACACCATGCTTTTTGCTCATATGTTTTGGTGGCCTTCACAGTGTTTTCGATGTGTGCCGAGGGAGTTTTCAAGTTTGGAGCTCTCTCTCCGCACCTAGTGCTCTCCTTGTTAGGGATGGTTCTCGGCCTTTTATCTGTAATTCCTCTTCAGAGGTTCTGTTACTGTTTCTCTTCTACTGAAATGAATGGCAGAGCTTCTACCCTAGTTTCAAAAAAGTTTTTACCAAAGATTCCGTTGACGTTTGGCACCAAGGGGTAAACAAAGCACGGTGTTATGTGCAAGATGTGTTTTCCGTTTGCATATGACTTCATCTAATCTTAACTAACCGCCTCACTGATCGTTCCCCTTGTACATTTCTACCAACTAGCGAGGTGGCCTACGCACTTGTGCGTGCATCATCCTTAAGGCATATTTAAACGACTTGGCAATACATATGTGATTTTGTTTTTTAGAAAATAAATCATAGAAGAATTCTATTTGTGATGTTTTGATATTATATATTATAGCAAAGAATATACTCACTTTGTTTTCCAATGTATACCTTATATTAAGAGGGGAGGAATCCCCGGCCAACCAGGGGCACCACCTCATCATCTCCGCAAAAAAGTCCTCCCAAAAATTCAAAATTGCGTTCAGGTCCTTTCATCAGTTTTTTGATAAAATAGACCCGAAAAAATCAAAATTACGTTTACATCCCTACATGGTTTACGTTCAGGTCCTCACGTTGGTGTTTAGCAAAATGGGCTCGAGAAAAAAGAAATTACGTTTAGGTCCCAAAAAACGTTTTTTAGCTAGATTGATCCGAAAAACGAAATTACATTTACGTCCCTTAACTTTTTAAAAAAAAACCCGCTGATTCATCGACGGTTCATAGTAATCCACATATTCGACGGAGGCTCCTAGCAACCCATTTTTTTAAGAAAAAAAACCAAGAAAATCGAAATTACGCGAAAAAAGAATCTGCCATTTTTTATAGAAAAAACCCGAGAAAACCAAAATTGCGCAAAAACACACACGTTTTCGCAGATTCGACTACAACTCCTGGAAGTTTCGCACCGCACAAAGATGACCCGTGGTGCCGCAAATTCGCCAATGACTCCTAGCTAGCGTAATTTTTTGAAAATTCTAGAGAAAAAAGAATTCGCGTTTACGTCCTCACTCATTTTTTTAGAAATAATCATTCGACCAAATTTTGCGTGGCACAGCGTCACGCAACCAAATTTCATACGGCGTAGCGTAGCGCGCAAACTCTTCCTAGTACTTATCACATGTGACCAAAACTTTCTTCCCCCAAATACTTGCATACAAAACAGTAAAAGTAGCAAAGAAAAATATTTTCCATGTATATCATCGTCTCTTAATTTCATTATTGCAATAATTGTCTCTTTCATTCGGTACTTCTTTTTACATTGCTTATAATGGTATACCCAAGTGAACACTTGTCGATGTATCACCCTTTTAACCTCTTTATTCCATGGAGGTAAACTAAATAAAGAGTCAGAATATTTTCATTTTTTGAGAATTTTTAGCATATTCTATATTTTCTTAGAGACAGCAAAAATATGTCATTGAATTTTATTATATAATAGTTTATATATATATACACACACAAATTTCTCACCTTATTTTATTTTTGTCTCAAATTAGCATATTTCTAGAATTTTAATTCTAAATAAAACGAAAAACTATATTTCTCACATAGTATGGAATTAAAAAAAACAATCCCTAATTTTTTTATTTTTATTCTTCAGTTATTTTTTTGTTATTTTCTATTTAATTTTGAATTTCAGGTTTTAATTTAGAGTTTCGATGAAAACCAAATGGATAATTGCCTTTTGTTTTTATTCTAAATTTATATTAATTTTTAATTTTTTATTTAATTTTGTATATCACTTTTATGTTAGAATTTATATACAAATCCAACTACTAATTTCTATCTAATTTTTATTTCAAATTTTAGCTATATATATATGTTTTAATTTTGAGTTCATATGAAAGTTAAATAGCTGATTTCCTTTTATTTTTATTCTAATTTTTTGTTATTTCTTCTATTCTAAGCCATTATAACTCAGGTCTTCTAGATAAGTGGTTAGGTATTTTTTTGAAATATAACATCTAATAGCTACTATAGTTCAACTTAGTTAGGGTTCACCAAATTAAGGGCTAAATGTTTTGCATGTTTGTGAGAATTTATAGCATATTTCTCTTTTTCTTACCCACATAATGTGTGGGCAGATACTTCACTTATTTTTTACACTTCAACATAAAGTTGTATTTGTTATGCAACGTTTTGGCTACAATTGAAAATACAATTGTACGTGTTATTTAGATGTAACAACTATAATATGTATATCTAATTACTCTTCACAATTAGAATCCGATTCCACCAAAATAAACGGTATAGATATTCTTCTCATGTTCTATTTATTCATGACATATTTTTAGTCTTTTCTTTATTACGGGCTATTGTTTTTTAGTTCAATTTTACATGCTATTGTATCCATCGAAGGATTAGTATGTGTAAATTAAATTTTAGACTCATTTTGATAATTACATTTATACCTGAAATATAAATCTCAAAAAAAAAATTGGAAGTGGTTCTTAAATTCATTAATTCCACTTGACACGTTTTGAGAGAAAGCTAGCTCCATGGAGGCTGCGACGGTCATGGAGCGGGAGTGCGTCACGGCTGAGATGGCCTTTCGCGGGAACGCCTAGGCTGAGGGCGAGCCGGCACCCAGCATCGTCATCGGGATCCGCCACTGCCTCCCGGACTTCGTGCGGTCCGTGAACCTCAAGTACCTCAAGCTGGTGATCCGCTACGGCGACAGCCCCACGTCGTGGCTCCCGATGTTGTGCGTGCCGCCGCTCGCCGCCGTCGCCTACAAGTTGGTCTTCCTCGACGTCACCTACTACTCCATCAATGTGCCCACCTGCCTTGCCTGGCTCGACACACCTTATTGCTGATACTCACCATGTACTATACTTCAAACGGCCTCGGCCGGTGTACCAAGTGAAGTTCGCTTGCTACAAACCGGAGGACGCGCACAAGATCTCTGCTACTACAGAAAGATCTATAATAAACGTTTCATCAAACGGTTTTCAAAAACCGAAAGTACCGATGCTTCAATGACGCGGTGCTGGACTTCCAGACCAAGATCACCAACCACTCCGCGCTCGGCGACGAGACGTACCTTCCCCCTCTTCGGCGTCCAGGCTGTTCCACACTTTGGGGACGCACAAGAGCTCCACCGACGAGTGCTTCAACTACATGTACTAGCGCGAGGACGAGGTCGGCAAGTACGTGTTTCTCTTGTGTGGAAGCTCGTGGCGGTGGCCGGCGAAGTTCTCAAGACCAACATCACAACGCTGGGTCCTCTCATCCTCCCGCCCACCGAGCAGCTCAAGTTCCTCAAGCCCTTATGTTGCGCCGCGTGTTCCGCGTCAAGGGGTACGTCCGTACATCCCGGACTTCCGGAACAGTTCTGCATGGTTATATATTTTTCTTTGAATAATAATACCTAAGGAATACTATAATTCAATTTAACAGCAAGATGTTTTGCTTTTTTATAATTCCTAACATATTTCTATTTTTTTTGTTAAAAAGATCCGATAAAGATTGTAATTAGAGTTTACCTCATTAAGGACTAGATGTTTTGTTTTTTTAATAAGAATTTCCAACATATCTATTTTTTTCAGCAACTTCGTAAACTTTTAATATATGATAGATTTTGACTACGTGGGATGTTCACGACTCCAGAAAGGTCGTATTTTGCATTGCCCTAGTACATACACTTTAACTAATCTGCCTACGGAAATTTGGACTCATGGGCACCCTTCTGTGCGGAATGCCGGAACTTGTACATTGTTTGAACTTGGGAAGACCTTTCTTACATTTCTGACTTGTCGTTTCGTGCATCTGATCAGTTGGTAAATTAAAGCCAGTTACATACTGGACGAACTGAGCTCACAGACCCATCAGTCCATCACCCATGTAGCCCAAGGGAACAGTCTGATCGAGCCCATTTGGCTTGCTAATGGAGGCCGCGTGTGCCGTACGGTCGCAAGCCCGCAACACAAGCCTGATGGGGCAGCTGCCAAGAGAAGTGGCATGCAGTCCATGACGAATCTAGAAATGATCATTTTTTAGTCTTTTATCTCATTTTTTTTTCAAATCTAGTCTTGTTCTAAACAGAATTACAAATCTAACCCTTTCTCCACTCTAAAACCTACTTCCGGCACTCGCCGGCCATGGCAAGCCGCCTCCCGCACCCACCGCCGCGCTCACCCACCATCCACGCTCGCCTCCCACGCCCGGATTTCGCGACAGCGCGTTGCCCCGCGCTCGCCAACCACGATAGTAGTTTCTCCCGTGTTCTCCCGCTCTTGCGCTCTTGGGGCGTGGTATGCTGGCTCCTACCCTCCCTGGGCGCGGCAGGTGACATGTCTCACCTGTCGCGCCCTCTGCGGTGCAGGACATGATCTTGCTTATACAACTACATACTCATACTTAGAGGTGGGAGTTGGGCCGCTTGTGTCGGCATGACACAGGCTCAACTGGCTTCGGGCAGTGGCGTGCTGTTCTTGCATAGCACGGCAACGAGCTAGCACGGCCGCCTCGTTGTGCCAACCTGAATCGCCTCTAGCGAGGCATAGGCATGGCCCAAGGCACACCATCTCTGTCGGTCTATCGCCGTGGACTGTACCATGGACGAGGAGCGAGCGTCGATTGCCAGTGAGGATTTGGTACACACAATTATTACAGGAAAAAGAACTAAATTTTATTTATTCATTGAAAAAAGACCGATGGATTCGACGTTGAGGCGGTAAGGATCGATGATATCTGTCATCTTATTCTTCCTCTCTGGTCTCCGCCGTCTTCTTCCTCAAGATGCTCGGCGAAGCTAGTGGTATGGTGCCACAAGGCCGTACCTGATGGTGACATGACCAAAGGCCGCGGGTTTGGCATCGAGGTGGCGGGGTTGGTGAGGAGGGATGGCATGGGATGGCGAGGGAGGTGGTAGTACGGGCAAGAAGCAGAGGAGACAACGGAGGTATGGGAGGGACGAGGCAAAGGGAAGAGATAGTATTTGATTATAGGCTGGATTGCTAGGGTGAAGTAGTTGATGATGAGATAAACTATAGATAGAATGTTTTTTTATGAAAGAGTCGCTTTCATGCCGGACCGGCCTAAGCATGGCTCAATCAACCGTGTAATACTATGCTATCCATTGTGCTGAGTTTTCAGACCCGGCTTGGCACATCATTCGTACCGTGCTGGCCCGGCCTAGCATATCTATCGTGCTGTGCTGGCCTGGCCTAAAAACATCTTTGCCGTGCTTTGGGTTGTGCTCTGCGACCGTGCCGAGCGCCAGCCCAAGATACGACCCATTGCCCATGTCTACTCCTACTACAGATCAACGTGATAGACTACTCTTCCAATATCAAGTTGGATAAAAATCGAAATAAGTAGCTCTCCCCTCGTAAGCATTCAGAGTATGGCGTAAATAAATTCTTATGCTATGTTTGCATTAAATCAATATGGATTAGTGTTGCAACATATTTTTCCAACAGAAACATTCTGTTTTTCGTATATGTGCATTTGGCTAAAGAAAGAACACATCGTATTATCGGCTAGGTCTTTATTTGCATGACATTTAAATACCAAAACGACACTAGAAATACTCGACGATCATATAATCATAGAAGCATTTTTCTATACATAATATATTCATGACTTTTGACATTATGACTGCTTAGAGGAAGACGCAATACCTATGCAAAAACAATACTACAATCACTAACGCGGATGTTAACGATTGATGAACAAAACCTAGTAGTAATCACCAAACACAACCGTTTGCACGGATTAGCGAGCTCGCCCAACTAGCCAGCGTATGACAGGAAGCACGCCCGGGAGGCATCCTCCGGATGGATAGGGGTGGGTATTTTTTTAACCGAAACCGAATAACCAAACCGAACTAGACCGAATTAATTGAAAATATTGGTTTTTTGGTTTTCAGTTTTTTTTATTTTGATACTATTCGGCTTTCGGTTCGGTTTTTTGGTTCCAGAAACCGAATTAAACCAAATAACGAATAGAAGTATTGGTATGTTCCCCAAATTCCCTATCCCCACCTAGATCCAATGAGCATTTGCGCTCCCTGATCATGAATCTCCCCATTCCCCACGTGGTTCGCCATCTCCAAATCCAATCCCCCATTCCTCAATATGGCAATTGCCGCAATCCCCACATACTCGTCTTCCACCACCACCATCACCTCCTCCCCGGCGTTCTCGAAGAGCCCCGTGCTCAACCCCATCGTTGGTGCGGTGGGGGTGGCGGAGGACCAGGGAGGGCATCGACCTCATCCGATAACACCACCGCGCTCTCCAGCGCCAGTGAAAAGAGGGAGATGGAGCGAACAATATCAGGCGTCCGTGCTGGCGCCACTGCCGGGAGCGACGAGGATGGGGCCAGCGGCCACAAGCTGCGGCTATCAAAGGACCAGGCCGCCATGCTCGAGTAGTGCTTCACGACGCACAGCACGCTTAACCCCGTAAGCATCTCCTCCCCTCCTTGCCGAACCACCCGATATAGCTTGTGAAGTGTGCCTCCGTGTTCAGCTCCAGCTCGTCTTCATGACCACCCCCAACCACCTGTTCGATGACGGGGTCCTCGACAGCAGACTCGTCGGAGTCCACTGCTGAGGAGAGGATGGCAGCGGAGAGGACTCAGAGGAGGAGGATGACGGCGAGGAGAAGGTGCCGTTGGAGGCAAGTAGAGTGAGAGTCGGACTGCAACAGAGGGGGGTCAAGATGTTTGTGCGGCTTTGGTTGAATGTGGTTAACCGAAAAATCAAATTAACCGAACCGATTTTTTTAGTTAAATCGGTTCAATTTTTTATTTTCGTTTAAGAATTTCGTAGCCAGTTGAAAAACCGAATGTGGACCCCTCGGCTTCATATCGACGCTCGACTCCAACTTTCCGACGTGCATGTTGGAGGCCGGCCAAGTTGTCACGCACTCACGCAGCCGCTGAGGCGAGAACACACCTTCATGCGACAATGAATTAATGCGGGTTAACTGTCAGCGTGTCCGCAATAGAGAAGGGTTATTTTTGTGAGAAGCTGACTCCACCGCAAGGAATTTCCTTGTTAGTTGATCTGTTCTGTACTTCTGCGTTTTGGAAGCTTATGTATAACTGGTTTAATTTTATACTTAGTTTAATTGGAGGCCAGCCGGCCATTCCACGTGTTCCACTTTTTTTTGCGAAAAGGCCCTCCGCAAATTTCCAAATTATGTTTAGGTCCTTCCACGGTTATTTTTCAAGAGGCCTCGTGGTTCCGCATATTTGCGGACAGGTCCTCAACCGGTTATTAAAGCCGAGGGAATTGGAGGCTAACCAGCCATGCTACATGTTGTATTTTTTTGCGAAAAGACCCTCCACAAATTCCCAAATTACATTTAGGTCCTTTCACGGTTATTTTTCAAGAGAGGCCCTGTGGTTCCGCATATTCGTGGACGGGTCCTCAACCGGTTATTTTTGTAAAACAAAAAATACATCCAGGTCCTTCTGCTAGTGATTTTGCAAAAAAAAGGATCCCGTAGTTTTGTGTATTCGTGAACGGGCACTCTAATAGTTGTTCACTGTTGACTCCTAGTAAACCTATTTTAAAAAAAACTCCCTAGAAAACGAAAATTACGTTAAGATCTTCCTACCGTGTTTTTTTGCAAAAGAACCAACGAACCAAATTTCGCACCGAACGGCGTAGCGCGAGATCCTACCTATTTTTTCTATTGTGCTGCTCTCTAAGGGCACATGCTTGTTGGTTGATATACTACCTATATTAAACTGGAGAATTCTTGGTTTCCACGCCTACCCATGTAGCGCCTCCGATCAGTCAACGTGTGTCCTTTCACGCGTGCTGCGCTTTGCCAATCCGTTCATATGGTTTAATATACTTAATAGCGCTTACTTTACACAACTAATGCCCTAGCTCACTTGGTTAGAGCGTCGGGATTCGAGCGCACGGTCATGGGTTCGATTCCGTGTTTACGCATTATTGTAGCGAATTTTTTGGGAAGCTACAGTTATACTCTAAAGTTTTTTAAATATTTTTTCCCGAAAATAGAAAAGTGTTTCGCTGATTTGATTGAACTATTAGATCATGCAATAAATTTTTGAAACTTTTTATAATGGTCCTCTAAGTATGCATAACCTACCATAAAATATTTGAATTATAATCAAATTTGTGCGATTTTTAAAAATATTGGAAATATTGCTAATAAATTCAAAGCAATTCCGCTGATTTGGTTGAGCTCCTAAATTTGCGAGTTTTTGTGGAGGGTTCTGAAAACATGCATACGCTTTTTGCTCTGGAGGTGTTCCCGAAAAATATTTCCTTCGCTATTAGAATCTCTGCATATCTCGACGGTTTCTTCCACCCACAGCAATACGTGGACCCGTTACGTATCTAGTACACCCCAAACCAAGCCGAGTCAAAATTTTGGCAAAAAGGTTGCTGTTGAGATCGTATTACATTTTATGGCGGCTACCACTTTGAGTGTATTTTATTGAACCAGCCAGCACCTTTTCAAGTGATAGCATCAAACGAATTCTTGTGCTACTCTAGTAGATTTGACTATGTAAACTTATTTGCAGGTTTTACATGTGTAGAATTCAACGAACGAATATGTGCCGCTATAATTTTGATCTAGTAATGTTGATTTTTTTCTAATGATGTGTGTCCAATTTACGCCCTGTTAATTGTTTGTTTATGTGAAACAACCTAGTAATTAATTTGCGCGACTATACATTACAATACATATATTTATATTTAAACATAGGGTTGTACTTGTTATTGTAACGATCCTCTTTTTTTTGGTACAGAATATCAAGAAGGATATCTATGTGTATACAATACTACTTCCATGATCAGTGACTATACGCACATTTACAACATTGATAGCATATCTATACTCATTATTACATATGATAATAGTAATTTATACAATAAAATCTTACAAAACAGTATATTGCAGCGAAAAATTCAAAGGCCTTGTGGTATGCCCATACAAACCCTTAGGCAACTGATAAGGTATACACTCTAGAAAAACTCGCAAATATAATTCCCGCAACCTGTGTAAAAGTGCATGTCGTCTGGAGATTCGCTATCTTCACCTAAACTAACAAATAAGCAAGGGTGAGTACTTTCGTACTCAGTAAGACTTAAGGTGTATCGCAAAAATACAGTAAATAAAGGCTATGTCAAAGGAGACTCTAATGTTACTATGCGTAAAGCGAAATTGAACTTGTAAATCAAGTAGTAATTTACAAACGAAATTTGTAAAAGCAAGTTTAACTGATATGAAAATAACAAGTATGTAAACATAAAGTAACAATTCACAGTCCTCCATGATTGTGAGTACCGTGTCATCTCATTGTCATTTCCTGGCATACAATCTAGAATAAACACTTTACAACAAATGCCTCCAATTCATTCTTTTTTAAAAATGACAAAACATCTAACTAAGCGATTACTTTACTAAGTGCCCTTCATCGTGGGCGCGACTTTTTGAAAAGATTTAAACTCTGCAAAGGTGTACAACTTTACTCACATGACATGATCGACTCTTTGTGCAACGTCATTAGCACACTTCCTTTCGTGTGCCGTAGAGAGTCATGACATAACCGTTGAATTACTTAGGGCTAACTTTGCACCAGCCTAATGATGACAAACTCTTACTATTTTAGCAGAAGATATTCATACATACAGTGCTTCTCACACAGTTCACTCCAGTGGAGCTCCACTTCTCCCCATAGTAAGGCATATACTGTTGTATCAATAAACGTTTGTTCCAAAATCACCTCGGTGTGGATGTCCCTTCGAGCAACCTCCATCCGGAAGCCCGTACTACTACAGCCTTCCAATGTGCAAAGTCAGTTCTAAGTAACTTAATAGGTTAAGGCTATCTCATACCAGCACTTGTGGTTGTACGGTTATCTTGGGCTGAAAACAACACAGTAATTCGGTCCTTAATCCGACCTGGGCGAGAAATCTCCCCTTACACTACGTGCAAGTCCCATGCATATCCGGCTATTGTCAATAATCGCCTGCGTCATAATCATAGTTTTATTTTTATTTTTACCAAAATATCAAAAAGCTTTAATGTCATTCCAACCTTTCTAAATGTCATATCCAAATCTTTTAAATTATAAAGAGTAATGTGTTTCTTTACTAAAGCATGGCTAAGCTTGATCATTATGTAATCGCTTATACCCAAGTTGATATTATGTGTTGTCTAACCTTTTTCTAAGGTTATCAACATTCACATGCTAATATTTATTAAGAAAGTTCCATGAGATAACAGGTATATCTATCAGTACCATAATATAGCAAATTTATCGAAAATACGTGCATGCATAAATAGATTTAACAAAAAAATAAAATTAAAACATTGGGATCAATATGATCAAAGGGGGTGCTTGCCTTGCTGATTGTTGTTTGCAACGAAGTCGAAGTTGCAGTTGATGTCGTCGACGATGAAATCTGGAACGTCGAAGTCAACATGTCGTTTAACGAGAAACAAAGCAAATAGAAAATCCAATAAGAGCAAAAAGAAGTCAGATAACACCATGTTGAAATATGAGTTAACGTAGAAGGTCGTGGTGATGAAAAGATTTTGGGTGATTATCCTCAATTTTAAAACTTGTTTGTTTATATTACAAATTCTTAAGTTAATGTTATGAGATAGATTCTTAGTATGGTCCAAGTTCAATATTCGTCCAAATACCATTACATGTATAGCATCAGAGGGTCCTGTAACATCCCAAAAATTTTGCCCTAAATATTATTTTATTGCCATTTGTGCATTTTGTATTTCTCTGGAATTTATTTTATTTTTCTGGAATTTATTTGAAGTTAATTCAAATAATGTATATTAGATTTTTGTAAAAATTTATTTAATTTAGTCAAAGCTAATATAAAGTTTTGCCAAAAATATTTTATTGAGTCCAAAATGTCTCAAAGTATTTATGAGAATTTTCTTGGATTTTTCTGATTATTTTATAGCCTGAAACTAATGAAATTAATTTTTGTAATTATTTTTAAATCAAAAACCCGAGAAAATCGTTGTGAATAGTACTGGGCTGAAGCCCAACAACGTCTTGTGTGACCCATCATTGTCGCGGCCCGTTTAGCCCGCGTTCTCCGTGTCGTTTCGCTCGGCCGTTGGATCTTCATCGAGTGGTCTTCATCAAGCCGCGTCACCTGTGCTGTGTCGACTGTTGGATTGTGAAGAGATGCGTGTGATTTAAAGATGAGGTCAGAAACCCTAGCGTTTTGATCCGTTGGATCAAGATCGGACGGTGGAGATGGAATCGCGTTGTTTTGGAAGGAAGGGATCGCATCCATTGGATTTGGAAGGTGCGGATAAGATCGTATCGTTTCGGATGGAAGCTCAACCGTTGATCGCTAATTGGGCGGTCCTTGTTCATTGTCTCCGATTTGGTTTCCGAATCGCCGTCGATTCGCTGCCGCCGCTGCGTAGACTAGGGTTATCGTTGTTATGCGTTCGTCGAGGCTATTTAAGGCGCGGACCGCACCCCGAGAATCCCCGTTCTTTTGCGCATCCGTAGCCCTAGCTGCCGTCGTTGTGCGCCGTCATTCGTTCGCTAGAGCTCGCGGAGTTCCCGAAGCACCGCCGTTCGTCTTCTTCATTTTGCGCCGCTGTTGAGACGTCTTCCGCCGCACCGGTTCCAGATCCGGACTCGTCGCATCAAGCCACGCCGGAGCTGCCACTTCATCACGCCGGAGTCACGCCGAAACGCCGTTCCGGTGAAGCTGCACCACCATGCTGCCATCTACGCCTCGGAGCTTCACTCAACCATCGGATCTTCATTGAACCATCCAGATCGAGTCGCGTCATCTTCATCAACAGTGAACCTCTTCGGTAAGATGGACTGTTGGATCTGAGATGAGCGGTCAAGATAGTGCCGCGTAGGAGTAGATCGGTGACAGTCGGATCGTAATGTGGATGAGTGATGCGCAGAGTTCCAAATTTAGGCGAATTTTGGCGAACTTTTGTCGAAATTTCGGATTTCGGACCACCTCGAAATCTAAAGTACCGGCCGGAAAAAAATAAAAAATTTCAAATTGCTATAGTAACCCGAAATTTCGGTTTTTCCCAGCGAAATTTCGTGTTTTTTGGCCGGTTTTGAATCTTTTAGGGCCGGATTTGGTCCAATAACCCTAAGGAAAGTCATCTCCTATGAAAATTTGTTAAAAAACAAAATTTTTAAACATTTTAAAATTTTGGCGGAAACACTGTCAGATTTTTATAAAATTGTAAAAGCTTGATAATAGCTGAAATTTTTTTGGTACTATTCTTAGTAGTTTATAATCATACATAAAAATTTAAAAATAATTTAACTTTATTTGTTATCTTTTAAAAATCAAAAACAGAATGAACATAATTGGGACAATTATATTGTCAGAATTTTATAAATTTTCTTGGGTGTGATTATGATCTAAAATTTTTGTGAGAGATTAATAATTGACTCAGTACCATTATATAAATTTTTTTTAAAAATTCAGCTTTGTTTGTTTGGTTAATCAAATCTATGTAAGCATTGAACTTCGTTTGTTATATTATATTTTAAAAATCAAAAAGAAAAGAACATAAATGGTACTGTGCCTTGTAAGAATTTTATAAATTCACTGGTGTGTGATCATGAATCACCATTTTTGTGGGATATTAAGAACTTCCTTATCACCATTCTGTAAAATTTTCATAAAACTTTATGGTTTACATAATTTTTCATTTTGTTCAAGTTTGCCGGTAAGCCTTTTAACAGGGCAGTAGTACTTTTCGAATTTTTAAAAATTCGTAATGTTTGATCATCATCTAAAAAATTTATGAGAGCATTATAGATACATAATAACCATGAAAAAATTCAACAGTTTCTAACTTGATTTGTACCATTTTCCATTCGGATCAAACTTGTCGGTTAGTGTTCTATCAGGACAGTACCACTCTCCGAATTTGTAAAAATTCCTCACATGTGATAATTAGATGAAATTTTTGTGAGAACATTAGTTATGGATCATAACCATGCACAAAAAATTTCAACAGTTTATAACTTGATTTGTACCATTTTCCATTCGGATCAAACTTGTCGGTCAGTGTTTTATCAGGACAGTACCACTCTCCGAATTTTCAAAAATTCCTTAAACATGATAATGAGCTGAAATTTTTGTGACAACATTAGTTATGGATCATAACCATGCAAAAAAAATTCAATAGTTTATAACTTGATTTGTACTATTTTCCATTCGGATCAAACTTGTCGGTTAGTGTTTTATCAGGACAGTACCACTCTCCGAATTTTTAAAAATTCCTTAGATGTGATAATCAGCTGAATTTTTTGTGAGAACATAAGAAATGTGTCAAAAACCTCCAAAAAACATTTCAAATTTTTTTGTTAAAGTTTAGACCACTTTTCAGCCGATGCAAAAAAACCCAAAATTTTGGGTATTTCGCCCGAAATTTTGGGTGTTTCCACCGAAATTTTGGGTTTTTTCACCGTATTTCAGATTTTTTTCCGGAATGGAACGGATTTGAATTTTCAAATTCAAATTTGTCCGAAATATTTCCGAAATTTCGAAATTTCGCGATCCCACCAGGGACGAAATTTATTCCGAAACCGAATTTTCAAACTTTGGTGATGCGTGGCGGTGCGGGAACCGGCGTTGTGCGCCGGGTGCACGGTGGGCAGGTGCTGTGCCGTGGCGTGGTCCATAAATCGAGCGATGTGGCGCAGTCCGATTGGTCCACGTGTCGCGATGATGTCATGCTGACATCAGCCGGTCCATGAGCACAATACCTCGAGTCCACGGTGGACGAGTGAAGTTTCGTGGACCGGGTCCATGCGCTGAAGCCACTTGTCAGCCTCTGGTTGGTCCACGTGTCGCTTGCGCAATAATGCGATTTTTCTTTATAAAAATTGTTCGGGAAATTCGGAATTTCTATTTTCTGTATTTCCAGAATTTATTCAAACTTTGAATAGCTATAACTTTTGCATATGAACTCGGATTTAGGAGATTCAAATTTCTAAAAAAATTTAAAATCAAGATATATTTAATGGTGAATTTTATTTTTATTTTTGGAGTTTGTTTACTCTCTGTTTTGGTGTTTAATTGCTATTCTTGCCTCGATTCGCGTAGACGTTGCTTTGTTCGATAATCCGAAAGAGAATTCGTCGCTTCAAGACCCAAATCCAGAGCAGGATGAGAACCTATTCCAAGGCAAGTTGGGCTTTGATCATGTTGTACCTAGTTTTACAAATTTGTTATATTGTCTTTAAACTATTGCATAATATTTCATAAGTACAAATGGTTTCGATTACTTTGGGATCTACCTATCATGCCTAGTTGAGTTATACCCTACCTTGTCAATTGTATGCCATAATATAATTGTCACCCTAGGATGGTTAAAGTATTAGTTGGTTATTATTTAACAATCAACATGGGTTGGTTAGACCGTGTTAATCTGCTTAGCCATGCCACATTCATGTCACGTATTTGGAATGCTGAAAGTTAATCTTGACTAATGAAATATGGAACAATGTTATGAAATTATGTGTCATGTGTGGTCACACGATGAAGAGGTGTTGTTGTGGCGAGGGATGTCACACAATGAGATTGAATTGTTGATGGCACGTGGTGCTTGGTAATAAACTGGGGTGGTAATAATTTAGATTGGGGCAAGTGGCAAGGGGCAGTGTGCCAAGGTGGGCCAGGAATGGCAGGGGTATGTGGAAGTCTTGCCTTAATCACCCTAAGGACTTAACCTTGCAAGTCTTTGACCTGAGTCTTTCTTGCAACCACATGTCTGGAATGGGACAACCTATCTGATTAATTTGCGATGTCTAGATTTCGGTACTGTCGTGGTGATTAGTGAGTCCTGGGTTTACGGATTAACTCACATAGTGCAAGAGGGGGGGCCTGTTGTGGTTTAGCTCTTCAGTGCTAAAACCTTAGCGAGCGGTACTGGGTCTAGGTGGAGCATTGTAAAGGCTTTTTACAATCACTCGCCTTTGTGGTGTTTGATTGTATCGTGTGGTTAAAGTGCATAACCTCTGTAGAGTGTATAATCTATTCGAATAGCCGTGCTCGCGGTATTAAGCAATGCTCGGGAATTACAGTCGAGGGTTAAACTTTTATTTAACAAAACTTGGAGGGGATGGCGGTTCGCCATTGGAATTTGAAAAAAAGATTAGAAATTAAACTGTGTTTCTTGAGAAATGTTACAAGTTACTAATATCGATAGTTATTTTACCGCTTTCAATCTAATTACTGTATTCTTTATTAAATACTGCCTTCCTACAAATTAGCCTTGTTAGCCATTCCTTTGGAACAAACCTTGCACATAGTTATGGTAGAATTGCATATTGTGCACAACTTGTTGAATGCTTTATGTACTCACCCCAACAACAATAACCTTAGAAGATGAGGAGGCTATCCTTGATGTGGAGGAGGAATTCCACGATGATGCGAATGCTTAGGGTTCGAACCTCGTCGGTTGCCTGTGGTGAACTGGTGAGCTGCTACGTTTATTTTTATTTTCGTTGCTGCATATTTCTATTTCTTAGTCTAAGCCCTGCGTGGCAATAATCATGTAAGTCACAACAGTTATTACTAAATAATGGAACTATTATCTTATTCATTTGTGTATGGTGTGATAACATCTATGTTGAGCTGTGTGTACTAGCGTGATTACGGACTAGTGCGGTATACGGAGGGTCGGATTTGCACATTCGGATCCCGACAGAGGTGGTATCAGAGCATCAACCTTCGCTGCACGGGCGCGTGTGGGACAGGGGCGCGGGCATATGGTGCATGGTGCATGTGGTCCCGGAGTGGCCACATGGCATGGCGTATGTGCTGGCACTAGACGCACGGCCGTGTCTTAGGGGGTGGTTACTGGTATCATCGTGTATACGGTGTCTTTGCCGAGCGTCGGCCCTTAAGAAGTGAGTGTAATACCCGGCCCGTTAATGTGAAGGCCCATGTGGAGTGGTGGTGAGATTAGTCCCACATTGCTTGCACAAAGTGAGTTATAGTAGTATATAATGCCTGTTGAGTCCAAACATAGCACCTCCGGATTAACCCTTTTACACGAAGCGAGGACGAAAGTGTAAGTGGGGTGTTATGCATGCGTAGGTCCGCCCTATAGTAGGCTGGACTTTGAGCTAATTTAGGCCAGGGTGTTACAGATGGTATTAGATCTCTCCTGCAAAACCGTGTATATACGTCACTGTAGGTTCATTCGGATGAATCACCCATACCGCAAAATGTGAAACGAGGACAATTCTGCTCTAAAGCCTTTAAGCAAGAGAGATGTTTATGATATGGTTAAGAATTTGAATGTTGCACATAAAATTGACGTAAATCGAGGACCCATGAGAAGAGCATCTGGAAGAAGAGATCAATACTTTGGAACCTACCTTATTGGGAGCACCTAGAAATTCACAAGAGGGGATTAGGCCCTGATCCAAGAGCTCTTGAATCTTTCCTTCGGTTAGAATAGACTTGTCCATGGCGGATGAGAAAAGTTAGAGTTTGAAGACGAAGGGGCTCAGGGAGTTTTTCGTGCTCAAAAGTGCAATATTCATGAAGAAACTATCATATATACAACATAAAACACTATTACGTGAGTTATTGTTTATAATAAACACTTTTTATTGCCATAATTAAAAAAATGTAGAATCTCATAGAGATAAATTTAAGATGCTATCTTTTATAGAAGTTACCTTTAGTTTTGTCTTTAGATAATACAGAGAAGTATATAGAAATCAGCTGTCTCTAGCACTGTATACGCTCTTATAATCAAGAAAACATGTCGATCCCGTGCACGGCCTAATCTTTTGAAATTCATTGCACGCTAGAGTTACTACCACTCTGCTCGAACAATTCACTATCCACAAGCATTCAAATCAACAGCAATTTGTAATGTTTTCATCAAGCATCTCCAGCACCGTGTTCCCCAGCCTCGTTCGCCGGTCGCCGCCTCCCCCCGCCCCATGGACCCACCAGCCCTCGGTAGTCCACCTCCCGGAGGCGCAGCAGCAGGTACAGCACAATTCCCGAAATGAACCCGAGCGCGGCGCTCGAGCCCGTGAGCGACACACCGGCGCAGACGAGCATGACGAACGACTCCTCCTTGCTCCCCATGTCGCGCGATGCCATGGCAAGCTCGATCCCGGAGAAAAGCAGCATGACGCCCAGTATGCCGATCGGGAACTGCCCAAGGATCGTAACGAACGAGTTGCCGAACACCAGCCCTAGTATCAGCTTCCCAATGGCCAGGAACACCACGGACGCGCCGCTACGGCCGCCGAACCGGTACTGTCCCGCCAGCCCGCCCGCGCCGTGGCAGCAAGGCATGGCGCCGAACCAGCAGCCCACAAAATTCATGAGCCCAACGCTCACCGACACCCTCGCCGGCGAGAGCTCGGCCCGCTCGGGGAACAGATCCGAGGACAGCTTGCACACGGCGATCACCGAGTTCAGCACGGACAGCGGGAGTTGCGGCACGGCGCCTTCCCAGAACCCTATCTTGAAGTCATCCCACGTTATCTTGACCAGTCTCAACGGAGCCGGCCCAAAGCGGAGACCTTGCACAATCGACGGGTCACGGACGAAACAGAGCACCAAGCCAAGCACGAATACGATTAGCGCCGCCGGGACGCGGCTGCAGGAGCGACGGCGACGGATCGTGCCGTCTCTGTTGACGTCCTCGTCGTCGCCGGAGCCTGTGGTAAGGATGATGAACAGAAGCGCGGCGAGAGCGAGGATCAGGCCGTCGAGGCCGAGGAGGGAGCGCGGCAAGGAGGTGGAAGCAGAGGAGGAGTGGGAGAAGTCCTGGACGTAGCGGATGTACTTGACGGCGGTGAAGGCGAAGGAAAGGCCCTGGGAGAGCTGGATGCCGCGGACGACGGGGAGGGGCAGGAGGCGGTAGAGGGAGGTCATGAGGCCGGTGACGCCGAGGAACAGCAGCACGGCGGCGACGGCGAGGCCGGCGGACATGATCTGCGGGATGGTGAGGTGCGCGAAGGAGAGCGCGACGGCGGCGATGGACTTCATGGGCTGGACGGGCATGGGGATGCCGAAGAGGAGGCCGGTGGCGAAGTTGTAGAGCGCGGTGAAGATGAGGGTTGTGCCGAGGTCAAGGTGGGACGCCAGGGACAGCGCCAGCACGATGGGGATGTAGGTGCCCAGGTCACCCACCGCGCCGCTCAGCTCCGACCAGACCGACGTCTTGAGGCGGATGGACGACGGGAGGAACCTGCTGCGGCGGTCGCCGTCCTCGCCGGGGAGGAGCGATTCGCCGGCGGAGGTTGCCATGGGTAGCAGAGGCAACGACTTTTTTTGGGATTAGCCGATTAGGTAGCACGTTTCTGACTGGTGGATGGCTGCGGTGCAGGACTGAGCTAATAAAATATGCAGAGGTGGTGTTTCCGTCAAGGCTTCAAAAAGATGTCATCTAGACATGCCGTTTGTTTATTAATACGATTGCGATGTGATCAACACTGTTCCGCATAATTGGACGTTTCCTATTTCTAAATTGTGGACTCGTAGTACTAAGTACTTCATGCCTGAGATAATTTAGTTGAGAATCTTCATGTGATCCACACAGTTCTGATTTTTTTTTCTCAGAGAAATAACACAGCTCTGAATATTGGTGTGCTACCATTCTGTCTTGTTTCAGTATCCTGAATCTTGATGTGCTCCCTAGTTAGATTCGAAATACTTTTGAAAACAAATTGTTCTGTTTGAACGCAGAACAACAATGGTTTAATTCAAAACTCTAGAATCGAAAATGTTGCTTTCTTGTTTTAGTTTTCTTTAGAGGAAGCTTGTGTTCCAACAGTGGGAATGATGGCTGCAACGTGAGCGTCAAGACGGTCAAGTGGCCTTTTGGGTGACGAGGGGATAATACAGGATGGATATTTCTCTCTTCGGCTGGCCATGTTAATATTGCGTGGTCACTTGGACACCTCTATGCGAGTGACAACATTGCTTGCGTAGTCAGTTGGATACCCTTTATGAATTGATGTAGACACTGGACATCACATGGTGGAGTTATCTTTTACAAACCATATTTCCCCAGCAATTCTCTTTATCTTTCATTTCTTGTCCAGTATCTTCCCTTGATGCAAACATCGTTGTCACACGTCTAAGAATTCTGATGGAATTTACTCCCCCTGATCTACCATGCATTTGGATTCTTCTCCACTTGGGTGTTCATATTTGTGATTATACACTAGCTTAAGGCCTTAAGCCAATGGTGCTCCACAGGATATATGAGTTACAGCGCCAAGGGCTAACGTGTACGTTATCCAGGTTTTCTAGCCAAGGGCTTCGGCTATATGTGCGATTATTATAAGCAGATCTCATGACCTTTTATGTCAGGTGAATATTAAGATAGTTGCTACCTATGGCATGTTGCTCCGTCTCTCAAAAGAAAGACGAGTCAGATAATATTACTTGATCGATTATTTGATTATTAACCAGGAAAGCAAAACTACCATGTTCTTTTATGTCATGTTAAAACTCCTATGGTCCCATCCAGTCTTCAAAACAACGACAACAACAAAATAGAGTCCCATCCAAGCACGCAGCACGGAGGCCCTTCCTTCTGAGCACGCCAAGCCGTCCTTTTTCTATAGCTCTCTAAAATTTGTTTTCGACAAATCTAAGCTTTTTTCATTCAAATTTGTAAAACTAACCGTCTTGGTGAACTCGAATGGCGTGACAAACGATACAAGTCACCTATCATGCCGGGAGAGCTCGTTAGCCTCCACGACAGGCAGGTTCCACGTTTGGTTTGCGCAGAAGGAATCAGCAGTCACCTTCTGCGCTTAGTTGCCGCAGAAGCAAATGGGGAGGCTCCTTTCGTGCTTGGCTGTCGCGGAAGGTCGAGAGATTAATTAGTGAATTTGATTAACTAGCAATTTAATTAAGTGATTAATTAAAAAAATATGATTAAATTAGTGGATTGATTCCTGCGACGGAAGGGTAGTGCGGTAGGAATCTTAGTGCAAGAGGATTCCAATCGTAACATCCTAGAATTTTGATTCTAAAAATAAATAAATATTATTTAAAATTTAAAATATTATTTTATTGATTTTCAAAAAATATTTTGATTTTCTGTATTTTCTAATAATTTCCCATGAATTTTATGAATTTTAAAAAGGTTTTTCCTATTTTTATAAAAAATAATTTTTGTATAAAAATTAAAACCAACTTTAAGTTAGAAATAATTTTATTAAGTTCAAAATGACTCATGGATTTTTTTTGAATTTTTCTAAAAAATTGTAACTCTATTTTTTATTTTCTAAAAAGGTCTTTGTATTTCTGTAATTAAATAAATTCGAAATTCTTCCAAAGGTCTTTGTATTTTCTAAAAAGGTCTTTGTATTTTCTAAAAAGGCCATTTGGGCCGACCCACCCGGCTATCCTCCTGGCCCACCCTGGCCTTTCCTCCTTGGCCCATTTTCCTATGTAGGCCCGCCTAGCATCCTTCTTCTTCTCTGGCACAACCCACCTCCTCTTTCCCTCCTCCCTAGCCCACCTGGCCCTCCCTTCCTTCTTCCCTGCGCACTAACAGATCGTGCCCGAGCTGGCTTGAGCCGCCATGACTGCATGCATGAGCTCCCGAGACTCTGCCATTTCTTCTCCATCAATCACGTCCCTACCTCCACCGCATCTCAACCCGGCCGTTTCCCCTCGCATTGGTGCGCATTTCGTCAGGTAACATCTCCTTTAATGCTGCCGGGTGCCTCACTCCACGACGCCCGTTATCGCTTTTCCCGTGCCCCGTTTTCCCTATAAAAGGGAGCACCGGGTTTGCCTCGTCACGCTCGTTCCATTTTGCCCATTCCAGGCCCCTCTCCCTCGCCCAATCGCTCGGAACACGCAAGGGCCGGAGCAACATCCTCAACACCGGCCGCCGCACCCCGTCGACACCGCCGACGCCCGGTGCCCCGTTCACCTCACCGTTCGAGTCAAATGGAGGGCAAGGTATCCCTCCGCATCTCCTTCAATCTATTCGAAGTTTCCCACGATGAATTCACCAAATTTTGGGTTTCTTCCTTGCCTGCCGAACACCGTTCATCGTCGATTGCTTCGCCGTCCTTTGACCTCGGCCATCACTGTCTTCATCATCAGCATCACGGCGCCATGTTCTACATAGTGCTTCGCTCCACTCTGCCAAAACCCACCAGAACACCGCCGTCGCGTCCGTTGTCTTCCTCGCAACCGGCCGTCACGCTCCGACCAAGCTTCGCCATCTTCCGATGAGCTTCTTTTAATTCTATCCATGTCACATCATGTTCCAAGGCACCGTGAACAAAACCCATTAATTTATTTGGCATTTCCCCCACCACATCGCCAGATCGAGCCACCGCTGGTCGAACCTCGCCTGATCGCCATTTTCACCTACATGCAAGCTCCCCAGCCGCAACCGATCAAACCATCGGCATAATGACACCATGTGCGGTGCTCTCTTCCACTTCACCAAAACCTCACCAGAAAAATTCAAAAATTAGCTGTTGTGCTTGCGACCTTGCATAGTAATTCAGTTTTTCTTTAGAAAAATAAATCAAAAATTTGTTCTCCTCGGTTCGAACACCGTTTTCTCTATAAATTGAATCCTAGATTCCTCTCCTCATTCTCCACATCCTCCTCTTTGATTTTTCGCAAAAAGCCCTCCAGAGCTCCCTGTACAAGCGTTTCTTCTACAACTCCAACGAATTTTCGACGAGCTCTCCTAATCACTCCTAACCTCCATCCGGCCTCAAAATTTTTTTAGAGCTTCCTCTTGATGATCTCTACCATGGGTAAAATCATATTTTAAAAATTTCCACCAGAACACTGCCAACAACCCTTTCTTCTCC
This sequence comes from Otatea glauca, assembly GCA_036346275.1. Classification (NCBI taxonomy): domain Eukaryota; kingdom Viridiplantae; phylum Streptophyta; class Magnoliopsida; order Poales; family Poaceae; genus Otatea; species Otatea glauca. The sequence continues at coordinate 54,860,767 of CM070711.1, forward strand.
ACAAGTCTGGTGGGAGATCTAAATTTTTGGAATTTCATCATTTCTTGTGAGATTCAAAAGGTGTCTCCTTTCTAAGTCTGATTAACCTTATTTTTCTTCCTAAATTCATATAAAATTCTAATATACTTATTTATGCCTATTTTGAATTTTATTTTAATTTATTTGTATTTTATTTCAATTTGGCTCTTTACAAACGTTTAGATTTTGGAGTGTCAGAAGAGTACCAGATCGACGATTCAAAGCACCAAAGCATTGTGTATATCCTTTATCATGTTGATGCTAGAAATTTAAATTATATTTTTATTTAAATTACTACATGCTTAATTTTATCGTTGTAATTTAAATCCTAGATTTAAATGAATAATTACTCCTATTTGTTATAACTCAATTGACTTTGAAATAATTATACCTTGTCACCCTAGAGCAAAATATCACTAGTTAGTGCAATAATAGTATTAACTAGTGCTATATAGTAAATGGCTTAGACCTGAATTTGGATCTTTTTGAGAACTTGTGCCAAACGAAGATGCTTTTATGATAAAGGTTATTTCTTAACATTTGTGTGCCATGGAATGATATGAAAATTAATATGGTTTAAAGCAAAACGAAAAGGTGATTTAGACTGGGCGAGAATGGTTGACTGGTGGTCTTTGGGTTTGTTAAAAAGCTCGCCTAGTCAGTTAAGGACCGATATGTGAGCTGCTGAATGTAAAGCGTTACCGTACTACCATAAGTCTGGTACAGGACAAATCTGGCTAACTATTTTGCAAATTCCCAATGTCAGTTGTACCATTTGGATGAGTGAGTGGCGCAAGAGGGGGTTTCTGAATTGGGTTTTCGAACCCTATCGGTGGTGGAACCTTAGCGAGGTATGACTGCTTGGGATGGCGCATTGTAAAGGCTTTGTGATAATCACTTAGTCGCACGTCTAAGAAAGTGTGTCATGGCTGACATATTAAATTGATTATCTCTTGTGGGTAAAGTTGTACAATATCTGCAGATTATAAAACTAATCGATTAGCCGGGCCCGCGGTCATGGGCATGCGAAGTTATCATTTCATGGATTAGCCTTTGTTTTTCCAAAAGTGATTTGAGAAAGATGATTTGTAGATGGAGGGGGTTCTATCTAGAAAAATTGGAATAAAACTCCGGAATGGATCCCGTGTGGAAAATTGATTTAAAATTCAGTTTTATTATATCAATTACGCCTTGGAAATTAGTTACTGTATTTGAAATGTTACTTTATACATAAACTAACTCTATTGTACCTTCCTTTTGTTATCCTTGCATTAACACTCCATTTCATATGTGATTTGCGAGTACTTTATATACTCACCTTGATATATCTGTTGTTTTTAGATAAGGGGTAACTCGTGGGACCAAATTTTAAAATAATTTTGGAGATGTATATTTGAAAAAACATTCGTAGGCGAGTAAAAAGCAAAATCATTCGGAGGACACAGTACTGGATCTTCCTTCTCGCCATCGTAACTGTGAGTAACCGCCCTAAAGTAATTAATTAAATAATAATTACTGGAGAAATTATATGCTGAAAGTAGGCATATGGTAAAAAAATAAAAGTAGACAAACAAGGGCGTTGGATCAGCTTCGAATGGTCCAGATCCAGACGGAATCCCATCTCTTCCACTTAACCTTAAAATTTAGTAATTTTTCTAGGGGGTTATGTATAAAACATGTTTAAGTAGAGGAGGTAGGATTTCGCTTGAATCTAGACCATTCGAGGCCGATTCAACATCTCTGTTTGCCTATTTTTCATTCTTTCACCATGCATCTACTTTCACCGTATAATTCCTCTAACTACTAGCATGCGCTTATCCTGAATGTATGAGTAATTCATTAAGGTGCGCATGGTTTATCCAAAATACTATAATTATCCTGTAATTAGGATTGTTCCATGTTTTCACAATTAGTGTCACACGAATAATTGAGGTGCATATATATTCTTCAAAGATATTTTACGAAGCTTGAATTAATTAAGTAGATCGAATTATAATATGAAAATAATTCAAATATTTAAGTGAAAACCATGAGAAAACATTTCATAGTTAAATTTCTAGAAATTGCTATCTATGATAATTAATTCTACATATGTACAAAGAATGAACTACAGAGGGTCTAGAAGTTGTCTGTACACAGTTACTAATTCATTTATTTAATTTGCTTGTAGCCTACATGCCATATTAATAAATAAGGTCTTGCATGTCCCTCTCCTCTATCTATCATCTCTCTTTCTCCAACAGGAGGGAAACAAAGCTGAGTTCTCTTCAAAGCATAGCCAGATGTCGCTGCCGCTGTCGTCTTTGCCTCCCTCTAGCTTGGTGTTGCCCCTCTCCATTGGTGGACTTGTCCAGATGCCGTCACTGTCTCCAGCTCCATCCTGCTCAGCGTCGCCCCTGCCACTGTCGTTCATCTCCAGATGTCACGTGACAAGAAGAGGATGGCAAGGCGAGCTCCACCACCAGTGGCCAGATCCAGGTAGAAGACGACCGAATTTGGCTAGAGAGCACCGACGACAATCCGGTGGGTGTAGGTTGCCGGCGTAGAGGCCGAAAGCAGGGGACGGATCGAAAGTGGGGACGGCAGATCTGGAGTTAGAGTGATGAGAAGACATTAAAGATGGTTGTTGCCCTTAGCCTATTTTAGGTTTTATCTGCAGTAGCTCATCTACATCATTATCTTCCTCGAGACTGCCAAAATTGCCACTATCGACACCATTCCCATCGGAGTGAGCTTCAACTTTATTTCTTTCTTCCAGAACATCTCCTCACCGACCTCTATCTTCTTTAAGCCCTAATTTTGGCCACCTCCTTTCGCAGCACCATCGTCGCGTAGACCTCACCGAGCCGCCTGAGTAATCATCACTAGTCTGCCTCCACTCTACCCCTCCCCCCCCAATTGCTATGGTGAGCTCTACCCTCCTCCTAGATGCTTATACTGCCCCTATTTCTCTTCTCCCTCTTTGGTGCCATCGCCCCCTTGTCTTGCCCACAGCCATCTGTTGTGCACCCTCACTTTCCCAACCTTGTGCATATCTAGCCGTGACACCGTCACCCAGGAGCTCGTCTTGATGCCCTAGTCCATTTTTGCCTTTGTCTATTGCCATTGTCATCTTCCCATTGGCACACCATGGCTACCTCTCCCCGCTCCTCTGTTTTGAAGCAAAGGAGCAGCAACCCCTCCTCTCTCACTTTGTTTCTCTCTAAGAACAAAGGACAATGACATGTGTACTCTAGTGCCATATTGGTCAATTGTTGACACATAGGTGACAACTCAACTCAACTGGATGCCACGTGAGACAAAACCACTTTGATTTGGGTTGAGGGGGTAAAATGAATGGTTTAGTTAGTTTGAGGTTTATATTTGAATAGTTTTTGAGTTCATGATTGAAAATTGAACCAATGATAGAATTCGGGATTGTAAAATTGGACTTTTTCCTTAAAGCTACGTCAGTGTAAGCTATAAAATCCCTCTTTCCCGAAAAAACACGTAGGAATAAATTCTTGCTAGTTGCAGCTTTTTTATGGGCTGAAGAATCAGGAGGCAGAAGCCAGCTGTGCAGTCATTTGGCCCACATGTCAGCCTAACATCGAGATGCCCATAGATAAAGTTTGGTTGAGATACAATGTTTCCTTGAAAACATGTGGTTTGTGCATTGATTCTTCGTCAGAGCCCTATCTTCCATGGAATCGCTGTATTCCGTCTCAAAAAAAGGACCCACAGCTTCCACTAATGGATTAATATCAAATAGTTTAATATCATTTCTCCCCAAGAAAACACCCACAGTAAACTGAGATGGGATAACTATTTAAGGATTAGAATATTTCTGGGCCCCATCTGCCATACTCTGCTTTTGCTAGACAAGGTGAGCAGCAGTGGTTTTCTTCCCAAGTATTTTACCCCGGCTAGAGGTGGGCGTCGTGCCGGGCCGGGCTGGGTCGACACGTGCTCATCGTGTTTCAGGCCTGAACCGTGCTTGGCCGCGATGGCCCGTCCTGCCCACCGTGCCATGTCGTGCCAGCCCGACTCGCCTTCGGCGAGCCTAGGCACGGCCTATTTGTGCTTTGTGCAGTGCCGCCCATTTACACTATTGTGACGAGAGGAAAGGACTCGGAGACGCAAGAAGTTGAGGCAATAGACACAAATATTGGGGAAAAAGAAGTAAATTTTATTCAATCTTGAATATTTACATAATTACTGCCTCGTTAAAAACATTACACCCCGGTATAGGGTACCCCCAATAAGAAAAAGAGTACGGTAACTATGTATATATACATAGACTACCAGAGGTTGAGATTTTCAAAGTCGACTACCGCGTCCGTGATATCCGGATCCTCGGGCTAATGTTATGTCCTGTCATCTGCACACTCTCAGTCTGAGGCATGTAATTGTCTCAACCATCTCAGGTCTGAGAGATGATCTCCTTGACTCAAATATCCTCCCCACCAAACTGAAAGTAGATTCTGACGAGACAGTGGACACCAGAACTATAAGTACATCCCATGCAAAATAGGATAGCACGGGGTAAATACGTTGGTTATTCTTCCATCACAAGAGCAAGCTGAGTTGATTTTTCTCATCTATGTAAAGCTCGGTCTCCACAAAAGGCGTGTCGAGGTAGTGGTTGACCTCTACTCGTTGATTCCATGGCGACCTGCTCAGCGATTGGGAAGATGAGCAAGTCGACTTGCCTTTCAGCTTCTTCCATATGCTTGAAGCGGTCAAACTGCCTCGTGCTTGTTGCGTTGTTGAGGTAGATCTTCTTGCTTCACTTCTGGCGCCAAACTTCTCATAATATTTATCAAAAAATCCGAAAAACTCATTATAAATATGAGAATAGGCCTTAGAAAAATCAATATCGAATGCCTCACCTATTCCCTCGAAGGCACCCTGCAAGTCAAATAATTTTATCGAATGATCCAAAATAGTAGCAAAATAGTACATATGTGGAATAGCTTAAAAATATTTAAAAAAAATTCTCCATTGGTTCTATAATGCGTTGTAAAATATAATTATCTCTATTTTCTTTAAAAGCATTAGGAATAGTCAAAAGCTACTCAATGAGTAAGGAAGAAGTTGGGTAGTATACATCGGATAAATTTGTAGTTGTATTGTAAAAAATTTCTAAAAAAAAAAATGACTTGCAATTTCCCAATCCACTTCAGTAACCAACGGCTTACCATTATTACAGTTGATAAAGACAGTGATAATATGCTTGTAGCCTTTGCACCGCTCCAGCATAGTATACGTTGAGTTCCTTCTAACTTTTATATCAAGGTTGAATCTTCTTGGTTCCTTATTATTGGCCCTACAGTACTCTGAGAACTGGGTAAATCTTACAGGTGAACCTGTAACAAAATTAATAGCGTTACATATGCTCTCCAAACTAGGTTTCATGACAACCAAACCTGCCTGCACAATGAGATTAATAATGTGAAAATGCATCTCTGGTCGAGTGCAAAACCTCCAACATAAGTCTCTAGGTACGGTGAGAGATACTCCATAGCCATCGTGTTAGCTGATACATTATCAAGAGTGATGGAAATACCATCGTGTTAGCTGATGCATTGTCAAGAGTGATGGAAATAATTATACTTTCTATTTTAAAGTCAGTAATAACCTCAAGTACACGATTAGCAATAGCCTCTTCGGTGTGTGACTCGGAGATTGGCCTAAACCCTATGACCCTTTTGTTTAGTACGTAGTCGTTGTCTAAGTAATGCACAACAACACTAATATAGGCTGCTCTTTGATAGGAGGAAGTCCATATATCTGATGTTAAGGCAAAGGAAATACTAACTATCATTAAGGTCTGTTTCAACATTTCTAGTTTATTTGCAAACATTTTATAAATGTCACGTGTAGTTATCTTCTACTAACATGTTGGTATTGTGGACAAAAACCACATTGCACCATTCTTTCAAACTTAGAGTTCTCATCCATTCTAAGTGGAAGATCCTCCGTAACTATGTAACGTGCAATTTCGTCTCTAGCTACATCGGCGTTGTATACCTATGTACTTACCAAACCATCGGTGTTAAAGTTGAGCTATGTTTGGATGCCCTCGCCTGGCCTTTGTTCGACCGATATCTTCTTCAAGCATGTCTCCACGTGTCTCTTCAGATGACCTGTTCCACCACATGCACGTGCAGATAATTTAGCTTGACAGTATTTACAAATAGCATACACTACCTCACGCTTATCCACAATTTCAACGGTTTTGTCCATATGCTGCCAGCACCACTCCCGTTGTCTGCCAGTATGGACGCCTATCCTGGCTGCACCGATGTAGCGGCATTCGAGCTCGGTGCGGATACTGACGTCTGTCCCGGATACACCGATGTAGCAGCATTCGAGCTCGGTGCATCCGGAATGTACAAGGAATCCTCGATGCCGTGCGTGCCATCTAGATGAAGGTCATCTATGCCATAGTCTCCCATGCTAGGGGAGAGTTGGTGCGGATCGATCTCTTGATGCCGGTGAGGGGGACTTGAAGAGCGAGTACATGCTCTCTTGCCCTTGCTTTTGCCAAATATTTTGTTTCATGCAGGAAGAGCAAATAGAGAGTAAATAGACTGAACAAATGAGAGAATGAGCGGATGTGCTAAGCAAATGAGAGTGTGAGGAAGATGTGATGAATGCTAAACAAATGAGAGCCTTCGGGCTAATTTTATAGTGTGTACGTTGAAAATTGAAATCATGCGCGAGATGAAAATTGAAATCAACTTTATTTCTTTTCACACATCACATCAATGTCCCTCACTATCGATCGCCAAACGTTGCGAGAGAGCGAAATATGAAAATCACGCGTGGGATGGAATCAGCCAGGCACTCCATTTTCCTTTGTCTCTTTTCACCAGAAAAACCCCGTGCAGGATGGAATCACATCACTATCGCCAAATCTGAAAATCGTGCAGGATGAAATCAGCCCGCCCTCCATTTTCTCTCTCGGTCTCTTTTCACTGGAAAAACCGCACGCCATATGGAATCACATCACTGTCTCTCTGTCTCTTCTCAGTTTTCATCAAAAAATCCGTGTGTGACCGTCACGGTGACCCTCTTTTCCCTCTCTCTCTCTCCCACTCTTTTTTCCTCACCTCTCTCTTTTCCTTGTTTTTTCTGCCCTGCCCCTTGCTTTTCCCTCTCATTTTCTTCTCTATCCCTCCCTCTCTTGGTCGGACGGTCTCCCAGACACCTTGGCTCCCGCACCACCCACCTCGCCTCCCTAGTCCCTCCATGGCTGGCCTCCCTAGCTCCCTCCCACCTCGCCTCCCTCCATGGCCAACCGTGCCTCCCTCCCCACCTTGCCTCCCTCCATGGCTGGCCTCCCTCCCCACCTCTCACCCCTCCATGACAGGCCGCTCCTCCCTCCCCACCTTGACTCCCTCCATGGCCAGCCTCCCTCCCTCCCACCTCACTCCCTCCTCGCTAGCCTCCCTCCTCTTCGGGCTCCTTCCCGGTGCGGGCGTCTCCCTCCTCTCTGGGCTCCTCCACAGAGAAGGAGCCGAGGCGGCGGGAGGTGAGACGAGGCGCCACGGCGAAGGAGCCGAGGCTACGGGAGGTGGGAGGCAGGAGTTGAGGCGGTGGCATGGCGGAGGAGCCGAGGCGATGGGAGGCGGGAGCTGAGGTGACGGGAGGCAAGCGCGGCCACGATGACGCAGTGAGAGGTGGGAGGCGAGGCGACGACACGGTGGAGGAGTCGAGGCATTGGAAGGTGGACCACGGCGACCACGGCGTGGGCACGACCATGCCGACCACAGGAACATGGGTGATACAGGCGACCATGATCACCATGACGCAGTGCGGGCGTGACCACGGCGGCCATGGCATGGGCGCGACCATGCCGACCATGGCGACGCGGCCAGGTACGTGGGGAGGGGAGGGACGGGCGGGGTGGTGGCGGCTGGATGCGAGGCAAGGCGGTGGTGGGGAGGCGAGGCCGTGCCTCCCGTGCCGGCATGCTACCTCCGTCTTGCGCACCGCACGGACCAGTCGAACGCCCATCTTTGGCCGGGCCACCACCGTGCACAGTTTCTAGGCTCAGCACTGGCCGAGGAAACGATAACATGTCAGGCCAGGCTTTGGATCGGGACGTACCGCCGTGCCTTGGGCCGGCCCACAAAAGCCTGCCCCGAGTGCCCACCTCTAACCCGGGCAGCAAGAATTGAACTTGCTGTACACCCGAAGTACTGTGCTTGATGTATACGAAATTTTTGCCATGTTTGATGGCCAAGAACCTTACCCCATAAATAGGGCACAATAATTCAGCTCCTCTCCATACTTCAAGCATATACATGTAAGTATGGAACACTATGACCTAAAATCTGTTTAAAGCACAGCCCACCATGGGACAGGTCTACATGCATAGCAATCCATACACTTTCGTCCTCGTTTTGTATAAAAGTGTTAACCTGGAGATGTTATATTTAGACCCAACAAACAATATGAGATTAATCCCATCACCGTTTCGTGTGTGCCACATTGAGCCTTCACGTTAAAGAATTTATTACACTATATGTATTTAAATCACTAGTACATGTAGAATGCACATATCCCCTTCGCCATGTCTTTGGCTCATATATATGTTAATTAGTAAATGTTCTAGTACGTGTGCTAATCTAGATAATCCGATCAATCCTTCTAGTATTCTGGGAGCTATAGAATAATTATCGGTGTGATATTCCGGCTAACTGTGATCGAACTTTTAAGGTGGAGTATAGACCTAGCTAGCATTGATTGTTAGTACAACGCCGGCTATGGATTTCATGAGTTCGCTAAGCAGAATTTTTGATAGTAAGGGTGCGTTTGGTTGGGTGAACGAGGTTGAATGGGATGGAATCGTACAGGATGGATGGGATGATCCTAGATGAGATGGTACAGGGAGGGTGTTTGGTTGTCTGAATGAAATAATACATGAGTTTGTTTGGTTGCTTGGATGGAATGGTACAGGATGATACGAGATGATGTTTGGTTGGATGGATGAGGTTAGTATGGTAAACTTTATCACTAGTGATACAGGATGATCCAACCAATTTGGAGGTTGGGATGATACAGCATATTTGAAGAATATTCCTAAAATTTGTACCACTCCATCTCATACGAGATGGTTCCATACACTCAACCAAACGCATGTATCAAAATCTATCCTGAACCATCCCGTACAGGTTTCTCCTCATTCACCCAACCAAACGCACCCTAAGGCGAAGACGCCAACCGACCATATACTAGTCGAATAGGGGACAGTGGAGGCAAGCTGCGTCTCACCCTTTCTAATGCATGTCCCAGGTTTCAAAATTTCAGCGAAATTTCGCAAAATCTTGGATTTTAGTCGGGGCCGAGATTCAAAATCTCGGCAGAACAAGAAAAATTAAAATTAGGGTTGCTACAGTGATTTCATAAAAAAATTTGGGCCTGTTTGCATGGTTTTTGGACCAAATTTCACACCAATTTTTTTTGTGAAGAATTGTAGTTCCTTTTATGAGGAATACTTGTGAAAAGTTTGCAAAAAAATACATATATAAATTAAGTAACCCTAACCCTAAACCCTAAATTGAATTTTGGCCTAAACTCTTGGCGACAATTAAAAGTCTATCTGGACCATCAACGGTTAGAAAGCCATACTCTAGTTATGGGCCAGTAATCCATAAAGCCTATAATATAGAATGAGACGAACACTTATCTGAATGGTCATGTCTTCACCAGTTCAATTAAAATGGCTCATAACATTGCTTCACACTGGTCGCCCCCAATTAGTGAAATAGTCACCCTGACCAGTGAAACTGATTGGAGCAAGCGGTTATCTCCGCACATATCTCTGTGCAGAGAGACAGATTCGCATAACTACCTGGAAGTTGTGACTGGAAAAGGTAACCTTCAGCGAGAAGACACCATTTCGCGGGAAGACACCTCTTAGCCACACGACGTTTTTTCTAGAGAACAACTACCACCTCTTCATCCAATATAAATATAGCCCATTTGGAATATCAAGCAGGGTGACATTGGCAATTGTAATCATATTTCAGATTCTCTGTAAATATTATACTCTATTAAGCTATTTGGCTAATAAAGAAGCAATCTCCATATTCTCCTTTTTTTACGATTTTGTTCACTACGAACCCACAATCATCTTTTCATAAACTCGATTTAGGGACACTAAGTATCGAACATCGAAAGTTGGTGCTAGAAGGAGGGCCTGTGGTAGTTAAGATTGTGAAAAGTATGTCCTGCCATTCTCGACGATGGATGAAAACAAATTCGTTCGACCTCATCTGAAGGACCATGTGGAGGTCCATCCATGTTTGTGATGAGTATTTGACTTTATTTGAGCAAGGTGTGCTCATGTTTGAGTTTGATTTGGATTGATTTTCAAAATGAAGCAATTTGAGTTGTCTCTGCCGAGTGGCGATCTGGGTCGTATGGGCGCGGTAGTGATGAGTTGGATGGTTTATTGCACATCTTTTTGGGCATTGCTATGTGAGGAGTTTCCTTGTCTTTGATGGTTGCGAGGCGGCGGTGCTAGGTCATGGTGAGGCGAAGGATGGCCGGGACTAGGCGAGGCGTCGGAGGTCGAGACGGTTGGGAGATCGCGAAAGATGATCGAGAGGCGGAGTCGGGCAAGTCAAGAAGACAAGGAAAGGAGTTGATGCTAGCTAGATGCGCGTGGATCAATGAGGGCCGTCGGATTGAGGTCTAGTTGATAGGTTAGCGGGTCTAGGTAGTATGCTTTGAAAACCATGCAAGAAAACCCGGTATGTGTGTGGGTTTTGGGTTAGCCCTTGCATGGTGTGTGTGTGGTTTTGGGTTAGCTCTTGCATGGCTGTGTGTGTGGGTTAATCCTAGCCCTTAGATGAGTGCTCTAGGGTTGAGGACTCATCCAAGGGTGGTAGGTGGCCCAAGAGTAGTATAAATAGGGGTGGAGGGTAGCCTCCTTCCTGGAAGGTGTTGAGGTTTTGATGCTCATTTGAGCTTTGCCCACATGAATGTGAGGCTTTGTAACCTCCTTCCAGAAATGAAAGTTTTATCCATCCACCTCTGAATTTATTTTGCGTATTTACATTATGTCTTTACTTTACGCAATTTAAATTAAGCATTTACTTTCCATAATTACATTCCATAATTTACTTTCAAGTAATTTGGATTTGCCTCCTCCTTCTAAATACTGCTGATCTTGGATGTTTTGAGTGTGTTCATATGGTTTTACATCTCTTTTGCACTCTTGGATTGAGTAGAGAACATCTTTTCTTTCAAGTTCCAACTTTGTTTAGAACTTGTTCTTCGCGCAGCAGTCAGTGTTTGATTTTTGTAAAAATATATAAAAATCTTTTTGAGTGATTCTTATTAGAGGAGGTGCGGGACTCTGATATACACCTGCAGAAAAATTTTGGAGTTCACTTGTTGCACCATTTGGGCGCCATGAGGTGAAAACCGAGCCCCAAACTTTCTGCTCGAAGTTCTTGAGCATACTGTGTTCTTAGATTTTTCCTGTTTTTTCTGTAAGGATTTTTGAGGATAAATTTGGTGGAGTTCTTCACGACTCTGATGCTCATAGGGAGAAAAATTCTCAGAATTTTGTGAGCTGCAGAAACCCACCAACCTCCTGTGCAAATTGAGGACAAGTTCTGGAAATTCTGCTTTTGCTTTTCTGAAAGTGACTTTTGTGATTTGAATTGATGTCCTTTCTAAAAGCAAGAGTTTGAATTGATTCCTCTTTATCTTGGACACTAGACAACCAGGATTGTGACTCAAAAATCCCCACATATTTTATGGTACTTATCCATGCAAGCTTGGGGTACACATAGTTGTCTAGTTTTTCGGGTTTTTCACAATTTCCTTTGGCGATCTTGTCGAGATTTTTGTTGGAGTATTTTGGGGAATTTTTATTTGCGACCATTCACCCCCTCTGTTCGCCATCTCGGTCCTTCAATTGGTATCGAGCTGGTTACGCTCTTTCTAGATCTTGACCGGTCTCAAAAGCCATGGCGACGGACAAATATTCCACCAAGCCTCCCATCTTTAATGGAGTTGATTTTCCTTTTGGAAGTCCGGATGGAGTCATACATCACTTTGCCCGGGCTACGATATGGCGAAGGTGAAACTCCGTATGAGGTTCCTGGCGATGAAAATGTCACGGCCATCAATATGGTTGACATTGAGGCGAATGCTAAGGCAAGGAACATTCTCATCGAGGTCTTAGCCATGATGAGTATGATAGGATTTCTCACCTTCGCTCCGCTCACGAGATTTGGGTAACCTCGATGCTTACCATGAGGCTCTACTCAAATCAAGGCGTGGCGAGGACAGTTCAGCGAGTACAACAAGTTTGATCAGCTACTGGTGAGAGTCTCGGCGAGTGTTTTGGTCGGTTTACAAAGATTTTGGCGACCTTGAGCGGTTGGTTGCATATACCTTGACTCGGACAATGCTCGGCATTTCTTGACCGTACTCGACCTTGGGTTTGGGAGATGAAGGTGACCACCATCAAGGACACCACCGACTTATCGACTCGAGTCTTGATGGGCTTTATTCCGCCTCAAGACTCATGAGATCGATGTCGTCTCTCGGAAGACGAAATCTCGATCGATGGCTTTGGTCACCGATCCCATTGGATCTTCTTCTTGATCCTTCTATTGGTTTCTCTCTTTCCGCCCTTTGCGAGCTAGCGATGACCAAGCTGGAAAAATTTCGAGAAAATGAGCTTGCTCTTCTCGCTCATAAGTTTTCTCATGCATACAAGAGGGTGAGAGAGAGAAGAGAGGTGGCATGATCACATGCTTGAGTGTGGTGGCCCCAACCACATTGGCGAACTCCCCCAAGCGGAGAAGGGCGAGAACGGCGTTGGCGGTTCGGGCAAAACGACTACACCGACAAGAACCGCAACAAGAAGCCTCGGTTCGTGAACCGGCGCGCGAGAAGAAATACCGCAACTTCTCCAAGAACAAGAAGCTCTTCCACGCGTCCTCGCCGCAGCGACATCAACCTCTCCGACACGGAGACATGGAGCGGCGAGGCGAGGATGATCCGCAAGAGAAGAAGAGCGGCGATGACTTCTCGGCATGTGCTTCATGGCGACACCAGCGACATCAGCGACTCAGAGCTCTCTGACGACTTGGATGAGGTACCCTCCTATGACCAGCTCAACGAAGCTTTCTGCAAATTAGGAAAATTTCATGCTAGAGCTAGAGCTAGGTGTACGGAGCTTGAGAAAGAAGTAGGTACCTTGACTCGGGAGTTAGCTTCACTTAGATCTTCTCCCTCCCGAGTCACTGATGATTGCTCTTTGTGTGATGCTATTCTTGTGGAGTTGGAGAACCTAAGGACCATACATGATAGTGTGCTTCTTGAACTTGATGGTCTTAGGTTGAAGAATGCTAGCACTAGTTCTATTGATGCTATTCTGTTGAGGCTAATTTTCTTCATGCTCACTCCACTCCATCATGTGCTAATTGCCTAAATTGCTTGCGAAATTGATGCCATGGCGAACACCTTAGAAAGCTTTACGCTAGAAATGATGAACTTGAATTGCATGCTTCTAAGGACCCAGTCGGCTCATGTGAGGGTCAGTAAGAAACTAAAACTTGACAATGATGCTTTGAATGTCAAGTGTGATCAACTTGCTAAGGATTTACTAGTTAAGTCACAAACCGGTTGCTTCTTTGTGTGTTGGGGTTAAGGATGATGTGGATCAAATCCATGTCGAGCTTAAGAAGAAGTTAAAAGACCAAACCCTTAGGATTAGAGATGCTCCTTGTGTTTCTTGTGAGGCCCTCAAGATTGAGGCAGTAGTGATAAGGAACAAAAGCACGTCTTTGAGAGATCTTCTCTTTACGGTTCTTCTTCTTCCTCTCCTTCCCCTGTTCTTCTTGTGCTTCTTTCTTACGAGATTGCGAGTATCTTATGAGCACTCTCGAGAAGTTTGTTGGAGGCAAGAAGAAGCTCAATCTTATTCTAGACCAATCCAAGATTAGTAGATTCAATCAAGGTCTAGGATTTGATCCCTTGGAGCACGCTCGGCGCATCCTCCCACCATTGTGCGCGGCTCCAAGAGTGGTGAGATTGTGGTAGCTCCAGAGTGAGCACCACCAAGTTTAGGTCTCTTTGGGGTTGTCCATAGGACTTGACCCGGAAGGGTGTTACTCTATTGCTTCGCCTCTAGCAAGGCGAAGTACACATGCACCTTCTGTAAGAAGGATGGTCACCTAGTAGATTTACCTTGGTGCGCCAAGATCACTCGGCGTGGCGTGTTCTTGCTCTTAGGGGTATTGAGGTCATCCCGGACTTTGAGTGCTCCTAAGACACACACCGCTTCTAGACAAGTTAGAGAGTCGCTTTGTGTTTGGGCAGCGTCAGGACTCGGTTTTCATGCTAGTTCTTTGAGTTTTAGCCACAGAGCTGTTCGTAGTCGATCTTTCCGCCGTCCTCTTGATATTCCTCGTTTTTCCATCGAGGTAGATATTAGCGGCGTGAGGTGTTTTCGGTAGGAGATCCAGCGACCTTCTTGGGATGGTCGGCTTTTGCACCACTGCGTGCCAACCCGATTCGACTCTAGATCATCTACTAGAGTTACTCTGATCTTGTTAGAGTTGGCGTCGGAGAGACACTCGAGTCGATCTTCTTACGTGGTTGGTACTGAGGTGTCGTATGGTTCATATTGGGTTCCTAAGTCTTCACTCTATCCCGATCTTGAGTCATCTTTCTCTCTTGTGTCTTGATCGGGTTAAATCCGGATGGGGAAGGGCGATGTTTGGATTGTTGACTCGGTTGTTCTCGTCATATGACCGGAGATTCTCGTTGATTCTCTTCCTAGTCCGAGCCCCGGTGATGAGTTAATCACTTTTGGGGATGCATCTTGGTAGAGTCATTGCTAAAGGTACCATCTGCATTAACAAAATTTCATTCTTAAAGATGTTGCCTTAGTAAGTAAGTCGCAATACAATCGCTCTCTGTTTCTCGACTTATCGATGACTCTTTGAGGTAAGTTTCAAGAGTAATGCTGTAGAATCCTTGATTCATCGGGAGGGTTAGTTCTTGGATTTCTAGATTTGGGAGAGTCTTTCGTGCTGATTTTTCTTCTTCCGAGACTCTCTTCGATGTTTGATTGCTTCGAGTCCGTGATCTCTCCTTACGGCATAGGAGACTTGGTCACATTGGTTTTGATCATTTGACCGAGTTAGCGACCACGATCTCATTCGGGTTTGCCCAAACTCAAGATGGTCAAAGACTTAGTTTGCTCTCCTTGCCGACATGGCAAGATGGTTACTACTTCTCATCCTCCGATCCAGTAGTGATGGTGATGCACCAGACAGCTTTTACATATGGACCTTTGTTGGTCGGCTAGAGTGCGATCGGCGGGAGGGAAGTGGTATGTTCTTGTCATCGTTGATGATTTTTCTAGATACTCTTGGGTATTCTTCATGGCCTCGAAGGATGAGAACTTTTCTCACTTGGGGGTTTGATCGATGGGTTGTCTATTGAGCTCCCGGTGCATTCTGAGCTATACTGCAGTGATAATGGCACGGAGTTCAAGAATTCCTACTTTGAGAGTTTTTGTGTGGAGTGCGGTTTAGAGCATCGGTTCTCTTCTCCCTCGCCCCTCAGTGAGAATGGCGTAGTGGAAAGGAAGAACAGGACCACAGTTGAGATGGCCGGACGATGCTAGACAGTCTGATACTCCTAGGAAGTTTTGGTGAGGCTATAGCTCTTGCTTGCCATGTTTCTAATCGCGTGTTTTTAGAGCACATTTGCATCGCACTTCTTATGAGTTGAGGTATGGGCGAAAGCCCGGTGTGTCTCATTTTCGCGTTTTGGTTGCAAGTGTTTTATCTTGAAGTCAGTAACCTAGATAAGTTTGAGTCTCGCTCTTGATGGTATCTTTCTAGGTTACTCGACTTCTTCTCGTAACTATAGGTGCAGGCGTTGATGCGCATAGGATCATAGAGACACGTGATGTGACCTTTGATGAGGCTAGCTCGGAGCTAGACACGATGTTTGAGCTCTTCTTATCCCTCTGAGACCATCTTTGTAGAAGATGAGGATGATGGAGATGATGGTGTTCCACCGGATCCAGTCCCTCTACACACGAGGTGCCTCTGTTTCCATTTACGCACCTCGGGAGACCGGCCCTTGCCTTGAGCTCTCCTTGGTAGTGGCTCTGCTCCTACCTCTTACGTGCATGAGGTAGAGGCCACTACCTACAGTCCTCCCGTCATATCCGAAAGCTCATCCACTGATCGGATCATTGGTGATCTGTTTGAGCGAGTCACTCGCTCAAAATCAGGTTTGTCGATTCTCGCCTCCACTCTGCCTTTGTTGCCTCCTTTGGTAGAAGGATGTTTCTCATGCATTATCAGATGAATCGTGGATTAATGCTATGCATGAGAACTTGAGAACTTTGAGAGGAACAAGGTATGGCGCTTGTCGAGCCCCATCTGGTCATAATGTCATTGGGACCAAGTGGGTGTTCAAAAACAAGCAGTGAGGATGGGGTTGTCATTCGCAACAAGGCTAGGCTAGTTGCAGGGGCTTTTCTCGGGTTGAGGTCTTGACTTTGAGGAGACCTTTGCCCTGTAGCTAGACTAGAGGCTATTAGGATCTGCTTGCATTCTCTGCATCCTAGGGCTTCAAGCTCTATCAAATGGATGTCAAGAGTGCATTCCTCAATGGCTATATTGAGGAAGAGGTTTATGTCAAACAACCTCCGAGTTCGAGAACCCCAAGTTTCAGTCATGTATACAAGCTCTCCAAAGCTTTGTATGGACTCAAGCAGGCCCCAGAGCATGGTATGAGAGGCTCAAGTCTTATCTTCTCACCATGACTTCAAAATGGGCATAGTAGACAAAACTCATTCATCGGACACCATGAGTCTAATTTTCTTCTTGTCGGTTTATGTGGGCGATATCATTTTGGTGGCTCGTCTCATTCACTTGTATCTCAGTTTTACGGGTGATGAGCCTGAGTTTGAGATGAGTATGATGGGCGAGTTGAGCTACTTTCTTGGCTTCCAAATCAAGCGGACTCGGGAGGTACTTTCTTGCATCAAGGCAAATATACGTGACCTCTGAGGCGCCGACATGTCGATGGGAAGCGGTGATGACTCCTATGGCCACCACCTTTGTCCTCGAGCCCGATGAGGATGGTGAGCCTGCCGATCAAAAGGAGTTTGGAGTATGATCGGCTCCTCTTGTACCTCAACGCTTGAGGCGGACATACATTTCTTTGTGTGTGCGTGCGCTCGATTTCAAGCTTCTCCTCGCGCCTCTCACCGCCAGCGGTCAAGCGCATCTTCGGTACCTTCGTGCTACCACCGATTATGGTATTTGGTACTCTTCGTCTTCTTGTCTATCTCTTAGAGCCTTTTCCGATCCGACTTTCTTTGGTTTGTAGGATAGATAGGAAAAACACTTCCGGCACTTGCCAATTCATTGGCACTTCTCTTGTTTCTTGGTCATCTAGGAAGCGATGCAGGGTTGCACATGATCCATGCGAGGCCGAGTATGTTCTTTGCGACCGATTCTTTGTAGCTAGTGCTCTGGATGAGATCGACCTTACGGGACTATGGGTTAGATATAGAGAGTGTGCCACTTTTACGTGACAACACTTCACTATTTGCATTGCTAAAAACCCGATTACAACATCTGAACCAAGCACATTGATATTAGATATCACTTCCTTAGAGATCATGTGGAGAAGGGAGATATCGCGCTCGATTCGTAGAGAGTGACCTTGATTAGCGATATCTTCACCAAGCCTTTGGATAGCTCAGTTGTTGCTTTGAGGAGTGAGCTTGGAGTCGTGAGCCCTTGACCTTCGTGAGGGAGCTGGTTTGTATATTATGGCCTGTTTGGTATAGCTCAGATTCCAGCTCCACCTCGAGCTGGAGCTTGTAGGCT
Source organism: Otatea glauca (assembly GCA_036346275.1). NCBI lineage: Eukaryota > Viridiplantae > Streptophyta > Magnoliopsida > Poales > Poaceae > Otatea > Otatea glauca. Next base: position 54,878,670 of record CM070711.1, read on the forward strand.
AAAATAAAGTGAATTAAGTTTATATTTTTAGTGTAAAATTTAAACAAGATGACCCACCTAAACACTCTTAATGTACCTGCTCCGGCTCCATAAATTTACGGAGCTTATATCCCAAATTATTTATATATTTTCTTCCAACTTAGCTTTTCTTTTCTTTGTGTTTCTTTTGGGTGACTTTGGGCTTGTTTTCTTGAGTTGAGTTCACTCACTTAGACTTCAGCATGCCTTCCATAGACCTCTTATCTTGTGCTTTAGGTTGCTATCATGCGTGATTAGTTTGTTATCTCTTCTCTCTAGGTTGAGTTCCCTCACGGTCTTATAAGTCTAGCGGTATTGGGCCTCCAGGTAGACAGAGTGCATGTGCACTCCTTAGTTGGGATCTAGAGTCGACTTCCTATGTCATCCTTTGGGAAGATAAGAGCGAGTCTAAGCCGTAGTGAGTCTCTTCTATCTTATCTATGCTCAATAGCCATCCAGTTTTGCGTTTCTCGGCTTCTTCTCCTCATTATGTTTTTAGTTGTTATTGAGTTCATTCGGGTTTTCTTTATGCCTAATCTTGATAATAACTCAACTTTAACCAGATTTGAGCTTAAAATTGATTCATTTGTTGAGGGGTTTGGGAATCTGTTCATGCATTGCATTTAGATTGCATTTTACATTTTATGAGCTTTGTCTATTATGCAATTGATTTCTTCTTCATGCTATACACCATGCTACATCATTTGAAGAAAATCACTAGCTTAGGTATGTCCAAGTTCATTTAACTTGCTAAGCTTAAAAATGAAATAAGCCTTAAATGAAAAACTTGATGAAACTTTTTGCTTTTACTTGCTAGGTTTCTTCTCTAGAGGTTTGTGCCATAATTTGAGAAATTTAGGAGTTCTCTAGAGTCCTATAGCAACTTGGGTGAAACTAGTTTGATCCATGCTAGAGTCCTTCAATTGCTCATGAATCATTGTGCAAAAAATGAAAATTAAACAAAATTGACTCTTCTTGTGCACATATGACTCAACACCTTGCATTCACAAGACCGCTTCCCATTGCACTTGGGATGAACTTGGAATACATCGTGTTTGACCTAGACCATCCTCTTAAGAGTTCATCTTGAGATGGTCGCATCGACTTGAGTCAATTGGTTGTCAAAAGAAAATGCAAATAAATTAAAAACAAAGACATATGTGGGTAAAGAATGCAAATAATGTCAAACATTTGCACCCGCTATGTCTTGTATGATGATAAATCAAAATTTGCATTAAGTGATAAATGAGCCCAAGGACCTTGTATGCTCTTCTAGATTCCCCAAAGTGTTGAGTAGGTTGAACTCTAGGTTTTCCTTTTGATCCTTAGAGTGGCTATTCTTCTATTTTGAAACTAAAGCTAAGTGTTGCACTTGTCAAATCTTGCTAAAAATGAAATATTCAAAACTAAGCTCGTATTTGCACTTGGACATGTCTTAGTTTAGTCATCTTCGAAATTGACAAGCTTGGTGTAATATCCTTCCATTTTGATCAATTGGATAATCTTCAAAGCTCTTTCGATTGCATTTCATGCATACATAAAAAAATTGATGCCTATATTGCCAAAGGGGAGAAAACGTAGAAAAGGCATCACTAAAATGATAAAAATGTGAATGCTTATTTGGTTATTATGATCTTTGTAAAACTATGCTACTACTTACATTGGATCATAATCTCATAATCACATTTGACATGTTTAGTTGGATTTTAGAGTTTTGTTGAAAACTTGCTCTTTCTTAAATTTAACTCTAAAATCTGAATTCCTCTTCGTCAACTTGGTCATGGTTCTAATTTCTATCTTTGGACCAAGTTTGACTTTGCAACTAAAATTGCTTTCTTCTTCATTTTCTTCAAACTCAAATTTATGCCTTTTGTGTGGTTTGTCAATATACTCATCAAGGGAAGATTGAAGGACCATGTGGAGGTCCATCCATGTTTGTGATGAGTATTTGACTTTATTTGAGCAAGGTGTGCTCAAGTTTGAGTTTGATTTGGATTGATTTTCAAAATGAAGCAATTTGAGTTGTCTCTCCCAGAGTGGCGATGCAGGTCGTATGGGCGCGGTAGTGATGAGTTGGATGGTTTATTGCACATCTTTGTGGGCATTGCTATGTGAGGAGTTTCCTTGTCTTTGATGGTTGCAGGCGGCGGTGCTAGGTCATGGTGAAGCGAAGGATGGCCGGGACTAGGCGAGGCGTCGGAGGTCGAGACGGTTGGGAGATCGCGGAAGATGATCGGAGGCGGAGTCCGGCAAGTCAAGAAGACAAGGAAAGGAGTTGATGCTAGCTAGATGCGCGTGGATCAATGAGGGCCGTCGGATTGAGGTCTAGTTGATAGGTTAGCGGGTCTAGGTAGTATGCTTTGAAAACCGTGCAAGAAAACCCGGTATGTGTGTGGGTTTTGGATTAGCCCTTGCATGGCTGTGTGTGTGGGTTAATCCTAGCCCTTAGATGAGTGCTCTAGGGTTGAGGACTCATCCAAGGGTGGTAGGTGGCCCATAGTAGTATAAATAGGGGTGGAGGGGTAGCCTCCTTCCTTGAAGGTGTTGAGGTTTTGATGCTCATTTGAGCTTTGCCCACATGAATGTGAGGCTTTGTAACCTCCCTTCCAGAAATGAAAGTTTTATCCATCCACCTCTGAATTTATTTTGCGCATTTACATTATGTCTTTACTTTACGCAATTTAAATTCAGCATTTACTTTCCATAATTACATTCCATAATTTACTTTCAAGTAATTTGGATTTGCCTCCTCTCCTTCTAAATGCTGCTGATTTTGGATGTTTTGAGTGTGTTCATATGGTTTTACATCTCTTTTGCACTCTTGGATTGAGTAGAGAACATCTTTTCTTTCAAGTTCCAACTTTGTTCAGAACTTGTTCTTCGCGCAGCAGTTAGTGTTTGATTTTTTAAAAAATATATAAAATTAATTTTTTAGTGATTCTTGTTGGAGGATGTGCGGGACTCTAATATACACCTGCATAAAAAGTTTAGAGTTGACTTGTTGCATCGTTTGGGCGCCATGAGGTGAAAATCAAGCCCCAAACTTTCTGCTCGAAGTTCTTGAGCATACTGTGTTCTTAGATTTTTCCTGTTTTTTTTGTAAGGCTTTTTGAGGAGAAATTTGGTGGAGTTCTTTTATACTCTTATTCTCATAGGGAAAAAAATTCTCAGAATTTTGTGAGCTGTAGAAACCCACCAACCTCCTGTGCAAATTGAGGACAAGTTCTGGAAATTCTGCTTTTGCTTTTCTGAAAGTGACTTTTGTGATTTGAATTGATGTCCTTTCTAAAAGCAAGAGTTTGAATTGATTCCTCTTTATCTTGGACACTAGACAACCAGGATTGTGACTCAAAAATCCCCACATATTTTATGGTACTTATCCATGCAAGCTTGGGGTACACATAGTTGTCTAGTTTTTCGGGTTTTTCACAATTTCTTTTGAGCGATCTTGTCGAGGTTTTTGTTGGAGTATTTTGGGGGAATTTTTATTTGCGACCATTCACCCCCCCTCTGTTCGCCATCTCGGTCCTTCATCATCGACTACGCCGATCTCGATGCCAGCAACTATCTCTCTGAATAATAATGTAAGTATGATTTCTATTCCTAATCTCTCTGAATAATAATGTAAGTATGATTTCTATTCCGAATATGTTACTGAAGCAGAATTTTCAGCAGCGAGACTAGTATACATGAGGTCGAAGCAGACGTGCCGCTACCTGATAAATCAGAAAGTGAGCACAATCCCATCCTGCCCCAATTCCAATGGTAGATGTCCATAAAGCATATTCCATGGAGGTTGATGATAACCACGCTCTCCAAAATGATGATAACATTCTAGAGAACTCAACTTTAGAAGATTGTCTCCGAGGACTCGACTACACCCCTTTTTCCGACAAATATGGGGAAATTATGCCCTATGTCCACTCTGGGTTCCGCACTTGAGCAGTCACAAGTGAGACAGACGAACAATAAGCGGAACATGAAGAGCATGAAGCCCGTGAATTGGCAGAAAAAGCCGCTCAAGATCAATATGAATAACTCATGGTGGCAAAGCAATAAGCCGTGGATGAGGCCAAATGTCTGTACTACAGCAACCAAGCAGGAACCTCATAGAGACCCAATGTCTTGGGAAGTCGACCCCGTCGCATGCTTCCAATCACGAGGCCACCCAAAGGGCAATGGTAAGGGACCTCAACTTAGTTCCTAGCAGTTCATAAGAGGCTACCCCCTGTAGAAAGAATTTGTATTTTAACCAGTGCAATTCTAAACCAACCAACGAAGGGGGATAATGTGCTCAATGCAACAATTATTAAATCCCTAGTCGTTCATCTGCAAGAAGCTTCTGATGAAGTACAAGTTGCATCCTTATCCGCAAGATCTCAAACTAATTCTCATATGGAACATTTTTCATCTGGTTGGCGCCAGCAAAGCACCAATTACCAGCGAAGAAATGAACCACATCGGAGAAGCATTTTTGAACGTCTTACCCCAGGTGAATTTCCTAGTCATGGTTGGCGAGGATCTCGTTCCCCAGAATATACATAAAATGTTCCTAATATACGTACAGGTTTGGGATTTTATACAGGATGCAAAGCCTATTCCCTAGGGCTCTGAGATGATACCTGGCCTAAGAAATTCAAGTGAGGTCACATGGAAAGTTTCGATGGAACTCAAAATCCATCAGAATTTCTGCAAGTCTATAGCACCGCCATCCAAGTTACTAGTGGCGATGACAAAGTAATGGCGAACTACCTCCCTACTGTTTTGAAAGGATCTACAAGAACTTGGCTGTTCAATTAGTCAGAAGGTTCTATTTTCAGTTGGAAAAATTTGTGCCATACACTTTTAAATAACTTTAAAAGTTGTTACGCAAAGCAAGGAAAAGAAGATGATCTACATCATCTTCGTCAAACTTTTGGTGAGAATTTACGTTAGTTCATTAAGAGGTTCGTAGAAGTTCACAATACCATTCCAAATATTTGTAATGACTATGTAATTCTTGCATTTAAGCGGGTTGTACGCTATAAACGTTTTATAGAAGACCTCCACATTCATCCACCATCTACATATCAGAATTATTCGATATGGTAGATCAATATTCAGACGCACATGAGGCCATCGAGTGGAATCGTATGGTCGATATGGGCCATACATTGCCACAACCTAGTCTAGATGAGTCAGAGGATAGAAAGTCTAAAAAGACATACAAACCCGAAGACCGTAAGGGAAAGAATAAGAAAAAGAACAAAAAGAATGATAAAGAGAGGTCGCAGGCATCTAAGAATGACCTGCATACTCTAAGGGGAAAATCCTTTGAAAGAAGAAAACTAGTTGGCAGGACGACTGGTCTATTTCCAAGAATCCTAGTGCGACTAGTGGCAATGGTCACTGGTATCCATTGCACAAAGCACCCAGACACGACCTGCGTAATTGTCGTAACTGGTAAAGACGCATGAAAGATTTTTACTCTAGCAAGGGTCCTATACCAACCTTACCAAAAGGATAAAGCGATAACAATGCAGATGGTGATGAAAACATGGGTTATCAGAAATGATAATCACGTCAACATCATATTTGGAGGATCATATGCATACGCTTCAAAAAGGCAATTCAAAACTGCTTGGAGGGAGGTCAACAATATTGACACTCGAACAGGGAAACCTGAGTACCCAATTACCTTCAATAGGCAAGATTGTCCAAAAGGTATGTCAATTCCTCAAAAACTATCATTAGTAGTTTCTCTTACAATTAGTAATCGCAAAGTAGGAAAAGTTTTGGTTGATGTGGGGAGTTATTTGAATTTGCTTTTTATTCATACCTTGGAAGAAATGCAAATTCCTCATTCTAAGATTAGACATGTTACCAACCTATTTTATGGGATTGTACCTGATCCATCGGTAACTCCAGTAGGATAGATAGTATTACCTGTCACCTTTGGAGATGCCAATAATTTTAGAACAGAATTAATTTCATTTGAAATTGTTGATTTTGAATCAGCATACAATGCCATTTTGGGTAGATCTTCACTGACAATTTATGACAGTTACTCATCACGCCTACCAGAGTATTAAAATACCTGGTCCTAAGGGTGTGATTAATGTGCAAGGTAATCAAATTATTGCACTTAATTACGATCGCAAATTACTTGAAATTGTCGATCAGTTACCATTAAATGATGCTAATAATACAGGTACACCTTGTAAAGTTGAAAAGCCTAACAAGATGGAAAAGCTGAAAGCAACTCCTAATCGAAAGAGCAAATAAAGAAGGTCCCCATTGACCCTGCCAACCAGTCAAAGACTGTTCGGATAGGGTCAGGAATAGATGCTAAATAGGAAGACATGCTCGTTGCTTTCCTCTGGGCTAACGTAGATGTGTTTGCGTAGAAACCATCTGATATGCCTGAGGTCTCAAGGGAAGTAATAGAGCATAGGTTAGCTATACGACCTGACGTACGACCAGTAAAACAGAAGCTACGAAGATTCGCTCCTAATCGGCATTCGTGAAGTTGGTCATCTAGATTGGCTTGCGAATTCGATTATGGTTAGGAAAACAAATGGTAAGTGAGGTATGTGCATCGAATTTACCAGTCAATTGACTAATTAGTTGACTCAACAGCGGATTGTGATTTAATGAGTTTCCTAGATGTATACTCAGGTTATCATCAAATAAGCATAGCAAGAGAAGATGAAGAGAAAACTTCCTTCATAAACCCGTTTGGCATTTATTGCTATAAGAAGATACCATTTGGGCTGAAGAATGTTGGAGCCACGTACCAACACCTTATGTAAAAGTCTTTTATTAGTCAAATAGGGTAAAATTTAGAAGCTTATGTTGATGATCTCGTTATAAAGAGCAAGAAAAGCTCTAACCATTTATTAGATCTGGCTAAAACCTTTGATAATTTGAATAAACATGAGATTAAGTTAAATCCAGAAAATTGTGTATTTGGAGTTTCTTCTGGAAAATTGCTTGGTTTCCTTGTTTGTTCTAGGGGTATTGAAGTGAATCATGAGAAGATTCGGGCCATTGAAGCTTTGAGACCACCTTCCACACTAAAGAAGGTTCAAGGTTTAACTGATTGGATGGTTGCTCTCAGTCACTTCATCTCAAGATTAGGAGAACGTGGTTTACCTTCCTTTAAGGTAATACGAAAATACGATAAATTTCACTAGTCGGATGAAGTAGATAAAGCCTTCAAAGACATCGAAACGTATTTGCAAAGCCCACCCACACTGGTCTCACACACCCTTGGGAAACCTTTGTTCGTTTACTTAGTGGCTACAAATAATGTGGTTAGTGTTGTATTGGTCGTCGAACGAGACAATGTTCAGAAACCTATACATTATGTAAGTGAAATTTTACACGGGCCTAAGGAGAGATACCCTTAGGTTTAAAAACTACTTTATGAATCTTTTGCCTTGGGAAATATCCTCTATAACCAAGAAGCAACTGGTCGGATTGCTAAGTGGGCAGTAGAACTTGGATCCATTGACATCCATTCTGTTGCCCGAACAGTAATTAAGTCACAAATTTTGGCAAATTTTATCACTGATTGGACTAACAGTGAGTCCTCTGTAAAAGAAGATATCAATGATACTGACCACTGGAAATTGTATTTTGATGGCTCGTGAGAAATCAAGGGTTCGGGGGCTGGTATAGTACTGGTCACACCTTAGGGCGACCAGTTACAATATATAATCCAGATACAATTCCCTGCAACCAATAATGTCACAGAGTATGAAAATCTTCTAGCCCGACTCTAGCAGCAAAATCCATTAGAGTCCGTCGGCTTTTAGCGATGGGCGATTCACAATTAGTCATAAACCAGGTTAGCAAGGAATATAGGACGTTCGATGAGATAATGGCTTACTACCTGGATGAAGTGAGGAAATTAAAAAAATACTTCAGTCATTTCGAAGTCCAATACATACCGCGAAAAGATAATATCTTAGTAGACCAGTTATCAAAATTGGGATAGTCACGATCACTTGTTCCAACAGTTGTTTTTCTTGAATATGTATCTAAACTTTCTATAGAAATATCAATAGAAAAGTCCCTGACCAATATTGAGGTTGGAGTCCTTGAGCAGGATGTAGATTGGGCTAAACCATTTGAAACCTATCTAGAAAATACACCTACCTACTAATCAGTTGCAAACCATACCATTGTCATGGCCATTTTTGACATGAGGCATTGATATAGTAGGTCCTCTACCAAAAGCAACCAATTGATTTAAATTTATGTTTGTTGCAATTGATACATTCACAAAATGGTTTGAGGCTGAGCCTGTCATTGCAAATATAGCATGGTAGCTAAGAAATTCTTTGTGAAAATATAGTCACTAGACTTGGAGTTCCTAGTTGACTAATACTGATAATGGATCACAGTTCGTAAGTGGTCTATTTCAAGATCATTGTGATGAAAAAGGAACAAAAATCTGCTACGCTTTAGTCGCTCACCCTCAAAGCAACGAATCAATTGAACGTGCTAATGATCAAATCATACAAGGTATGAAAAAATGAGTGTTTGATCGTCTTAAGAAACTCTTGGGGATTTGAGTGAAAGACCTCTACCCAGTGCTTTGGGCCATAAGCACAACAACCAGTAGAGCAACAGGTGAAATGCCTTTTCAGCAGATCTACAGAGCAGAAGCCGTGTTGCCTAGTGAAATCCACGTAGGTTCTACATGAACTACTCACTACGAACAGGTCGACTAAGAAATTCAATGCGAAGATGACGTCAGCGTCCTAGAAGAAAAGAGGGATCAAACACTTGTCAGGTCGGTGGCCTATTTACAAGACCTATGATGATAGTATAACAAAAGAGTTCAATCATGAACACTTAATGTGGGAGACTTGGTTTTAAAGCGCATCCAAAATCAGTCTAACTTACATAAGTTATATTCTAAATAGGAAGGTCCCTTTACTATGGTATCAATCACCCAATCAGGTTCTATTCGGCTTGCTATGGAAGACGAAAGAATTCTTTCAAATACATGGAACATTCAATAGTTTCGCATGTTTTATGTGTAAATTGTTAATTAAAAACTTTCATTTACATTTACATCTCTCAAGTGTTAACATACAATTTGTTTTTTAGTCTTGCTTAAGTTTTGAGAAATCACAATATCATTCTTTTACTAAGCTCTATCAACAAAGTACAAGGTTGCTAGTCGGATTGTGAGATGACTTCTAATAGAAACTTTTCATGTAAGCCAATACTTACTGTATTGAAGCTCATTAGATTGACCTCATCTTTAGTCTGCTGCTAGTTAATACTAAGTACAATGTGATAAGGAAACTAGTTGTCAAAAACCATAACTGTTTGCATTTCGATCACATGGTTGATCAGTACACAAACAATTGGGGGCTAGTGATATACTTGGAAAAGCATACGAGCAGACAAAAGGCAAGACAAAACATAACACAAGAAGAGATACTTTCATTTGTTCAGTACATTTACTTAAATGTAATTCTTACTTTTTTCATGTACATCTCAATGGCAGATTTAACTTTTGCATGTTTTCTATTAATTTCTTCTTGAGTTGACAGCTTCAGGTCGGGAGCTAGTTTCTCCAACTCAACCATGTTCTTGTAGAAGTGCCTCAACTTGATGATGAGGGTTCCCACTTGGACAGCGATTGAAGTTTGGAGTGTTGTTTTCATTGTTTGCGCCATTATAGGGACTTGGTCTTGGATTTTCTTTAGTTGATCACCCACTCCCGCGATCAGTTCATCAACAGACGGATCAGAAGTTGTAAGTTTTACTTCTCTGCATTTCAGATCCACTGCAATTTTTTGAAGCTGCTCAAAGATAAACTTCAGAGTGGATTTCCTACCTCTCTGAACCGTAGCCAAGTCTTTTATGAAGAGATTTTGTTGCTCTGTCATTTTATCAATTTCTTCTTTCATCACTAGTCTCATTTCTTAGGTTTTTTCTTGAATATTTTTTGGCAGAAATGAGCTAGTTGTGCTTGGCCTTTATTATATTTTTTTAGTTATGCAAAAAACAAAGATGAAGTTATTATCTACTTTCAAAAAGAAAGACAAGCCAGTCGGGACATAGTTTTACCTATTATTTCTGATTCCTTTGATTGAAGAATGCCTTTGAACTCTTTAGTAATTCATTGAACTTTGTCTTCATTTCTTTTGAAGGCTTCATGAAGCCTGGCATTCTTATCTTCATGATATTTGACCTTGTCAACAGCTGCGACAAGATCAAATTGGTACCCCTGGGCGGTGTTCTTCGCCACCAGGAATTCCTTAATTTTCCAATTCTCTATTTTTTTCATTCTATCCGCAGTTCTCTTAGTATAAATCTTTTAAAATAAGAGGAATAAAAGAGAATGTTTTTTAACATACCTTTTTATTTCTTCGGCTTTCGCCAAAGATCTTTCTTGTCGACTTAATAAGTCGGGCACTTCTTGTGAATGCTATAATAAGCAAGTAGCAAATGAATAACTCTTTAAAAAAAGAGAAAGTTTCATTGAAAATAAAAGGTAGAATAATTACCTTTGCCAGCAAGTCTTTGAGAGCTTGCTGGGTATCCATCTCCTCGTTGGAAGGACCAGAAGAGAGAGCAGTGGCAATGCCACTGGGATTATTTCAGTGGTTGTGGTCGTGGCCTCCTCGGTTGCTGCTACCATTTCCTTCTCCTTGGTCGGGACGACCACTATCTCCTCTGATGTCGCAGGGATGTCTTCTGTGGTCATCCCAAATGTTGAATCTACTGCCGTCAGAGGAGCACCTACCTCTTCCGCGGTCTTGTCGACCGATGAACCCTCCATAGTAGCCAGAGGGTTTTCACCCTCGATGCTATATGAAGTCTCCTGCTCGTCGGTTGGAGTAGTTTGGGCAACCACCTCAGATGGCGCCAAGACCTACTCCAAGTTGGTCATCGCTAGACCGATCAGTGGATTATCCTCAGCTGCCACCTGAATGCACCTAAATGCTTGTACCCTGATCCTCAGAAGGACCGGGGGTTGTTGCCTCAGGACTAAAAAAAGAATATTCTTATATTCTAAAGTTAAAAAAATAGGAGGACAAGCAAAACAGCATACCTGCAACAAAGTCCTGAATCCCTATCTCAAGAAATCATGAGGTTTGCAGATGTTTCCACATCAAGGTCGGGAGTCTTCCTTTTCCTTGATATGATAAGAGGGGCATCATCCTCTTCCTCCTTACTCTCCCCCTAAACAAATGGGAAGTTTGGGAGATGTCTATAGGGAAGGTCCCAATTGCAGTCAAATCTTCTCTTTTTGCACACCTGGGATGAAGACCTTGTTTGTGTCCCCGTAGCAAAGGACACCTTCTTCCCCGATGCCTGGGCCCGATCGTGTACACGCTTAGAGTGTATAGCGTCAACCTGCATCGAGACTTGACTAGTGCTGATCGGGTCAGCACTAGCCTCTTCACTGATCGGGTCCACCATCTTCGAGTCACCACTTGAAGAGGTCCTCGACTTCTTGGTCTCGGTTGGGCCATGGTCACAATATCGTTGATGCGTTCATTAATGAATTCATCGAGTTGTCCGATTAGGCTAGAAGGTTGCATCCCCAAAGCAGCTTGGTCAGACCCGTCCGAGGACACTCGAAAGATTGTTGAAAGCCTCGACCAAGTCTCCTCAGTGGTCAGAGCTAACAAAAATCAAACATCAGTAAATCTTCTAAAAAAATGTATGTAAAAAAGAGATCAAAAATATAAAAGTTTCTTACCTCCAGGTTTGTCCTTTGTAAGATCTTGGTCACCCTGGATCCTCCAGGCAAATCTGAATCACCTTTTCAGGGGGCTCAACTTGTGATGCAGAAAATCATAAACAATTTTCTGTCCCGTCAAGCCCCCGACACCAACTTCCCAATCACCTTCACTATTCTTTTTTCCTCATCGGTGAGAACCAATGAGTCTTTTTCGCGCTTCGCCTCGGTCCTCGCCCACACCGGAGCAGACTTCTCGGTGTACCGGAGGCGGCTTCCTCCAGGAATCTCGAAGTAGAACCACTCCCAGTTATAATCCCACCATGTGTCCTTGGTCGAGAGGGGAGGGTACCGAGAGGAGACCTTGTCTTGAAGCTTGAAGTAGACGCCCCCGCTAGCGTCTAGAGTCTTGTTGTTGCAGGTATATTGATAGAAGAAGCGAAAAAGATGAAGAAGAGGAGGAATGCCTCGCAAAGGTGCGAGAAAATACTCAAAATAAGGATGGAATTGGGAGGAAGATGGTGAAGCTCAATCTCATAGTGATCGAGCACATCGATAAGAAATTTGCTCTTGGGGAGACAAAACCTAACTTGACAAAGGATGAGAAAAGCATGAGGCGCCCCTCTTGAGGCACCGACCTCATATCTTTTCCACTCAGATCCCACCTCAGCATTTCGCGATGAGGAATCAAACCTTGAGCCTCGAGTTCTTGGATCCTTTCTTCGGTGAGGGTGGATTTCTCCATTGTAGATGAGATTGGGGAAAAGTTGGCAGAGAAAAAGATGAAGAGTTCAACAGTATTTTTCACGCTCAAAACACTAAGGTGTGAAGCGTCTAAAGGAAGCTTTACCGCTTTATATATACCCTTAAACATGTCGGTTAGAATCTCGTTACCAAGAGAAGTGCAAAGATCTCCTTAAGTACAAAGATTTCTTTCTTTATGACCATTAAAAAGGTGCAGTTATCATCACAAAACCCTATGCAGAATTTAAAAAGTCTTTAATAAAAAAACTTTTTTATTAAAGCCTTAGGGGCTAGCTGATGAGGATTAAAAGTCTATTTGGGCCCTCAACAGTTAGAAACCATACTCTAGTTATGTGCCTGTAATCCATAAAGGCCATAATATGGAATGAGGCTCACACTTATCTGAATGGTGATGTCTGCGACCAATTCAGTCAAAATGGGCCATAACATTGCTTCACACTAGTCACCCCCGATCAGTGAAATAGTCACCCCGACTAGTGAAACTGATCGAGACAAGCGGTTATCTCCGCACATGTCTCCGTGCGAAGAGCTTTCTAACAGATTCGAATAAATACTTGGAAGTTATGATTGGAAAAGGCACTCTTCGGCGAGAAGATACCGTTTGGCGGGAAGATACCTCTCGGCTACACAACGCTTTTTCTAGAGAACAATTGGCGCCTCTTCATCCAATATAATAGGGAGCCCTTTCGCATTATCAAGCAGGTTGACATTGGCAATTGTAATTAGATTTATGATTCTCTGTAAACACTGTACTCTGTTAAGCCGTTTGGATAATAAAGAAGTAATCCTCATATTCTCTTTTTTTTCACGATCTTAGTCGTTAGGAACCCACAATCATCTTTTCATAAACTTGATTTAGGGACCCTAGTTCTCGAACATCGACAACCCTAAATCATAACTTGGATTTCGGCCTTAAATTGTATTTCGGCCTAAACTCTAAATCCTAACTTAGGATTTTATATGCGAATACTTAGTATTTTGCATTCAAATAGATAGGAGATGTTGATAAATATTTGCATGATTTTTCATATTTGTTCCCAATTTTTTCTAGTCCTGGGAGACCATTTCATAGCCGGTTGAAAATCCTTGAAATTTCGACCAATTTTTCCGAAATTTCGGTGATTTCAGCCGAAAATTCGGTTTTCTCAGTTTCAAATTTACCGGATTTCAAATTTATTCTTTGAATTTTGTTCGAATTTTGTCTAAAATTCAAAAATCTTGCCAAAATTTTAGATTTCGGCCATCCCGAGATGTGATCCGAAAACAGAATTTGAAACCTTGGCATGTCATCCTACTAGATGCATCAACAATGCGACGGCACGCCGCGCAAGGCGCTGCCCCGCAGCCAGCCCTCGTGTGTGTGTGTGTGTGCTTCACACGTGGCCGCAAGCGTGTAACCTACACCACGCGTCGCGCAAGAGGGAGCACAGTTCGACGTGGGCAGCATGAGAGCCTCAGAATCCTTCCAGGCTTAATACACGGAGTATATGCTTATCAGTGATGCTATCCGTCGTATACATTTCAGTATTTTTTTTTAATACTTATATTTGCATTGTTGTTATGCTCATATAACGAATTACATTTTTGAAGTTACAATTATGGTATTGCGGTATCGAGAGTAGCAAATACAAATGGCGCAGTTAAACTGCCATAAATAATGATGATCAATCATCAGTTTGATAGTTTTACCATCAATACCAATCATGCGGGCAGTCAATACTATTATTTAGAGCGGGGTGGCTAGTCGTTGCTCCTGTAGCCAAGGTGATTATGGGTTGGTCACTCTTCTCATCTTGGATAGTGGGGTATAAATTTAAGAATTATTCTCTACAGATGTTGAGTTATTCCATTTACTTAAAATAATAAAACCAAATAGTACAAGATTATTCTATTCAACCTGATCTCACCCATCAAACACATCGTAAGTAGTCGACCGGGTCTCGGAGGGAGACCGTTGACACTCATATCTTATGACACCTGAATGGTGTAGCATATGCATTGACAGTATTCTGGGCTATCGAATAAGAAAGCTCTGCTCCAGCATGTTGCGGTGTGAGATTGGTGATTCGATAAACTCTCTAGAGTAAAAGTAAAGCATAAAAGTTGATATGTTGAACTGGTGGATTTAAGGATCCTTAGTGATATAAGTAATTGGGAAATCAATTTATGTTTTTTTGAGAATGATTCTCAATGAAAGAGAAGGCATATTTCTTTGTTTTTACACTGCATCAGTACTGTTTAATTATCCTTGTGTTCAACTCTGGTTTCTTGCTGAGTATTTCTATACTTACACTTGCTCTCGGTGATCAATGCAGAAATTGATAAAGTAACACAAGATGCCTAAGGAATAGGCGATACACTTTTGGGATTTATGATGGCATCTTTAGCATTACTACCAATTTTGGCTTACATGAGGTAAACAATTATGTTGATTATTGTAAATTATAACATTGGAAATGAAATAAAGCTTCCGCTAGAATTACTCTATATTCCACTAATGTAAAATGTAAAAGTTGTACATGGTTACGCGTTTAATATGTGATTATGTAGCGGCTGTCGCTTAGGCCCTTGTTTCAGGGCGTGAGCCGTTACTATTCAAATTTAGATTCCCCCAAGATCCCAACCGCACACGAACCGCTCCTCTCGTTTCCTCAACCCCCGTGACATGCCTTACCTCTACTTCCGCCCCAACACAACCCAGGCCCGCGCTTACCGCCGCCACCTCCTCGCCCGCCTCGACGCCTGCGCCTCGCGGGCGCACCTGGCGGAGCTCCACGCCTGGCTCGTCCGGGTCCACCTCGCCTCCGACCCCTCCGTGGCCAGCCGGCTCGTCGCCCTCCTCGCTTCCCCTGTGGCGAGGCATGACATGCCCTGCGCGCGCAAGGTGTTCGACCGAATGGCCCAACCAAATGCGTTCGTCTGGAATTGTATGATCAGGGGGTACAACAATTGCGGCGCCCCTGCGGATGCATTGGCGTTGTTCAGGGCGATGCTTCGGAGGGGAGTCCCCCCTGATAATTACACGATGGCCGCGGTCGTGTCGGCGAGTGCTGCTTGTGCTCGCTGGAAGTGGCGGGCATCTGGGGACGCAGTCCATGCTTTGGTTCGGAAGATTGGGTTTGCGTCGGATGTGTTCGTCATGTCAGGTATTGTTAATTTGTGTGGCACCTTTAGAAGTGTTGAGGACGCAAGGAAAGTTTTTGAGGAAATGCGCGAGCGGGATGTGGTGTCTTGGACGTCGATGATCTCAGCTTTTGCACAATGTGGCCAGTGGGATGGTGCGTTAAGGTTGCTTGCTGAGATGCAAGCAGAAGGCATTAATCCTAACAAGGTCACGGTTATAAGCCTCCTTTCTGCTTGTGGGCAAGTGCGGGCTGCTGACAAAGGCCGGTGGGTATATGGACACTTTGGTGAATATGGCATTGAGGCTGATGTGGATGTCAGGAATGCACTCGTAAGCATGTATACGAAATGCGGATGCATGTCTGATGCTTTGGAAGCATTTCAGGGCATGCCTATTAGAAATACTAAATCATGGAACACGTTGATTGATGGCTTTGTGCAAAATCAGAAGCACAAAGAGGCACTAAGAATGTTTGGAGAGATGATAACAGATGGCGTAATTCCGGATGCGATAACGCTTGGAAGTGTGTTATCAGCATGTGCTCAGCTTGGTGATCTTCAGAAAGGGAGGTATCTTCACGATTATATCAAAGACAATGGGACCCCTTGTGACACCATCCTTACAAATTCTTTGATTAACATGTATGCGAAATGTGGAGATATGGCTGCAGCTGAAATGGTTTTCCAAAATATGACACAAAGGGATGTTGTTTCCTGGACAGCTGTGGTTTGTGGTTATGTGAAGGGACACCAATTTACAACGGCCTTCAACTTATTTGAAAAGATGAAGATTGCAGGTGTTGTGGCTAGTGAAATGGCACTGGTTAGTCTACTTTCTGCTTGTTCGCAGCTTGGAGCACTTGATAAAGGAATGGGGATACACTCTTATATAGAAGAGAATAATGTAAGAAAAGACATATGGCTAGAAAGTGCCCTGGTGGATATGTATGCAAAATGTGGCTGCATTGACACTGCTGCTGAAATATTTAGTGGAATGAAGCACAAGCAAATCCTCTCATGGAATGCAATGATTGGAGGTCTCGCAAGCAATGGGCAGGGAAAAGAAGCAGTAGAGCTCTTTGACCAAATGCTGAAGTTAAGAGATCCAAAACCTGATGGTATTACTCTTAAGGGAGTTCTTGGTGCCTGTGCACATGTAGGAATGGTCGATAAGGGGCTCCATTACTTTTATTCAATGTCGAGCCTTGGCATTGTCCCGGATGTTGAGCACTATGGTTGCGTAGTCGACCTCCTGAGTAGAGCTGGGCTGCTAGATGAAGCATTTAACTTTATCAAGAAGATACCAATAGAGCCCAATCCTGTAATTTGGGGATCATTTCTTGCAGCTTGTAGAGTTCATCACAGAATGGAACTAGGAAAGAGAATTGGACAGCACATCATCAATTTTGCTCCTGATGACGTGGGAACACATGTGCTCATTTCACACTTACATGCCGAAGAAGGTCAGTGGGATGATGTAGAGCAAGTAAGAGGGCTGATGGAAAGCAGGGGTATAGAGAAGTCGCCTGGTCACAGCTCCATCCAAGTCTACTAGACATGCTTCATAGTTCATAATGTAAGTTACACGTGAATACATGGTCTGGTCTGTAATACACAATGTTGACGGGAGCAATGCCAGTATGTCAATGCAGTTTTTGTTTTACTCCGTAAGACATCAGGTCTGATATTGCCCAGTATGCAAGGCATTTTTTTTTTCGTAGGTGACATACTCAAATTCAGTGTTTCTGCAAACTCAAGGTAAACTTGCCCATAGTAAATGCATGATCTGGAAAATGTTTATGTGCATCATGGTCATTTAAGCGTCGCTTAAGAGGTAAGACTGTCATGGGGGGTTGCGCCACGGTCTCGCCTTGCCGGAGATGTGTATGACGTCCGCCTTATGGTCAAGGCGTTGCTTAGACGTCCTGTGTCGTCGAGGACTCGGGAGAGGCTGAGGCGGACGCCATAGGTGGGATCTGAGCAAGGGACTGGAGATAATAGAGAGCCCACCTGGGAAAAACTGAAGAGACGAGAGGACGAATCGACGGCTGGAGACGGCGGGAGAGGAGGACTCGCTGGTGGAGAAGGCAGACCTGGTGGTAGTGAGGTGGATTCGGCGGCGGAGGAGGTGGATTGGAACAGCGGCAAGATAGAGCTCCTCCTCCATTCTAGTGCTTGTTCGAGTCCAAGTCGGAGCAGCAACAGCAGTAGAAGGTGGTGGTGGGGCAGCAGCGTTGACGGAGGAGGAGGAGGAGGACCACGACGCCAGGAGCACCTGTATCCGCATGGCTGCCTGCTTCCCTGCTCAATTGATGCAGGCGCAGGCGCAGTCGCAGGAGATTTTGTATTGGATTGGATTCACCCATATTTGACCTGGGTGCTGCTCTGCTCCTCTCGATTTGATTTCGATCTGGCTCCTCCTCCCTACTCGAGACAAGAGCTCGAGAACTCGAGAAGAGAAAGCAACATGGAGCAAAAAAGAGAGGAATTGAAGGGAAGGACGAGGAGCAGGAGTAGGAGGTGACATGGGTAAGAAAAGAAAAGGAATTAACTGCCAAATTTGGAAGAATGCGGATGGATTGAGGAATAAAATAGCCAGGCAAGGCAGTAGCACCCCAGTAGTTGTAGACGGCAACTCAAGTGTGTTGTTTACCGGGTCAGCTATATGTTGAAACTTGTAAAGGAGATGGGTGCTACGTGAGCTCAAGAACCGGCAATATTAAGGTACACACGACCTATAAAATTGCTGATTTAATTTACTGCTATACTAAGTTAAGATGTGTGTATAATGTCGTCTCGCCGCGCGCCTTAAGCACTTTGACGGTATAAAGGTAGTGAGTTGCCTCGCCTTGTCTTATCACTTTAATAACCATTATTTGCGTAATGGAAGTTGTGACTTGCAAATCGTATTGTAAACTACCACATAGTACAAGATCTGAACAAAAACTAATTCCAATAGCTGATGTCACCCATGTAAAATATAAGCATTTACTATGTTTTATGGCATTGGGGGCTTGCCATTTTTTTGTTTGGAAACATGGGGGCTTGCCAACTGTTCAATTACTAGATAAGCAATTATGAGGGCTTTGCCACTCTAATTCCTGTGTTTTTTTACTGTAAATGTACATATTATAATATTATGTAATCTCTGATCTCTGATGATCTTATTCTTTTGCATGTTTCAGTCATGCATAGATTATCGATGCATCATGAGATATTCAGTCGGTACTTTTGGTATGGTAGAAATTTTCATTTCAGTAGTTCGAAATATTTTTACTCCAAACAAGGTTGGCCATATAGAAGTAAAGTTCACATATTTGTCATCCATTTCCTTCAAAATTGTTGAGGTTATCTCACAAATGTTACGCATGTTCCCATCTTAGACTTGAATTCTTATGCCCTGTTTGTTTTGGCTTTTTCTACTGTTTAAAAACCAAAGCTTAAATAAAGAGATGCTTTTTAGGTAAGCTTTTTCAAAAGCCATAAACCTTTGAATAACTAAAAACCAAACGTCACTAAAGAGTTTTTTTTTCCTTATTGAGGGTTGATTTTTTGTCAAAGCCACTGAAGTTAGGATAAAATTACTAACCTCTATCACATATAAAAGCCGACTACTTTTAAGTTCCTTAAGCCAATACGCAAGCTAGCTATAAGTAAAGAACTCTGAGCCTAAACAAACATGGTCTCAGCATTCCTCTCGTAGGAAGAAACAATTCTTTACCATTCAAATCCAAACTTCTTTACATGCTAGAAGACAGTTCAAATTTGCAATATTTCAGTAAATTAATAACCAGGCCCTAGATTCTTTTTTATTTAAACTACTAAATGGTACTTCCTCCGTTTATTTTTATAAGGCACGGTTTGACTTGGTGTGGTCTTCAAAGTTGAACTTTGACTGTCAATTTCTTTTATAATACTTTGTTTATAGCTACAAAATCATAACCATAGAAAGTGCTTTCAAATACAAATCTAACGGTATCACTTTTGTATTATATAATCTATATATTGTTAGGCTAATTGTTGATCAAAGCTTACAAACTTAAAATCTCAAAATGCGTGGATGTCTTATAAAAATCAACACAGGGAGTATCACATGCTACTAGGCTCTTAGCCCTAATTGAATGGCCTTAAATCTACATACTTTCTGAGATACTAGGATGGATAGCACGCTACACCGCGCCGTATGGTCTGAGGTAGTTGATAGATAGTTAGGCGGCCGTTGGATCCATATAATCAATAATTACAAAGATGAGAGGATCAGCCAGGTATGGTTCACACAAAGTCGCCGCAGATGCTATACATATGGACATGTTATATATCATAATCAACACTTATTAAACATGGATTAAGTGGTCTGGCATCATACATGCGGCTATGTTTCTTCTATTGTCTCTTTTAGAATTAGAATTAGAACAGATGCCTAGAGTAGGTACTGTGGTATATCACGTGAGATGTATAAAGCGTATTAGAAGGTTGATGCTGTGTAAAAAAAAGTCTCGAAAATAAGAACAAAGAAAAGTGCTGAAAAATAACTAACCTCGAATGATATGACGGAATTTCCACTCATTCCCATGAAGGTCTTTTGCAATCAAGTCCTGTGCTCGAGGCTGCTGAGTGAAATCGTATAGAATTGCCAAAGGGACATTCAGAACTACAAATGGTTTAGTTTACTTGATCTGAAGAAGAAGTTTATCCATTCAAAAGATGCAGTAAACAATTGCTGATCAACAAAACATACCAGCGGAGGAAACAGCGCCTCAGCTGCTCGGTGAGGAACAGAGATTCTGCCATGTGTACTTGCGTCGCTTACAATTAATGTTTTGCAAAAAATAATTCGTTGATTGTTTGCTGCCAGTGCCTAATTCAGCAGGTATAAATGGGTCCTTGAGCTCTTGCTGCAAAAAAAACTAAGAAATATAATATAAGCTTCTTAGATACAAACAGAAGCATATAAATAGACGACAACGAGAAATTTGCAACATTTCAGCCTAATCTTTGTATCAATCTGTAGTGAGAGGAAGAAGAATAACTTGCTCACTATGACCTTGAGGAAAACAAAATACCCGAGTATTGAAAGCGGGCAACGGAACAAGAGGCCTGACACAAGCATGCCACAGCTCAGAATTAAGGCACCTATGCTCTTCTGCGACTGGAAAGGAAAAATCATTTGAGCAGAAGACATAACAAACAAGGTCATCTAAGAACAGCAGTTGTAGAGATCATCTTATAAACGTATCCATTCCAAGTTCATACATGATTTGTATATCTTATGAACAATACAGTTTCTACATACTTATAGGGGAGAAATAATTTTTGCTAACAAAAATCTGCACTAATAAATACGGCACACATTTGTTTGCTGACATGTAAATTATCAGACTACAGAGAGTAAAAATTTCAAAAACCTGCATCATGTCCCTCTGTCATAACACCAAGAGAAGTGTACAGAAATTATGTCGAGGCTGAAAGTACATTTCAGTTCAGAGTGAGTCACATGAGCTTCTGTGAAACGCAGATCAGTTGGCTGAATGAACCTTCCATACTTTGTTGGCTTCCTTGTAAATCCAGGTCCAATAAAGGTGGCTTTAGTTACCATTCTTTCCACCGTTTGGCTGCATAAGGCATATAAAAATCAGCTAGATTATTTGTCTCGCCGGAAAATAAATAATATGTGTAGTCCATGTAATTGTTCCCGGCATGTTTATAAAAGCACTTTCAAACAAAACACAGGAGATGGCAGAATTCAGTTGTCTTGTAGCACATCTTAGTTCCTAAAAAGCATATCCAAATACAAATGGGCTAACAACTACTAAGGAACTAGGAATATATGCAATGCCTATATAGCAATGCATGCCACAAGCAAATTCCAAATATTAACCAACGTTCCAGATTTATTAACAAAAATCCTATTATCACTTACTTTTCCTATTGCCAGTTCGCAGAACTTTGCACATCTCTTCTTCAGCCACAGGTCTTACCTGAAAGGATATAAACCACAACAATATGTAGTCAAGATAGGAAACCATCGATTGAAACAAGCAGGCTATAGCTTGCATTGAGAATTATCTTGGGCAAAGGAACATCCCATTCGCCATCTTTTTCCTTCCTCTTTTGATTTATTGTGTTGCCGAGAACCTGATTTCACAAGACATCAATGATCAACGCAAAAAGAAGTTTCGTGTTATCACAAATTCGCAATCAGCTGGTAGGAACAAGCATTTAACTGTGAACATCTCTTCTTCAGCCACAGGTCTGACCTGAAAGGATATAAATCGTGACAATATTTAGTGAAACCATCGACTGAAATAAGAAGGCAATAATAGTTTGTATTGAGAATTACCTTGGGCAAAGGAACATCCCATTTGCCAGCTTTTTCCTTCCTCTTTTGTTTTATAGTGTTGCTGAGAACTTAGATTTCGTAAGACATCAATGATCAACGCAACAAGAAGTTTCATGTTATCTCAAATTCACAATCAACTGGTAGGAACAAGCATTTACCTTGGCACGCTGCGTCTGATCACGATCAAGTAGATATGGAGGAAGAGCACCCTCTTGAACATCATCATCGACCTTTTGTGGAGGAGTTGGCTCATCGTGCATTTTCAGGCTGCAAAGAAACAGTCGCCAGTAAGGCCCCATAAATGCAACTGCAATCAGAAAGGCAAATTCTACACTGTAAGGAAAACTTAATTTTCATGCTCAGTTGCTCACATCTCGGGCAGATCTAGAAGAAAAAGTCATCTGGGTCGCCAAAATCATTACAAACTTGTAACATTAACTTGTAACTTATAATAAGAGGATCATATGCTTATATACTACAAACCATATATGCAGGACAGAAAGGGGTTGGTGTCACTTGATCCCGGATGTACACTTTAGATCCACCCCTAACATCTCGTACTTAAAAGTATCAATCTTGTCAAAAACAAGAAGCCTGAGCGATTTCATATTTGCGCACTAATGATGATAAATAGGTTACACCTATAATAGGCACTAGGAGAATTTGCACGGGCATGCAAGCGGGAAGACCACGGGTGCGAGCGGGGTATGCACATTATCCATATGACACAAATAAGGCCTAAAGGTGACAGCAAGGAGGAAAAGTGTAGATAGAGCGCAGTCCTGTGGGGACTGTAACTTAAGCAGTCCCCACAGGACCGTCTGATCGAAAATCGACGGTTCAGATCAAGCGGAGAAATACTGTGCAGTTTTTTTACTGTGCAAAACTCTGTTCATGATACTGTAGCAACACAATTTATCTTTTTTTGCGGTTCAAACCGTCCGTCGACTCGATTGGATGGTCCACACCTATGGAGACTATTTAAGTTGCAGTCCCCACAAGACTGCACGTGAGCTCTATCCGAAAAATGCCTACCCATTTTGCGCATAAGTTCAGAAACGGTAAAAACAACACAGTCAAAACACGTAACATATAGACCCCCAGGCTAGCTTTGACAGCACCAATTGCCACATACCGTCACCATGAGCAAGCCGACGACGGCGTGGAGCAGTGGCGCCATCCATATCTAGCAGCTATCGAAACCCTATCAATCACACGTATTGTACCATCCTGGAGCACCTAATAACAAAGCAGTCGGCGTACATAAGAAATAAAGCAGCATACGCATCAAAAGCAACGTATGCCCCAAAGCAAGGCTAATTTGAAATTAAAAACATTAGTGCCAGCGCATACATCAAACAGACAAACAATATATGTTCCCAGTGAAAGCAGATTAGACCGGCAGATAAGGAAGCTGGTAGCAAAGACAGAAGATAATTGATCATAGCCGCTACTATACCTGCTCTAGTCACAGCCTGTTTCAAAAATTTGCCGGGTACCTGCATCATGTCTAAAAGAAAGACAGCACCAGAAGTGTAGCACGGAAAAATCCAAACTGAGATCCGATGCACCATGCAGTATCATACAAAAATCCAAACTGAAACACGATGTGCACACCGAGGAACAAAGAAACTAAACTGAAATCCATCTTTTATGTCTGAAAGAAAGACAGAACCAAAATACAGTCAGGACGTAAGACAAAAACAAAGAAAGCATCCTCATAGGCCGAAGCATCACCCTTGCGGTAGCAAACAGCAAACGATGGCTAACATTAATCATGTAGGCTGAGCACTATTTGACCAGTATAACAGTATTGCCTGTGATAACACAAAAGAAATGAAGGGCTAACATTAATCGCGTAGGCTAAGCACTATTCCGCCACTATAACAGTATTGTCTGTAATAGCACACAAGAAACGAAGGGAAGCACTAATTGGCTAATCGCCGGCTTTCAATACCAAGAAATGAAGGGCAGCACTAATCGGCTAATCACCTACTTTCCATACCAGGACCAACTTAGAAGCAAATCCGAAGCATACTAACACTAATCGGCTAATCACCTGCTCTCCACACCAGGATCAACTTAGAAGCAAATTCAAAGCACACTAACAGCAAGCATGGGGCTGGCACGGCTACGTGAATAAATAATCGAAGAAGCAGAGATCAACAAGCAAGCAATCTCACCTGGACGTAACGACGGTGTGGCTCCGTCCTGGCCAAAAGGCGTCGTCCTTCTAGTTCCTCGCTGCCGCCAGCGAAGGAAGCAACGATGACCTGCATCGAAGCCGAAAAAGAAGACCAATATTAACAACGGTGACAAACCATGGCAACGAAGGAAGCAAGGCCGAGGTGCATAAAAGGCAGAAAAGGAGATCGCCGCGAAATGCAAGTAGCCATAGTGAAGGAGAACAAGAAAAAGGCCGGACAGATCAAGGCGGACTGGCGGCAGCGAAACAGTAACGGTCGAGACGAACCCAGAAGAAGCAAAAAGGGTAACAAAGAGCAAGCCGCGAGGAAACGGTGAGGGCAGAATAACCAAGACGAAAGGACCAACCGTGCGCAGTTCGACACAACCAGCGATGACGCAGCAACGGGAGAGGCGCCGTACCGAAGTAGGCCACTCGATCCCACCGTGCGCAGCTCACGCCAATGGGAGAGGCGACGTACTGAAGTCGCCCCACCCACCACCCACACACCCGCACGGAACGGGCCACTGACGCCAGGTGCCCGAGCTGCGCGGAATCCCTTCCGCTGTTAGTATGTTAATATTCCCAGCATGGCTGACTATAATGCTCTTAGTACTGAAGTGTGCCTACAGGCTACAGCAAAAGGCAAGCGCCAAGAATTCCCGGTGAACCGACGCGGCTCCCTTGCAATCCCATGGGACTGCAACGTCCATCGAAAAGCGACAACCAAATCTTCGATAGAACACTACAACAAATCCACCGCATCGATTTTACCAAGTTACTTTAGTAATTTTTTTAGCCGATTTGGGCCGTCCGTAGCTTCGATTGGACGCCTGTGCCCATAGAGACTGCATGGAACCGCGTCCGTCCTCGAGGAACACAACATTAGTCGGCACAATCAGAAGATGTTGTATCCTTTCCGCAGTAAGGCCAAATGTTAAATTCTTGTTATTCCGTTCTCTGCTTAACCCCACCCTTGCACACTGCTTGCAGTTCACTAGTTCTGTCTTTTGTTCTGTGCAGTGAAAACGTTGACGAAAGAATAGCAAGTGGATTAAGAGTAATAAGGTATGATCGCTAGCCTAACTCTGCCCAAGAGTTCATGGCTTCTATCTTCGTTGTTAGAATCACTACCAAGAACATAGCTGGTAATGGTATGACATGGAACGATCGCAAGTGGAACGTCACCAAGCAGAAGCAACAACTTGACTCAAGATTTAGGTGCTTTGTAGTTTTTGGAGTATGGAGTTCAGGGGTCTCTGACGTTTTGATCTCTGCATGTTGGTGAAGTCTGTTTGGACTTAAAGCAGGTGTCCCCAGCATTACTTGCTGCTACGTACTTCCCCTGTTTGTAATTCTGAATATTGGCTAGCTTTAAAAAGCTGGGTATAAAATGACTTTTGCCTTCAAAAAATGGTATGGCATGGAACAGTAATTTATTTTGTGGGTGCAGCAGTGCTCAATTAGTGGAATGTTCATCTCAGAGAGATAGGAACCGTGTCCGTGCCGTCTATTTTTGGCTACAGATGATGGCAACTTTTCGAGTGAGACTGTGAGAGCAAGGCTGCAGGCTGACTGCCGCTGGGCCCTCTTGTGGTATCTTCCCAAGCTTGGTGGGAATTATAGAATTTTTTTTTAAATAATACTATTTTTATTCTATTTTACAAAAATAATATGCCGAAAAAAAATTACAAAACTACCCAGTTGTCGCCATTTCAAATGGCGACAGAGAGTCTGTCGCCATTTCAAATAGCGACAGACAGCCTGTCGCCGTTTCAGATAGAGACAGACTCTCTGTCGCCATTTGAAATGGCGACAGAGAGTCTGTCGCCGATTGAAAAACCGATAGACTTTGTGTCGCCATTTGAAATAGCGAAGAACTCTCTGTCGCCGTTTCAAATGGCGACAGAGAGGTTTAGCCCATTTTTTATTCGAATTGCAATGTATGTAAATTATGAGTGTAGTGTAGTTAATAAAAAGTCGGTATTAATTGTTGTGATGTTTTACGAGAGGAGATCAAAAGAGTGCGAATCGAGATGCAGGAGAATGATTTTTAGCCTTTTGGCAGACCGTAAAATTTAATGTTTAAATGTAATTTTTAGGAAGAGTAGACCAGATTTGCTCTTTGATATGTGCACTACCATATTCTGGGAAAATATTTAATTTACACCTTGCTTTGCATCTAATTTCCACTAGTGCAACAACCCTAAGTATTATAGTCGACAACAACGCATGTTATAAATAGTTCCCACGAAGCACTTAAATTATTTGTTGAACATATATATAAGGGCACATACATCGAGTTAAGATGATAAAATAAGCAATAGATACATTATATTGCAAGGGCATTACAACAATGACGAAATTGCTTGCCGAACTAACTAACGAAAGCACTGGTTGTCATGGTGGAACAAATGATCGTTCCGCCTATCTGAGTACAGCCAGAATGATGTCCCACATTTTCTGCATATTACCTGACCCGTGTAAATTTGGAGGTTTGTCCTCGGACACCGCTCAATCCCACTATGAAAGAATTCCATGGGGATCCGCAGTGCTCCAGTGTCGCCGAATGGGTGACCTATGCCGTCACGTCTTGGGTGTGTAAGATGAAATTTTTGGTCTTTTGATGTGGATTTGCCCTCCCACATGGGCATGTCATCCCAATTCGGCGTCCCTTATGTTATTACCACAGGTTCCGGATGGTCTGCGTAACGCGTCAAGGATTTGTTGCGTGGTGCGGACCTCGGCTGGCTGCTTCCCCTTGTCCCTTCCTCTTCGAGAGGAGGTACCCTCTTGCACCTCTGGTGTGTTGGCCGTTGGCGGACACTTGCGGAGACGCCTGCTCTGTTTCGGCTCGCACTCCACTGTATGGTGCAGGAGGTGTGTGTTGGGCTTATCGTTGTACAACCGGGCGTGCCTGCGATCAATGCGGTATGCCGCGTTGGCGTTGAATAACACCGTAGGCGTGCTCGAGTCCGACTTTTACGGCGGTAGTAGCACCACGGGGAGGGTTGCTCCCCCCAGTTATCCCATACGGGAAGTTTGAGATGTGGGTGGTACGTCTCCGGGTCCACCCAGTTGAAGTAGCCACACCATTCATCCTCGGCCAAGGGGCACCGGTAGAATCTCTGATCCGCTAGTTCATCGTGGCAGGTATCAACCACTGCCTGAAGGTCGTGTTCGCAAAAGTCAGGGCTTTCGGGTGGTGTAACATCCCGAAAAATTCAGTAAAATAAAAATGAATATTTTAATTTTGAAAATGTTTATTTCTGAATTTTGTTGGCATTATTGGTTTTTATTTGAATTGTCTTGGATTTTGTGTTGAAGGAAAATCAAGCAAAGGAGAATAGGAAAAGGGAAATGGTAAAATGGTAAACATAAAAAGGTAGAAAAAATTACCATGGAACCCTATGCATGCTGGTAATTCAGTAAAGTCAACATGTTAAAATTTTCTTCACACAAAAATAAATAAATGAAAGGAAGGACAATACTTTTGACTAGAAACAGTAGAAGTAAAGTTACTAGAAAATCTTCGAAAACTTTTCTTGAGCCATAAAAATTATCATGACTCCCACAGATCTGAATCTACTTCTGGTAAAAATTTCATAAATTTATCATGTCATTTAGATCCTCTAAAAATTCAAAAACAGAGGCATTGAAAAGCTGAAAATTTTCATGTCAGAATTTTTACAAAATAATTACCCAATGTTTTGACTTGAAATTTTTATAGAGACATTATTAACCCAATAAAAACGGATAAAAAAAGTTTTAAAAATAAATAATAATGTTTTCACCTTTAATTAAATCAAAATCCGAAATCAAAATTCTGAGCAGTGCACAGTGTCAGAATTTTAATTAATTAACCATGCGGTATTTTAATCCCAAAATTTTTCTGGAAGCTAAGCACTCCTAGTAGACCATGGTAAAAAAGTTTCGAAATTTTTCAACTTGGTTCATAGCAGATTTCGTGTCCATCACTGGAGCCATGCTGCAACCCTGTTCTTTGGGGACACCTCACCTCATCCAGAAACTTCATCCATCAGGCAGCCAAAACCAACACACAAGCCAGTAGTTGAATCATTTGCTCAAGCCAGCCATTTCACACGCCAAGTCCAGAGCTCCACGCCAAGGCTAGCCATTTCAATCGTTCTCAGCCAAGCCAGAGCATTTGCAAGCCAAAGCAAAGCCAGCCATTTGATTCATCCTCACCAAAACTCAGGCATTCATCTCTCCCATTCTTCAAGTGAGCTTCAATCCAGTGAAACGAGTGACCAGAGGAGAGCAAGGGAGTCAGCCAATTCCAAGCCTAGAAGCTGGAGCTTCATTTCCTGCCATTCTTTGCCATGGTGAATTGGGGAGGTGGAAGATCAAGCCAATCCGGTGAGTCCCTATCAAAATTTCTCGCATCCTAGCACCTCACGAGCATCACTGAACTCATCCCGCTTCGTTCCTTTTGCCCTTCTTGCCCGCAGACAACCGCACCGGTCACCCTCTTCCCCAACTCCGGCCGCTCGGTGGCGAGCTCCCTCGGCCAATCTCGGCCGGCCGAAGCAAAACGCGAACCCGGTGACCCACTGAAGCTTCGAGTGCTACCGATTCAACCGGAGCTCGCTTCCTTTTCTTCTCCGGCGAGCCACTCCTCCCTTCGCCGCATGCGGCCGGTGGCAGCCCACTCCGGCCATCCCCGGCGGTGATCGATACCACCCATGGATGCGTGATGACCCCCTGATGCTAGCCATGCCCTTCCCTCCGGAATCCACCGGGCCGCCGCCGATGAGCCCTAAGCGCCACCTCTCGCTTTGATCATTGCTGCCGTGGGACCCGTCTGTCGGCCGGTCAAGAGGTCCTCGGTTCAATACGGTAAAGGCGTCTTCTCTGCTGTGAAAGCGTATTTTTGAATTTCAGTTCTTTTCAATACCGAGCCAATTCAAATGCTTGTAGATTTTGCATTTTAACTCGAATTGGGTGAAATCAATTTCTATATTCATGTAAAATCAAGTAGTTTCATAATATGCAATAACATTTTGAAAATGTTCACTGGATAAATTTGAAATTCAAATTGAAAGAAGAGGCTTAAAGAAGTGCTACATATTAAAATGTTGTGAACAAACTTGGAATGGAATGAAACCAATTTTGATGGAATCCTTATGATTCCAGAAGTTCAAATATATATAAATATTTAAATTTCATTTATATTTGAGCTACTTTCTATTAAAGGATACGTTCAATGCACTAAAAAGCCAAATATGCATAACTTATATAAAAGAAATCCAAAATAAGATCAAATAAGTTTCTAAGTTTGAATTAAGCCATAAGGATTTAGAATATGTAACAGAACTTAGATGATCACTGTAGTTCAAATTGTTTCAAGCAAGTTTGTTTAAGGTCCCTTTTATGTAACATATAGTAGCTATGCAAACTATAGCTCCTAAAATCATGAAATTATTCTCACATGTCCCTGAGATTGTAAATGTCCCATTTCTGCAAAAACATTTGGAGTTGAACTCAATTTGTATTAAAAAGTAAGCAAAAGAAGCTTCTCTTGCATTGAAAATTTAATAGTTAAAATATGGATAAAATGAATTCAAATAATCACCAAACCAGTTTTGCTACACTCCTGACATCACAAGGATCCCAGATGTGTAAAAATATTTAAGGTTTACCATAGAAAACAATAAATGTTTAGTAGTTGAAATTTCAATGCTTGTATAATCCAAAGAGTCATAACTTTCTCAAACTAACTTCAAATTTGATAAAACCAAATCCTATAACCTTGAAAAATAATTCCCTTGCTGCTTATCCAAAAATATCTTGTGATTATGCTAATTTGAACTAAATCCATATTAGACCCTAATGATCACCTATATGGAAATCGTTTCGGATAACACCCAAATATCGAAATCAGTTTCAAAACGCTCTTAGAGGCATCCACTGTTTATGCCTAAAAATGGGTAGATTATCTTATAAGGCGTAGTTGCAAACTTAAATCAAAACTGAACCTCTATTGCGTAGTTTGTAAGAACACTTAAGCCTTTTCAGAAGCTTGTAAAGTATCTCATCCAAATGAAAAGATTTATGAAAATAGCATAGGAATGCTCTATAAAGTGCATACTACTATATTCTAAAAGAAGTATTTCATTTTACTATGGTTTGCATGTAAAAGAGTCTAGCAACATAACCCTAAATGTTATGTTTTCTTAATAAAAGAAACACTTAAGCATTTTTAGCAACCCGTAGAATATCTCTTCTAAATGCTAATGTTATGAAGATCAGTTTAGAAATGATATTTAGGATATGGACTATCATATTCAGGAAAAATATTTTGTTTATAGCTTAATATTCATCTGAATCCAGTTAGTGCTATAACCCTAAGTGATAATTATTCACTACACACTAATCCAATTCCTTATAACATAAGCCTTGTTATCATATAAGCTTTTTCAACAATGAATAGAATGTCTCATCTAGACACTAAAATGTAAGAAATCAGCTTAGAAATGTTCTTCGAAGTATATGCTATCTAATTACGAAGAAATAATCTTATTTCACTATGTTTTGCATAAAAATCATAGTAGCCAAATAACCCTAAGTTTTGTGGTTCATGAACTTCATAATATGAATAAGCAACATGGCATTAATGATGAAATCCATAGTTAATATATTTGTATCATCAGAACCTTCTTAAAAACCATGAAACAATCTAGTATCCTAGCTTAACAAATCAAACATATTTGAAATCACTTTTATGCAAAGTCAATTAAGAATTTAGTGCTATCCATTCATAGCTTTGAGCATAATGACTAATCTTTTAAATTCTATTAATCTAAATAATTTTAGCATCTATAATTCGAAATCATAAATACTAGAATTCATAATTTTAGCCTCTTGAATTAAGTAATTCAAGAATAGATAATCTGTTAAAGAAACTCTGTCTTGTTTGTCATAAAGCCATTAAGTTTACTAATTATGTAATTACCTAAATAATTCAATCCCTAAAGCATTCCTGTTTTCTGCAGTAAGTTTTTATTTGGTTTTCTGTCTGTTTTCTTTTCGCCCTTATTAAAGTTGGCTTTTGATTTATTTTCGGTTGATCGGCGTGTAGATTTGATGTTCCTTCCTCCGTCGTCGCCTCCGTCAACCGTGGCCTCGTCTTAAATCGTAAGCAATATTTAAGCAAGGCAAGCACCCTCCTTTGACCATCTTGATTCGAATTTAATTTGCATTGTTTATTAAAATGTTTTATGCATACGTTTACTTTACAGTAAATTGCTATTTTGTGGTATTGGTAGTTATACTGTTGTCTCATGAAACCTCCTTGATAAGTATGAATGTGTGAACCTTGATAACCATAGATTAAGCTTAGACAATTACTTAATGTCGCTTTGGGTATATCGATTACTTTTATCCATGCTTAGCCATGCTTTTAGTCTGAGATGATGAGGTTGATGATCGGATCAAAACTTGTTTCTTGAGAAATGGAAAGTGTTGGAAATAAAGCTGTTGGTTATGGGTATTTTTGTGAAAAACCCAAAATAAAACTATGGTTTTGATGCGGGCGATTATTGGCAATAGCCGGAGGTGCGAGAGGATTTGCACGTAGTTAGGGTGGAGTATCGCCCGTGTCAATTTAAGGACCGAACTCAGTGTTGTATGATCCAAGATAATTCGTGCAAACCACAAGTGTTGTTATGGGGCTTCCTTAAACCAATTAAGTTATCTAGTTTAACTTTGCACATTGGTAGGCTGAAGCAGTACGGGCTTTCCTTTCGGGGTTTGCTCGACGGGGTGCCCACACCGAGGTGTTGGGAACAACACTTACCAATATAACGGTGTACGCCATGTCTATGGGAAGTTCCAACATTTCTATGCTCTGAGTTCTTCCATCATAGCATGGGTTTTATCGTCCCGGTGCTGGTGCAAAGTTAAATTAGATAATGTAAAGGTTTTCGTCATGAACATTCTGGCCACACGCTTAAAGTGCGTGAAACATGCGGCAAAAAGAAAAGGTCATGACTTGTGGGTAAAGTTGTACACCTCTGCAGTGTAAATCTAATCGATTAGCCGTCCTCGGTCATGGGAAACTTGGTGAACTTGCACTAGTTAAATGTTTAATTTTCTAAAATGGGTTGTGGTTTGGAACTTGTTTAGCAGCTTTTGTTTTCATGTCAAAGGATCGACATTGATGGATTCCATTTCTGGATTACTCGATATTCACGATGGGTTGTGAATATTACTTATGCTTTACTTATTTCATATCAGTCAATTATGCTTTTACAAATTCCGTTTGCAAATAACTTGTTTTACAATGTCAAATTTCCTTTATGCAAATGAACTGTAGTAGCCTCCTTTGAAATGGCTGCATATATTATAGGCTTTGCTCAAGTCTTGCGAGTCGAATGTACTCACCCTTGCTTATATGTGGTTTTAGGTGGTTAAGTTGTCGAGCTTGAAGTTCCTCTTTAAATCGCGAGTTGCGGGTTTATCTTCGATGTGTTCTTTCTAGAGTTTATGCCTTGTCGGTTACTGCGGGTTCGGATAGGCACACTACAAGATTTTGCTTCTTTTTCTTCTGTAATCTCTGAGTTGTAAGATTGCTTTGTATATTTGCTTCCGCTTATTAATTTTGTTGTATGGTTGTGATTCCAATTGTGGGTATACGTGCGTACTAGCTACTGATCATGGGACTAGTACGGAATGCACATTAGATTTCCATTTTTGCAAGTTTGTAAAATTGGGGGTCGTCTCAGGTGGCCCCTGGGGAGGTTTCTCCTTTGACTCGAGCAATTTCGCAATTTTCTTTTTGAACTCCTGTATGGGATGAACTGGTTTAGAATTACTACTTTGTGAGTGAAGCATGGATTCGTCGCATGAAACTCACCGATTGGTTGGCCTCTTGCCCACCGCCCCGAACTCTGGTCGCTCTAGAACGAGGGCGTATCTGGCGGCCTCTCCCACCGTTGAAGTTCTCGGCGAAGCGGGTTGGCGTCGTGGCGATTGTAGACAAATTCGTGATCACGTCGTTAAGGGTCGTCGATCCATTGGAAGAAGCAACACCGGTCCTTGTCTTTGAAAAGGAAAGAACGATCGTGAAATGGTACCGTTAGCTTTGTATTTTATGGATACAAGTAGGTTTACACGGTAGGCGAACTGCTTGATGAGTGAGCGCGGCGGCCGTCTCTCGTGGGTAGATTGCATCATCTTCGCGGAAGGTTGCGATCGCATTTGGGTCCGAGCAACTCCGTGAGCGGGCGTGCGCTCTTCGTATCCGGGTATTGGGCGGGATGACTTCGCTTCTTTGAAGAGGCGACGGTAGAACGACATCGTGCCTAATTTGTGTAGATTCGGATGGCGTGTATTGCTTGTTTGGTGGTGTTGGATGTAACCCTAGGCGGTTTTATAGTGGTGGTGAGTGGTTACTCCGCACGACTACTGACACTTGTCGGTTGGCGTCCCGGCATCCTCTGTGAAAAGTCGCACGACATGTCACCCATCATCAAAGCCGCACCACTGTCACCTTCTGCGAAAGGCTTGCACGATTTGTCACCATCGAGAAAAGCCACACGACTGTTATCACGAACAAAAGTAGGCGTGAGTGGTCACATTGAACTGCGCTGCATGTGTGACAAAGCACGTGTGCGAAAGCTTGAGAGAGTCTATCGTGTGGTCAAATCGGCCTAAAAGGTTGAAAGCATTTCGCGTGAGTTGTCTAATCGCGCGTGGAAAGGCTGCTACAAGGTCGTACATATGTCGAATGGTGTTTGGGGCTATTACTCCATAATTTTTCATGTAAACCTGTTATTTTACGGAATCCACGAAAAGCTATAGTGATCATACCGTAATGTGAGGAAATAAAGTGAATTTGGCGTAATATGAGGAAATAAAGCATCATTTTGTGTTCGATTACAAAATATATGAAAGGAAGCTTGACTATTTGGGATAGTTTGCCAAGCGACGTCTTTGTCGCATCGCCCGACAAAAGTAGCTACGTGTGTCTTTGTCCTATCGGCGTGACAAAGTCTTGGTAGCATATTTACAAATAGCGCCACGAGTAAAAGATTATATATAGCACAAAACTTCATAAATAAAACTAACATATGTGATATTACATGAGCTAAGGAAGTAAAAGACGAGATTGTTTACGGTACATCATGTGTAAAAGAAACAAACTAGCTAGGGCCCCTGCGCGGTGCAACACCTCGTGTGGTCCCAGGCCTCCTACGACGCTGCACATGTCCAGACGGATATGTGAGCTGGTCAGGGGCCTGTCCACGAGTACTCCTAGGAGGCCGGACCGGGTCAATTGGCGAGATGCGGCGCGTCTGTGTCGGCTGAGATGGGCCGGGGGCCGATGCGTGCTGCGACGAACCAAGTACCACACCCGCGGACTGCTGATAAGGATCGACGAGAAAGTCGAAGTCCTCGTCCTGGAAAGTACCGTAGTCCCCCGAGGTGCTCGCACTCTGGTCAGGGGCAGGATCGGCCGCTGTTGACAAACTTTTCAAGTTAGAACGACACGTTATGTGAACAACAAAATATATGAAAAAGAGACCACGATGTACTGCGGTCATCGGAATGACCGCCGGTCGGTGCAGTGGAGCCCCAGTGCAGTCTGGACGAGGCGGTCGGGGGTCTGCTGTGTCGACCTCGTCATGTGAGATTTAGCGAGGGGATCTGTACCACGTCGTCATACTGGGCCGCCTACACAGCGTCGGTGTACGCCACGGTAAGTCAAGTCTGAATATGGCGCGGCGCCCTCGAAGGCCGTCCGGCTGTGACCCTATCGTATGGGTGGCACCGACCGCTTTAGTAACGCCGACGTCGCCTCGTGTGCCTCCTCGGCAAGGTCGCTCTGCGAAACGAAAAGAGGCTAGTTAGTTGGCATAATTTTCAAGGCGTTACGTTGAATGACAAATGGAGGAGTACGAACCGCGCGGTGGAAGCGAGTCCGGTGGGTGGGAGTGCGTGTCGGAAGTGGTCGGATCGTGCACGGAGGTGACTCCACGACACGCACAACTTCGAGCGCGGTGCGCGTGTTGTACCACTCGATATATCGTCGTCGTCGCGCGCGGTCGTAGAAGCGATCTCGTCGATCACATCCGCAAGAGCCGGTGCCATCTCTGCTGCGCATGAGGTACCATGCGTCTTTGCCCGACTCTGCGTCTTGACGAAGCCTTTGCGTGTGTACCGCAAAAGCGAAAGCGCAACATTAATTCGCAAGCCACCGAGATCGTAAGTACTAGCGAAGGAAAAAATGTAGAAATACGAGCGAGTGCACGGTGCTTTGGAACGACAGCGCTGTGGGTACTGGAAGCGCTGCCGTAGACCAAAGCGCCTCAAGGCGCGTGGGGCGTGCGACTCGGCGAACACGTCGAACACCAAGTGACGTCGGGTCAACAAGTGCGCGCGTCGGCGATGCTGCTGCAGCGACAGAGCCAGCGGCGCCGCGTGCTGCACAAGCTCGGGGCGTGGGGCGCCATATGGCGCGGTCGTCCGTGGTGGTCCAACATCGCTACGTCTTGAGGGTACGGCGTGCGTCATGGCTGGGGTGAACCGTGGTACGCAAAAAAACACCAGCGATGAACGTTAGTACAACACGTGGAGAATTAAAAAACAACATCGGCTCACGATAAGTATCTTGACTGCCGGCGACACCACAATGTCCCCATCGTCGGACGATCAACCTCGTCCCGGAACCTGTAGAAGTCTGCGCGTGGTGGCGAGTCTATCGATGGTCGTCCGATCTGGAACCTCTCGAGCGACCACAGGTGCGGTAGCAAAGGCGTGCCGGCGAGTGGACGAGTCGGACACGCGACGACACCGTCGCACAAAGCCGCGATACGTCGCGGCAAGTCTGCGCGAGTCCCAAGCCATTGCGGGATCTCCTCCAAGTCGGCGTCGGCGATCGTCCTCGCAAAGCGGATCATGTGCTGTCGATGGTGTCCCGTCGCGACGAGCGAACAAGACCCACCCAAGAGCCACGGAAGTGCGCCTCCAAGTCTTGCGGCGACGGCCTGCTCCCCAGCTCCGGGTACCATCCTCTCGGGCTGCAGAAAGTAATGGTTAGGTTGTAAAATGCAATGAAAATCACACACGGTGAGTTAAATCAGATACGACAAGGAAAAATCGTGCTTACGTTAGAATCGCACAAGCCACCATTGCGTCGGACCGTCTTGCATTGCGAAAGTCGTGTACTGTGGCTGGGGTAGCACCCCCAGAACCGGCGGAGGATATCTGCCTGCCACTCTGGGTGGACGTCTGCAGGAACCACCGCATCTCCTGAGCAGGGCAGGCCTAGGAGGTAACTGACGTCCTCTAGTGTCGGCGCCATCTCACCACACGGCAGGTGAAAGGTGTGGGTCTCAGGCCGCCACCGGTCCACTAGAGCAGTCAGCAAGCTCCTGTCGTAAGGGAACCGCCTAGAGGCACTCCGTCGGTCCTGCGCATCCGCGGCGGTCGCCTCGACCATACGGGCAACAGGTAGTAGGCCAACCGCCCTCAACCTGCAAAAGAATGTGAGAAGTATTATTGTGGTGTCGAAGGGGACATGAGTACAACACTGCGATGAAATTGAACTAACCTCGGGATCCATCGCGGATCGAGACGCCACGCCCTCATGGGGTGCGCATGCGCAGGAACCCCAAGCTCCAAGGCCGCCTCCCATCTGCGGGGGCAGCGTCGCTAAGCGGCTCCGGTGAGTCGCGTCAACCGACAGGTCAAGCAACTCGTACAACCGTCGCGCCATGCACGCAAATAAAAATGTTTATGTTACATAAGGTGTAAAAAGGTGCAAAATAAATACAACAAATACAAATAGAATATGAATGGAGCAATCTTGTCATAATTTAGAGCACACGTAATACATGGAAGTAAAAATGTTCATCTATGTGCAAAGCGTTAAAAAGATACAAAATGAATACAACATACTACACTCTCATTTAATCAAGTACAATAACATTCGTATTACATATTTTGACCACACGTACGAATTCGATACAAGCAAAATGAAATTCTAGTGCATCGAAGTAAACCATAGTTCAGTACGAAAAGAACATATAACACTTCACGGCTTCTGAATCTTCGGGCAACTCTTGAAAGAGTGCCCTGTCTCCTTGCAAGTAGAACATTTCTTTACGCGGCGGCCACTTTCGGCGGCGTCCATATCATTCCTTATACGCCTGGATTGCCTTCTTCCCACTCCCTTTAGCTTGCTCATGTCTGGGACCCAACGTGTATCCTCCCACTTTTGTGCTCGTGAATAAACCCACCACTCGGAAGCCGTACATTTCCGCTCCTGAGTTGCGACCACGGCTTCCTTACTAAAGAATTGAGACATGAATATACGGATCCATGTGAATCATCGAGCGGCAGCCATAACATGGGAGCATGGCACGTGTAATAGATGAGGCTTATTGCGGTGCGGACACAAGTTTGCTGTGTATGATGCATTCGTGAGCAACTTTTAGTCGGTTCGTCCCACGGCCGGCTTTCTCCTTGCACATCACCTCAAAGCGGAGCTCCTCGTACCCATCTTCGTTGCTCGTGCATCTCCCCTTCTTGCCTTTGTCCTCCATGTATGCGAAATCATCTCTGAGTACTTCATAGCGGGATCGTTCATGCGCGTGATCGCCCTTGCATGGCGATCAGCGAAGTACTGTGATGCCACGAAGAACACCCTCGACAATACCAACCAAGGAAGGGGTCTCAACCTCGCATCACCCGGTTGTAAACCTCGCAAGGTTTGTTGTCATGACACCATACCTCGCACCATCGGTGTCGTAAAGCGAGCCCATTTCTCCCTAGGCTCATGCTCTATCCATTCGGAGAAGCG
This sequence comes from Otatea glauca, assembly GCA_036346275.1. Classification (NCBI taxonomy): domain Eukaryota; kingdom Viridiplantae; phylum Streptophyta; class Magnoliopsida; order Poales; family Poaceae; genus Otatea; species Otatea glauca. The sequence goes on from CM070711.1 coordinate 54,916,624, forward strand.
TTTGAGCCCTTCCATTCCTTGAACCGGTGGGGAGGGTCGGTGGGTAACTCCTCCAGTAGCGACTGGGCCTCCCCAAGGTGGGGCTGCCCTCTTCGTTGCCTCTGCTGTGTGCCTCGATGTCGGCTCATCCAATTTCTTCAGTACATCAAACTTTCTCTGCTGGTTACGATCGCAGCCTCTTGAAAAGCTTTGTTAGCTCCTTGTTCTGAACGCTTGTAGAAATTGGCACCCATATGGCGCTTGCACCACCTACTACGCAAATCGGGCCATGGATGAGTCTCATCCACACCTTCTTTAATCGAATAATTGCCCTCAAAGCTCGGAATGCCGATCGTGTATGATACACACTCCGGGCGATGAACGACACCGGCTTTGACATTCCGTAGGAACCAATGCCACTATCGTGTTTTCACCCTCCACAAATCTGGCGCTACGGGAGAACTTGATTATTGCCATCCACTCCTATGGCGGTCAATATCGCCCTTTGTATTTACCGATCAAAAATGTCCCATCGACACATAACAAAGGACGACAATGCCTGAACGCATTGATGCATGGACCTAAAGCGAAGAATGCTTGCTTCAAAACCATCTTCCTAGAGAAGCGCTACGAAGGATGCTCACAATTGTCCACATAAGTTCCAGGATTTCGGTCCTTTATCACGTGAAGCAAACCTGGCAAGTTCTGGTAGGAGTCTTCGTACGTGCCGAACCGTGTTTCCAATGCCTTCTGCTTTGCTCTTCATGCCTTCGCGTAGCTTATTGTATACTGGAACCTCTGTTGTATTGCGAGTACGATGGCCCGTGGCTCTAAATCTAGGTTGCCTACAATCTCTCCGTACATTGCATTGGCAATAAAGCCTGATGATATGTTCCGATGTGACTACGCAGACTCCGTTAGTACACATGTATGTGGAGCGACTATAGAACACTTCAAATGGTGTCCCATTTAGGCCGATGCGCATGGACACGCCACGGGCAACCCTCCGTCTGGCATCTTACATCATACACCCGCTGATCGGACTTTACAACCTTGAAGGCTCTGCGCAACGACACTGACCATGCTATTACTGCTTCTTGAACCTCACTCTTATTCTTGTAAATTGCATCTTTTCTCACCTCATTCTGATCATCTGCGAAGGAATCGTTCGTCATCGTTCACCACCACTGTCGAGCGGATACTCATCCCACTCTGCGGGAATAGATCTTGGTGGCTTCATCATTACTTAAAGCCTCATAGTCCTCATTCTCTGTGTCCATCGCCCGACCATCGACTCAATGTTTTCGCCCTCGTCTGCCATGCCCATTGCTTCTTGAACCTCTCCCGTTGCAACATCAGCTCTCCCACCTTGCACTTCGTACTGACCCGAACCTACATCCTGCTCTACTAAGCCTACTCTACTTGTACTGCTCTCCCCAACTTCCTCTGGTTCTTCATCAACAACCTCTTGCTGCGTCGCATGCCCGGTATTGACTTTCTCAAATGCTTGTGCCAATAACACTAATGGCCATCCTTTCTCAATTGCAATTCTTACGTCTGAACTCCAAGATTTGGCCCTCTCATTTCCATTAACTCCCGATCGTGCAATCTATTCTTGACAAACTACTCCATGTAACTTCAGATCATGCAATTCACGGTCCAAAGAGAACATGTGGTACAACCATCTCATAACCGTAGCCCATGAACGCTCCCCTGCGCGTGACAGGCTAGCCTCTACACTTGCGAAATGACTTAGATCTACCCCTTCAACACCCATGTGCGAAACTCCTTCTCCATAATATATTTTAAATTGCACTCTATCATCCATACCTGTAATGCAAATTCATCGAATTCTTAACATTTGCACAATTTAACTCTTCATTGTAAGACTAATAATGATCACAAATTTTTAATCGATGCAGATTGCAATATTTCAATTCTTACAAATTCTTGATTCTGTGATCATTTTCAAATTTCTATGAGAACATAACTAAACTAATGTGTCAGAACCTCTGATTGAGTTATATTTCGGTCCCGACAATTTTAGCCATCCAACTCTACATGACATCTCCGAATTCTCGGTACACAAATAACCGAATTTGGATTCTACATTTCCCGTTAAATGAAAATTTATCCATGATCTCTAATCAAAAACTATTATTACAATCAAAATTTTAATCCCTACCTCTAGGTCATCCCTACATCGAAAATTAATTACTAACTAAGTCGCATAACTAAACATCATCCATACCGACATAACTATAAATTCTTGACTAATTCATCTAACTAAACATCTATTCTTACCGAATAAATATAAATTTCTAACTAAGTCAACTAGCTAAACAACTTGCATCAGTTCTCATTCCTAACTAAGTCATCTACCTAAATAACTATTATTACTCTATTTAATCTGATTACTATATTACATATTCAACATTTAAATACTTAAAAAAAATTAGTACCTGACGAAATGCAGATCTTCGAAGTCCCTCTCCCTTTCTCCTCCTCCTCCTCTCCTCTCCCTCTCCCCCTCCCCTCCCCTCCCCTCCTTCTCCTTCTCCTTCTCCTTCTCCTTCTCTTTCTCTTTTTTCTATTTTTTTTCGTTTGCTTTTGGCTGTACGAGTGGGCGGGGGCATGCTGTTTTATATAAGTTGTCTGTCGCCATTTTAAATGGCGACAGACTCTCTCCGCCGTTTGAAATGGCGACAGACAGTGTCGTCGCTATTTAAATAGGCGACGAGGTGACGTTGCTCTCTGTTGCCATTTCAAATGGCGACAGAGAGTCTGTCTCTATCTGAAAGCAGCGACGGTATGCATCGCCATTTGAAATGGCGACAGACTCTATGTCGCCATTTGAAATGGCGACAACTGGGTAGTTTTGTAAATTTTTTTTTCGGCATATTATTTTTGTAAAATAGAATAAAAATAGTATTATTTAAAAAAAAATTCGGAATTATACAGGCCAGAGTTATCTTGATTCCTAACATCGCAACACGGTGACTCGTGTTTCGACTTCTAAGTGCTGATAGCTAGTGTAGTAGGCAAAAAAATTTCCTTAATTGAGTTGATTAGGGGAAAAATTGCAAAATATTTAGATTTCAACAAAAAACAATGTTGGTTGGAATCTGGACATGTGCTACAATCAAGAATTATATCACAGACATCGATCAGTGCACATTACGATCATATATATGATCAAAAAATAAACTACGAAGTCAACTTCTAGATTAGGTATCCAGTGGCACCATATTTTTGTGCCAATAATTACTCGTTGATAGATGCTAACACGAGACACGCTCAGGCTAAAGCCAGTTCAAATCGACTACGATAGATTATCGCACGTGCAACATGATCAAAACAAGTGATACAACGTTTTGCATTTTATATATCTGTGACTCTGTGTACTTGTAATTGTATGTACTTTATCATCCATCAACCCTTTTCTTCTCTTGGAACATAGTGATTAACGTGTGGATAAATATAGACTACTCGATAAGGAAAACAGTACATTAACTACGTATATATACATAGACTACCCAAGCATGAGCTCGAATCTCCTTTTTTCCCTCTCTCTTCCTCCCGCCCTTTTTTTCTCGAGCCCGTCGCCAATGGGGAGCAACAACAGCACGGTGATAAAAGGATAGGGACGTGACAGCGACGCTGATCTATTCGGCAGTGTGTAAATACCACCACAAGCTTCACAGATCGACTACTCGGCTACAACTTCGCCACTGATCCTGTCCGGCCCCACCTCCCCCCCTCTATCTGTCGGTCTTCCCTAATTCCCGTCATGGCCTCATGATCTCATCTGTCATCTCCCCCCGTTTTGGGCCTTTCCTCTAAAAAGCAGCACCTTCTTAGTTCTCACGCTGTCACACAATAGACAACACACACGTACACTTCTAGTTCTAGGCTAGCAAGCATAATCTTACTATTCTATATTTGTTTCTCACAAAAATATTTATTTTTCTGTGCTTTTTAGAAAAACTTATTTTTTAATTATTACTCTATATTATTGGCACGGCCAAATACCCAAATTCCCTTTTTTTCACTTTTTCCCTCGTTTTTTCCTCATTCCCCCTTTTCCCATCTCTCTTTTCCCCTTCCTTTCCCCTGCGCTAGTGGCCGTTCTCGCTTACCACATCCACGCCTCCCTACCGCCTCGCCTCCCCCGCCTCCTCAACCCTCCCCGCCACCTCGACTTCCCCACCGCCTCAATGCTCCCCCGTTGCCCCGCCTTCTCTACTGCCTCGTCTCCCCCGTCGCCTCAGCCCTCCCTGTCACCTCGCCTTCCCCGCTCCCCTCCGTCGGGGTGCCCCTCCCTGCGCTGGCACGACCCTCCCCGCGCCCCCGCTCCCCTCCCTGTGGGCCCTTGGGTTCCCCCGCCTCAGTGCTCCCCATCGCCTCGCCTTCCCCGCCGCCTCAGCCCTCCCCGTCGCCTTGCCTTCCCCTCCCCGTGCCTCCGCTCCCCTCCCTGTGGGCCCCTGGGTTCCCCCGCGGGCCGCTCTCCTCCCTCCCATGCGAGGTGGTGGCGCGCGAGGCAGCTCAGTAGCCACGGCGCAGGAGGCCACGAGCGAAGCGGCAAGGAGCGTGAGGCGGCTAGCGGCTCGGCACGGCGCGACGCTAGGCGGCTCCCCTGCGGCATAGTGCAACGCTAGGCGGCTCCCCTGCGGTTCGGCGTCTTCCTCTCCGTCGGCCCGACCGAGTGCCACACGCGCTGCCGTGGGCCATGCCGCGTGCCGCACGGGCCAATGTGCCACCGTCGGGCGTCTTGTGCCCTGCCGCGAGCGGGCTCTTCGGGCCTTGCCGGCCGAAACACGCCCAGATCGCCGTGTCGGTGGGCCACCCATCGTCTCGATTAGCGGGCGACGCGCCCGAGCAACCGTCGCGGGCGGCTCGACCCTTTGAAGCGATGTCGTCGGGTCGTGGGTCGTGCTAGGTCGGGCGTGCCTCGGGCCGACCCAAAATAGCTCGGCCCAGTGCCCACCTCTACCCGCGCCGTTCGCTGCGGTACTAGGCCGTAGCAGCTATGCCTAGGATACCCTAGCGATCTTCTGCTGCACCCTGGTCTTAGTGAGTAGAAAAGAGATCCGATACAGTTTTACTAAACTACAACTTAATTAGGTGCACGTGGATCGTTGTTTGTTGGTGGTATAGACGGTAGCTGTCTGTAATATATCTCTATGTCATCTATAAACAACACTAAAAATAACGCATACAATGGATTGTCTATATAGTTGTCTGTAGTGGTATTTTATCTAATTAACAGACAGTCTATATAATAGCACAAAAAATAGAAACATATCTATAAGACTGTTTGTTAAATAGTAGACATCAATTGTCTCTCTCCTCCTTATCACTTAAAATTCTACATAGCATAGTTTTACAGACAGCTGACATGTATCATTGTACATGTCTAAGGTCGAAAAACTGCTAACTAACATCTCGTGTCTCTAACGACTAATACGAGCAGCGTCCTCATGGTGTTGATGTACATAGCCACACTGTTGTAATGGTGCACGAATTAATTGCTGTTCTTAAGGCTCGTTTTCGCGGGTCAAAAGCATGTTTCTACTTAGTAATTACTAACAACTGATTGTACCTCAAATCAAGGATCAAAATTTCAAATTTCGCCAAAATCTCATATTTTAATCCACCACAAAATTCAAATTACCGGCCAAATTAAAAAAATTGAAAAAAAATAAATTGCTACAATATTTTCGTTTTCCGGCGAAATTTCGGCATATAAACTGGATTTTGATGTTTTATGGCCGGATTTGGTCCAATAACCCTTAATAAAGTCATATTCTATGAAAATTTATCGAAAAATTGAATTTTTGAGACATTTTAAAATTTCGGCAGAAACACTGTCATATTTTTATAAAATCTTAAAAGCTTTATAATAATCTGAACAATTTATGTTAATATTTTTAGTAGTGTGGGATCATACATAACAATTTTAAAAATAATTGAAATTTATTTGTTATCTTTAAAAAAATCAAAAATAGAATGAACATAATTGAGAGTACTAACCTTGTCAGAATTTTATAAATTTTCTCGAGTGTGATCATGATCCAAAATTTTTATGAGAGCTTAAGAATTTCCTCAGTACTATTATATAAAATTTTAAAAAAAATTAAACCTTTTTTGTTTGCTCAATCAAATCTATGTAAGCATTGAACTTCATTTGTTATATTTCAAAAATCAAAAAGAGAAAGAACAAAAATGGTACATTGCTTTGTAAGAATTTTATAAATTCACTGGGGTGTGATCATTATTCAAAATTTTTATGAGATCTTAATAATTTCCTTAGCACCCTTATGTAAAATTTTCAAAAATTCTAAACTTTTTTTTTATTGCTAAAACAAATCTATGTATTGATCATGAGGCTTTTATCAGGGCGTAGCACTGTCGAATTTTGAACAGTCTTGAAGTTTGATCATCATCTAAAAAATTTATTGAAACATTAATGATACATCAGGACCATCCACAAATTGTTCTAAAATTTTCTAACATGGTTTGAACTATTTTTCATTTTGTTTAAGTTTGCTGGTAAGGTTTTTAACAGGACAGTAGCACTTTCTAAATTTTCAAAAATTTACAATGTTTGTTCATCATCTAAAAATTTTATGAGAATATTATAGATGTGTCAGGACCATACACAAAAAATTTCAAAACTTTCTAACCTCGTTTGTTCTAATTTTCATTCGGTTTAAACTTGTCGGTTAGCGTTTTATCAGGACAGTAGCAATGTTTGAATTCTTAAATCTTCCTCAGATTTGATAATAATCTGAAATTTTTATGACTCTCCCGAAACAATTTCAAAATTTTTCGTCATCATTTGACTCATTTTTTGGACAGTGCAAAATCGCCGAAATTTCGGGATTTTTCTCGATAGCAAATGAACCAGTTTTGAATTTTGGTTTTTGAATTTCAGACGAGATTTGTCCAAAATATCTATATTTTGCTAAAATTTCGGATTTTGAACCGAGACGATATTTTATCCGAAAATAAAACTCGAATCCTTACATGGAATACGGTTCTGTTCAATACTCTCTGCTTCTGTTCAATACTCTCTGCGAGCGTACGGTAGATTCTTCTGCTTGCCCGTCAGATATGTACGTACCAAGTTATATAAAACAGGACATAAAGTTGCGCGCGCTTCATGATCTTTTAGAATAACTACTCCCGTACGACATGCATAAAAGGCTGCACTTTCGCACACCTAGAAGAATCTGCACTTTTATTTATAAAAGGCTGCACTTTCGCGCGACCAATAGCCAGTTGTATTCGTTTGGAGGTTTATATAGTCAATAATACACTCATCTAATCTAGCACAACGTATTAGTGTCTGTGTGCATGCATGGAATCGTGATCAGATGAGCTCCTCGTGTTACCAAGAAATACTCCCTACGGTTACAAATGGTACCCGTTTTTAACATCGATACGATTTCTAAAATACAGCTTTAACCATAAATTTTCTATTGTAGTTATTTATAAAAGCCAATAAAATTATAATATTATTAAAGTACTTTTTAAGACAAATCTACACACATGATTTCCATATATCTAATTAAAAATTCTAAAAAATATTGACATTCAAAGTCTCGAAAGTTTGATTCCACTTATGTCTAAAACAATAACTATTCGTGACCAGAGGAGTACGGCCAAGTAATTATACCACTAAAAGTACAATTTTAACTGGGTGTGTGACCAGGGTTCCATTTATCATCGATTATCGCGATTATCGACCTTACCGGTCCGGTTCGGTATCTAATACCGGTCGGTAAACCGGTTAAATTAAAAAAAAATCAAAAAAAATTATGTGACGTAAATATCGCGATAATCGGTGAATATTGCTCGATTATCGATGAATATCGAGCGAAAATCGCTCACAATATCGACCGCCGAAGTACACAAGTTTGCAAAATCGATCGGGTCGATTTTCGACCGATTATCGGTGCATATCGAGCGATTATCGGTGAAGATCATTTTTTAAAAAAAATCATCAAAAGTTTGATTTTGAAACCCTTCAATTCTCTACCGATTTTTTTCGATTTTCAAAAATATCGATATTATCGATTACCGCGATATCGATAATGTGAATCCTGTGTGAAGTTACGATGCTAAGCTCAAAAGTTTCACGTCACTGAGATTTTCAGACTACAATTTACGATCGATCGATTCACGCCCTTAGTCAAACATGCCACTAGCACCCACAACCCCGCCACTCTTACCATTGCTGCCGCTGCTGTTATTACTGTCACTGCCGCTGCCGCTGATAACGTTGTTGCTATTGCTCTTATTGTTCTCTTCGGTGGCCGCTCGCCACGCGGACGCCGAGAACAGCGGCCGGCCATGCCACCCGAGCGTGAGGCATCCCTCGGCCTCCTCGACGCAGTGCCCCTCGCCGGAGAACAGCCCGATCAGCATCCTCGCCTGCCGGAGCGCGATCGTCCCGAGCGGTACGGCGCTCAGCCCCGCGCGCTCCAGCCTGTCCCGCCACCGAGACAGCGGCTCGTGCCGCTCCATGCGAGCGGCGCCCTCGCCGCCCACGATGTCGCAGATTTCCCTCCGGAGGTACGCCTCGGCCATCGCGTTGCCCGCGCCGCTGGCGCTCGCGGCGTCGAGGGAGTCGAGCACCGCGGAGTAGTAGAACAGCGCCTCAGTGAACCGGTCGAGGAAGCCCGGCTTGTTGTGGTCGGCCTCTTGCTCGACGACCGTGAAGATCTTGGGCTGCACAGAGGCGACGCAGTCAAGAACGCCGTCGATGGGTGCCTGATCGGCCGGGTCGGCGAGGAGGCGGTGGAGCTGGAGCACGGAGTTGACAGCGACGGCCTCGCCAGGCGCGATCTGGAGCATCCACGGGCGGACCTCGTCGAGGTTGTTCGCAGCGACCCCGCGGAAGGAGAAGCGGACGCGGACGGAGCGCGCGAGGTCGGCGAAGCGAAGACCGACATCGCGGAGCTCGTCGCGGCCGGGAGGGGAGGGCGGACCAATTCCAGTTATCCGGAGGAACGGTGGCCCGCCGGGGCGGAGGGCGAGGGCTTGGATCAAGGCGGGCCACTGGAGGCCCTGCATGAGGCTGAAGTCGATGACGTGGACGTGGTCGCAGCCATGGAAGGCCTCGAGGATGGCCTGATTGGCCGTGAAGTGCGCGAACTTGAGGTAGGGGCACGCCTCGTAGAAGTGGTGGAAGAAGAAGGCGTGGTCGGTGTCGATGGCGGGCGAAGTGGCGGGTGCTGGGAACAGTCGCCTGGAGAGGGCGGCGGTGAAGTGGACGGCGACGCGGCCGATTCCCGAGGCGGTCGAGATGGCCGCGAGCGAGGCGTTCGCGTCGGCCATGTGCGCGGACGCGAGCGCGTGGTCGCCGGCCTCGACGGCGCCCGCACAGCTCATGAGGAGGTGGACCAGGCGGATTCCGTAGACCACCTCCTCCTCCTCCCCGCCGCATCGCCAACTCTGCGGAGGCGACAGCCACGGACGGGAAGGGTGCGGAGAGCTCGGGTAGAGACGGGGCGTGCATGTCCGCTGCCGCAGCCGCGTAGAACGCCACGCCGTCGTCGGGCACCACCGCCCGCTCAGGCGGTAGGAGAGGTAGCAAGCCCACGTCGAGGCCGGATGGCGCCGCAGGGTTCACGGACCACTGGAAGGGGAACGTGTCCGTGGCCATGCGTCGGAGGGGATCGGAGTGGTGGGAGGAGCAGGATGGATGGAATGGCGAGCGCGCGCGGCGTGTGCGAGGGACGAAGCTTCGGGCTTGGCAGGCGGTGTGTGTAGCTCAGTATACGTAACATGTATACTGAGGGAGAGAAGGGAAGGCCAGTGAGTCAGTGAGTGACGTTGGAAAGGTCGGGGTAGCGCGCGCACACGTGGGGAGGAGGGCAGGAACACGGGGCGGAATGGGGCACGTAGGCCGGCCGCCTCGGGAAGAAAGGAAATGATTCTAGGTGATCGCCGAGGCGAGGAGGCCGCGCGCTCGACGGCTCGAGCGCCCCAAGGAACGGAGGTACGGAGCCACCGTGGGCTGCCCCTGCCGCCCCTCCCGTCAATTCCTGTTTCTGATTTTGTCTGTGGAGGATCTGGGGATCTTGGAGTTTGGAACCCTGTATGTCGTTGGCTCGTTGCAGACATGGCTCAAAATCAACGATACAAATTTCGGCCAAATCCGGTGAAATTTTAGCGAAATCTCGGATTTCAGGCCCCACGAGATCCAAATTACCGGCCGGATAAAAAATTTTGAAAATTTTGAAAGTGCTATAGTAATTTCGTTTTTTTCGACGAGATTTCGCTCAAACCGGCCAAAATTTCATGTAATTGTACCGGATTTTGCTTTTTATTGCGGATTTAACCGGAATTACATCAATAACCCATATGAAAGTGATCTTCAATGATAATTTGTCGAAAAATTATTTTTGAGACATTTTAAAATTTCGACAGAAACACTATCGAAATTTATAAAATTGAAGAAGCTTTGTCATACTATGAAAAATTTATGGTGCCATCTTAAGAAGTCTAGGATCATACAAAAAAATTTAAAATATTTTAACTTCTTTTGTTATATTTTAAAAATAAAAAACAGAATTAGTATAAACGAGGTAGTAACCGTGTCGAAATTTTATAAATTGTCAAGTTTGATCATGACCTAAAATTTTTATGAGAGATTAAGAATTGCCTCAGAATAGCATTCTAAAAAATTTCAACTTTTTTTGTTTGCTCAATCAATTCTATGTAAGCATTGAACTTCATTTGTTATATTTCAAAAATCAAAATGAGAAAGAACATATGGTATAGTGCCTTGTAAGAATTTTATAAATTCAGCGGAGTGTGATCATGATTCAAAAATTCTATGATATCTTAATAATTTCCATATCACCCATCTGTAAAATTTTAAAAAATTCTAAATCTTTTTGATTGCTAAAGCAAATCTATATATTGATCATTAGGCTTTTATCAGGATGTAGCACTGTCATAATTTTTAAAACTTCTTGAAGTATTATCATCATCTAGAAATTTTATATAAACATTAATGATATATCAGGATCATCCACAAAAATTTTCAAAATTTTCTAACGTGGTTTGAACTATTTTTCATTTTATTCAATTTGTTGGTAAGGCTTTTAATAGGACACTAGTACTGTCCGAATTTTTAAAAAATCATGAAGCTTGGTCATCATATAAAAATTTTATGGAAACATTAGTAATGCATCATAACCATGCAAAAGAATTTTAAAATTTTTTAACATTGTTTGTACCATTTTTCATTCGGTTCAAACTTGCCAGTTAGCACTTTATCACGACAATAGCAATGCTAGAATTTTTAAAAATTCCACAGACTTGATAATCATCTGAAATTTTTATGAAAACATCACTGACATTTCAGCAACCTCCACAAAATATTTTCAAATTTTTTTGACATAGTTTGTACTATTTTTCATTCAGTTGAAATTTGCCAAGATTTCGGCAATTTCGGACAAAATTTCAGATTTTTGGCCAAAATTTTGGTCCAAACAATTCGGATTTGAATTTTGTTCTGATTTCATCTGAGATAATGAGATTTCAATTAAATTTCGGATTTCGAACGGTAACAAGATGTAAACCGAAAACGAAATTTGGAACCTTGCCCAAAATCTCGTTGAGATTTTAGATTTCGGTAGGTGTAACAGCCTCAAAAATCAAAATAATAAATAAAAATGAAATAAAAATCTTTTGTGTATTATTTTCGAAATTTCTGAATTTCATGGATTTTCTGAATATTTGTTTGGCTTTTCTTTAATGCAAGAATGTGAAATAAAGAATATAATAAATAGAAAATGGTAAAAAGTAAAAATGTCAATCCAACAAAAATTTACCAAAACTTCCAAAAATATCTGAGGGCTCCCCTCAGCTTGCTTAAGGCGGTGGGTAACCTGGATTTATAAAAATATTAATTAATCAAAGATAATCATGGGTAAAAATCTCAGGGTAAAATGGTAAAACAATTTGGTAAAAATATCTGTAGATCATCCTGACCCAAAATATTTATCTTGCCGACATCAAAACAGTATAAACCTCCTGTAAAAATATTAAGAATTTACTAAATCATCTTATAATTTTAAAAATACGAAAACAGTGAATAAATAATCTGGAAAACAGTAATGTCAGAATTTTTAAAAATTAAATAATAATAATTAAAATCTGTAATTTTTACAGAAGCTGTAGAATGTCATTTTAAATCATCATAAAAAGTTTTGTAAAATAATAACGTCATTTAAATCGCAAATTAAAATAAAAACAGAATAGGCAATGCAGTAACTGTTGCAATGTCAGAATTTTATAAAAATCATCATGCATCATAAAATGTCGAAAATTTTTCAGGAGGCTGGTAATATCCTTGCCGACCTATGGTAAAAATTTCATAAATTTTCGTGCCCGTTTGAACGTTGAAAACCCCATTGAAACTCCGTTCGGTCTTGAGGCTTCGCGCATTTCCTTTTTCTCTCTCGACGTGTGGGCCCGGGCTGTCAGTGAGCCAGCTCAGCCAGCAGTCGCTGCCACCTCGCCCCCACGTGTCAGCGACCCGGCCGCGTTCTTCTCCCCTCGCCCCGCTCTCTCTCGCGCGCAGAGACGACGTCTCTCGGTTCTTCGCGCACCGCCCGCGCCAAACCGCCTTTGAGCCCATATAAAAACCCCTCCTCGCGTCGCCGCCGACCCAGCTAGCTCCCAGTGCAAGCCATTCCGCCGTTGCTTTGGTCATCGTCCCCAATTCCGGCGAAAACCGCAAAGAGGGCCAAACACCATATTTTCCATTCCACCATTTCGTCCCAATCTGCCGCTGAAGCTTCCTCGTGCCTCCCAAGTCCATCCCGAGCCCCTACGAAACTCATTCTTCCCCAGCGAGCTCCTCCGCCGTGTTTTCTTCCGCCGCCACCCGCGCACGGTGAGAGCCTTCCTCCTTCATTCATTCTTCAAAGCGATTGATGGAACTGGTTCCTTGAGTCGCGCAGTGCTCATCCAAGTGAAAATGAAGCTTGGTTAGCTCTGGTTTTGCATCGCCGCCGCTCGTCATTGCCGCCGCCCTCGCCGCGGTGGCATGCCGCCTGCAGAGCCTCGAGCCACCGCGCCGCCACCAAAGTGTGCGACGGATGCCTCGAACCTCGAGTGGAACCCATTCCACCGGAGGGCTCGCTCCGCCGTCGGCGAACTCCGCCAGAGCCGCCCCTCGCCGGTGGAATCGCCTTCCGGCGCCTCGGACCGCGCGCGACGTCCCTGGTTCGCGCGGATGCGCTGGGCTCGGGTGGAATCGATTCCATCGCTCCGGCTCCGGTTCGCCACCGGCGAAGCTTTGCCCGCGGCCTGCTCTGGGTCACCGCTAAGCGGGCCCGACTGTCGGCCACGTCTGCTGGTCGCGCGACGACATGCGGACCACGCGCATCGGTCGCCAGCGCAGCGCATCCATGTGAGCCCAGCAGCGTCACCAGCAGAAGACGCTACTGACGCCGACGGAGTGGACCCCATTTGTCGCGCCTCAAGCGCTGTTCCGTCCAAATGGAAAGCGCATTTTCCGCGCGAAAGCGCATTTTCCATTTTCGGCAATTTTCGATTTTTAGTATTTAATCAAAACCTAGATATTCATTTAGCCATAGCTTTTGAATCACTTAACAAAATTTGATGAAATAAATTTCTAAATTCATCTAAAATCCAGTAGATTCAGAATATGCAAAAATATTTCAGAATTGAATTTTATTTGAAATTTGAATTTGATTTCAAACAAAGAGTTAGGAATATGTCGTACATGGAAATTTTGCAAATAACCTCCAAATTTAGTAAAATAAATTTTATTAGAATTCTTGTAATCTCAGGAACCAGAATCTGTAATAATACTTAGGGTGTGTTATAAGAAAAATTTAAGTTATAAAATGGATAGTAAATAATGCAATAATGGCTTAAATAAATCATATCTTTAAATTGCAAAAGAAAAATAAATAAAGCATGTAGCCATTCCTGAATTGGTGAAATTATTTTATTTGAATATTTCCATCTGATTTCTTTTGGCCTCATTGAAATTTGGTATTTATTCTATGTCGCCTTCTGACGTGTAGAACCCGATTTAACCTTACATTCGACGACCGGAGTTCAAGTCGAGGAAAATCAGCAAGGCAAGCAAATTCCTTTGATCATGTTGAACCCAGTTTATAAATGTTTTCATTAATCTTTGATCGTGCATACTTTATTTTATTAAAGTCACTATATTGTGGAAACTGGTAGTTGTACCTATAGCTACATAGAATTTCCTTGATAAATAGAAAATTGTGATCCTTGAAAACCCTAGATTAGCTTAGACAATATTTAATGTCAATCTGGGTTACTCACATTAGTGACATGCTTAGCCGAGCTATAATGAACATAAAACTGTGACATGGTTAAATACCTTGGTTATGACATTTAGATGGGTATGACTATTTTTGTGGTTGGTATTTTGGTTGGAAAATGAAAATAAAACTATGGTTTAGATGCGGGCAATTATTGGCAATAGCCGTGTGTGCATGTTTTGCACGTAGAATAGGGTGGAGATTATTGCCCGTGTCGGATTAAGGACCGAACTATGAGTTGTTTTCGTGCCAAGAAAATTCATACAACCACAAGTCTTTGGTATGGGACAGCTCTAACTTATTAAGTTGTTTAAAACTAGCTTTGCACTTGGAAGGCCGGAGTAGTGCGAGTTGTTTCTTAATGAATTGCTCGACGGGCCCACACCGAGGTGATCATGGATTAAACGTCTACCAATATAACGATGTACGCCATACTGTGGGTAGTTCCATCATTTCTATGCTCGAGTTCTTACTCCACAAAATAGGTTTGTCGCCATCGTCTTTGGTGCAAAGTTAGGTTTAAATAATGTAACATTATAACATGACTCTGCGGCACACCAAAGGAAGTGTGCAAATATCGATTGCTCAAAGAGTCACCATGTCTTGTGGGAAAGTCAGATACCTCTGCAGTGTAAAACTAATCGATTAGCGCGTCATGATCATGGACACTTGTAAAGTCATCACATAGTTAGTTTGTTTGCTTATTTTCATAAAATGTGGTTTCTACCATGCGTTGATAATATTCCACTTGTGTTGGTGGAATGATTTTGGATATGGTCGTTATACCTAAGCAATTGTGAAATATTGATGTTACTTTACGTTACTTGAATTTACTTGCTTTTACTTAAATCTGTTTTACAATCTACTATTCTCAGATTTACATGTTAAAAACCACTTTATGCAAATTAACCTTAATAGCCTTTCTTTGAAATGGCTCGCATGTATTTTAGGTCTTGCATAAGTCTTGCGAGTACGTAAGTACTCAACTTGCCACCGTTGATATTTTTAGGTGAAGGGACGATTTCCCATTTAATCTTACGTTGATGCAGGATACGGGAATTTAACGATGACTTTTTCTAAGGATTTTCCTGTCGGTTGCTCGTGGGACAATGGGTTAAAAGGCATACTACGAATGTTGTCTCCATCGCAGCTTTACTTTTGGTATTGTAAAATAATATGTAATCTTACTTCATTGTGTAATAAAGTTTGTGTATGACTGTGATAACAATTTGTATTTGTGCGTATTAGCTCACGATCATGGGACTAGTAATCAGATGCACATGGTATCCATTTTTGGTATTGATTTATCAAAAATGGGGCCTCACAAGTTGGTATCGAGCCATCTTGATCGAGGAAACCTAGGTAGTCCGGGAATAATAAAGACCTAAAACTTGACATTAGGTTTCAAACAAACTAAAATTTTGAATTAGGACATCTTACATGCCTATTCTTTATATGCATGAAACTTCTTTTTGGATTATGCGATACCATTAATAACTCTTTTCTGCTTTTAAATTTCTACTAGAATCTTTTCCTCCAAAATTACTTTATTGTCTTACATTTAATCAGAATGCTAATTCCTTGTTAAATGTGCGAGATGGGCTGATATACCCCATGTTACACTTCCACTAATAGGAGAATTTCGCATGGCGGGAATTCTTGCTCGTTTGCTAGAATTAGCCCATTTTCCCGAAAATCCACGATATATAGTATTCCACGCGCGCTTAGTTCATTTTCGTGGAATACATAGCTAGGTGGATATCCCTACCCGAGATGAGGACAAGGAAGAGTTTTTGTCTTTTGAGGGTCTGGATCTTCTCTCATGATGACCATGAGTGAAGCGCCTATATGGCCGTTGTCGCTTTGCGCCACATTTTACCCGAATCGGCAAAGGTATATAGGAGGATTCCATCTAGGCCACCAAGTGGGAGAATAGCTATATGGATGCCATCGGGTTACAAAATCCCACTTTACGTAACCAAGTGGAATTCATAAATGCCTCGACCAATTGCCGTCGGCAAGAATCGAATCTGAGGATGCGCGTCGCCGTATAGCATTCCTAGAGAATGCCATCGCCTCGTGTCGCCAGAGGTATTGTCCTCGCCGCCTCGGGCAATTCCCTCAGACACTGCGCCCGACGACACCCCAGTACCACCTAGGTGTCGCCAAAGAGGATGTCGATGATAGGAGTCGCCCTAGGTTGCCGAGCATCCGTAGACCCCATAGTTTTCCTCCGCGCGCCTCGGAGGCCGCAGGAGCATCATTGTCGAGAGACTCCTTTTCCCCGACGCCGAGAGTTCTAGTCGTAGGGATAGTAGCGATCCGTGAGTTGCTAGATAATGAGTAGTATTAGAGGAAGTTTTGGTTGTGCCCTTTATGTAGTAACGTCAAAAATAAATGTTATGTTTTGGTTGTGAATATTATGAAGTTGAAATAAAGTTCTTGCTTTATATTGTTTTGTGTGCTTTTGGTTCCTACTGTAAATATTTAACTTGTAGTTAATATTTTTACGACGTTGTGATCCATAATAATAATAATTAAGCTATGCTTTTAAAACATTTGGTAACAATTAAGATTAAAATTAAATCAGATCTTATCTGTTAATTCATTAATAACCTTGTTCCAGATGCCTGCTACCCGATCTCTGGATGAGATTCTGGGGAGTGAGGAGACCCCGGAAACTCACCCTCAGCGAGTGACTTCGGCCACTCCACCCGGTAATCCGATCCATCCATCGGTAATTCGAGGATCTTCGCGCGTCGTTCAAGCCGTCGGATTCACCGCCTCCTCAAGTTCAAGATGAAGAAGTTCCAGAGGATAGCTTGCGAGCCGCCAACCATGGCTCAAGTGTTTGCGATGATAGAACAGGTCGCTGAGCGAATACCTGTTGCTTGTGAGCTTGGTGCAAGTGTGAATAACCTTGGTGCTTCAAGTTCTAGGCCAGGTTTTGGTGAAACCCTCATCACCCAAGTTGGGAGAATTCTTGAAGACTCGGCCTCAACCTTTTCTTCTTCATCGATCCCCGACGGCGATGATTGGTTACGAGCTATTGAAGTAAGTTGGCCATTGCTCAATGCAATGATCATGAGAAGGTTCTTTATGCGTCGTACCAACTCTGTGGAGCCGCAGCTTTGGTGGGAAAATTTTCAGCGGCAAGGCCCCAAGGTCAAGAGATTACTTGGGATGTTTTTCAAGAAGCCTTTAGGAAGACGATATTCCTCGAGCTTGGTGAATTTAAAAGGCGGGAATTTCTTGACTGCGTCAAGGAAATATGTCCGTAATGGAATATCTTCGCCGCTTTAATTACCTTGCTCGCTATGCGCTATCAAGTCGATTCGAAGCCGAAAAATTGAGCATTTCCGGACAATCAACAATGAAGTTAAGCATCTTCTTGCCATTCATGACTTCTATGATTTCCAATCACTCGTGAATAAGGCTATAATTGCCGAGCATAGTTCACGTGATGTTATGGAAAGTCGAAAGAGGAAGTGGATGGCGAGGAAAGTCGCCACCAATTTGCCGAGGCCGCGTTGGTCACCGACCAATGTTCGACCTCCCCGCCTCGTCGCCAGCAGCAGCAGAGGCGCCAAGGTCGAGCACTCGGCCCGTGAGCCTTCCATTCGTCCCCTCGAGCGCAACGGCGGGAAGACTTCGAGTTCAGAATCAAGCGATTGGTGTGACTCGCTATCATTGTAAAGAGCGTGGGCATTATGCAAATGCTCGCCTAAAAGAGGTCAAGCGTCGGTCGTGATCCGTCGCAGGAGTTCAGAGACCCCGTGTCGACCTTCGTGAGCCGGAATTCTCAAGTTGTCAAGCTCACTGCAGCTCTTAATCGCAGCATGAGTAGCGGTCGCCTTCATCATGTGACCGCCAAGAAGCAAGTGAAGCGCGGATGTGGTATCGGTATGTTTCTGTGCACTCGGTACCTACTTTGGTATTGTTTGATTCGAGCATCGCACTCGCTTATCTCTAAGAAATTTGTCGACTGAATAATTTAGAAATTGATCTCCTCTCTGCCAAAATGATAATCTATTCTCCGGTTCACCATGAATTCAATTAAGTTTTGTCCTAAGGTTAGCATTGAAATAAATGGAGTTATGTTTCATGACCTTATCCTTATAGAAACTTCGTGGTTAGAGGTAATCCTTGGTATGGATTGGTTGTCTAAGTTTAAAGGCTGCATAGATCGTGCTAATCGATCCATTTCTTTGGTTAGCCTTGAAGGAATTCCATTTATTTTTCTTCCATCCAAAGTTCTTCAAACTCTCAAGCTTCTCTTTGTTCACCATAATAAAAGATCTTAGCCGATTCCAATTGTTTCCAATTTCCGATGTTTTTCCGGATGAGTTGCGGTGCCCGCCTCCGGATAGGGACCTAGAATTTGTCATAAATCTTGTCCTCGGGATGAGCGCCTATATCCAAGCGCCCTTATCGAATGCCCCGCATGAGTTAGTTGAACTAAAGAATCAAATTCAAGAGCGATTAAGAAAAGGCTTTATTCGACCTAGCTCTTCTCCTTGGGGTAGTCCATTCTTTTTGTGCCTAAAAGGACGGTGGAATACGCATGTCGCGTGGACTATCGTGCATTGAATGATGTCACAATTAAGAATAAATATCCTTTGCCTCGTATCGATGATCTGTTCGATCAATTGACCAGTGCTCAAATCTTTTCAAAATTGATTTAAGACATGGGTACTATCGCTTGAAGATCGCACGTAAGATATTCCTAAAACCGCTTTCACCACTCGTTATGGTTTATATGAATATATTGTGATGTCTTTCTGACTTACAAATGCTCCCGCTAATTTCATGTGTCTCATGAATAAAGTCTTCATGGAGTATTTAGATAAGTTCGTAGTGGTGTTTATTGACGATATCCTCGTCTATTCAAAATCCAAGAAGATCATGCGCATCATTTGCGTAAGGTTCTTGAAAAGCTTCGAGAGCATAGCTTTAAGCCAAATTCGAAGTGCGAATTTTGGCTAAAAGAAGTTGCTTTCCTTGGTCATATTCTTTCTAAAGGTGGTATTTCCGTTGATCCCAGTAAAGTCAAGGCTGTTTTAGACTGGGAAGCTCCTCAATTCGTTCCGAAAATTCGAAGTTTTCTCGGTCTGGCGGGATATTATCGCCGCTTTATCGAGAACTTTTCTAAAATCGCTCGTCCTTTGACCCAGCTTCTCAAGAAAGAAAAGAGGTTTGAGTGGACACCTGAATGCGAAGGAAGCTTTCGGGAATTAAAGAAAAGGTTAACAACAGCTCCTGTGCTAGTGTTACCCGATGTCCATAAAAGCTTTGATGTTTATTGTGATGCTTCAAAGAATGGGCTTGGGTGTGTGCTTATGCAAGAAGGAAAAGTCGTAGCTTACGCTTCGCCGCGATTGCGACCTCATGAGCTCAATTATCCGACTCATGATCTGAATTAGCTGCGTAGTGCACGCTTTAAAAATTTGGCGTCATTACCTGATTGGAAACAAATACAGTGTATTCACAGATCATAAGAGTCTGAAATATTTCTTCACCCAGCCTGATCTAAATTTAAGACAACGAAGGTGGCTAGAGTTGATAAAAGATTACGACCTTAGTATTCAATACCATCCTGGTAAAGCCAATGTCGTAGCTGATGCTCTGAGCCGAAAACTTCATTGCCTTTCTGTTTCATCTTTGACCGATCAATTCGATCTGGTAAAAGATTTCCAAAAGCTTAATTTGGGAGTTGTCGAAAAAGGTTATTTGGTCGCCTAGTGGTGCAACCAACCCTTAAATCCCGTTAAATCGCTCACTCAAAGATGAAGCCATTATTAAAATCCGTGAAGAGTTGGAGCAAGGAAAGGAATCTAAATTCGTGATAGTTCGGATGAAGTGCTTATGTTCAAAATCGAATATATGTTCTGATGATCCGAATTAAAAGAGTTAATTCTCAAAGAAGCCCATGAGTCTCCCTCTCAATTCACCACAGGAGTACAAAGATGTATCAAGACCTTCGACGAGAATATTGGTGGCCCGGTTTGAAAAAGGATGTCATTGCATATGTTGCAATCGTGATGTATGTCGTCAGTCAAAGCCGAGCATCAACGCCCCGCAGACTTCGCGACCTTTAAAGATTCCAGAGTGGAAGTGGGAAGACGCCGAGATGGATTTTATTATCGGTTTGCCAAGAACCGTAAAGGGCATGATTCCATCCGGGTAATCATTGATCGTCGACTAAAGTGGCTCACTTTATTCCGGCCAAGACTACTCATTCGAGATAAGCTTGCCGAGTTGTATCTCGAGAATATTGTCCGCCTTCATGGCGCCCCAAGACAATTGTTTCGATCGAGGTTCCCGCCATACTTCTTGTTTCGGAAAGTTTGCACCGTCTTACGGGTACTAAGTCAATTTCAAGATCTGACTTATCATCCTCGCATGATGGACAAACGGAAAGGACCAATCGATTTTGGAAGACATGTTAAGGGCCCGTGTCTTTGTCATATACGGCTCTAATTGGGAGAAAAGTTTGGCCTTCGCGAATTCTCTTATAATAACGCTTTCAATCTAGTCGCAAGTATCGCTTTTGAGCGCAGATGGAAGAAAATGTCGAACCCTCTTTTACGTCCGAGGTTGAGAAAGAAAATTCTTCGCCCAGATCTTATTCAAGAAGCTCAAGAGCAAGTGGACATGATTAGAAGCCGATCGAAAGAGGCTCGGCCTCGTCGAGAAGAGTTACGCCGACAATCGCCGTCGTGAACTCGATTCAAATTGGTGACCATGTCTATCTCAAAGTCTCGCCTCTTCGTGGAATTCGCCGATTTCAAGTTCGTGGGAAGTTGGCTCCTCGATTCATTGGACCGCTTGGATCATTGAAAGATGGGTGAGATGGCATATCGCTTAGAATTGCCACCTCAACTATCCGACGCTCATAACGCCTTCCATGTATCTCAGCTTAAGAAATGTCTCCGTGTTCCTCCGACCTCGATTTGGAAGGATAGATCTTCACCAGATCTGTCATATCGGGAGCATCCAAATTCAGATCTTGGAAGAAGTCGGCGCCAGACAAGAACTAAAATCATCAAGATGTTGAAGGTTCAATGGAGCAATCATATCAAGACGGCCAAGCCACAGGAAAGAGAAGATCACCTTCGCCAAGAGTTCCCAATTTCTTCTAGTCATCTCCAAATCTCTGGGACGAGATTTACATAAGGAGGGTAGATCCAGAATACCTCAAAAATCAAAATAATAAATAAAATGAAATAAAAATCTTTTGTGTATTATTTTCGAAATTTCTGAATTTCATGGATTTTCTGAATATTTGTTTGGCTTTTCTTTAATGCAAGAATGTGAAATAAAGAATATAATAAATAGAAAATGGTAAAAAGTAAAAATGTCAATCCAACAAAAATTTACCAAAACTTCCAAAATATCTGAGGGCTCCTCAGCTTGCTTAAGGCGGTGGGTAACCTGGATTTATAAAAATATTAATTAATCAAAGATAATCATGGGTAAAAATCTCAGGGTAAAATGGTAAAACAATTTGGTAAAAATATCTGTAGATCATCCTGACCCAAAATATTTATCTTGCCGACATCAAAACAGTATAAACCTCCTGTAAAAATATTAATAATTTACTAAATCATCTTATAATTTTAAAAATACGAAAACAGTGAATAAATAATCTGGAAAACAGTAATGTCAGAATTTTTAAAAATTAAATAATAATAATTAAAATCTGTAATTTTTACAGAAGGTGTAGAATGTCATTTTAAATCATCATAAAAAGTTTTGTAAAATAATAACGTCATTTAAATCGCAAATTAAAATAAAAACAGAATAGGCAATGCAGTAACTGTTGCAATGTCAGAATTTTATAAAAATCATCATGCATCATAAAATGTCGAAAATTTTTCAGGAGGCTGGTAATATCCTTGCCGACCTATGGTAAAAATTTCATAAATTTTCGTGCCCGTTTGAACGTTGAAAACCCCGTTGAAACTCCGTTCGGTCTTGAGGCTTCGCGGACTTCCTTTTCTCTCTCTCGACGTGTGGGCCCGGCTGTCGGTGAGCCAGCTCAGCCAGCAGTCGCTGCCACCTCGCCCCACGTGTCAGCGACCCGCCGCGTTCTTCTCCTCGCCCGCTCTCGCGCAGAGACGACGTCTCTCTTCTTCAGCACCGCCTTGCGCCAAACCGCTTTGAGCCCATATAAAACCCTCCTCGCGTCGCCGCCCGACCAGCTAGCTCCTGCAAGCCATTCCGCCGCAGCTTTGGTCATCGTCCCCAATTCCCGCGAAACCGCAAAGAGGGCCAAACACCATATTTTCCATTCCACCCATTTCGTCCCAATCCGCTTCGCTGAAGCTTCCTCGTGCCTCTCCAAGTCCATCCCGAGCCCCTACGAAACTCATTCTTCCCGGCGAGCTCCTCCGCCGTGTTTTCTTCCGCCGCCACCGCACGGTGAGAGCCTTCCTCCTTCATTCATTCTTCAAAGTGATTGATGGAACTGGTTCCTTGAGTCGCGCAGTGCTCATCCAAGTGAAAATGAAGCTTGGTTAGCTCTAGTTTTGCATCGCCGCGCTCGGCCATTGCCGCCGCCGCCCTCGCGACGGTGGCATGCATTCTGAGCCCCTCGTGCCACCGCGCCGCCACCAAAGTGTGCGACGGATGCCGAACCTCGGAGTGGAACCCATTCCACCGGAGGGCTCGCCCGTCGTCGGCGAACTCCGCCAGAGCCGCCGCCGCCTCGCCGGTGGAATCGCCTTCCGGCCGCCTCGGATCGCCAGCGACCGTCCCTCGGTTCGCACGGATGCGCTGGCTTCGAGTGGAATCGATTCCATCGCTCCGGCTCGGTTCCACGGCGAAGTTTGAAGCCGCGTCTGCTCGCCTGGTCACCGCTTGCCGGCCCACCCGTCACGGCCGCGTCTGGTCTGCGCCACGACATGCGGACCCACTGTCACCGCAGCGCAGCAGCAGTCCACATGGCCAGCAAGTCTACCATGCAGAAGACGCTACCGGACGCCGACGGTGGACCCATTTGTCAGCGCCTCAAGCGCGTTCGCCCGAAATGGAAAGCGCGTTTTCCGCGCGAAAGCGTACTTTCCATTTTCGGCAATTTTCTGATTTTTAGTATTTAATCAAAACCTAGATATTCATTTAGCCATAGCTTTTGAATCACTTAACAAAATTTGATGAAATAAATTTCTAAATTCATCTAAAATCCAGTAGATTCAGAATATGCAAAAATATTTCAGAATTGAATTTTATTTGAAATTTGAATTTGATTTCAAACAAAGAGTTAGGAATATGTCATACATGGAAATTTTGCAAATAACCTCCAAATTTAGTAAAATAAATTTTATTAGAATTCTTGTAATCTCAGGAACCAGAATCTGTAATAATACTTAGGTGTGTTATAAGAAAAATTTAAGTTATAAAATGGATAGTAAATAATGCAATAATGGCTTAAATAAATCATATCTTTAAATTGCAAAAGAAAAATAAATAAAGCATGTAGCCATTCCTGAATTGGTGAAATTATTTTATTTGAATATTTCCATCTGATTTCTTTTTGGCCTCATTGAAATTTGGTATTTATTCTATGTCGCCTTACGACGTGTAGAACCCGACGAACCCGGTACATTCGACGACCAGGAGTTCGAAGTCGAGGAAAATCAGCAAGGCAAGCAAATTCCTTTGATCATGTTGAACCCAGTTTTATAAATGTTTTCATTAACTGCTGTACTGCATACTTTATTTTATTAAAGTCAGCTATATTGTGGAAACTGGTAGTTGTACCTATAGCTACATAGAATTTCCTTGATAAATAGAAAATTGTGATCCTTGAAAACCCTAGATTAGCTTAGACAATATTTAATGTCAATCTGGGTTACTCACATTAGTGACATGCTTAGCCGAGCTATAATGAACATAAAGCGTGACATGGTTAAATACCTTGGTTATGACATTTAGATGGGTATGACTATTTTTGTGGTTGGTATTTTGGTTGGAAAATGAAAATAAAACTATGGTTTAGATGCGGGCAATTATTGGCAATAGCCGTGTGTGCATGTTTTGCACGAGAATAGGGTGGAGATTATTGCCCGTGTCGGATTAAGGACCGAACTATGAGTTGTTTTCGTGCCAAGAAAATTATATTCATACAACCACAAGTGCCGGTATGGGACAGCTCTAACTTATTAAGTTGTTTAAAACTAGCTTTGCACTTGGAAGGCGGAGTAGTACGAAATGTTTCTTAATGAATTGCTCGACGGACGCCCACACCGAGGTGATCATGGATTAAACGTCTACCAATATAACGATGTACGCCATACCGTGGGTAGTTCCATCATTTCTATGCTCGAAGTTCTTACTCCACAAAATGGGTTTGTCGTCATCGTCTTTGGTGCAAAGTTAGGTTTAAATAATGTAATGCTTATAACATGACTCTCTGCGGCACACCAAAGGAAGTGTGCAAATATCGATTGCTCAAAGAGTCACCATGTCTTGTGGGAAAGTCGTATACCTCTGCAGAGTGTAAAACTAATCGATTAGCGCGTCATGATCATGGACACTTGGTAAAGTCATCACATAGTTAGTGTTTTGCTTATTTTCATAAAATGTGGTTTCTACCATGCGTTGATAATATTCCACTTGTGTTGGTGGAATGATTTTGGATATGGTCGTTATACCTAAGCAATTGTGAAATATTGATGTTACTTTACGTTACTTGTAATTTACTTGCTTTTACTTAAATCTGTTTTACAATCTACTATTCTCAGTATTTACATGTTAAAACCACTTTATGCAAATTAACCTTAATAGCCTTTCTTTGAAATGGCTGCATGTATTTTAGGTCTTGCATAAGTCTTATGAGTACGTAAGTACTCAACTTGCCATTATTGATATTTTTAGGTGAAGGGACGATTTCCCGACTAATCTTACGTTGATGCAGGATACGGGAATTTAACGATGACTTTTTCTAAGGATTTTCCTGTCGGTTCGTGGGACAATGGGTTAAAAGGCATACTACGAATGTTGTCTCCACTGCAGCTTTTACTTTTGGTATTGTAAAATAATATGTAATCTTACTCACTGTAATAAAGTTTGTGTATGACTGTGATAACAATTTGTATTTGTGCGTATTAGCTATCGATCATGGGACTAGTATCAGATGCACATGGTATCCATTTTTGGTATTGATTTATCAAAAATGGGGCCTCATGATGGGGCCAAGATTCCAAATCTTGGCGGGATGAATTTTTTTTAAAATTTTCAAATATATAAAGTAATTTCAGTAATTTCACCGAGATTTTGGCCTTTTGGATCGAGAAGATCACAAATTAGATCGGTATACATGTTTTTTCTATCGAATTTCGCGCTAAATATTTTGTGGAGAATTGTAATGTCTTTTCTGAAGAATTCATGTGAAAATTTTACCAAAAAATACATATACAAATTATTGTAACATCCTAAAAATTTAAATAAAATGAGAATGAAAATTCTAAAATTTGAATATATTTTATTTCTGAATTTGTCTGGCATTATTGGTTTTTCTTGGATTTTTCTCTAAAGAAAAATCTTTTATAA
Organism: Otatea glauca; assembly: GCA_036346275.1. NCBI lineage: Eukaryota > Viridiplantae > Streptophyta > Magnoliopsida > Poales > Poaceae > Otatea > Otatea glauca. The sequence goes on from CM070711.1 coordinate 54,942,507, forward strand.
TGAATTAATAAAAAGGTAAAAACAAAATATCATCAAAAATCTACAAAATTTATATTTATTATATAAGAAATCTCTAAAATTACTTTCCAAATCCGCTTTTAGGACAAAGGAGAAGGAGTCGGGCTAAATAGCGTTTAGTTGAAGGGCGACGTTTGCAAGGTAATCTGGTCTTCTTTGACAGATAATTGGGTAGCAAGCAGTCATCTGGGTCTAACGGGGATGTATAAAGGTTCATGAGATTATAGGCAGTAAAGCGAGTATCAATCTTGACCTTCCACCAAAAAGACAGAATTATACGGGTGAAAGAAGGATCTATGATAAAGCTTTAGTGGAGGTGCGCCTTCTTCCCAGTCAAAAGTCATATGAGCTCATTAATTAGTGACAAGAAAAGTAAATTAATGAGATTTTGACCAGAAACAATGTAATGTCAGAATTTTGTAAAAATATACATTGTTTATATGGAGTTGAAGTTTTTTCCATGCCTTCCTCAGAGTAATATCAATCTTCAGTAAAAATATAAAAAATTAATATCCACATTTAGAGCCTTTTAAAATTTTAAAACTGAGAATAAGAAAATCTGGAAATTGAAATGTCAGAATTATTAGAACATAAATATGCAAGATATAAATCAGAAATTTTTACACAAGAACTTTTGGATCATGAAATACCTTCTATTTTTTTCAAAAATTATTGACCTTATTTATATCCCCCAATAAATGAAAAACAAAAAATATTTAAATGAACAGCAAAGCTTGTCAGAATTACTAGAATTTTTACACAAAGTATTTCAACCTGAATATTTTTGGATAGCAAAAATTATCTAAAAGTTTTACTCAAAAATGTTCAAAAAAAAATTGGGACATGATTTGATAGGTGAATTAATGGTGAGATCAGTGCTGTCCTGGAGAGGGAAAACTTGTTTTGGCCTTGTTCTCACTGACCGGTGGACCCCTTCTTTACTCAGTCCCGCCTGTCAGCCTGGGACCTGCCTCGTCCCCTCTTATTTCCCTTCTTCTCCTCCACGCCACGGTTAGCACCGCCTCTCCTCTTTGATTCTTTGCAACAGCAACTAAATCCCATCCAATTCGCAGCCACAACAAGCCTCATTGCGGCGCCGAAATAGCCACAGTGAAGCACACTGCCCAAGCTCTGCCGTGGCACCTCCGTGATAGCAAGCCACCGCCTATCTATTTCTCTATTCCCTGGGCAAACCCAGCGCAATCTCACGAATCAAGACCAAGCCCACGACGCCATGACCCCCACCTACCAAGGCCAAGCTTTGACCACGGATTTCCCGGTTGCCGTCACGTCCACCAAGCCAGACTGCCGTATCGCCATGACCGGCCACCAAATCATAATCCCGTCCAAATCCTGTACCACTACTTCGCTCCCTCTATATAAGGAGCCGAGCGATCCTAGGGCTACCATATATAGCACATCACCACCTCCCTTAACCCTCCCAAACCGAGCTCCACTTCAAATTGCGCCATCGTCGTCTCTTCTGCTGATAAAAACCGAAAAAGGGGAAAACACCGTTAGGGCTGCTCGGTAAGACTTTCTTCAATTCCATTGAATAAAGCTTCCCTGCGACTCCCTGAGCCCACCCCATGGCTCGATTTCAGCTTCCATCACCGGTAGCCGCTGCATCAAGCCGCCTTCTTCTTCGAGTCCGGCTCACGATGGCCGACCTCTCTAGCTAATCTCCGTTGTCATTAACTGGTAAAATGGAATCACTGGGTTGCAATGATGCTTAATATGTGCTCCCCTAAGCTCGATCGTACGTACCTTAGCTTCACCAGCGCGGCAGCGCCCAACCGACCATGACGGCCATCATATGCGCATGGCGGCACTATAGCTCCAACTATCCTCAAACTCAACTGAGCTTATCCCTAGGTGCGCCTTGGTCCACTGATGCCTTCAGGGCCACCGGCCGCCGGATTTGAGCACCACCTCGCCACTGGCGATGACTTTACCGCACGCTTCTATTTTGGCCGGCTAACAAGCGGGCCAGCCCAATCAGTGGGGAAGGAGTTTGAGAGGAATGTTCAAATATTGAAAGGCATTTTCCAAACGGGAAAATATATTTTGCATTTTTCAGTGTATTTTCTAACTAGCCATTATTTAAACATTAATATCTTTTGCATTTTAGGTCCAAATTCAATGAAACAAATTTCTAAGTTCATCTAAAATTATGTAGTTTCAGAATATACAAAAATATTTAATTTTTTAACCACATTCGAATTAGTTGAATTAAAATTGATAAAAACCCTTACATGGTCTTTATACAAAGGTTGTACACCATAACCCCTAAAATAATAAAATAAATTTCTTTATGCCCCTGAGACCATAAGAAACCGAATTTGACAAAAAATATTTAATTTTTAAACAAATTTTGAATTATTTGGATTAAAACTATAGTAAAACATAATATGGACATTAATAAAAATATATATACCATAACTCATAAAATAATAAAATAATTTGTGTATGCTCCTGATGTCAGTAGAAGCCAATTTATGTAAAAGTATTTAAGGTTAAACTTAGTTTACAATAATCTTGTAATTAGATCATTTTTCAATACAAAAGAAATACAAATAACTATAAATAACGCAAATAAAATGTAAACATTAGTAAAACTGGTTTCTGAACCTTACTAGGACTATATCATCCCTAGCTAAACAAAAATATTTCATATTTATATAGGTTTAAGAAAAACCTATTAAAGACCACATACCCTATGCATATAATGTCGCACAAATGAAACTTTTGCAAGTAAAAGATCAGATGCTAAAAACCTAAAAGCCAAAATACCTTATAATGTAGGAAATTTTTTAATATAATATGCTTTGCAACTGAATCCTATTAAAAACATAACCCGATGCAATACGAACCCTAGAATCTAAAATACAAATCAACGAACCAAAAGAAACTAGTAACTATACTGTTTTTATCAACATAACCTTCATTTTAAAGTAATATTTAAATTTGGTATTATGTAACTTCTTTTTTCCTCATGTTGTTATTTGCTTCTTATTATTGTCGTTCAATAACAACGTGTAAACTCCGATGTAGCTGAAACCGTCGCCGCCGACTTCGACTCCGAGACAGTATAAGAATATATTGAGCAAGGCAAGCACCCACTTTGATCATATTGATCCTAGTGTTTTGATTTTCATTTTTTTCTATCAAATCTATTTATGCATGCGTATATTTTCGATAAATTTGCTATATTCTGGTATCGGTAGATATACCTGTTATCTCAAGGAACTTCCTTAATAAATATTGACATGTAAACCTTGATAACCCTAGAACAAGATTAGACAATACATAATGTCAATATGGGTGTATGTGATTGCATATTAAACATGCTTAGCCGTGCTTTAGTAACGAAAATTGAAATACTCAGATTAAACTGTTTCTTGAGAATTTAAAAAGGTTGGATATGATTGAAGGTTGCTGGTATTTTGATTAAAACTAAAAACAAAATACGGTTTTGACGCGGGAGATTATTGGCAATAGCCGAAGGTGCATGTATCTTGCACGTAGTGTAGGGGGAGATTATCGTCCAGGTCGAATTAAGGACCGAACGTAGTTTTGTATGATCCAAGGAATATTAGTACAACCACAAGTGCCGTATGGGCACTACTATAGAATTGTACATCAGAATCGGTTCTTTTTTGCCATTACAGTCGGTTCAAGTGGCGATACGAAGTCTTTAGATAGTGATGAGGTGGAGTTATCACAGTCGGTTTTGACCAAATTGTGATAAAGCATTATTAGAATCGGTTATTAGGTGAAACCGATTCTGATGAACACTTTATCACAATCGGTTTTTTCGAATAACCGATTCTGATAAAGGTCATCAGAATCGGTTCTTTCAAAGAAGCGATTGTGATGACTCCCTCATCAGAATCGGTTCCATACAAGAACCGATTGTAATGATGTGGTCATCACAATCGATTCCTTGAAAGAACCGATTCTAATGATGGATCATCACAATCGCTTTCTTCCAAGAACCGATTGTAATGGTATGGTTATCACAATCGCTCACAAAGAACCGATTCTATCGATATGGTCATCACAATCGCTGCTTAAAAGAACCGATTCGATAAGAGGTCATCGAATCGCCTCTTAAGAACCGATTCTAATGATGGTGTCATCACAATCGCTTATTCAAAAACCGATTCGATGAGATGTCATCGTAATCATATATACAAGAACCGATTCCAATTATGGGTTATTTAATCGGTTCCACATAAGAACCGATTCGATGACCCTCATGGGGTGTTGCAATTTTGCACATTACCCAAAATAGCACATATTAACAATGGGCATATATATATCACATTCACAATACGTAACACTAACACTTAAATTACAATACATATAGCCCATTCGTTCACAACATACAAACACAAACATGCTTAACAATCAAGACACGCACATATATATCACATTGACATATACAATTAATATTGTTTCCATATGGACTAGTAGGACGCTTCAGATCTCTAAACCTACCGTCCTCCGATATAACTTCTAACCAGCACGAGTGGCATAAGTGGTCTCAGTAAATTGTTGAATGCTTTGTTTGCCTAAGCTCTTCCGGGGATATTGATCATCCGCAAAACATAAATGAGTGCATGAATTTAAGTTTCAAAATTTGTGTGTGAAAGGCTAAGTATGCATGTACATATACCTTAGGAAAAGGTGTGAGCCACGACCACAACCAACATGTGTTGCATGACATAGAAGCCGCACAGTCATCGCTGTCCTGTTGATGACACTGTGAAGAGAGAAAAGAAATTAACACACGAAGATTAGATGTTAGAAAAATTAATCATATATATGCTAGGCACTTGTACTGTGAATTTCTTATACTCCAAATCTTTGCCTTTTTGTTATCGTGTGACCCTCCTTCATCGACATAGTCCGAGAAACCCCTACATATATTGGAGGGATGCCATTGAATAAAAAAATATAGTTACATTCGAGAAAGTGTTAGGTTACGGTAATGTACTTACTTCGCAAAGGACACTTGATCGCAGAGGCCATCGGTCTCTTCTTGATTGAGTTAAAATGTAGACTATGTTTTCACTCGGAACGAGGACGAGTAGAACCCAATGGTTGCTTATTAAATGGAATGTAGTGCAAGAAAATAAGTTCGCATACGGTTTAAGTGTGTACAAGTAATTGAAGGGTTTGTACTACTTACTCCTCGAGGTATGGTATTACAACGAAGTCCTTCGTCGACTTAGTATGCAATACCCCCTTGATGTAGCCAGCAACAAAAACCGGATGTAGCCTAGCCGTGGTCGCAGACACAAGCTCGGGGTTGACGAACCCAACTTGGTTTTGATTCGTCACGGCTCGCTGTCTCATTGCCCTACAACTCGTGTTGATATTAGAAAACATAATGAAAAATCCTATAAAAGTCGTCAGTTTATGCTGTATGGTGTGATACTCATAGTGTCCAGGATCGTAAAGTAGAAATATCGACGGCGGTTAATTGGTACACACGAAATAGATCCTCAAAACTGACAGGGAATATCCCATTCTCGTCACGGTGGAAATGTACCCTTTTATACATCACATTGAAGTTGACTCGACGCTCTTCCTCATTCACCTTATCAATATACCATCCATGGAGCATGCGAGTCCACCTGCCTAGCTCATTTAGTTTGTTGGATGCAATCAGGGGCCTTCCATGTACGTAGTCCTTAAAATCATAATAGATGTCTTTGGCCTGTGCTGACTTTCCTTTTTGGGCCGAAGGAGTCTTCGAGGTGAGGGTAGTGGGCTTTTCAAGTACCTCAAGGGGCGTTGTGGCCTTTATCAGCTTTACCTTCTTGGCGGAAGGAGTCTCAGAGGCCTCTTGTGGTTCTGTTGGTGTCGTGCTTGTCCTTTTACATGTGAGCTCTCCACTGTAGGCCTCATCACGGTGGGGAAATGTAAGCGGGAGCAGAGTAAGCACAGATACGGTAGGACCCTACAAAGCACGCGCATATTTAACTTATTGCAGTACTACTGGATGGTAGAGAAGACGCGGGGGATTTTTACCTTGACCAGTACGACACCCGTCGTGGGCCACTTGATGAACGACATGCGTGCTTGCCCGAGAGTGCTGATATCTTCGTTGGGGGGGAACTCGAGCACATGTGATAAGAAGGGTTCGTGGACGTAGTCCACCTGCACCCTCATGTAGCCCTTCCCCAAAGGCTGACCATGCACAGTGTCGGTCTCCTTGCATGGAAATGCAACCCCGCGTGCAGCCTCGATAGGAAATCCGTCCTCCGTCGGGGTGGTCAGCTGGCACTTAGCAGGGGCCTGCAAGATGTACGCAACTTGAGGAGAAACATTGTGGCAATTACACTTGTAGCTTTAAGTTAGGAAAAATTAATTATTACCTTCAGCTGGGGCTCGGTCTTATCATTTTTGGAACCACAGCTGCTAGGTCGGGGCACAGGCTTCTCTACAAGAGGCGAGGGCATCTGGCTCTGACTCTGAGAGATCATCGCCATCATCTCGGCCCTCAGCGCTCCTCACATGCCATCATCTCCCCCCTTATCTCATCTTCACGTGCCATCATCTCCCCCCCCATCTCATCCTTGATCTCCTCCCTCAGCTGCACCCTGAGCGTCTCCTTGAGGCGCTCCGCACGTGCCTCCCATGATCTTGATCTAGCACCTGAAGCATCATCATGGAAGTAGGACTTCTTCATATGCCCTGACCCTACGGCAAGCACCTGGCCCTTATGGTCGGGCTTCCTGATCGTAGACGACAGGATATCCTTCGACCCTTGGCTCTGGAAGGTCCCCTGCTCTTTCCGCCGGCTTACCTCCTCCGCAATAAGCGAGTACACTTAGATCTGAAATACAACAAGTGGGCCAACTGCAATGTACTAAGTCGATGTCTTACGATGGCGAGACGACGCACGCAGAGGCGGGTTTGCGACTACAAGCCGCCGTCGGGGTTTTCTTTGTCCTCGCTAATACCCGGCCATGCGTCTGCTCCTCACATATGTGGGAGTAAGGCATCGCCGTCCGGAGTTCGCACACTCCTCGGCTAGTCGCGCCCACTCTACCTTCTTCCCCTCATAGTCGCCTGCATGCAGAGGTGGTGCGGGTGCGTGTTGTGCCTCTCGATAGCGATGTTCCTCTCTCACCGCTCGCCTCGGCGCATTCTTCGCCGCCGTGAACTCATCCCAAACATCCGAGTCACGAATGGATACCTCTCGAATGGTGTACGACCTTTCAAGACGCACTCACCGTGCATGAGGACCACCGGCGCCTCAAGGCCACACCCATCCTCTTCAAGGCGTCCGCCTCGCGTTGCGTCATCTTCCTCCTTTATAATCCATTTGCCCTTAACCTTGTCCCACAGCCGATTCTTCTGCTCGGCGTTGACTTCCTTCCTCCAATCCTTAATTGTTATGGGCACTCTCTCCCTCACAAATTGACCGAGGAATGACCGGTATCGCCCCTTGTACTTGGGAGGACCCGCGCACTTCGTGGCATTGAAGTGGAGAACTTGCGGTGTTCTCTTTGTGGCCCTTTGTTCGGTCCTCGGGCCTTCCTCACCTTACTTGGCCCCTCAACATTTGGAACTTGGCTCGGCCCCTTAGGAGCACCTTCTACTCTGTCTAGCGAGGAGCCGATGCTCTCTAATTGTGAAATTTTGAGTTTCGTATCTGATAAGGTCATATATTTGACATTAGCGAAAGCAATTCGTACCTATTTTGTGAACTTGACAATAAATCATGTAAAGCAGTAGATGAATAGATTAGTAATAAGATGTAATTGTTCTAGCATATTTCAGTACAGTAATAGATGAACGAATGATCTTCAAGAAAAGTCTATCTGATGACTAACTAAATACATACCAACGATAACCCCTAATCTCTAAATAGGTTTGGTCTATCTCATTCGAGGATATGTGAGTTCGAGCAAGTTCCTAAGTTGTTGTATAACTCAGAGAAAATTTGGTAGCATCTCCTCGCTGTTCTCCATATGCACGCCTCGACAACAGTCAAGAGGGGTGTGCATATGGAGAACACCAGGGAGACGCGACCAAATCTACTCAAGTTGTACAACACACTCAGAACTTGCCCAACCACATATCCTCGAACTGTCCAAAAACGTGGACAATTTGAGACCGCTTGCTTATGAATGTGCCTAAATGGCATATTCATAAACAAGTACTCTCGAACGGGAGACGAGGTTACGCATTGTGAACTCTAACGTAGATCATATTACAAGAATAATAATAACATGTAGGTAAAAATTAATTATCAGATTTGCAGAGATGATGAAAGCATGCATTGTGAAATTTGAACTCGTAAATATTTGCAAAAGAATCACAAGCAAGTAGATGTAAAGTGAACATGATAATTGAAGCATTCTCGAACATATATCCATGTCTTACTTTAGTATTGCCGTAAGATCACCAAAGGCACATACACAATGAATGTAAATGTGTTTCTTCATTCGTTAGCAAAGTTCGAAATGTCATTGAACACTTCAACTGTGATATACATTGGCAATGCAGCTTTACAAAGTAAACCCCAAACATTTGAAACACAACTACAAAAGCTATCGATGATTGTTACGGTAATGGAACCAAGTCGCTAAAGTTCTAACGAAGGTGGCTATGAAAGAATATTTAAGCGCATAACCTCTACCATGATATACTTGAGGATAATAGGTGTTGCTCACCGCTTATTTATACAATGTTGGTCTAGAGAGTTATCAAGAAATGCATTGCTAAATATGCAGCTTTTATAGAAGAAAAAATACTAGATGATTCATTCTCAAGAATTTGGCGATGATACAAAGACGTACTAGTATTTTACAAGGTAAATGAGATGGTTTCACTATCCCATTTGAAGCACATTTTTTCTCGACGCCTTGTTCCCACTGCAGAAATACTAATACCCAATAACCCTTCTACTAAACCCAAAGCACATTTCCTTTTCTCTTTGTATTATTAATTCCCTTAGATAGCTTATTAGTGCTGCAATATAAACCTTTAGTGCTGCAATACAAACCTTTTTGTAGGATTCCAATAAACTATCAGTATCACCTATGTAGAGATGGACATGCCAAGGCAATGCATATGATTCTCATGTTAGCAACATTATGACAATCTTTGCTATCGATCCGCATCATGTTCCACACTCTTAAAAATAATATATGCAAATGTTGATACTTGATAGTTTTACGTGTTAAAACAAAATGGAGTTTTGTTTGGAATGTGCCTTTTCTTACCTTGAAGTTACAGATATGAGAAGCTGGCTAATGTCCTATACTTCTTGATTCTCTAATTATATAAGTTTCTTCTGTGGGTTTTTTACTGTACCGTGGTGCTCATTTAGGTGGCAAGAGTGAGAAATGCTCTGGCATATGCAACTCATAATTTTTTTCAAGACAATGGATTTGTTTGGGTATCGAGCCCTATTATTACTGCCTCAGATTGTGAAGGGGCAGGTGTAATATCCCGAAAAATGCAATAATATAAATTTTGATATTTTTAATTTGAACATATTTATTTTCGACTTTTCCTGACATTATTGGGATTTATTTGGATTTCTTTGAATTTTTGTATTGAATGGAAAATCAAACAAATAGAATTAAAAGAATGGGTAATGGTAAAAAGATAAAAAGGTAAAAGATAAATTTTGGAAAAATTACCATAGAACTTTAACCATGCTGGTAAGTCAGTAAAATCAACAAGTAAAAATTTTATGCACAGAAAAGTGGGTAAATAAATGAATGACACCTCTTTTTGACTAAAAACAGTGCAAGCCAGAATTAATGAAAAATATTCGAAGTTTATCTGGATCTGGAAAAATTACCAAAACACCCTCAGTGTAAAACCTATCCCTGGTAAAAATATCAGGATTTGATCATGTCGTCAAAGCCCTCTAATAATTCAAAAACAGAAACAATTAAAAACTAGAAATCCTAATGTCAGAATTTTTATAAAATATTCACTTGTGGCTTTGACTTGAAATTTGTATGGAGATATAATTAGGACAAAATAAATCCCTATAAAAAGTTTGGAAAATAATTAATATGATTCAAACCCTTAAATAAATAAAAACCCGAAATGTAAATTTTGGCTGAGGTACAGTGTCAGAATTTTAATTAATTTATTATAATGTATTTTTGTCTGAAAATTTTATTGGAGGAAAAAAACTATCCGGAGACCTTGGTCAAAAAGTTTCATTTATTTTAGACCTGCAATGTACCCCCATTTAATGAGGACGGTGCGTTTTGGATAAGCTGGAAGAGTTGATTAGAAAACCGTCACTGTTTTTATGCCAGGTAGGGCCTGATCTCCAGTGAGACAAGTCTTGTATTGCTGTCGCCTTTGGCCCACCAGTCAGCCCCCATTTCCCTGCTTTCTCTTTTTTTTCAGCCGAGTCCTCTGCCTGCCAAACCCTGCCACGGCAAGGATTGGCAATGAATTCCTTGCCACGACGATCGTTCGGTCGTCGCAGGTAAGGCAGCAGCGCCGCAAATTTCTCCCTGCCTTCACACCAGATGGCTGCTCATTTAGAACTCCTCTACTGCCGCCTGTGCGAAGGCCACAGGGCGAACCGCCATTACTAATCCGCCGTGGCAATTGGACGTAACGCGGTCTTGGTCTTCGCACCGCTATGGTGATGAGATTGCAGCCATACCCTGCCCTCATCTCTCCCAGACCATATCGTTTCATAGATTGTGACCGCAGGGGAACTCGCGCTAACATCGGGTCCTGTTTCTACCGCAAGAGACAAACCGATCTCCGAGCAAACAACCTTACTCTTCCTATAAAATCAGTTCCGAGCTTCTAAGCAACCCATTCCACTTCTTTGTTTCTTTCCAACCTATAAGCTTCGCCGAACCATCCTTCTCCTCTCTCGAACTCGCCATTGTTCCAGAGCTCCCGAAAAGGGCAAAATTTTGATCAAGCTAACCCGTGAGCCGCCAATTGCTCGCAACCGTAGCACCTCCGAGCATCACCGAACTCATTCCACTAATCAATTTCAGCTCTTTTCTATTGATCAATTGCCGCCGCCATCGCTCTTCTTCCCCAACGGTGGTCTCTCGGTGGTGGAGCTCTCCAGTAAGCCACCAACTCACCCGACCGCAAAAATGGAATCAGTAGCCTCTCTAGTGCTTAAATCGTTACCGATTCGGCCGAGACTTACTCTCTCTTCTTCTCCAAATGAAGCTCGCCATAGCCGCCGCCTGTCTCGGTGGAAGCTACATTTCGGTCACTGCCGAATCAAAGGGAGGCTTCCACCGAGTGCGTGATACCCTACTGGTGCTCTCCCAACTAGTTTCCTCTTGCGGCGAACTCTTCTTCACCGCCTCCGGTTAACCCCTGCCGCCGCCATCCTTGGCCCGCGGTGGCAGCCTGCTCCGGCTATCGCCGGAGGTAATTGACCCTCCATCGGGCGGGGTGGTACCACGATGCTCTCGTCCCATCGCCACGAGACCCGCCAAGTAGCGACGCCGACGAGCCCTAGTCATCCTCGCTTTGGCCTCGGTAAACCTCATCTGTTTTGGTGTGCCCTCTTGTCACAAGAAGTATCGTAGCTCAGTGGTTAAGCTGTCACTTTAATCCGTGGAGACCTGAGTTCGAATCCCCCTCAAGCCATTTAAATTTTTATTTTTGCCTCTTGTATTCAAACTTCCATATCTTTTGCTAGGATTGTCCAAACAAAGTAAAATCAGTTTCTAAATTTAATTTTTGAAATGAGGAATTAGATTATGAAATAAAAAGTTATATGTTGCTTGCAGAAAAATAATTTTTATTAGAGTTTGAATGTTAGGCCCCAAATAGGTGTTATGAAGGAAATACATTTTATCTTGATCCATAAATCATGAAATAAATATCATAAGTTACTGAAACAGTATAAAATCAATTTCTGCAAAAATATTTAAATTTTAATGTATTTTGAATCAAAGATTGTTGGTTTAACTCCTCAATAACATTCAAGTTTCAAGTGGTTAGAATAATGTCCATATGAGCTCAGAATTAGATGAAACCAGTTTGGATGCATTCCTGGGATTGCATAGATTATGAATAGTCAAAAATATTTAGACTTTGCTTTAGTTTAATCAATTTTCCTAATGCTCAAACCTTCAATCGGCAAAATGATCAAATGTTCGTAACTCTCGCAAACGGACTTCAAATCCGACAAAATCAAATGCTATGACCTTAAAACAACATATAATAACTTACTGTACAGAAATGGAAACATTTTGAACAATTATGGGTTAGGCCATATTTAGCCCTAAAGATCATGTAGGTGAATAACATCACAAATGAATGCGAAATATTGCGAAACCAACTTTAAAACACTCTTAGGGTCATCCCATGCTAATGCCAGGAAAATGAATAAATAATCATGTAAGGATCAGTCGCAAACTAAGAACTAAAACTGAACCGTTATCGTGTAGATTATAAAACTACTTAAGCATTTTCAATAGCCCGTAGAACCCCTCGTCTAAATGCAAATATTATAGAAATTAGTTTAGAAATGATATTTAGGATATGGTCTATCATATTCTAGAAAAATATTTTATTTACAACTTACGTTTCAATTAAATCTTGCTAGCTGAATACCCTTAAAAAAAATTATGATTGTCGTAACCTTTAATATCGCATAAGCGTCTTCAGCTATGAAAATAATGTCTCGTCTAAACACTAAAATATATGAAATCAGCCTAGATATGTTTATCGAAGTATATGCTATCCAATCCCGAAGAAATAATTTGATTTCGTCATGTTTTGCATATAAACTTTAATAGTCGAATAACCCTTAGTTTTATGTTTAATGAACCTTGCCGTAATCGGAATAGATGAACCTTGTAATAAGAAATTTGTAGCTAATAAATTTGTATCACCAGAACCTTCTTAAAAACCATAAATAAATCTATTAGCTAGCTTATCAATCATAACTTATTTAAAACCCATCATATGCAAAATCTTAAGGCTAGTACTATTAGCATAACCGCTTTAACTAGTGTTTTACTTCTTTTAATCCAAATAATTTTAGCATCTATAATTCGAAATCATAAATACTAGAATTCATAATTTTAGCCTCTTGAATTCGTAATTCAAGAATAGATAATCTTTAAAAGAAAACGTGTTTTGTTCATAATAAAAGCCATTAAGCTTAATAATAAAGTAATTTCTTAAATAATTCAAACTCTAAAGTGTTCTTGATTTCTGCAATGAATCTTTATTTGAGTTTCTGTCTGTCTTCTTTTTACCTTTATTAAAGTTGGATATTTGCTATTTTCCGATTAATCGACGTGTAGAATCCGACGTCCCTTCCTCCGTCGTTGCCTTCGTCATCTGCGACCGTGTCTTCGTCGTAAGCAATAAATGAGCAAGGCAAGCACCCCCTTTGACCATCTTGATCCCAGAATTTAATTTGCATTGTTTATTAAAATGTTTCATGCATACGTTTACTTTCTGTAAATTGCTATTTTGTGGTACTGGTAGTTATACCTGTTGTCTCATGAAACTTCCTTGATAAGTATGAATATGTGAACCTTGATAACCATAGATTGAGCTTAGACAATTACTTAATGTCATTGTGGGTATATGCGATTACTTCTGTCCATACTTAGCCATGCTTTTAGAACAAATGAGAATGATGATCAGATCAAAATTTGTTTCTTAAGAAATGGAAAATGTTGGAAATAAAGCTGTTGGTTATGGGTATTTTGATTTAAAAACCCAAAATAAAACTATGGTTTTGATGCGGGCAATTATTGGCAATAGCCGGAGGTGCAGAGGGATTTGCACGTAGTTAGGGTGGAGTATCGCCCGTGTCGGATTAAGGACCGAGCAATGGGACGCTATAGATCCAAGAATTTCGTACAACCACGAGGGCTTGTATGGCCGGGTCTTAGCCTATTAAGTTGGTTAGGTGTGGCTTTGCATCTAAGGAAGGCGGGAGATTGCACAGGCACTCCGGTTTGGTCTGTCTGTAGGGGGTCTACTTACCAATGCAACGGTGTACGCCTTGCCGTGGACAGAAACGTGGTGTTGGGTGTGCTGTGAAAGGAACCACGTCTTGGGTGAGTGTTTCTGTTTTCATGGCGAGGGCCAAACGTCTCGGGCTGGTTCAAAGTTACATCTAGATAATGTAACGGCTCTGTATGATCTCCTTGCCGACACACCAAAGGAAGTGTGTTAATTGATCTGGCAATAGAGGTTGATCATTCCTTGTGGGTAAAGCTGTACACCTCTGCAGAGTGTAAATCTAATTAATTAGCCGTGTCCACGGTTATGGACACTTGGTGAAGTCATTCCAATGTTAGAAAGTCTTTTGTATTTCCAAAAAATTGGGTTTTGGTTTGGAACCTGTTTAGCAGCTTTTGCTTTATGTCAAAGGATCGACATTGTTGGATTCCATTTCTGGATTATTCGATATTCACGATGGGTTGTGAGTATTACTTATGCTTTACTTATTTCATATCAGTCAATTATGCTTTTACAAATTCGGTTTGCAAATAACTTGTTTTACAATGTCAATTTCGCTTTATACAAATTAAACTGTAGTAGCCTCCTTTGAAATGGCCTGCATATATTATAGGCTTTGCTCAAGTCTTGCGGAGTACGAAAGTACTCACCCTTGCTTACATGTTGTTTTTAGGTGGATAAGTTAGCAAAGCTTCGAAGGTTTCTTTCGTCGCAGGTTGCGGGTTTTTCTTCGTCGTGATGTTTCTAGGGATTATGCCTTGTCAGTTGCCTGCGGGTGTTGGATGGGCACACTACAAGATCTTGCTTCTTTAGCTACTATATCTCTGAGTTGTAAGAGTTTTCTTTATGTAATAGCTTCCGCTTAATAATATTTGTTGTATGGTTGTGATTCCAATTGTTGTAAACATGTGAGTGCTAGCTACTGATCGAGGGAATGGCACAGTAATCACATGGAGGTTCCTGTTCATCAGAACGGGGTCTCACAGCAGGGGAGCAGTTCTATGTGACTACTATGGTTAGTATTTCTTCAATTGGCCTCTATAGCGGTTCATAAGAGTTCTAAGATGTCTACAAGTATTTTGTGCCAAAAAACAACAACTTGAATTGAGATACTTAGAGTTACAGTGCTTCCATGGAGAAAGACTTACAGCTTTGATGTTCCTGCAAGCCGGTGCACTTTCTCCGACAAAGCTAAGGATGAAGCTTCTGGGAGCCCACAAATTGTGTGAGGGTCATCGATGAATACTGTCGCGAACGCCACCTTCAAAGAACACCGAAATGTCATAAGCACGTAACAAACTATTAGTTTGTGATGTTCTTGAAGAAGGTACAAGCATATTTGTAGTTGATTTAAAGTTACCTTTTTCCTTGTCAAGTCAATCACATAACTATCTTGCTCGCTAACAGTTTGAGCATAACTCTAACGGCCCAAATAGCTTTCAAGAATGAACAAAATCAAGCCTTAGAAAGGATTCGCCATTGATATCAACAAGACTCGAACATGTCCAAGAGTTCACCACCAACTGCGGCGGCGGGATGAGGTGGCGGGCGTCCGGGATGAGGAGGGCCGTCAGGCGGAGGGGCGGCGAGGGCGTCGCAGGGTGGGGCGGCGGGCGGAGGGGCGTCGCGGCAAGGCGGGCGAGGAGCGCACCAGGGGTGTTAAAGGGGGGCGGAGGTTGAGTGGCGGGGCGGGTGTCGCGGTGGGGGCGGAGGAGCGTCGCGGCAGGGGGGCGCGGGCGCGTCGCGTGGCGGGCCGAGGAGCGCCGCGGGGTGGGGCAATGAGGCCGAGGGCATCGCGCAGGTGGGGCGCGGGAGGTCGAGCGGCGAGGCGGAGCTAGCTAGCTAGGGTTAAGCGGAGGGGCTGCGCGCGAATCGACCGGGTGCTCGCGGGAATAAATTGGGGATGGAGTATTAGTATCGCTTTTTTTTTCAAAAAACCGATACTGATATTAGTCATCAGTGTCACTTCACATAAAAAACCGACACTGATATTGATTATTAGTATCGCTTCAAATAAAAAACCCGACACGGATGTTTCCATATCCGTATCGCGTTTATAAATAAAACCGACACTGATGATTAATATCTGTATCGCTTTTTTTAATAAAACCGACACTGATGTTAGTCATTAGTATCGGTTCTCGTAAAAAACCGACACTAATGTTAGTCATTAGTATCGCTTCACGTAAAAACCCGACACTGATGTTAGTCATTAGTATCGCTTTACATAAAAAACCGACACTGATACTTAAATATCCGTATCGCTTTTTTAAAGAAAACTGATTCTGATAGATCATTATCTCAATCGGTTCTCGGGAAAAACCGACACTAATGTAGTTCATTGCACTATTGCCTTTCCAGACAAAACCATGAAGTCTAAATTTTCAGAATTAGATCAAAGAGTGAAAAACTTTTGCAAATATCGTTGGAATTATTTGAAATTTTCCAGAAATATACTTTGAGATACTACAAATCTTTTCCAAAAAGAATTTTGTGAAAAAGAGTTAGCATTGAAAAAAGATGCCAAAATTCACTTTCTAGGCATGAATTTTCTTTAGATAGTTGAAAAGTCAAAACTTTCTCAAATGAAGTCCAACTTTTTGAAAATTTCCAAAAATGATTTCATATATCTTAGCCTCATTTCTGTGTCTCAGAATTATATAGATTGTACATCACATCGAAACATCGTCAAATGGAATTTTCTTTCACAACATATAGCACAAAGTGCAGGTATAAAGAGAAATTGCATTGCCATCAAATCCTCAAACAGCAATTCACCATGAATTTTTACTTTGAAAGCATTGCAAACTATTTTACATACATAATACAACACTAAGATTAACAACAAACATTGTAATAGTCCATTTATTTACAATACTGTCGTTCATGATGATCTACTCGCACGTAATTGGCTCCATGTGTGTCGTCATCCCCGCTAAGATAGGCCCCATCTGCAAATGAAGGTATCTCATCGAATTGGTTATACTCTTCTTCATCTACTACATCTTCAACTCCTACGATCCGTCTCTTGCCGTGAAGAACGACGTGCCACCTCGAATTGGACGGATCACGCACGTAGAAGACTTGAGTTGTTAGCTTCGCAAGGACGAACGGGTCATCTTTGTAGGCGAGCCTACTGAGATCCACAATAGTAAAGCCTCTCTTGTCGACCTTCAATCCATGTGGAAATCCTACCCACTTACATCGGAACAAGGGAACTTGGTATATTCCGTAATCGAGCTCCCAAATTTCTTCGATCAACCCATAGTAGGAGTTCATTGTGGTTGGGGAGACTCTTTTCGAGTGATGATAATCGGAGAAAGCATTTATGCTCACACCACTATTTTGGACAGTACTTTTGGCATCTTGACTCTCAGTGTAAAAGGTGTAACCATTAATATCGTATCCCTGCCATGTCTGTACATTAAATCTTGGTCCATCAGCCAACCATTTTACATTCTCACTAAAGGAGACCTCCGCTTTTTCTTTGAACCATGTGAGGAATCAATCATTGTGTTCTTGTGCGATGGAAAGCTCATCCATTTGTGGATTCTCTTCCTGTAATATCAACTTATGCTGCTCGATGTATGGACGAACTTCTGCGCTGTTCTGCAAGATTGTCAAATGTGCCTTGCAATACATATCAAACCTCGAACTCATTAGTTTCGACCCAATGGTTCCTTTACCAGCAAGTCTGCCCTCGTGACGAGATACAGGAACGCCAATTGCTTGTCTTTTACCTAGGTAGTCCACGCAGAACTCAATAACCTCTTCAGTCCCATAACCTTCAATAATACTACCCTCAGGCTTTGACCGATTCCTCACGTAGGACTTTAAAATACCCATGTACCTCTCGAACGGATACATGTAACGTAGAAAAGTGGGTCCACATATCTTAATCTCTCGACAAGGTGAACAACAAGGTGGACCATTACGTCGAAGAACGACGGTGGAAATGCATCTCAAGTCGATACGTAGTCCGCACCACCCCACTGTAAGTTGTCTAGCACATCGGGTCAATAACTTTGCAGAGATCTCATTGAAGAAAAACACAGCCGTGATTGCCAACCCGACATCCTCCCAGAATATTTTGATTGCAATCGGAGCATTTGGGTCATCAAGACATGGTAGTCGTGGGACTTCATGCCCAACAACTTCAAATCACCCATGGACACAAGCTTCTTAATGTTTGCGGAGTAGCGGATGGAACTTTAATACCTTGGAGACATTTGCAGAGATCTTCTTTCTCCTTCTTGGGCGAGGTGTAGCATGCAATGGGATGTACTGACCTTTCCATCCTCCTCTAACACCGCAAGCCTTGGCCTCGATTCCCATGTAGGTCATGTCACGACGAGCATTCACACCATCCTTGGTCTTCCTGTATGTTCAAACAGATGCCAACCAAATTATCACGGACATTCTTCTCAACATGCATGATATCAATACAATGTCGGACATCTAACTCCTTCCATGACGGTAAGTCCCAAAATATTGACCTCTTCTTCCAAATTGTCCTTGGACGAACAGATTCTGGCTCTTTCCGTCATCGAACATCGATATCCTCTACACGTGAATATACTTGCCTTCCACTCATAGGTCATGCGGTGCGAACGGACTTCCTTCTTCCCATCAAATTTGTCATCCATCTTACGGTATCAATGACTTCGAGGTAGAAACCTACGGTGAACTATATACACAGTTTTCTTGGAATTCGGCAGCCATAGACTCTCAGTCTCCTCTTCACAAATAGGACACGCTTTGGCTCCTTTTGTACTGTAACCCGCCAAATTACCAAGGGCCGGGAAATCATTTATGGTGCAAAATACCATAGCCCGTAGGGTGAAATGCTCTCTTTTGTACGCATCCCACACCATGACCCCCTCATTCCACAATTTTACCAAGTCCTCGATTAGTGGTGCAAGGTACACATCAATATCATTTCCCGGCTGTTTGGGTCCCGAGATTAGTAATGACATCATGATATACTTCCGCTTCATACATAACCAAGGAGGGAGGTTGTAGATACACAACAGAACTGGCCAGGTGCTTCATACATAACCAAATGGATTCATTCCGTCGGTACTCAACCCAAATCTTATATTCCTCATTTCAGCACCAAACTCCTCATGTTTCCAATTGATGTTTCTCCATTGAGCCGAATCAGCAGGGTGTCTCAGCTTGCCATCTTCCTTCCGAGACTCATAATGCCAACGCAACAATTTTGCCTCTCTGGGATTTGCAAACAACCGCTCCAGACGGGGAATGATGGGCAAGTACCACAATACCTTGGCCGGTGCACCTTTAGTGACCTCTTCACCGTCGTTTCCCCGACTCTTACGCTTCTTGTCGTTACGCTTCTCCTTTTGTTTGTACTGGGGCACACCCCAAACTGGACACACGTGCAGCTCCTGATGTGCTTTGCGGTACAAGATGCAATCATTCGGACATGCATGTATCCTTTCTATTTCCATTCCCATGGGACATAGTAGCTTCTTCGCTTCATAAATGCTTGTTGGCAACTCGTTTCCCTCCGGAAGCAGATCCGATAGAAGAACTAGAAGTGCATTGAAACTTGTATCTGTCCAACGGTGTTTTGCCTTCAATTCGAACAATGCAAGGACCGAACCCAACTTGGTGTATTCCGCTTTGCAACCTGTGAATAGCGGTTTGGCATCGTCTTCCATCAAGGTTTTAAACTTTTCAAACTCTCTTTACGTAATTACCTCCACATCCCGCAACATTTGCTCCAAATTATCCTCCTCAAACATATCAAATCGCAACTCGTCATCCGGTTCCACTGTGTCTTCGTTGCATACCTAAGGGTACTACTGTCTCCCCATGATGGATCCAACATGTGTAATTCCTCACGGCCACGTCGAATCAGGTGGTCCTCAATTTGAGATGAGTTGTTAAATCTCCTCGATTGGTGCAATCAATGCAAGGACAATATATGAAGTTTACACCCCTCCTCACCATGTCCTCTTACGCAATTTTTTGAACTCCTTAACACCCTCTGAAATTCAAGACTCACACGGCTTTTCCGATACATCCATTCCTTACGGTCCATCTACAATTAAATTTCGCACAATAAATTAAGGAAAACTAGAGCGACAACTAGCTAGCTATTTTAAATATTGAGACATCATTTCAATTAATATTACCTTTACAAAATAGAGGACGAGTTCCAAGATATGTAAATGTACTCCGATCGATACCTAGCTTCTTCCCCGGTTTAGAACTTCCAATTCCCTAGATAGGAGACATAAAGTTTTAAAATCAACAATTATATCAAATAATCTAATTACATAGCTAGTGCAAAGAGCTTGCAAATCTTTTACTACAACGAAACAAAACAAGGGTACCAACGATGACTCCTAATCTCTAAATAGGTTAGGTCCTAATCCCATTCGAGGATATGTGGTTCGGGCAAGTTCTAAGTCGTTGTATAACTCCAAAGAAAATTTCGAAGATCTCATTGCTCTCCATATACACGCCTCGACAACAGGTCAAGAGGGGTGTGCATATGGAGAACACGAGGGAGACGCTACCGAAATCTACTCTGAAGTTGTACAACACATCTCAGGAACTTGCTCGAACCACATATCCTCGAACTGTATAAAAAATGTGGACAATTCGAGACTGCTCGCTTATAAATATGCCATTTCATTCGGCATATTTATAAATAAGCATCCTCGAACGGAGACGAGGTTCCGACCTAAACTCTAACATTTATCACATGATAACAACAATAATTCCATATTAGCACGAGAGCACTACAATAATTAAATAGATGTGTGCTTGTCAAATAAAGAGTGTGAAATCTGAACGCACATACACAATTCCAGTGCAACCTGAACTTTATTCACGACATATCGAAATTACCTAGTGCAAAATTGAAGGGGTTTAAAGAATTGCTCACATTTTGAAGAAAACCACAAATGAGGGCAAAAAGAGGGGAATCTCCTCAAGATTTGGGTTTCAAATTTGCCCTCTTAATACCCACCCATGAGGACTTCAAATTTTCTCACCCAAGTATTGCTTTCAACCACACAATGTGAGATATTTTCTAGGGTGGCGGCGGAGAAATCTCCTCTGGGGCAACAACAGAAAAGAGTTCAGCTCGAGTGCTATATATGACCTAGCGAGGCACATCAGAATCGGTTCTTTTCAAGAAGCTATAGTGATGTGAGTGGTCATCACTATCGGTTCTTTTTAGAGAAGCGATAGTGATAAGCACGTGGACATCAGAATCGGTTCTTTTTGAGAAGCGATAGTGATGTGAATGGTCATCACTATCGGTTCGTTTTAGAGAAGCGATAGTGATGAGCACGTGGACATCAGAGTCGGTTCTTTTCGAGAAGCGATAGTGATGTGCATAGTCATCACTATCGGTTCTTTTTATAGAAGCGATAGTGATGATCACATGCACATCACTATCGCTTCTTTTCTTAGAACCGATAGTGATGTGCATAGTCATCACTATCGGTTCTTTTTATAGAAACGATAATGATGATCACGTGCACATCACTATCGCTTCTTTTCTTAGAACCGATAGTGATGTATATGCACATCACTATCGCTTATATCAAAAGAACCGATAGTGATGTGAACGTGATCATCACTATCACTTCTTTTGTTGGAACCGATAGTGATGACCGTTCACATCCCTATCGCTTTTTAGTTTAGAACCGATAGTGATATGCCCAATGTTACATCACAATCACTTATAATCTCAGAACCGATAGTGATTAGTACTAACACCTCTCCGAAGTTATTTATCACAATCATTTTTTCCTAAAAACTTAAGAACCGACACGGATAAAGCGATAGTGATGTACCGTTCTGTAGTAGTGGGGACAGCCTTAACATATTGAGTTACGTAGATTTAGCTTTGCATATTGGAGGGTTGGAGTAGTACGGACTCTCCGGTTAGGTTTGCTTGAAGGGGTGACCTCACTGAGGTGTTGGGAATAACGTTTGCAGATACAATGGTGTACGCCATGCTATAGGGAGAAGTGGGACGATGGGATGCTAAACCATATGTCGTACTGTGCGTACAAGTAACTTCTACCTCCATAGTGTGGGTTTGTCATCACCAGAGCTGGTGCAAAGTTAGGTTCATGTAATCTAACGTTTATGTCATGAATCTTTGCGGCATACCAAAGGAAGTGTACTAATGATCTGTACAAAGAGTCGGTCATGACTTGTGGGTAAAGTTGTACACCTCTGTACAGTGAATTTTTTCGAAAAGTCGTGCCCGCGATTATGGGAGACTTGGTGAACTGACATTAGTTAGACATTTTATTATTTTCAAAAAGACTTGGTTTCATCTGATTTGCCATATGTTGGCAAAGTCTAGTATTATGCCTTGTATTGGCAGGAATTGGACGAATTGTTGCTCACGCCATGGAGGATTGTGAGTTGTTACTTTATGCTTTACGTACTTGTTATTTTCATATCAGTCATACTGGCTTTTATAAATTTCGTTTGTAAATTACTAATTGATTTTCAAATTCAATTTTGATTTATGCAAATTAACCATAGAAGCCTCCTTTGACATAACCTGCATTAATGCATTTTGCAAATAGACCTTAAGTCTAGTTGAGTATGAAAGTACTCACCCTTGCTTATTTGTTGGTTTAGCTTTTGGAGTTGATGAGAATCCGGAAGATACGTATTATGACGCAGCTACGGGGAGTATACTGACGAGCTTTTCTAAGGTTTTGCCTTGTTAGTTGCCTATGGGGATAATGGGCAAACTACAAGTCTTTTTGTTTTTCTGCTGCAACAGTTATGTACTTTTGGTTTGTAAGCTAGTAATTACTTACTGAAATATATGTACTTTATATATGGATGTGATATCAACGTTGTAAATGTGCTTACTAGCCACTGATCATGGGACTAGTACTGTCTGTATATAGATTCTCATTTTAGCATTTTATGCCAAAATGAGGGTCATTACAATTATATAACAGTAAACCCTAAACCTTGTGAAAATGTCACAAGTCGTTTGGTTGCATTAGTGGCTGCCATTTATAGTTGAAAATTGGAACTTGCTAATAGGATTGCTAAGTAGCTTAGGAAATCAGAATTTTATCTCGAAACTTGCTTGATCAGTCATATACTCCTATGCTTGGTCATCATTCTCACTAGGGCCTCTTAGGCCTAAATTGAGCAAAATCTTCTCATCTAAAGTGTTCAGAATAAGCAAAGGGCAAACAACTGATTATTCCAGTTTGCAACTTCTTATATCAATTTTAGCTCTACCTCCTAAGAATGACCGAAGCAACGGCTAGGTAGTTCATAGGGCTTACAAGCTTATCAAAGCTTAGGTAACCAATGCCTGGACTTATCCTATAAGTTAGTTTATTTGACTTATTGCTACAATTTCAATAATATAGCTTAGAACTTGATTCATTGCTAGGCCAAACATGACCATTAGTCCATTTGGATCTTTATGTTCTTCGACACTACTGAATATGTCTCAGTGTTTGAAAAATTATCGAGTGACCACCGCATCATTTTCCATATGTTCATGAAAATATATTGACTCATGGTGATGTTGAACTGTGGTTTTGTAGACTCCCCATCAGGCATTGGTGGACCTTGCTATAGCTACACCGTAACAGCCACCTCACTCACTAACTCACCTTAACAGCTACATCAGGCATTAGGAGAGCATGGTCGAAGTGGTTCCATATAAATGCAATTCCCAGAAAGAAGGCTGAGTGTCCATACTTCACATATATGCGACGATCTTAGGGTTTTTAAGTTAAAATTGATCATTGATTGTACTAACCTCTTACGTCCACTGTGAACAGGTGAACTTAAGGTGACACAAGATCTCGACCTAGGGATTCGTGCACCTCATGAGCATGAGATCAACAGGAAGTATCTCGACGAGAATGAGAAGGAGATTATCGAGTACCTTCAAAAATTCAAGTCCGACCGGGCCACATAGCCTGCATTACTGCATTTTGCAAATACACATTAAGTCTTGCTAAGTACAAAAGTACTCACCCTTGCTTATTTGTTGGTTTAGCTTTTGGAGTTGATGAGAATCTGGAAGATACGTATTATAATGCAGGTTACGGGAAGTATACCGACGAGCTTTTCTAATGTTTTGCCTTGTCAATTGCCTATGGGGGTTATGGGCAAACTACAAGTCTTTTGGTTTTTCCACTGCAATAGTTATGTACTTTTGGTTTGTAGGCTAGAAGTTACTTAATGAAATATATGTTCTTTATGTATGGATGTGATATCAATGTTGTAAATATGCGTACTAGCCACTGATCATGGGACTAGTATTGTTTGCACATAGATTCTCATTTTAGCATTTTATGCCAAAATGAGGGTCGTTACAGTTGGTATCAGAGCCGTACGGACTGCAGGATAAACCCTAGATAGAATGGTCGTTAGTATTAAGGATAGCCCAATTTCGAAATTTAAATTTTAAAAGCTATTATATTTGTAAAATGTAGCCATTGCTATTCTTTCTCTCTTCGTAAGTTTTTACTCTTACCTCTGCTTTCATTTTAATCTATATTAAATTCCTCTTTCCTTAAAGTAATTCTCGGCCACAGCCCGACCTTGCTATATGCTTCTAGAGTTGTCCATAAAATACTACTATCGTCCTTCTCGTCTGCCCGACCAATGGAGACTCCGACCTCTACATCAACAATCTCAAGGAAATAAATGTCACTCATAAAAGACTAGTATCATTAGGCCGAATAAGAATGAACTAAGCTAAGATAGAAAAATAAAGAACTCGTAGAACCCTTATATATATATGTCTAAGTATATGTTCATTTTATGTTATTGAATTTTGGATGTAAACTTTTTGTATTGCTGAAAGACCATGTGGAGGTCTACCCATGTTGGTGATGAGTGTTTGACCAAATTTGAGCTAGATATGCTCTGGTTTGAGTTTGATTTCAATTGGATTTTCAAATTGAAGCAATTCAAGTTGTGTCTATCACGATCGACTCGAGTGGTTTGGTAATTGCTATGTATCGAGTAGAATTGTTGCTGGGTCAAGTGCCCTACCGTCAGCTCAACTCGAATCCTTAGTCTAACCAATTGTTACTCAATATCGTTTTATCGACTTGGTGATGTGGTCGATAGACTTGGTATCGAGATGGATATGAGGTCGATAGACTTGGTATCGAGTTGAGGTCAATAGACTTGGTTTCGAGTTGGACATGAGGTCGATAGACTGTTGATTTTTGTAGTCGGCAATAAATTTATGGGGCAGTCGCTAGATCTCAAACTCGAAGGTCACACAAGACAAGGGGTTAGATAGGTTCAGGCCCTCAGCGATGGAGGTAATACCTAATCTCGTCTTTGGGATTATGTGGATCTCTTGGATCTAAGATTGCTCAAAGTGCAATGTGCTCTGGGCGATATGAGGTGTGCTATGCTCTATGGCTTGATGCCTTGTTGTTGCCCGCCCTCTCCCTTATATACCAGGGGTGGTGCGGCTTACAGAGTCCTGATCGGTTACTAGATTCTAGTCGGTTACAAGATAGAGTTTACATCTTTATCTACCCTATCAACGACTCGGATTATAGCCGTATCTTCTATATCCAAATACATATTCAACTGCCTATAAGATATGCCCCTCTACAGACGCAATGCTTGGCTTGCAGCACGGGCACAACCTTTGGGCCTCCTCTCTGGGCCTTTCTTCTCTTCAGGCGACGCTGGGCCGGTCATGGAGATACCTGGTTTCATATATTCCACAGATAGACTTGGTATCGAGTTGAGGTCGATAGACTTGGTATCGAGTTGGACACGAGATCGATAGACTTGGTATCGAGTTGAGGTCAATAGACTTCGTATCGAGTTTGACATGTGGTTGATCACTCGATGCGGTCAAAACGGTGGTGAAGTTACTACTTGAGCGAGGGTCCTACTCGATGGTGGCAACATGATGAAGTCGATATAGTGGTCGGAAGTGTCGACTTGTTGAGCGATGCAATTGGATGACGATTGCATATCTTTGTTGGACATTGCTATGTGATGGGTTTTCCTTGTTTTAGATGGTTACAGGACAACGGTGCTAGGTCATGGTGAGGCGAAGGATGACCGGGACTAGGCGAGGTGCGCCGGAGGTCCAGATTGTCTAAGATCGCCGAAAGATGATCAGAGATGGAGTCACTGCGAACCTAGAAGACAAGAAATGGTTGAGATACTAGCTAGGAGCTACTCGAATCAAGGAGGGCCGTCGGAGCGCGGTCTAGGTGATAGAGTAACGGGTCTAATTAGTATGCTTTGAAAAGTGTGCAAAAGCCCAGTATTTTAGAGGGTTTCGAGTTAGCCCATGTATGAGTGAGGGAGTCATTCTTAGCCCTTGATGGTGGTCCTTAGGGTAGAAGGAACTCATCCAAGAGTGAAGGGTGACTCAAGAGTAGTATAACTAGAGGGGATGTGTAGCCTTCCTCCTCTTGAAGGTTTTAGAGGTTTTGGCTCCTTTGAGCTTTTTGCCCACTTTGTTGTGAGGCTTTGTAAACCTCCCTTCCAGAAATGCAAATTATTTCACTGTTATGCTTGAATTTACTTTACGCATTTAAATTCAGCAATTATATTCTGCAATTTACATTCTTGTAATTTGCTTCTTGCACATTTGGATTTGCCTCCCTTCCTTCTAAATGTTTGTGGATCTTGTGCTGAGGATGTATGTGAAAGACCATGTGGAGGTCTATCCTTAATGTTGATGAGTAATTGATTGTGTTTTAGCATGAAGTGCTCGAGTTTGAATTTGATTTGAATTGGATTTTCAAATTTGAAGCAATTTGAGTTAAGTCTGCAGGAGCGGCACTACCAGGCTCCAATAGGCGGTAGTTATTTTATAGAGAGAGGATTTTTTGGGATTTCAGGGGAGCGGCACTACCGGCCTCTGGGGAGCGGTAGTGCCGGCAAAAGTGAATTTGTGGGATTTCAATTTTAAAAATTATAGGCAATGCTATATGATGTGTTTCCTTGTTTTTGATGGTTGCATGACGTCGGGTTTTGATCATGGTGAGGCGAGAGGATGACCGGGATAAGGCGAGGTGCGCCAAAGGTCCAAACGGTCGGGGATCGCCGAAAGATGATCGGAGACGGAGTCATGGCAAGCCTTGAAGACAAGGAACGGACGAGATGCTAGCTAGGCGCTGCATGGATCAATGAGGCCCATTGCATCTTGGTCTAGTTGATAGGTTAGCGGGTCTAGTTAGTACGCTTTGAAAACCGTGCAAGAAAACCCATTTGCTTGTTGGGTTTTGGGTTAGACTTGCATAGCTGTATGAGTGGGTCAATCCTAGCCCTTGATGGTGTGCCTTAGGGTTTAGGACTCATCCAAGGGTGGAGGATGACCCAAGAGTAGTATAAATAGAGGGGAAGGGGTGCCTTCCCCCTCTTGAAGGTTTTAGAGGTTTTGATGCTCCTTTGAGTTTTATCCACTTTGTTGTGAGGTTTTGAAAACCTCCTTCCAGAAATAAAAACTATTCCTCTCAATTCTCTCCGTATTTACATTCCGCACTTAAATTCAGTTTTTACATACTTGCAATTTACATTTATGAAATTTGGATTTGCCTCCCCTCCTTCTACATGATTTAGTATCTTTTGCTGAGGATGTATGATTGATGGATGAGTCTTCTTCAGACCATATCCCAATCATCTAAGCAAGTCTTGTGTTCTTTCTTGCAAGAAATCGATTTTTGTTCATGAGAGGATCAATCTTTGAAGATTGGGTTTTGGGGTGTTCTTGTCTTGTGTTCTAGCTTGCTATGACAAGTGGGAAGGCATCTAGGATCATCTTGATCATCAAGAACCCACGAGCTAGTTGGGAGCCAAGTTTTTGTTCTCGAACCCGTTTTATGCACTGTTCCATAAATTTGCAATCGATGGTTGGAATAGGTTCGTGACATCCCTAGGAAGGTGTCCACAAATTTTTATTGAGTTTGAATGAACCAATCAAAAATTTCGCGATTTCTCTTTTTGAACTCAGGCTGATTTTACTGTAGCTATAGTACCCGACACTACCGGTACAGTAACCCGGTAGTGCCGAGTTTGTGGTAGTGCCGCCCACTGCTGAGAACTTTGGGATTTTCGCTTCCTTCGCTTTGTCTCTTTGATGTGAGGATGTTGTTTGGATTGTTTTGAGTAGAAAAATTTTATTTTACGATCATTCACCCCCCTCTGATCGCCATCTCGATCCTTCAGTATGATTGATGGATGACTCTTCTTCAGACCATATCCCAATCATCTTGGCAAATCTTGTGTTCCTTCTTGCAAGAAACCGATCTTGTATGCTTAAGTGAATCATTCTTTCATACCGTGTTTGAGGGATTTCAGACTTGTGTTCTTGCTTGCTGTGACGTGTGGGAAGTTATCCAAGATCATCATGATCATCAAAACCCCACGAGCAAGTCCAAGATCAAGTTCTCAAGTTCTGCTCAAACTTGATATGTTCTTCCTTCAAAGTGAAAAAGGTCAAAACTTTGACGTCAATCCTTGCGATTGAAGGTTGGAATAAGTTCCTGACATCCTTAGGATCACATCTACCAAGTTTCGTGAGCTTTTGTCCAGCCGATCAAAAGATTTCTCAAAATAGCTTTTGAGTTCGTGTTGTTCTTGACTCTGTTCTTCCTGCCGTTCTTGAGCCTGGTCATACCACCCTTCGTGCGGTCATACCAGATTCCGGTGCTATCGGATTCAACACAATCATACCGGACTTGCAGGAAAACTTCCACCATTTCATTTGCTCCTTTTTGATTGAATTGTCTGTGGGCTTGGTTGGATCATTTTGAATGGGGAAAATTTTATTTGGGATCATTCACCCCCTGTGATCGCTATTTCGATCCTTCTATTGCTTTCCGGGATGCACTCGCGGATGCTTGACATTAGGTTAAAACTTCACAATATGACAACCCTTAATTAATAAGAAAATCTAGTTAAGAAGATTTTAAGGAACGAAATGTTGCCTTGTAACCCAACAGAAATTCATCTAAATAACCTATCTCCAAATAATCGTCGTTGCAGGATGCCTATAACAAGGTCCTTAAGAGAACTTATGGAGGATGAGGCCACTCAAGGCTCTTAGCCTACAAGGGTTATCCTTCCAACCCCAGTCCAACCTAATCCACAGCATCTAGTGGCCAGGACATCGGCATCATGACACAATACTCGTCAAGAAACACCCCCACCTCCTCCTCAAAATCCACGCGAAGCTGTTCCTGAAGATCAATTGCTAGGACCCCCAACTATGGTGCAAGTCCTAGAAATGATCGAGTAAGGAAGTCAAGCAAACATGCTCCTACTCTAGTAATTGGTACAGAATACTGCCATCCTTGGCGTAGCCATTGCCAGGGGTGAAATGGTGACGCTTCACACAACTCTAAGTTGGGCGAGTTTCTAAAAACTTGACCACCAACTTTCTCCACATCAAGGACCCTCTCGACGCCGATGACTGGCTCCATTCTATCGAAAGCAAGCTGGCCATTGCAGAGTGCAATGACCAGGAGAATGTCCTATATGCATCTTATCAGCTTCAAGGTGTAGCAGTTGCTTGGTGGAAAACCATCAGGCCATACTACCTCAAGGTCAGGTGGTCACGTGGGAAGCTTTCCTTAGGGCTCACATCCTAGCATGCCTTGTGGATATCAAGCGGCAGGAATTCCTCGACCTTCGTCAAGAAAATATGACAGTGATGGAACACCTCCACCGCTTCAACTATTTATCCCGCTACGCCACATCCGAGATCACCACCGAAGCGCGCAGGATTGAACTTTTCAAAGATAATCTAAATGAAGAAATTAAGTGGACGCTTACTGCCCACGACATCCACAACTTCTAGACTCTCGTGGATAAGGCAATCTGAGTAGAGTATAGTACTCAGGCTGTTATAGAAAGCCAAAAGGAAGTGGATGGCACGAAAATCCACAAATAATGGTCCCTCAAGGCCCCTCACTGGGCAGCCACCCAATATTCGTCCTTCTGCTCCAGCCCAGCAACAATGTCGCCAAGTTCTAGTTTCTTGACACAGTCTCTTCCAGCTCGCCCGATTAACAATGACGGCGGTGAAGAGGAACGCGGTATGCTACACTAGCACAAAAAAAATCTACCGCATAACCAGAAAGCTACTCGCAAGAAGGGGATCACAGATTAGATTACCACTAGACGCGTAGTTGCGAAATCCTTCGCACGTCGATGTAGTGGATCGTCCTCGCCGCAATCGTTGCGTCGATGGAGTGGATCATCCTCGCCTCGCCGTGGATCGTCCTCCCACGCCGCAATCGCAGCAGCGTCACCGCAGTAGTCCACACGTCCAGGGATGGAACGTCGTGCGTCGGTGTGCAAGCACCTGGTCGCTCGGCAGGGGCAGCGAGAGGAGGAGGCTAGGGTTTCGGGTGAATCACTTCTAAACCGTGAAAAGCACACCCTGTGCCCACCCTCCTCCCCTCCTTATATAGCCACGAGATGAAACCCAAAACTAGGGCCCATCAGCGTGCTAAGCCCACGAGGTCCATTAATTATGGATCCAATCCAAATTAATGCGTCCTAGCCCATTAAGTGTGTGACCCTGCAGGTTCACGTACGTTTGGACATAGATTCGGAAAACTCCTTTTCAATCCAATAGTTGGTAGCGGCTCCTTGCAAAGTATGCCAACTCCCAAACATACTATGATCAAATCGGACAGAACCTATCAAAAGTACTCATGTAATAATCCCTTTGCCAAGCATATGAAGATTGAACTCAAGGCGAGAAGCATGTCATCCTTTGATGATTCAATCCATCTCTCATATCCGTGATATATTAATAAGTTGTGATTGATTCCTCAATCACGGCATGGCCATGCACTTCCTTAATCATATCACACGAGTGGCCTTGTCATATATCTCCGTTTCATTGGAGTGGCAAATTCCATCTTGATCGCTCACTTCCTCTCGCACGCTTCATAGTAAACATGAAAGCTACCTTTATAACTATCCGGTTAGGAAGTAGTGTTTGATAGCCCCAAGGAAAACTATTACACATGTAGGGAATATGACAATCTCAGGTCTAAGGATCATACATCTACTATGTATGAGATACACTGATGACACATAAGAATGAAACATTCTCGCAGTGTCCCATGGCGGGTCTATCTAACCCATGTTCTTCAACATGCGTCCACAATGTATAGATGATATCTCCATATCCCATGATCTATGAAGCATGATCTTCGATAACTACATGTGCTGATCTATTCATCGTTGTCCTATACGATGATATCCGATCAGAGATATTTATCGAATTATATCAATAAGTAAAGAGCTTCATAAGCAAGTCACATACTTATTGATCAATACAATGATATACATTCATTGGACCAATAATCATATTATTATTCAAAAACATAGTCATGTTACAATCATCTAAATGATTGCCTCAAGGGCATAACACTAACAGGCGGACGACCATCTCATGTTCCAAACCAGGCGGCCAATGTCACATGCTACCATTGCGGTGAACGTGGGTATTATGCCAACGTTTGCCCAAAGAAGAACTAGGCTCCATCTCGTCCTCAACCCCAGGAAGCTCCACAACGATCCCCAGGTCGACCTCAAGTGTTTGGAGGCCTACAGGTCTCTAAACCACCATCTACTTCAACGCAAGGTGTCAATCGCGGTCGCCTACACCATGTGACAGTAGAAGAAGCTCATGATGCACCTGATGTGGTTCTAGGTACGTTCTTTGTTCACTCCGTACCTACATTGTTGTTGTTTGATTCGGCGCATCACATTCCAACATATCTAAGAAATGTATCAAGCAATATGGACTTCAAGCTGATCTACTTCCCATGAAAATGATAATCTATTCCCCTAGAGCAACCATGAAACCCACAAAACTCTATCCTGAGGTCTGCATTGAAATAAATGGAGTATCATTTCATGCTGACCTTATTATTATAGAAACATTAGGATTAGATGTTATACTCGGTATGGATTGGTTATCCAATCACAAAGGCTATATAGATTATGCCAACCTATCTATATCCCTTCTTAGTCCAAATGGAATCCAACTGAAGTTCTCTACTATCAATAACACTCCAACACAACAAACCTTTACTTTGTTCTACCTTGGTCACAGGACTTGGTCAAGTGCCTGTGGTATGCGGGTATCCTGATGTATTTTCGGATGAACTTCTAGAAATGCCTTTAGATTGAGATATGGAATTTATCATTAATCTTGTCCCCGGAACAGCACCCATTTCTAAACGCCTTTATCACATGCCCCCAGACGAGTTGGTTGAAATGAAGAAACAGCTCAAAGAACAGATGAGCAAAGGATTTATTCATCCTACCTCATCCCCATGGGGCCAGTCCTGTGTTATTTTTTGGTAAAAAGGATGATGGTCTACGCATGTAAGTAGATTATCGTGCCTTAAATAAAGTTACAATCAAAAACAAGTATCCACTTCCTTGCATAGATGATATATTAATTAATCAATTGAATGGTGCTCAAGTATTTTCAAAGATTGACTTGAGACATGGGTACTATCAATTGAAAATTAAATATGAAGATATTCCAAAATCTTCTTTCACCACCCGTTACAAATTATATGAATACACTGTAATGTCTTTCGGACTTACAAATGCCCTTGCTAGTTTCATGTGCCACATGAATAAGGTATTTATGGAGTATTTAGATAAGTTTGTGGTGGTTTTGTCGATGACATCCTCATCTATTCCAAAACTAAAGAGGAACATACGCAACATCTGCGTATGGTACTCGAAAAACTCTGAGAGCATAAGCTTTATGCCAAATTCAATAAATGTGAGTTTTGGCTTAAAGAAGTTGCATTCCTCAGACACATCTTATCCGAAGGAGGAGTTGCATTGGATCCTAGCAAAGTTCTAGCTATCTTAGAGTAGGAGCCACCTCAATCTATTCCTAAAGTTCGAAGTTTTCTCGATTTAGCGGGATACTATTGTCGCTTTATCAAAAACTTCTCCAAAGTTGCTAGACCTATGACTCAACTTCTGAAAAAGGAAAGGAAATTTGAGTGGACCACAGAATGCGAGGCTACTTTTCAAGAACTTACGAAAAGATTAACCACAACCCCAATTCTTGTCATACATGATATCCACAAAAGTTTCGAGGTATATTGTGACGCATCACGTTACGGCCTTGGTTGTGTACTGATGCAAGAAGGAAAAGTTGTCGCATATGCTTCACATCAACTATGGCCACATGAGCTAAACTATCCTACTCATGATCTGGAGTTAGTATCTGTAGTTCATGCTCTGAAAATCTGAAGACATTATCTTATTGGCAACCAATGTGACATCTATATAGATCATAAAAGCCTGAAATATTTCTTCACCCAGCCAGATCTAAACTTTAGGCAAAGGAGATGGCTAAAGTTAATCAAAGACTATAATCTTGGCATTCATTACCATCCTGGTAAGGCTAATGTTGTAGCCGATGCTCTTAGTAGACAACTCCATTGTCTTCTTGTCTCCTATCAGTCCGAACTGCATAAAGAGTTCAAAAAAACTCAATTTGGTTTTAGTTGAGGAAGGCTATGTTGCTGCTCTTGAATTGCAGCCAACTCTCAGAACCCAAATAAAAGCCGCTCAACTCAAGGATGAAGCCATTGCCGAAATTCGAAAACAATTGAGAAAAGGAGTTGAATCTGAATTCTCTGAAAGCTTAGATGAAGTAATTATATGGGAAAATCATATATATGTTCTAAATGATTCTGATCTCAAAAAGTTAATTATAAAAGAAGCCCACGAATCCCTGCTTTCTATCCACCCTCAAAGCACAAAAATGTTCCAAGACCTCAAAAAGGAATACTGGTGGTCCGGCATGAAAAATTATATTGCTGCATATGTCGCTGAATGTGACGTGTGCCAGAGAGTCAAAGCTGAGCATCAATGTCCTGCTGGTCTCCTTTAGCCCCTACAAATCCACGATTGGAAATGGGATGATATTAGTATGGATTTCATTACCAGTCTGCCCAAGACTCGGAAAGGAAATGATTCCATATGGTTCATCATTGATCGGTTAACAAAAGTAGCTCATTTCATACCGGTCAGAACCACATACCAAGGGACAAACTAGTGGAATTATATAGGGATAATATTGTGCGCCTGCACGGTGTTCCAAAAACCATCGTATCTGATCGAGGCTTCCAATTTACTTCTCATTTATAGGAAAGTTTGTACAGTCTTATGGGGACTAAGTTAAATTTAAGTACAATTTATCATCCTCAGACAGACGAGCAAACCGAGAGGACAAATCAAATCCTGAAAGACATGTTAAGAGCTTGTGTGCTATCATATAGCACTAACTGGGAGAAGAGTCTGGCATTCACTGAATTCTCCTATAACAACAATTTTCTTGCTAGCCTCCAAATATTGCCATTTGAAGCACTTTATGAAAGAAAGTGCATAACTCCTCTTTTCTAGTCCGAAGTTGGCGAAAGAATTTTTTTTGGCCCAGATCTTATCCAAGAAGCCCAAGAGCAAGTGGATATGATCATAAACCGACTAAAAGAAGCCCAGTCCCACCAAAAGAATTACGCTGACAACCGTCGACGTAAACTCAGCTTCAAAGTTGGTGATCATGTCTATTTAAAGGTCTCACCAATCCGCGGAGTTCGTCGTTTCCAAATACGTGGAAAGCTAGCACCTCAATACATCGGACCGTATCAAATCCTCGAGAAGAAAGGTGAGATGGCATATAAATTAGAATTGCCACCTCAACTATCAGAAATTCATGACGTCTTCCATGTATCTCAACTCAAGAAGTGCCTTCGGTTCCCATAGAGCTCACCCATCTGTAAGATATTGACCTGCAACCTGATCTATCCTATTAAGCATCCAATACGTATTCTCAAAGAAGCAGAGTGTCACACGAGGAATAAATCCCAAAAGATTCTACAAGTTCAATGGAGTAATCATACCAAAGACGAGGCAACATGGGAACACGACGATCTCCTAAGAAAAGAATTTCCCGAGTTCTTTTATACTCGCCAAATCTCGAAGACAAGATTTTTGTAAGGGGAGTAGATTTGAAACATCCCAAAAATTTAAATAAAATGATAATGGAAATTCTAAATTTTGAATATGTTTTATTTCTGAATTGTTTCTGGCATTATTAGGTTTTCTTGGATTTCTTCTCTAAAGAAAAGTCTTTTATAATGAATTAGTAAAAAGGTAAAAACAAAATATCAGCCAAAATCTAAAAATTTTATATTTAATATATAATAAATCTCTAAAATGACTTTCCAGCAGTCAAAAGTCATGTGAGCTCATTAATTAGTGACAAGAAAAGTAAATTAATGAGATTTTGATTGGAAACAGTATAATGTTAGAGTTTTGTAAATATCTACATAGTTTATCTCGAGTTGAAATTTTTACCATGCCTTCCTTAGAGCAGTATTAGTCTTCATTAAAAATATGAAAAATTAATATCCAGATTAAAGCCTTTTAAAATTTAAAAAATGAGAATAAGAAAATTTGGAAATTGATATGTCAGAATAATTAGAAAATAAATATGCAAGATATAAATCTGAAATTTTTACACAAGAACTTTTGGACCATAAAAAATCTTTTCAATTTTTTTTAAAAATTCATAACCTAATTTATATCCCCAAATAAATGAAAGTTAGAAAAGATTTAAATGAACAGCAAAGATTGTCAGAATTACTAGAATGTTTACTCGAAGTATTTCAACCTGAAAATTTTTATGGATATTAAAAATTATCTAAAATGTTTACTCAAAAATTTGAAAAAACATTGGGACAGGTTTTGATAGGTGCATTAATGGTGAGATCAGTGCTGTCCTGGAGAGGGAAAACTTGTTTTGGCCTTGTTCTCACTAACCGGTGGACCCATTCTTTACTCGGTCCCACCTGTCAGCCTGATACCTGCCTCGTCCCCTTTTCTTTCCCTTCTCCTCCTCCACGCCATGGTCAGCACTGCCTCTCCTCTCTGATTCTTTGCCACAACAACCGAATCCCATCCAATTCGCTGCCACGGCACACCTATTTGCGGTGCTGAAATAGCCACAGTGAAGCACGCTGCCCAAGCTCTGCCGTGGCACCTTTTCCCCGTACCAAAGCTCGCTGTGACAACAAGCCACCACCTCTCTGTTTGTCTATTCCCCAGGCAAACCCAGTGCAATCTCACGAATCAAGACCAAGCCCACGACGCCATGACCTCCCACCTGCCAAGGCCATGCTTTGACCATGGATTTCCCGGTCGCCGTCACGTCCACCAAGCCAGACTACTGTATCGCCATGACCGGCCATAATCCCGTCCAAACCCTGTACCACTACTTCGCTCCCTCTATATAAGGATTCGAGCGATCCTAGGGCTACCATAGCACATCACCACCACCATTAACCCTCCCAAACCGAGCTCCACTTCAAATTGCGCCACCGTCCTCTCTTCTGCTGACAAAAACCAGAAAATGGGGAAAAACACCGTTAGGGCTGCTCGGCAAGACTTTCTTCAATTCCATCGACTCAGAGATTTCCTGCGACTCCCTGAGCTCAACCCATGGCTTAATTTTAGCTTCCATCACCTTAGCCGCCGCACCAAGCCGCCTTCTTCTCCGAGTATGGCGCATGGTGGTCAACCTCTCCGGCCAATCTCCATATAATTAGCTGGTAAAATGGAATCACTGTGTTTCAATGATGCTTAATCCATGCTCCCCTAAGCTCGATCGTACCTTAGCTCGCCAGCGCCCAACCGACCATGGCGGCCGACATATGCGCACAGCGGCACTATAGCTCCAGCTATCCTCAAACTCAACTGAGCTTATCCCTAGGTGTACCTTGGTCCACTGATGCCTATAGAGCCGCCGGTTGCTGGATTCAAGCACCACCTCGCCGCCGGCGACCACTTTACCGCACGCCTCTGTTTTGGTCGACTGATATGCGGGCCAGCCCTGTCAGCCGGGAGGGAGTTTGAGAGGAACGTTCAAATATTGAAAGTCGTTTTCCAAGCAGGAAAACGTATTTCGCATTTTGTAGTGATTTTTCTAACCGGTCATTATTTAAACATTATTATCTTTTGCATATTAGGTCCAAATTCAATGAAACAAATTTAAAAATTCATATGAAATCATTTGGTTTCATAATATACAAAAATATTTAATTTTTGAATCACATTCGAATTATTTGAATTAAATTTGATAAAACCCCTAATATGGTCTTTATACAAAGGTTGTACACCATAACCTCTAAAATAATAAAATTAATTTATACATGATACTGATACCATAATAAACCAATTTTGCAAAAAAATATTTAATTTCCAAACTCATTTTTAATTATTTGGATTAAAACTCTAGTAAAACCTAATATGGACATTAATAAAAATATGTATACCATAACTCATAAAATAATGAAATAATTTTTATATGCTCCTGATGTTATTAGAATTCCATTTATGTAAAAAATATTTAAATTTAAACTTATTTTACAATTATCTTGTAATTAGATCATTTTTCAATACAAAAGAAATAAAATAACTATAAATAATGTAAATAAAATTTAAACATTAGTGAAACTGGTTTCTGAAACTTACTAGGAATATATCATCCCTAGTTAAACAAAAATATTTCATATTTATATTGGTTCAAGCAAAACCTATTAAAGACCACATATCCTATACATATAATGTCGGACAAATGAAACTTTTGCAAGTAAAAAATCAGATGCTATAAACCCAAAAGCCAAACTACCTTATAATGTAGGAAATTTTTTTAATATAATATTCTTTGCATCTGAATCCTATTAAAAACATAATGTGATGCAATATGAACCATAGAATCTATAATACAAATCAACGAACCTAAAGAAACATGTAATTGTACTATTTTTATCAGCAGAGCCTTCATTTTAAAGTCATATTTAAATTTGATATTATTTGTATTTTTTTTTTGCCTCATGTTGTTATTTACTTCTTATTGCTATCGTTGAATAACAACATGTAGACTCTGATGTAGCTGAAACCGTAGTTGTCAACTTCATCTCCAAGCGCAAGGCAAGCACCCCCTTTGATCATATTGATCCTAGTGTTTTGATTTTAATTTTGTTCTATCTAATCCATTTATGCATGCGCGTATTACACAACAAAAAATGTAAGTTGGGGCCGTTGGGAAACCATTTCTGACTCTATAGTTTTAATATCCAAAGCTTATTTCTTTCTGGTTCATTTTTTTTGGGGGGTTCCAATCACAAGTGAAGTGTTCATGCCATGAATGCTAGCAAAAAAAGTTAGGAATCCTAATTTGAGTGCCTTCACCAAGTCGTTGGTCAGGACATCCTCTCTTTGTGATAAGTGACAGCACCTCCCTTAAAGGCCCCTCTTTATGACAAGTGGCATCGCCTCCTTAATTTTCTCACTTTTTTCTTCCCCTCAAAGGCCATCTACTTGTGACAAGTGCCAACAGCACCTTTATCCCCCTTTT
The DNA here is from genome assembly GCA_036346275.1 of Otatea glauca. Classification (NCBI taxonomy): domain Eukaryota; kingdom Viridiplantae; phylum Streptophyta; class Magnoliopsida; order Poales; family Poaceae; genus Otatea; species Otatea glauca. Next base: position 54,980,953 of record CM070711.1, read on the forward strand.
CACCTCCGTTCCCTTCCTCACAAAACTCAAAATAGTTTTTGTATTTCAATTTTGGGCACCATGTTTTTGAAAATAAGTATTTTAACCATTTTCGAAAGATTTTTAAGTGAAAATTTTTGAATCGAAAGTTTATTGAATAGAAACTTTTCAAACTGAAAATATGTTTAATAGAAACTTTTTAATCCGAAAGTTTTTTAATAGAAAGTTTTCGAGTACGTTGAAACTTTTCGTGAATTCTCTCGAGTTAAAACTTTCTAAGTTGAAACTTTCTAATTTGAAAAAAAAATTACTTAATTTTTTTTGTTGAAACTTTGCGATTTGAAAAATTTTCAACTTGAATTTTAAATCGAAAATTTTCGAACCAAAGTTTTATGAGTTGAAACTTTTCCATCAAAAGTTTTTGAATTCAAAGTTTTCTAAGTTGAAACTTTCCGATTTGAAATTTTTCGAGTTGGAACTTTCTAATTTGATAATTTTTTATTTAAAGCATTTCGAGTTGAAACTTTTCGATTTGAATTTTTATGAGTTGAAACATTCTGAGTTGAAACTTTCTAATTTGAGAATTTTCTATTCAAAAATTTTCAAGTTGAAACTTCCTAATTTGAAATTTTGCAATTTAAAAATTTCAAGTTAAACCCTTTCGAGTTGAAACTTTCCGAGTTGAAATTTTCTAAGTTGAAACTTTTTTTATTTTTTAAATATTTTCTTGTTGGATTTTTTAGTTGAAACTTCCTATTTAAATTTTTCAAAGTTCAAATATTCTAATTTAAAAATTTTGTGTTAGAGAGGGAAGAATGGAGGTGAGAGAAGAAACTTTCCGATTTGGAATTTTAAGAGTTGGAACTTTCTAATTTGATAATTTTTTATTTAAAGCATTTCGAGTTGAAACTTTTTGATTTGAAATTTTTTGACTAAAAACATTCCGAGTTGAAACTTTCTAATTTGAGAATTTTCTATTTAAAAATTTTCAAGTTGAAACTTCCTAATTTGAAACTTTGCAATTTAAAATTTTCAAGTTGAACCCTTTCGAGTTGAAACTTTCCGAGTTGAAATTGTCTAAGTTGAAACTTTTTTATTTTTTAAATTTTTTCTTGTTGAATTTTTTAGTTGAAACTTCCTATTTAAATTTTTCAAAGTTAAAATATTCTAATTTAAAATTTTTGTGTTAGAGAGGGAAGAATGGAGGTGAGAGAAGTGAGTAGGGGAGAGAAAAGGAAAAAAGGTAAAGGTGGATGGAAAATATAACATATGGCATCCTAGGAGGGTGTCTTTAAATTTATTATAACCTAGAAAGAGCAATTTTCTGTTTTTACATTTATATTACCTCTTTATTGTCACCAATTCACCGTTTGTCAAAACTGATGGTGAGAGTTACGGGCGAAACTGGAAGTACCAAGATAGGCTTTTCGGAAAGTTGAAAGCATTGGTGCATCTAACGGCATTTGCACTCTAAAAAAATTTACGAACCAAGCGTTGTTACAATCACTTGGCTAGAGCACGATTGAAAAAACAAGCACCTTCTTGGCGAATTCAACCCGGGTTAAAGAAAGCAAATTGCAACTGACGAAACCAATAAGGACCATTCTGGCCGTATTGCAAGCAAGTCTAGGGGACCATGTATACTTGACGCAGACGGGAGCATCTTCATGTCGGTCACTCGAGTCGATCTCAGTTTCTTTAGACGAGAAAGCTGGGGAGAAGATCGAGAAAGACCATTCGATCGGCGCCTCACCTTCTTTGTTTGCGCTCTAAAAATTTACAGTGCTCATTGTGCGAGCGGCAGAACTACTGGGTAGTATTGTAATGTTTTGCTATTAGGGTGGTTTTTTGTGACTGTATATTGAACTTTGTGATGCTCCTGCAGGGAAGAAATGGAAATGGTTGGTGATCGTTCGTAGGTTGATGTCATGTGCCTCTGAGCACGACATGAGTGCTAGCTGATGACAAACCCACCGCTTGTTGCCCTGGAAAATTCCTGCGACACTGCGTCTCTACGGAGGATGCTCTCTAGCAGCAGCGTATGCGATGTGTCAATCGATTTTCTAGCAAATTAGACCATAGGTAAACTTGAACAGAAGTCAATTCTGGACAAAACATCAATGAGAAGCAATAATGAACATGAACAGAATCTCAAAACAAAGGTACGTGTAACTCACAGATTCATCAACACATCAATATAAAAAATTATTGATCAAAGTTGAATTATGAACGTAAGATTCTAGCTATAGCCTACTCCTAAGGTACACGAAAAGTATATACAAAAAGAAGTAAAAGTTGGCGTGACCATGTTTTTCGTCAACGGGTACATGGTATTAATATCATAAAATAGCTGACTCAATTTTGGATTTTGCTTCAAGTCTCATCCACCTTTCCTTACTCAGCATCTTCTGGAAGCTTCTTAGCATGACTAATGGTTGATTATGATATTTTGCAAAACCCGATCTTTCCTTAAAATCATATCATGTACAGAAATACTTTTCCTGACTATTTTACCCTCCAGTTTTGATTTCTCAAACCAGTTTAAACTTTTTGTCTGAAAGACCGAGATAGCGACCAGAGGGGGGTGAATGGTCCAAAATAAATTTTCCCACTTCTTGGACGTACTAGCCAAAGACTCAGTACTGCTTGTAAAGAACAGAGACTAGAAAAACACAAGCAGTGTTCAGAAAACAGCACGACTCCAAAAGCCAATATGTGATCTTGGCTTGCTCGTGAGATTCTAATGATCAAGATAGACTTGAATGCCTTCTCACACGTCACAGCAAGCAAGATATCACAGGGGTAAACACCAAAACTCGATCAATTAAGAATTCATCATGAAGGGACAAAAGATCGGTTTCTTTGCAGAACTTGAACCAGGGTTGCCTAAAGGATTTGGATATGCTCTGAGTGAAGATTCATCCAATCAATCTCTCATCCTTGGCAACAAGAACCAGAAGCAAATCAAAATTAAAGAACTGCAAGTCACACGTTTACACACTTCAAGAACACACAGATTTACAACTTGCAACAAGAATGCAAGGATAGCCTAAATGATTGAAAGCATCGAATCAAGAGAAGAGTTCATCAACCATGAATTTCAACAAAGATTCAATAGCATGTAGAAGAAGATGAGGCAAATCCAAATTACGTAAAGTAAATTACAAGCAAGTAAATGCGGAATTTAGATAGCAGAATTTAAGTGCGTAATGTAAATACGTAAAGGAAATGAAACAAGAACATAAATGAAGAACATTTCATTTCTGGAAGGGAGATTTACAAAGCCTCACAACAAAGTGGACAAAACTCAAATGAACAGCAAAAACCTCAGAACCTTCAAAGAGGGGAGGCTGCCCCTACCCCTTTATTTATAGTGACCTGGGATCAATTCACACCCTTCGATGTCTTGCTTCAATCCTAAGTCAACTTCCAAAAGTCAGGATTTGATCCTTACACTGTCACTCTCAACAACTCTCAACTACACTCAGGTACTTTCTAGTACACCTGAAAGCAAGCTACACTTATCCACTACTTTATCTTCCAGAATTGCAACCCTACAGCTCTCCTTGATTTAAGTAGTGATAAGCTAGCTTCTCCACTGATTTCTTGTCTCTTGAAACTACACCGACTTCATCTCCGGTCATCTTCCGGCCAACTTGAACCTCCGGCCATCCCATGCCTAGTTCCAGCCTCCCTTTGCCTCACCATGACCACCAAACGAAGTCTTACATTCACAAAGACAAAAAATTCCTTCTTGGTTTCACCATGAACCTATCACAACAATTTGATCACGAGTTGAGGTTAGAAAGGACCAAAAACGGATTAAAGCATTTCAACCAAATGCAGACAAGTTGTTTTCAATACAGCAGGATATTCTCAATTTTTTATAATTTTATGTATTGTTCTACTGAAAAACTTGTCAACATGAAAAAGTTGTGTTTAGAAATTCTATACAACTTTCATGTATAATACATAATTTTTCGAGCACAGGAAGACCTTTAAAAAGGCAAATTACTGCCAGCTGCAAAACCGGTCTGGCGTAAACGTGAAATTCTTTGTTAACCTTCCCGATTTGCTATGATTTTTTATGTTGCTCAAATGAAAAACTTATTAACATGAAAAAGATGCGTCTTGAAATTATCTACAACTTTTATGTAGATCAAATAATTGTTTGAGTATGGGAAGATCCTTAAAAAGTGCTAACAAGAATCGGTCCGGCGCAAATAAAAATCGGTCCGGCGCAAACGTGAAACCCACTGTTAATCTACCCGATTTTCTATGATTTTTTATGTTGCTCAAATGAAAACCTTGTCAACATGAAAAAGATGTGTTTTGTAATTCTCTACAACTTTCATGTAGACCAAATAATTTTTGGAGCACGGGAAGACCTTGAAAAACACTAATTTCTGTAAGCTGTAAAACCAGTCCGGCGCGAAAGAAAAGCTGTCCGGTGTAAACGTGAAACTCACTGGACTTGGTCCGGCGCAAATGGGAAAACCTCTGTTTCCCTCTTCCCTTGGTCCGGCGCAAATGAAAAACTCTCTGTTTCTCACTTCCCTTGGTCCAGCGCAAATGGGAAACTCTCTGTTTCTCATTCCTCATGGTCCGGCGCAAATGTGCAGTCTAACCTAACTCGGTCCAGCGCAAATGCAACTCATGCAACATTTGGTCCAACGCAAACAACCTTCCAACTTGAAATCCATTTTGAATCCAAAACTCAAACATAAGCTATCCTAGATCACATAAAGTCAAATACTCATCACAAATTTGGGTAAACCTCCACATGGTCCTTCAATCTCCCCCTTGATGAGTATATTGACAAACACAATAAAAGGCATATATTTTGAGTTTGAAAGGGATAGAAGAAAGCAATTTGAGTTTGCAAAATCAAACTTGGTTCCTAGAAGGGAATGAAAATCAGACCAAGTTGACAAGAAGATTTTGGAATTTTTGTAAATAAAAGAGCAAGTTTTTCACAAAAATTTCCAAAATCAAACAAAAAATTAACTCTATTTTTTTTGTTGATGCCTTTTCATTTTCTCCCCCTTTTTTGGCAATATGGACATCAATATGATATTTTCTCTCTTTTTACGATGTATGCATGAAATGCAACTACGGAGCTTTGAAGATTATCCAATTGATCAGAAAGGTAAAATATGACGCCAAGCCTATCAATTTCAGATTATGACTAGCCTAAGAATCGTTTCAAGAACACATCAATGTTGATCAACAAGCTTAATTTTGAAAAGTTCTTTTTCGCAAGATTTGACAAGTGCAAAAACTCAGCAAAGTGTCAAAACTAGAAGCAAAAACCTCTCAAAGAAAACAATGAAAAACCTAGAGCTCAACCTAGTCAACACTTTGGGGAATTTTTGTAGTACATATAAGGTCCTTCAAGCTCATTTTTCATCTTATGCAAATTTTCATTAAGACCTTGAAAATCATAGCAGGGTGTAAATATTTGACATTATTTGCATTCTTTACCCACTTATGAGTTTGAATTTACAATTTTTTTATTCACTCAAGCCATTTTCGATCATCTCAAGAGTAACTCTTAAGAGAATGATCTTGGTCAAACACAATATATTTCAAGTTCATCCCAAGTGCAATGGGAAGCAATCTCGTGAATATAAAGTGTTGAGATTAATTTTGCACAAAAGAGTCAAATTTGTCTTGATTTCAATTTTAGCACAAATGAGCAATTCTAAAGGACTCACTGGACTTGGTCCGGCGCAAATGGGAAACTCTCTGTTTCTCATTTCTCTTGGTCCGGTGTAAATGAGAAACTCTCTGTTTCTCATTTCCCTTAGTCCGGCGCAAACGTGCAGTCTAACCTAACTCGGTCCGGCGCAAATGCAACTCATGCAACATTTGGTCCAGCACAAACAACCTTCCAACTTGAAATTTATTTTAAATCCAAAACTCAAACATAAGCTATCCTAGATCACATAAAGTCAAATACTCATCACAAATTTGAGTAGACCTCCACACGGTCCTTCAATATCATAAAGTCTATCATCTTTTGCTGCAACATCGGTTTCCGTAAAGGAATTCTCCAAGTGCTTTGAGTAGCATCGACTTTAACATAAACAGTTCAAAAGGAAGACTGAATTCATCTGCTAAAAAAGCCTCTCAAAAGCACTATGCAATTTTTCCAAGCAGAGCTAGAAAATCTTCCGTAGATCTCAACTAGAAGCCGATGACGCTATCATCAAATTGACAATCAGTATCACCATATACTTGAAGACTGCAAGGTCAAGACCGGAACGACAATTGGCAGTCAACTTCTTGGACCAATAATGGTTTAGCGAACAAATAACCAACCTAAAACACCAACGTGCAACAGATTCATATCGGTCAAACTTCCCTCGAACAGTCTCTTGTTATAAAAATACAGGTGGGTCCCACCTATTTGTATTCTGATACGACCCTTAATCCCCGACACAGTTATGCGGCTCTATAAGTGTTGCGCAAAAAAAATGACGATTGATCATCTCAAACACACAAGAACGCCGGGTTCAAATTGATTCATGGCGTGCCAGCCGATTTGATCTTTAATAGGCAAGATAGACGAAAATATACGTTGAAAGTTGATCTAATGTGATAATCGGCGAAGATCTAAACAGTTACCAGAAGCTGATTAAATCAAAGGTAACGATATGTCTAAACAACATGTTAAGGCTGATTAGATGTTTGGTAAAGATAGACTTTCCCAAAAAAAAGACGGTGCGCAACAAGATCGGAGAAAACCAAACCTAATTGACGTAATCGAAGATGATCAACAATCAGCGATGCTCAACTTTATTGATCAGAATCGGATTACAAATGAGATTTTAAATTATAAAGCTAATTCTAGTTGTCAAGAAAGTAAATAAAAAGTAGATATGAATTGTTTGATTTGTTTGGGTTGTGTTTTCTTTTGCTCGCCCTTGATACCCTTTTATAGTTTATCGGGCGATTGTGTCCTTCTCCAATGCGTCGCTAACTGCAATTTGTATCAACCTTTGTATAGATAAAATTACATCTTTGAATCAATATCGGTCATAAATCTATCTTTAACTTAATCTTTTCCTTTTGTAACCGATATCGGCCAGAAATACCCTTTTATCTTTAGCCTGACAAATTGGTCATGCCTTACCAAATTCTGGCGCTAACACATGCCCCCTATTTTTGGAAGATAACCGTTTATCTTCCAAAAATCATCTTCATCGGCTTCAACGTTGATCGGCTTATCATAACATATGAACCATCGTCGTTGGTAACTGCTTCATTTATGGCGTCGTAAAATCTTGAGACGTGTTTTTTTACCATTAATCGCTCGCAAACCGCCAAAAAAACCTCCCGCCTTTACATCTTTTTTGCCCCCTATAAATATAAGATACATTTACTCGTCATTTTCATACGCTCAAGCTCTCAAGCCCTCTACCATCGGCTTCATCTTCGTCTTCCACACTGTAAACTCCCGCCCAGCAACCTTCGTCAACTCGCACAACTTTCATATTGACTCAATGGATCCCAACCAGGTACTCATCCCCATACCCGACAGCAACAACCAGTACTACTTAGGACCACTAGAAAATACTGATCCATCGATTATCATAGAATAAGAAATACCCCATCTTCCCTTATCGACTCGTGAGTATAACATAGAAGGATGGCGAAAAGAGTTTAAGGGCATGACCGACAGCACTAAAGGGTTGGAGGAATTGATATAATCAGATAGTAGCCGAGAAGAGGCCAATATGGGAATGGATGGGAATAGCCAAGTGCCTTCAAGCCAACAAGCCTTTAGTGACCACGGCCTGCTATTTCTGGTTGGACACACTTAATGCGTTTATGTTTAGAACGGGTCCAATCGACCCAACACTCTTGGACGTGGCACAACTCTGCTGCTTGAGGCCAGACGGAGACCAGATATTGGCTTTCAGCGCCAAACCCCACCATAAATTGATCCATCTCAAGGGAGAGAGCTATAATAAGTATGTTAGCAATAACCAAGGAGTCGGCCCAGTCTTTGATAAAGAACACATTGACTTTCTAAACATGTGGCTTGACCGATTCCTTTTCTACGGTGCATCGCTTGGGCCAACACAAGTATATCAAGCTGTAGCAAAACAACTAGTTGAGGGTCATCGGCTAGCACTGGAGAAGCTTTTCTTAGGGGAAGTATACCAGATGATGCATGCAATCCGCAATTGGCTTTTTACCGGGATAGGCCAGTATTCAGTTGGTAATGTTAATAGCCCGTTATGGGTTATACAAGTTTGGCTATATTGCATCCTTAGCCAACCATTCAATATTGTTTTAGCTAAAGTCACCCCTTACTCTCTAGAAGAACTCCATAAGGCAAAAGCTCACACTGTGAAAGGATTGCTTTAATGGGCATTACCTGCGCCGCCTCTCCTTTTCCGTATGAACTTGAAACCAAAGTAATTATGTTACTACTTCATGCCGAAACTAGTTGCTACTTGCTATAACAGAACAAAACTCACTAAATTCAACCAGATCCGCTCATAAAAACCACTAATCCGGCAGTTAAATGCATACATCCGGCACAAAAGATTGAAATCTCGCTGCTATTTGACAAGATTTCGTCCGAAAACAGAGGTTATTTTCATAAATCAAACCGAGATTTCGGTTTACTCACTCGAGATTTCAGTGATAACGGGTGAAATTTCGTCACCTCATAGAAGATCTAAAAATGCTCCAAAAAAAAGTGAAGCCAAATCCGGTCTAAAATCAGTGCAATTCGGTCAAAAATGTTTGAAATCCAGCCCAAAACACCAAGATCTCAGCGAGATTTACGAAATACTGTAACATTTTTTAAAAATTTTAATCCGAACATGATTTTAAAAACCATCTACGTCCAAAATCCGAGATGGCGCTGATACGTCGCGAAATTTCGCCGAGATTATTCCATAACTGAAACCTTGTCCTGACAATACCAGAAAAAACCCACAGGTACAGCTGCAAGCAACACGCACTGATGAATAAAAAAGCTGTGAAAAAAAGTACCGGACGAAGCAGCGCGATCAGTACTGATCGGAATATTTTAAAAGTACAGTTCAGCCAGTTTGGTTACTAAAAGCAAAGTCCTATCAAAGATCAAAAGATTAGGTGCCAAGTAGCATCGCGGTGTACAGTCCGATTCGATATCCGATAATAGATTATATCAAGATTTATGAAAATCAAAAAAATCGAATTGAAAATCGGTAGAAATCGAAGAAGTTTGAATTTTGAAATTTTGGATTCAGCGATGCGAAAAAAATCGATTATCAAGCGATTTTCACCGATTTTTGACTGGTTTTCTTCGATTATCGACCGATTTTTTCGATTTTCAGCACGTGAAGGAAAACTAAA